>MPDP01000254.1:0-638213 GCA_030869315.1 Colletotrichum cuscutae
CTTTTAATTAGCTAACTAAGTCGTAATAGTTTTCTTTTTTATAAGTAGCGATAGCGAGGCTAAAATAAGTAGGTTAAAGTAAGTAAGTAGAAGTAGAAGTAGAAGTAAGTAATTAGTAGTAGTAGAAATCGGTCGGAATAATCCCTGGCCTCTAATTGGTCGACTAAGTTTAGGAAAAGTGGGACACAGCCCGCCCAGCCAACTGACACAGCCCCCCTAGCAGAACTCTTTTTAAAAACTATAATATTCCCTTAGACTAGTTTTTATTTTTAAGATTAAAGATTAGTAAGGGTTACGGTATTATTAGCGTTATTTTAGTAGTATTATTTATTACTCTTATTAGTAATTATAACTATATTTATAGCTCTTACCCTTAGACAAATTTTATTCTCTATTCTAAGGTCGTCCTAAAACGATATACTAACCGGGCCTATACCGTCCTTTAGTCTAGCCGAGTTTAGGATACTATATAAGTAACTCGCTATTTAAAAAAAAAAAGTTAATAGTCTTATCCTCTAGGAGATTAATGGTATATAGTATTTAGTTATTTAAAAGATGTGCTAGTAAAATAAAAGTAGGGAGACCGTTTTTTATCCTTATCGCCGCGCCATAAAATTCTTACTATACTATTTATTATAACTTAACTTAGAGATTATCTAGCTAGGGCTTAGAACGAGATAATATAGCTAAGAAAAGAAATTTAGGTTACTATAAATAATATCGTTTTACTTTTTTATAAAAGGTCGATTTATTTTATATAGTTTATTTTTAACGCTTCTATAGTTACGGAGTCCCCACGCCCGTATATTAATATTCTAAATATAAGTAAGGTTTTTAAAAAGGTTAAAGGCGACTTTAAGTTTACTAAGACCCTAGTTATTTATAAGAGCAGTAAAGATATTTATTATATAGCTATTCCTTTGCCTAAAGTTATATTACTAAGAATTAGCAAAGCCTAACTAACTAATAAAGTACTAGTTCCTACCGCGGCGTATAGGCCTCCCTTTTCCTATACCTTTATTAGAGCGCCCGACCCGTTACTAAGTAATATATATATTAAAATACTAAGCCTTTTATTATACGACCGAGTTTATAATAGTTCTCTACCTAATTAGATTACTAACGACGTCCTTAATAAAGCTCGGATTTACGAGCTCCTAAAAAAAGCCTATATCCTAACCTTATAAAATATATTAAGTATTAAGTAATGAAACGGTATAGGGTATAAAGGACTTTCGTAGTACGGTGCTTAAGAAGAACTACTAATACTTATAAAAATAATACAAAATACCTCCTTCGATCGGGTTAATACGGCCTTAATTAATAAAGTTATAACTAAGAAAAAAGGGTAATATTAACCAGATTAAAAGGATAGAGTTCTTAATTATCTCGTATTATTATATTTAAAAGTAAATTATTAAAAAAAACTCTAGTTCGATTTTAAAAAAAGTATATATATAAATAAAATAAAAATCCGTATTACTAAGCTCCTCTCCTTAATCGGGGGCCCTTCTCTTTATATCTTCTTCCGATTAGCTCTCTCGCAGGTCCCCATACTTAATTAGCTTTAGAGAAGGAAACACTAGGACTAATCGCCCTACCCTATTCTAGTAATTAATAGTAAAATTAGCGTTATTTATTTTGTTAAATACGGACGGATATTAATAAAAGCGGTTAATTCTCGCGGCTTAATAAAAAGGAAGTTTAGTAAGACTTATAGAGGTCTTAGTAATTATAATCGTGGACTAAAGGGGGTCTATGCTAGTATTACGTATTTTTATTCTCTTAGGATTATATATAATAATATTAATCTAAGTAATATTATAGTTAATAGAGATAATTAGGTTTTAATTAACTATAGATTATATCAGAAAGTAGGAGAGAGTCTTATTAGCGTGGGCCGAACGTATAAATAGTACGACGAGGTAACTTAGAGTTCTTAGCCTAAAAACGACCTTCATTCTCTACTTAAAATCCGTACTTAGTTATAAAGAGGACCTAAAGACGCTTTTTAATTTATAAAATAGACGAAGGAAGTACTATATAAAAATATTAAAAAAGTAATTTATTATTATTTATTAACGATCTAGAATTCTAAACTTTTATAGCTTTAACCTTATCTCTCTTTACTACTTAAATACTCTAAACCCCTAAAGGCCTAAATTATACTAGTATAGTACTCTAAAGCCCTTATTAAATATTGTCCGTAAGGAAGAATAGTATTACGCCTTACTATTTTTTTAATTTAATATATAACCCGGAGTTAACGTAGTCGGTTTACTCGTAGTTACTTATTTTTATATATTACTTACCTTACTTAGTTTTAAAAAGATATATATTAACGAACTTATTAGTAATTTCTTTAGTTCGTATTTCGATAACTAAGAGAGATTAGAGGGTAATAATAGTTAGCTTCTACTCAATAGTCTAAGTAATTACGCTATCCTTTAGGAAATCGGACTTTTATATTTTAAAATAAATACTACGAGCTACTTATTAATTTAAGGCGTCTATATAATAATAAAAGTAACTTACTACCTTAAATAGGCTTAACTAACCCCGTTTAATAATATTTATTATATAATAACTAACGTTATTTTATAATATAATTAAGGATATTACTACTTATTACCTACTTATAATTAAAATAAGGGGCTCTTTAAACTAAGTACTAAGGTTCTAAGAGGTTATTATTATACTAATAATATTTTACTAAGCTCGTTAAGATCCGCTACTAATAATAGAGTTATTATCACGTTAAGAGCATAATTCCTTTGTAAACTAAGACTACTTAACTAAGTAAATAATTATATTTATTAATATACTCTAGTTCTTTAGTATTTTATTTAATACTTAAGGATAATTTTAGTTATTTTTATAAATAAAATACTATATAGTACGTAAAGAATAGTAATTATATACTTAGTTTATCTTAGTTACGGCTAATCCGTCCTCTATTATAGCTAAGAAAGCTTTAAAAAGATTACTTTTTTTATTAACTAGGGTAATAAAGTAATAGCCTTTTTATTAATAACGAACTTCTTATTAGGGTCTCGACTTTTCCTAGCCTAGTTACTATAGTTATAATTTTTATATAAGGCTAAATACTTAGGGACGAGAGCTTAGATCCCGGTTAGCTTATAGAAATATACGCCGCGTTTATATTTACAACTTAATAATAATATTATTATATAACGATTCGTAGCGACGACCTAAGACCTCTAGTTAATAAATAGTAATAACTAATTTAAGCTATTATAAGCCTAGTTATTTACGTTAAGTATAGTCCTTATTTAGTATACCGCTAGCGGCTATATTAGACTACTACGGAGGTTATCGTAAGAAGTATCTATGAGGCTATTAATACCTATAGTCCGTTATATCTAAACTAAATCTTAGGCTTAGCTAAAATTACTTAATTAGCCGCTTATACAGTTATATCCCTATAGTTTATCCGTATATATATAGGAAAGCTTTACGAAAATAATATATAAAAAGTGGGCAGGGCGAAGATAATAAATTATCCCGAATTATTTAAAAAAATATCTAATTAGTTACTTTCTTTATAAGACGTTTTAACTAATAAAAAAGTAAGAAGGGATACGTAAAAAATCTAATAACGATCCTAAGCTAAGAGGTTTCTAATATATAGGGCTAGAGTATTCAGGTATAATACGATTTTTTAATATTAAATAGATCCCTAGCCTTACTAAATACTAATAAGTTCTAAGAAGATAGTAAATATAAATATTATTAGTAGCGATTAGGCTCGCTAGGTTAGCGGTTTATACTTAAGAATTTAAAAATAGATTAACGTAGTTTAAAGAGTTTAATAACTACGTAGAACGCTCCTCTTCTCTTATATAAATCTAACTAGTAGTATAACTTTGAACTAGCTATTAATTATTTTATAATAATATAAAATAGTACTAGAGTTCGAATCTCGTACTATTACTTTAGAAGTAGGGTAACTTATTAGCTCGTAAAATATTACTAAAATATATTACTATTATAACTTTAAAACTAAGATAACTAAAAATAAATATTAAGAATTTACTAAATTCGATAGTCTTAGATTTGCGACGCTTTTTACTTCGTACGCTATTATTAACTTTTCTTTTTATTTATTGATAATCTTTACTAAGAAATCCGACTTTTTATTATTTTTATCGTACTAAATATATAACGTATAAGGAACTTAGTACTCTAAATTATTACGATAACCTACGTAACTAAATAAGTTTAGTTTTTTAAAAAAAAACTTATTACGTAAGGCTCGAACTATAAGTACTTACGAACCCGCTCCTATATAAAATAGACTAACGTTAAAAAGAGTAAGTTCTAAGAGTATTCTCTTATATTATTATAATAGTTTTAATATCTTTCTAGTTATATATTTTAAATATTCTAGAGTTAAAACTTAGAAATAAGGGATTTATAAATATATATAAAAGCCTATTAATTACAAAAGTACTTAAAAAAGGGGGGCTATAATTATTAATTCCGATAATAAAGTAAAAATATTAAAGAAGTTTTATAAGTTAGTATACTAATAGCGCGGCTATTATCGAACCAGATTATTACTAAGGAGCTCTATGTTTTAGTAAATATCGTAGTCTCGAGTTTTTAGTACTACTAAAATACCAAGAGTCGTTATTATAATAAAATACTACTTAGCTACGATTTTTAGTTATAGTAGTAAATAGAGTATAAGAAGAATAGTATAATTAGGATCCTTAAATTCATATCTAAAAGTAATATAAATCTCCTTTATAACTATTTAGCTCTAATAAATCGCTATTATAAGCGTTTTAATATAAAATAGCGTGTGTATTTTACTCCTAGGGCTTTTATATAAGACTATATTAATTAAAATAAATAAGTCTCGGTCTAGATTTTAGAACGCGTTAATATGTTAAAAAAGTCTAATAGCCCCCTATAATATAAATATATTACTTACCCTAGCTTTTTTATAATTAGAGAATTAGGAAAGGGTACCCGCTAGTTATATAATATTAGTTTTTTAATTATATCGATTTACTATTTTATGTTAGATTTCCTCGTATTACTTACTAATAGTTTCTTAGTAATAATTATTAATAGATTTAAATTATTAATATATCTTAGGTTCGATAAGATAATTAACGTAGAGCTAAACCTTTTTAACTACGTATTTTAAAATAAGATAGTAAGATATATTTATAAGATTTTATATACTCTATTACTTAAGTATAATAACTCGGGCGTAAAAATAGTTATTTTAAAAGAGTTAGAAAGTTTTATTAGCTATTATTCTATAAGTTTTTCGTAAATAAAAAAAGTCTTTCATTTTAAAATAGTCTACTATTTTTTATATAAGCTCTATAAATAATAAAATAAGGCTAGCTATAGTTAGTACTATCTTAACGTTAAATATAACGTAATATAAATATTAGGCTATATATATAATAAGGAGCGCTAACTATAGGGAGGGGAAGCTTATATTTTAATATTAAATAACTAAATAACCGAATCCTATTATTACGTATCTATTACTACTCTCTTTTCTACTTACCCTTTTAAACTTATTTTTATTTATAACTTTATAACTTATATTCGGTAGCGTATACCGTACTAAAAGTTACTCGATCGTTAGCCCCTATAAATACTAACTAACCCCTAGATAGCTAAGTAGGAGAGACGAACTCTAGGCACTAGCAAGGCGGTAGTAACTTCTTTTTATTAATAAATCGGGTCCTTGTTTAATATGTAATTAGTTTATTAGTATATTACGTAACTCGTTACCGTTATAATATCGAGTATATTTAGTAAAATAAGCGTAGCTAATATAATAATATATAAATACTATATTTATATTATTAATAAGTCTTTCGAAATTCTGGGGAGGGGGAAGTATAGGCTAGAGTAATAATAGGGCGGTTTATAATAGGGATATAAGCCTAGGAACCCTAGCGATAGTATAGTAATTATGCGTAGTTAATATTTTAAAAAGCTTAAGGCGTAATTTACTAAGGAATATTAAGGCCTTTCCTTATGCTAAATAGAACTAGCGAGATAAGGGGGGGGTATAACTAGCGTACTAAGTACTATTAAGTAATTTATTACTAATTTATTAATATTACTAAAAAAAGGTTAACTATTTTTACTTAGTAAGCTTAGGGAAATAGAGTAATTTATTATAATAATATAGTTTATTATAAAGCCTATAATAAGATTATAAGCGCTTAGTATACTCTATTTTTAGAACTATATTATACCTTTTTAATTAGACTATAGCTTTTTACTACTTCCTTACCCCGGCTCTTATCTATTCTTAGTAATAGCCCCTATTCTTCTTTTTTAATCTATAGTACTTAGCGGACTTTTTTTTTAACTAATTTTTTAAAAAGCCTAACTCCTTACTAAGGCCGTACTAAGAAAAACTTAAAAACTAAGTATAGCGTAGCGGCTACCCTAAATAATAGTAATTAATAAGCATTTTTACTAAATAAGACTATTAAATTACTTATTAGCGCCTACTTAATACGTAAGGTTTAGTTATTAATTTTATTAAGCTTTTCGTAACGGTTAGTTATATACGTAATAATTTTTTATATTATAGAGTACGGCTTTATTAAATAAAATCGAAGAGCTAGCTATATAGGACTTCGGAGGCGCAGTCCTCTTACTTAATAAAGTTATAATACTAACTTAATTATTAAACTACTTCTAAGTAGTAGCGTAGCGGTTAGTATTATTTATATAATAAATTATTTAGAATAATTTTTTTAATTTAAATATATAAAGCTATATTACTTTAACTATATCTATAGTATTAATATATATAAACTCCGAATACCTTAATAAAAGAGGACGGCAAAACTATATTAACCGCGGCAGTATAGGCTTTAGCTTTAGTAACTTAAGACTATATATTATTATTATATCTCTTTATACCGCTTTTATTTTTATAGGGAGAAGGTACCCTAATAGCTAGATAATTATATTAATTATTAGAAAATGAACTATTAACTAGATTCTGCGGGTTAAATAATAATAAAAACGGCTAGCTTATTCGTATTATTTCGAGCCTTACTCTACTATTACTCTTATCTTTACCCTTTATTTCCCTTATATTACTTTTTTTTCTCCCGCAGATCCGTAAATAAATTTAGTAAAAACGTAATATAATCTTTAATAATATAATATAAAAGTCTCGGTAGATCCGGTCTCCCTCCCTACTCTAGGTTTTTATATACTTCCTAAAGTATTCTCTTATAATAAAATATCTATTTTAAAAGTATTAGTTTAACTTCGTAGTAATACTAGCTTTATATACAATTATAGCCTGAGTTTTAAGTAAAACTTTTATATAATATAATTTAGGGAATTATAAGTAAAAGAATATAATAAGGGAGGATAAGTAACGGTTTGCGTAACGATTTATAAAAAATAAGTACGTTAGTACTTATAAAGAGACTAGGGCCGGTTATAGTTTAAACTTAGTACGTAGAATATATAAGATATAAATCTTAGTAGTATATATTATTAATATGCCGGCTTTAAGTAAAAGTTATAGGTAATATACCTTCCCTATTATATCTTATAATACTTAGTTTTTATAATAACCCTTACTTATTATCGTGTACTAAGCGGTATAAACGAGAGACTAAGTTATAACTTATTTTAATATAAAAACGGACTTATATAGTTAAAATAAGATAACCCTTTAGCTATAGTCCTAGGCCTCTAGGAGGACTTTCTAACTAATAATACTAATATTTAGAAAGTTACGAAGTATCTCGACGCTAATAAAGGGGTATTATTTAATCAGATACCTTAATTAAGAAAAGTAAATAGCTTTTAAATAGAAGATATTATAGAATAAGCTAAAGAGCTACTTTTCATATTCTTTTTCTTCTTTTAAATAATATTAAGGACGAGGGGATACGGCTATAAAGGTCGCCCATACTTTTCCTTAACCTCGTATTAGAGGAAATAGAGAGACGGCTCTTTATAATAAAGTTATAAATAGCCCCTAGAGAGGACGGCTTATTAGTAGTAATATAAAAATAAATATAGTTAGTAATAAAAAATAGGATTTTCTTACTTTTCTAAGCCTTATTAAATAAAAAGACGCTATCTTAGTAATAAAAATAAGCTAAGATTATTTTATTAAAAAAATAGAATAGCGACTATAATATAATAAAAGCCTAGCGACTGACCTCGCTTTTTTTTATATTAAGTAAAGTACTTAAGTTAGTCCTAGCTAAATATATCTTATACGCGGTTAAGATATTCGGCTTCTTTTTTATAAACTACTTTAGTACTCGTAAATATAAATTAGTAAAGTAGGTACTAGTATTATTATAGAAATATATTTATAAAGAATAGAGATAGAAAAAGGTAGCTAGTCTAGTTAGCTTCGATATTAAGGGAGTATATAATAGTATATATAAAGAGCGGCTATTTTAAAAATTTATAGCACGGGGTATCCTAGAGAAACCGGTAAGTTAAGTAGACGCCTTTTACTCCTATAAAATAATAAGCGTCCTAGTTAACGGCCCTAAGCTAGAGGTACGACCGCTACCGTAAGCTGGACTACTTTAGGGCTTATTATTGTTACCTATACTCTTCCTTTTTTTTAATACTAACCTCGTATAGTACTAAATTAATAAAAACGGGGGCGCACTCACTTTTATTAATAATTATATAATATAAGTTATTGTCCGATTATATAAAGTAAACCGCTAAGGTATCCGTTTATAGGGGTAGTATATAAAAGAATTATAATAAAACTTATTTCATTAAGCGTTATTATTACGTAGTAAATTAATTATTTCCGATACTTAACTTACTTAGTCTAGCTATTCTATTATTATCCTTAACTAAACTTAGTTAAGAGATTATATATTACTTTATTACGTATTTTCTTAGCTATTTATAACGCTTCTTACTAATTTTTTATAAGCTACATAGTCCTATAAGTCATACCTAAAGATATAAGTATTTCTATAAACTTTATACGGCTTTATAAAATAAAGAGGTTTTTTATAACTCTTATTAACGCCGCTCTACCTTACTAATTTTTTTAAAATAGACTATTTAGAAATTTAGGTACTAAAGTCCGGAATATAGTAAGGTCGTATTAAATAAACGCTAGATATAGGACGTTTTTATTATTCGTATTATAATAATATAAATATACTTCGATACCGTCTTATTATAATAAATACTTAATAACGCCCATATAGCTAGCTAAGATATCCTCTCTGATCGACTAATAAACTCGATTAGCTAAGCTTCTTAGCTATTACTAAGGCTTATATAATAGTTCCTTCTTAAGATCTATATTATACTAGGCAATCTTTATTAATTATTTAATAACTAGTAGATAGCTTTAACTTATAACTAAATAAAATAGTTTATTACCCTATCCCTTTATAATTAAGATATCGGGGATGTCGTTAATAATACTAAATATATTATCCTAATTTTAATAGCGATTTTAGTTAGAGAAGCGCTAGGTGTCGATAATACGATAGAAAAAATCAAGATTCTAAAAATAGCGTTTAGTTCTATATCTAAAAAATAATAGTCGAAGTCTATATAAATCGCCCTACTAAAGAATTTAGTTAATAACGAGCAAAGCTATGCTATATAAGAACGCGGACGACTTAAAGTCCGATACCTCTAGTATTTTAAACAAGAGCTCTTTCGAACTATATAGTAAAGTAATACTTAGGGGATTGTATAGACTACTATTAAATACAAATCTTACTTAGAGTACATAATCCGGGCAATAGTTCTAGCTAGTCTAGTTATGTAGCCTAGTTAAATTAGCTTAGTATACTCTTTTAATACTTTTTAAATCGGGAAGAGGCTCTACTACAATAGACCTAAAACAAGTTATCTAGTAGTACGAGGTATAGATAAAGAGTTCGCCTAGTCCCCGATCTACTAGGTTGTATCGGATCATCCCCTCTTCCTAATTCTCCCACGAGTAGTCGGTAGTATAGGTAGTAGTATTATTATTATCGCTAAATAGATCTAAGCTTTAGAGTAATTCGTTTATAACGATCTACTCGTTAGAAAATAGAGGAATATTACTAATTTCGTTAAGAAGTAAGTATCGGACGTAGACATTAAAAATAGTATTCTCTAGCTTTAATTACGTAAATAGGGTAATCGTTTCCTCTCTTATTATAGGAGTTCTCTTAGCATTCTGAGGTCCTAATCGAATTAGGGCTAGTTCGTTTATAATAAATTCCCTAGCTAATTAATAGATAATAATAACTTAGCGTTTCTTAAGATCGTTAGAATCGACACTACTAACGAACGGCTAGATAAGGGCTATAATACTTTAATTATCTACTAGCTTAGCAATCTTAGCTACACTCGTTATATCTAGATTAGCCGTACTTATTACGACTACCTAAGCAAGTTCGAGGATACTTAGTTACCTTCTTATTACCTTTAAGATTTCTAGCGCCGTAGCTACTATATTTTAGGCCTCCGGCTCCTCGCCTGCGCATTAAAAGAACAAAGTAGCGTATAATTTAAAGAGTTTCCGTAGTTATACCATATTATCTAGAAATCTCTTAATATAGCCAAGCGCCCTGATCTTATATATAGTAATAACTTCAACTATTAATTTCGTCTATATAGCACTTCTTTACGTATAGTTCGATAGTCTTTTTATAATAAGCTTTTTTATATCCGTAGTAAGAGGAGCTAGCTTTATTTTAATAATCTTCTTAATAATAATCCTATCCCTTTTCGGATTAGCATCGATATCGATCCTAGGGACGCTATCGAGTTAATCGAGTATATCCTTCTAAGGATGACAAAATATAACGACCTTTAGCCCTGTAATCTTTTATAATAATTGTTATATTAATATAAAAAGAATACTCCGGGACTCCGTGTCGCACTCGTCCAAACTATTAAGTACTAAGTAAAGCGGTCGATTAAGGTCTTTAACAGTACTTTAAAAAAACCTAACTAACTTCTAAATATTTATTAAAGGCTCGAAATTTCTAGTAAGTAGGTCTCTTCTTTACTAGTTAAAAAATTCTTTTTTTAACCTAATACACTACTCGAGAAGTAATAAAATTAAGGACGAGAATATATAAAGAGAATGCCCAGTTTCGTTATTCTAGCAGTAGTAATATAAAATCATAGGCTATGGTAGCTAATAACTTCTTAGCCGACACAGTTCATCGATAAAAAAGCTTATAATAATGCTTTTACCACTTCCTATATCTCCGAAAATAGCCAGCTATTTTAAATCGAATGCTCGATACTAACTCTTGAACTCGGATTTTTCTAATATGAACTCGCATACTAATTAGGCTCGGAGGGTTTATAGATCAGCATAATATCGACTCTGCTAAGGCATCTTATCACGGCCTCACTATTAAGAGACTAGGTGGATTAGTAAGGGTAAATAGACAGTCCTAGAATTATATTAAGAAACGAGCTAAAAGACGTACTTTTCTCATTATAAAGCATATTTTTAATATCCTAGATAATATCGAATATAGCTTTCTCTACAATACTTCGGAGATATTCGCTTTATCTTAAGAAGTCCTTAATAATATTTAGTAGTATACCTATGTCTAAAATCATAGCTAACACAAGCCTAGTCCTTCGCTTCGATAATAGCTCGTACGCAAATACATAGAATTCGAGAAGTTTCTAATAAACCGATACTAGTACCTATAGATTATTAGTAGACAATTCTACTAAGAATATAGAGCTAAGTAAGACCGTACTTTATAAATATCTACTCTATCTTCTTTTTATCCGAGAGTATCGTAGTTATTAATATACGAGATTTGCTCTAGCATTTCTCTAATCTTCTCCACAAACTCAAGATCGGCAGTAGAAATACTAATAGCCACTTGTACGTTAGTTAATTAGTCTAAACTTATAGAATAATTTAGAACGTAGGATTTGTGGCAAAACTTACTACTATAATACCTCTAATAACTCCGAAAACGGTTAAAGTAGTAAGTTTAAGAGCTATTAGAGGTGCTATTAAGTCTAAAGCTAGCTTAAATCGTTCTAATAGGACTTATATAGAACGCAAATATCTCACTCCCCGTAGAAAAGCGGATTTATCGGTTACGTCTTTATTAACCCTTTCGAGCTCTTTAAATAACTAGGCAATATTTCCCCCTATTAGAATAGTAACGTCTATATCTTAACCTATGCTCTATATAGCCTCTTAGTAAGCTTTATTCCAAAGGTCTAAAGGAGTACCGTTAACTTTAATACTGCGCTTAGTTATAGTTATTGCCCCTATAGTAGAAGTAGTAGTAGAAGTAGTAGTAAGAGAGCTATCTTAAGTCCCTAAACCGCTTCTAAGTATTAGAGCACGTCTAGGGTATTTACTAGTTCGAGTAAGAAGGATAGCTAGCTTATTTTAAGTAGCGCTACTCGTGTGCCTCGTAAAAGAGGTCTCCGTAGAAGTCTTAGGACCATATCGCAAAGCTTAGTTTCTAAAAAAAGTACTAGTAAGATTAGAAAAAAAATAGATTATAATCTTACCTAGCTCCGACTATACTAGTAAGTTACGGAACTTTTAGTTTAGTATTATTTTTATAATTAGCGTTACTACGCTAATAGAGGAGATTTAATTGCTGGTATATTTTAGTCCGAAAGCCCTTTAATAAATAATTTATAAAAGACATATTTTATATAATTTACTATAATAAGTTATTTTCTCTAAGCGGGCTTTTACGCATATATAATACATCGAGGAAATTAGCTTCTAAGACTTACTAATAAAAATGTAGTATTAGCCGCTATCTAAGCTTGTTTAATGTCTATTATTTATAATAAAGCCTTGAGCTTATCTCTATAATTAAATAAGAGTAGTAGTACTACGTTATAAGCTACTCCGAATTTAGTAAATACTTACCCCTCTTTATTTTAAAAATCACTAATTAAATCTTATTTTCACACGGCTACTTATTTTTTTCGATTTCTTATCTTCTCCTCTTATAAGCTAGAACTTTCTGACGTTTATTACCTCTTTATTTTCTATCCGTATACGCTCTTAAAACTATAGTAGCCCGTAAGAATACTAAATAGGACTTATCTAAGGCCGTCCTCTCTAACATAGTACAAAAGTCTCGCAAGGACATGTATAACAAAATGCTCGTAGCCTCGAGTCCGATATTTATCTTCTAAGAATTACCTAGCTAACTAATTGAGTTCTTTATACCTAGTAAATTAACGCAATAGCCTACTTCGGCACTAACGAAGTTTCGAGAATATAACGAGCAAGAGATAGACGCGGTCTTCTACGGCTCGAATTACTTTTACTTTATTGATACTACTATATAACGCAAAACTTCGATTTTATAAGCTTTTTTTCTCTCCCCTACGTTAACTTATACGTATCTACTATCCTATTTATCCCTTAGTTTCCCTACTCTTAAGGTAGCAGAGGGACGGCCTAAAGGGCTAGGTCTAATATAGGATAGAGTCCGCGCCCTAAAGCTTCTTAAAGACTATTATACTAGTTTTATAACGTTAGAATTATATATATATAAGAGTAATACCTTCGGTCTTACTAACGAAGCTTTTAGCGCCTTATAGTTTTATTATAAAGCTCTAATATAGGTTAAAGTATAGTTAAAGACTATAAGCTCTTTAAACAAGGTTATTATTAAATACTATTATAATAAGCTAACCCCTTATATAATATAGCTAATATAGGACCTTAAGTAAATAGTCTTAATAAGTAATAGCTTAAAAGGGGGGCGTATAGTTAAGTAGGGGGGGAGTAGGGATACTATAAGTACTACTGGCTTTTCTATTACATACTATCTTAGGTTCTCAAAGAGCTTTTAAATTTCTATTAAAAGTATATATTAAAAGAGTTTAGCTATACTTATTTTATCGAGCATTAGTCGTATTTTAAGTAGTTCGATTCTAAGGTTCGCTTAGCGATATAGCTATACTAATAGAGTTTATTACTTCGGTAGTCCCTTTGGGGTCCGGTCCGCCTCATTGGGGGCCATCTTCGCCTTTACGAGCAAGCTGGTCTATTAGGGTCAATATCGAGTATCTTTATTACGTACTTTAACAAAACTTCATAACTAACTATAGCCGGCCGCAGCCGTCACTAAGTAATTATTAATATAGCTTATCCTATTACTAATAATATAATATATTAATAGCCTTCTAAATAGCCAAAACCCACCTCCTATTTTCTAACTTATTTAATAACTCTAGAATATCCTTTTTAATCTCTCTAAACCTCTTATTTTACTACTATAATACTAGGGTATTAATTATGCTCTATAGTTAATTAAGTATTTTATTAAGGCTATATTATATAAGTTAAGTACTAATAATAATAATACTTATATTAATATACGTATTTCAGATCTTTAAATCGATAATATCTAATCCGTATTCCTTAAGACGACCTTACTATAGTTCGGGGTCCTCTAGTATAATACTTATAAGATCGAACTTCTAGCCCTTAAAGTATCCCTAGGGGTCGATAATAACTAAGCATCTCGGTATTTTAATAGTATATATTTAAAAGTAGGTAGACGATTCGATAGTAATAATAATAGGGTAATAATAATAAATAATAAGAGAAGTAGCGTTTTTTAAGTTTAATAAAAGAAACGAGGTAATAAATATATATATATATACGAGTTAAAGTTAAAAGTACTAGGGTAGATATCGTAAGGTTAATATTATTTTTAATAATAATAACAAGGGCATCTCTAATACTACCGTTATAAGCTATAGTTACCTAGAGGGCGGTAAACTTAGCTAAGTAGGCGTAGGCTTATAAAGTAGTAGCGTCGGGTGCCTAATATTACTGTTAATAATCCGTAGTTATAAACTTTATAAGAGGAAAAGTTAAAAAGGTAGAAAATCTAAAAAAAATAGTCTATTGAGATAATGGGAGTATCTATTAATACTGTGTATTAATACTGTATAAATAATACCAAGAACCGCCCGAGCAGCTAGCAAAGGCAGAATAAAAAAAACAAATTACTTCGGTAGTATATAGGGGTAAGTCGTAATAAGAGATAAATAAACATAAACCCGTTTTAATTAAACTACTACTAGCTTAGCCAGGGTTAATTAAATAGTAGGCACGAATACTAAGATTAATAATACTAATAACGCTAATAGTAAGTAAAAAGTCTATTTCTTAGTAAGTCCTTAGTAATACGCGTAGCGGGCGAGTACCCTTCGCGCTTAATTTAGGCATGGTTTAATCGGAGATAGTAAGAGAGCTTACTAAGGACTTACCATTTTAGATATCCTATTCTAAATAAGGGGATTTTCTAATAGGCTAATAATATACTAGAGAAAACAGTTACTGACCTGTATAAGAGATCGAGCTCTCCTCGCTAATTAACCTAAAGTCTCCCTCTGTTCTTTACTCTACCTTTTTATTTATTATATTACTTCTTATAGTACTAATTTAAATACTAATAACTAATATAATACGACCTTTATAATAGCCTATATATCTACCTAACTTCCCTTTTTTTAACTTTAATTTTAAATAATAGGTTATTCATAATAAGGTAGTAGAACTAAAAGCGACCGCGTAATAACGAGCCCTCGCGAGCTATAATTAAACCTCTAATAAAAGAGACTAAGACAAAAAGCGAAATTAAATATAAGGCCTAGGAGTCTTAGGAATACCCCCCTAAGTTCTATAATATATTATCTAAAATAAGCCTTACTCGTTAAGTATTAAAGGAACTTAATAAAAGAAGTCGTACTTCTCGCTCTTATCCCTCTCTAACCCTCCCTAGCGCTAGTACTCTCTCTTATTTTAAACCCTCTTAAGACCTAGCCTAGTTCGCGAGACACGGCGGTCCAGATTTACGTAATTTTTGAAGTATAAGTTAGTACGAAAGTAGCTAAGAAGTCTTTATTTTAACGAGTCTATATAGTACCCCTATTTACTAACTAATTATCCTTATCCCCTCGATATGCGTATAAGCCTTTTTTTATAAAGCTAGAGGACCCGGTCTACTGACCTAGCCTCGACTCTTTTAACTATAACGATAATAAAAACTAAGAAGTTGACTCTTTATAACCGCGACTTCGACCTATACTTAATAGAACATAGTATTTATCTAATCTACGCTTTTTAAAAGCCGGATTCAGAAGATACGAGGGCGACTATAATAGTAGCGAGGGCGTTACTCTCGCCTTTAAGGTTCTTTAATAGTATATTTAAGGCTTTTTAGGAAAGTAATGCCCGAGTAAAAGATAAAGACGATGTGCTAGTTATTATTATCCTAACGATTCTTAGCCCGAGCTAAGCTAGCCGTAATTACGCTAGAAATACTATGTTTAGTTATTTTAAGCTACTTATAAACGGAACGATTACGGCCGCCTAACCGGATATCTATTAGGGCGTAAATCTAGAATAGCTAACTAAGCTAGCCCGCAAAGAGCTCGCTAGTTACGTTATCCCGTTAATAATATTAAATAAGCCGTGAGTACCTAATATCTTCTTAGAAGTTAAAGGCCCGGAAAGTAGTATAGCTGTGGTAGTACGACAAGTTCGTTATAATAGAGTAATTGGGGTACGTGCTATGCATAGCTTATAAAATTATTGTTTAGAGGAGCTACGGTATAATAGGAAGCTACGCACTTTTAGCTTTATATACTAAGATAAGTACTTTAAGAAATATAGCTATTATATAATAGCGCCGACGACGGAGGGAGGGCGGCCCGAGTATTATATAAGCTAGATAAATACGTAGGGTATAACTAGTAAGCTTAACACATTCGTTAAGGGAGTTACTAATTTTAAAAATACTTTAGACCTAGCTAAGACGTATCGAGATAACTTTATCCAAACCGCGAATACGAGAGCCCTTTAAGCGGAGACTATCGCTTACTTAGAACGTACTATAGCCGTAATATAGCCTATAGAAGACTTAGCTAACGAGTTAGCGCCTTCTCCCCCTTATTACATAGCCTAGATATAAAACGAAGAGGATTTGCCTAACGAATTAGCTTATACCCCTCCCGATTATCTTTATAAGGGCGATAATTCACAGGGTCTATTAGGTATCGATCTATTAATAAGTATTATAATAAGCTTTATATTAAGCTTCGGTCCTAATTAGAGTCGGTCTAAACGGCGACGTAGTCCGCGTTCTTAAGCTATAGAGGGTTATATATTAAAAACCCAATCGCGTAGTACGAGGGAGGTCGAGCTATCCGGTTCTATAAGTAGGTTAATATTAGTAGTCGAAGCTAAGTCCCTTTAAGTGCGGACGTATTAGAATAAAAGAAAGCTTTGTTTTTTAAATATGCGAAAGTAAGAGGTTATAATAGATATAAGGGAATAGGTCGAATAAGTATTAGATAATAGAAGTACGTATTTTAACTAGTAAAGCCCTAAGTCTAGACGGGTGTTTTAAGTAACTATACTAGCTAAAGAGTCGAGGAAAAAACGAGGCGACTAGTAGAAGGTACTACCCGTATATGCTCTAGATTAATTATATAAGTAAACCGCTTGTGGGTTACTTAGACCTGCCCTTCTAAGAAAGTAGCGAAGGTTATATAGAGAATTTATAGCGAGTTAGCAAGCCTGTATATATAAGTGACGGCTATAGTAGTATTCGCTAGATAATAAACCTTTTTCAAGTATAAGAGAGAATTACTATTATATAGTAATATAGACTCGCCGTGTGCCTCTGCTATCTCTTGAGCGATAGGGCTTGGACTGGTAGGTCGATCTATATGAGGGCCATTTAGAGAAGAAATAGGCTAGTATAGTAAGGCTATAGGAAAAGTCTGTGGATTCTGCGATGACTATAGCTATAGAAATGGAATCTCAAGCTGCGTGCCTCTAGTCGGCACTCGATAATATAACACTAACATCGCTATCCCGACGACGTTATAATTCTACTAGCTAGCTTCCCTAGTTACCCCGCCCGACACACTCTTAATCCCATAGTTTAGGAATAATATTAGCCCGGTCCCCATGTCGTTAAGGTGCAACCTTTAGGAAGATCAGTCTCTATTAAAATAATGACCTGCTATTAAACTGTAGCACTACCGAGGTAACGAATATCTCGGGATAATACCCTACGATAATTGCTTATTAGTATTTCAATATGTGAGAACTTAGCTAATATAGGTAGTTAGAAGATAAAGCTCTAAATCTACTAAGTAAAGTCTTTATCCCTATACGCTATATTTATATTAAATAGATTTATAGAATCCTTTACTAAGTAAATAAACCTAAAACGATTATATCCTTAGCGTACTATAACTTCGTAACGATATTTCTTTATATACGATTTATATTCTTATTATTTAACGAGCGAAACGTGCTCTATTATTTTAAGTATTTATTTAGGATAGCGAGTTTTTTTAGTAACTGGGCCCGGAGGCGAGGGTAATATAGGTAAGCTATAAATAAGCTCTGCTCTAGTTAAGCTAGCTCTATAACTAAAACAGAGTACTAAAACGCACCCTATAGGGATCTAGGTTTATAAGGCCTTAGAGCTGCTCTTTTACCTAATCTTCTTAATTATTAAGGTTAAGTTTTTATTAAAAATCGATCTACTTAGTAATACGGTTATACTACTTAATAAGAGTAATAAATAGAGCTATAGGGAGGACGTTAGCGATATTATAACCTTAAACTATAAGAACTATAGTCTCGAACTTCTCTAGGTACTTATTATAGCTATAAGGCTTATTAAGTAGGATTTTAGTATTATTCTTTATTTATAAGGAGTTATTTTAGATAAAAAAGAACAGACTCGACGCCCTACTTATAAATAAGGCTTAACCTTATTAATTAATAATAATTAGGTCCGCTATCTCTTAGTAATAAAGAATCTATGGGGTTTCGAGAGTTAGAGACTAGATTAAAAATACGATATAATAATAATACCCTAGATAAACCCTTATTCCCCTTTCTGTTCGGATTTATATTATAATAGTACCGTTAATATAAGTATAAATATAAACTCTACTTTTTTTATATATTTATAGGTAAAGTCTATAGTAAAAAGCTATTATAACTTATAAACCTATAGAAGTACCGGTAACAATTATACTAACTAAAAAAATAAGGCCGATATACTAAAGTAGTATAAGTAAGCTTAGTATTACTAACTACGAATAAATTATTTTTATTACGCGGTCCGAAACGGTAGTAAAGAGTATTAATAATAAGATAAGAATTAATAATATTAGTAATATAAAGCCCTATACTAGTTTAGTATAATGAGGCTAAAGGTAGTTATAAAAAACCCATAATTAGTCCGGTATAGAAAAGATAGTAGTCTTTAACCAGCGCACATACCCATTCAAATCAATCAAATAAATAAGTTAAATAAATAGTCAAATATAGGAATTTTAGTGAGTTAAATAATTAAATATCGTGAGGCCCTATATTTAATATATTTAATTAAATATGAGATTACTCGGAAAAAAGAAAATCTAGGGCCGGGCTAATTAAAAATTAATGTTCCCGACTATACCCTATAAAAGTTTATAATTAAGAATATAAACACCCACAGCGGGATTCGAACCCTTAATTCCTTACTTACGACTATAAGTTCGGTATTATACTACTTAATTAAATAGATTACTAATAATTATTATAAAAAAAAAGCCTAAGTAGTATAGAGCGCTGGATTTAGTATCCTACTATATCTAAGAATCTAAAAAACCTATAGTACCCCCTTTTTTTAATATTAATAAAACTAACGAAATTACGCACTACTACTTCTAACCCTTTACGACTATTATAATTATTATTAGAATTAATTAAATTATATGTTATTAATTTACTATATTATAATTAATTCATTAGTAATAAGTCGTACGATCTTTAGTACGTAGTAGCTACTTCAGATTACCTCGTAGCTATAGACCCTAACTAATACTAGTCTCGTTTTATTAACCGACCTTAATAATTATAATAGCCTCTTCGCCCTTCTAAAAGCAATCTAAAAAGGGAGGACTTTTATTAATAATAATTTAATATTATAAAAGGGCGCAAGGCTAAGGAAGTCGTAGATCCGCTTAGAAAGGGTCTTTGCTCGAGAGATTTATAATAAAAATAGTTAAGGTAAAGTTTTCTAGTTTTATTATCGCTATAATAAAATAGGTATTATTACTTATTTTAAAATAGTAGCTACGAGCTTAGTAACGACTTATTTAAAATTAAAATACTAAGTAATAGATCTAAGCTTTAATAAGTTATTATATTTATTAGAATCCTTAGAGTACGACTCTGTACTAAGGAAACGGAAACTTACTTCTAGTATTATTACGAAGGGCTAGGTAATAAGAATTAAGGAATTAGTAATTAAGTATATTATTAATAGTAATAGCCTATTTATAACTTTCTAAGATCTTTATTTCTAGGCCCTTTTTTATTAGTTAGATTATAGTACTATTAATAAACTCTTATTATTATATAAAAATATAAAAAAGGAGCTAAATAAGATTTTTATTAAGAAGAAAGATATAATTAGAATAGAGATCCGGAGGTTAATAATAAAAGTCTACTTATTATTCGATCTATAGACCTTACTAACGCAAAATACTATTATTACCGTCTTTACTTACTTTTTAAACTATACTAAGTAATAGATATAATACCTTATTACTCTATAATAATAGTATAGTACTTACGATAGGGCTAATATTACCTAGACTATAAAATTAGTAATAGACGACTAGGAATTAGGTAACTAAGCTAGAGTAGTTATTTATAATAATATTTTAAATAACGATACTTACCTCGGTTACTTATATCTTATATTATTTTATACTTATACTTAGGAAGATGTTCTTAACTAGAGGATTAAGTACTACGGTTATATTCTTAACCTCGTTAATAGGGGCTTTTTATTTAATAATAATAAAGAGGTATTTAAATAAGAATTAGATATATTAATTAATACTAAGTAACTTTAAAAAGATCTTAACCTCTAGTATATAAGGGGCCCTATTAGTAAGTTTTAGAACGTTATCGAATTTATTTATTTATTACCTTAACGATATGAGGCCTTTTTTAAAGTTAGTAATAAGACTAATAAGAATAGTATATTTACTTTTTTTAAGGAGTCGTTATAAGAGCTTATACTAATACTTAATAACGATATAAAGTAGAATTTAATATACTTTATAATATAGCGCTCTTTATAAAAAAGAAAGTAGATCTATACCTTCTTAGTAATTAGTCGAGCTTATAAAGATCTAAAGTAACAGATCCTTATTAAGGATATTCTTAATAATAATAACTAGTAGTTACTAACGGAGCTAAAGGCGGTACTTAAGTTACTTTACCTTTAAATAATAAAATACTAGGGCTGGGGTAAAAGAGACGGTTATAGCTATTTATAAGAAGTAATAGTAGCAGCGCACATACCCATTCAAATCAATCAAATAAATAAGTTAAACAAACAGTTAAATATAGGAATTTCAGTAAGTCAAATAATCAAATATCGTGAGGCCCTATATTTAACATATTTAATTAAATATAAGATTACCTAGAAAAAGGAAAATCCGGGGCCGGGCTAATTAAAAATTAATGTTCCCGACCACACCCTATAAAAGTTTATGATTAGGAACATGAACACCCACGGCGGGATTCGAACCCTCGACTCCTTACTTACGACTATAAGTTCAGTATTATACTACTTAACTAAATAGATTATTAGTAATTATTATAAAAAAAAAAGCCTAAGTAGTATAGAGCGCTGGATTTAGCATCCTACTATATCTAAGAATCTAAAAAACTTATAGTACCCCCTTTTTTTAATATTAATAAAACTAACGAAGTTACGCACTACTACTTCTAACCCTTTGCGACTACTATAATTATCGTGAGAATTAATTAAATTATATATTAATCGATTTGCCATATCGTAATTAATTAATTAGCAATAAGTCGCACGATCTTTGGCGCAGCCTCGCAAAGTTGACTTTAACCTTATAGCGATTATTAATAAGATCCTCTACGCTAGAGGAGGTCTAATGTCTCAAGAACTAGCTTCGCGGCGGTACTATAGAAATAGGAGGTTAATTTTATAATTAGAAGAGCTAATCGAGGTAAAGTCTATAAGTCAGTACTATAAGGACTTTTGCAATAGCTTTATTTAATTCCTAATTAGGAAATTAGTTAAATCAATTAATTATTTGTTAAATAAGTTAAACAATCAAATATGGCGCGAGAAATTAGTTAAATAAATAAATATGAACCTCATATTTGATTTATTTGTTTGGGTATAAGCGCTGAATAGTAGGTCTCGAGTACCTTATTAACCATTTCGAAGAATAAAAAAAGTTATAGAATAAACTTTTTAAAAAAAAGATAGATCTTACGGTTTTTTAAATTATAGTATTATAATCGTAATTAACGTAAGTAATACTACTTCGTTAGTAATTAGCTCGTTATTAATTTATATCCTAACCTCTTTTTTAACCTCTAACTTTAAGTAATATCCCTCGTTATATTTAGTTTAAATATATACCTAGGGAGCGGGTAGAGCTACTTCTTAATAATAATTTTAACTTACGAGGATATTTTTAACTATTAGTTATTAATACTTAGTAAGTCCTTAATAAGTATTATACTAAGTTAGGTAACTCTTTACTCTACGCCGTAGTAATTATTCTTTACCCTAAGTAAGGATTAAAATAGCTAGAGAAGAGGTAGGATATACCCGAGTAGAGCTATTAGCTATTTAGTATAAAAAAGGGACTTTATAATTACTAATAAAAATAGTATATAAATAAGATAATAAGTCCTCTTCCTCCTCATTATCTAAGTCCTCCTCCTTTATTATAATAATTATAAGCTACTTTTACTACCCTTATAATTTTAAAGAGTATTATAGAAGATTTATAGTACTAATAATAGTTAATATCTTAAATAATAGAGGTAATAATTAACTACGTACCTAAGCTTAATTAATATTACTTATAAATTATTCCTTAGCTAGTCCTTAACCTAATCTAATAGTAGATTAACTATTAGCTAACTTATTTAACGTTAAGTAAGCTTATATTTAATATTTTTACGATCCCTATAATAGTAATAGACTGCGAGAGGATATTTAGTTTTATAAAGTTAATTTTAACCTTATAGTAATTATTAATAAGATCTTTTATGCTAGAAGAGGTCGAATATCTTAAGAACTAGCTTTGTAGCGGTGCTATAGAAGTAAGAGGTTAATTTTATAATTAAAAGAGCTAATCGAAGTAAAGTTTATAAGTTAGTATTATAAGGACTTTTGTAATAGCTTTATTTAATTCCCGATTAGGAAATTAGTTAAATTAATTAATTATTTATTAAATAAGTTAAATAATTAAATATAGCGCGAGAAATTAGTTAAACAATTAAATATAAACCTCATATTTGATTTGTTTATTTAGGTATAAGCGCTGTCTTTAACTATTAATAACGTATATATTCGAATAATAATACCCGTATAAAGAGTGACCTAGATTAACCTTACTAAGGCGAGGTAGCTATATATTAAGTAATAGGTCTACTTAGATACGCTAAAGATTTTATTTATATATACCCGGCGGCTAATAAATACTGGGGCGAGGTTAATAAACCTAAGTATCGCTATATGTTACTAAAAGTTCTCTTATATATCGAGCGTAAAGCTAGTAGCTAGGCTATTACTAATTATAAAAACGATAATAAATAGAATATAAAGGAAATTAAGACTTCTTAAATAGTAACGTAAAATTAGAGCTTATAGTAAGATAGGGCGAACGCGATTTAGATAATAGTACTTATTATATAAAGAAAAGCGAAGTCTTATGGACTAGAGTAACTACCGAAGTAGTAACGCTATAATAGTAGTAATAATAGCTATAAAATACTAAAAGCTAACGTTTATTATAATCTAAGTAACGTATAATAACTAATAAGTATAAGTTATACACAGCTATAGGGACTATAGAGCTAGCCGCCCCCTAAATAGTAAGAGCTAAACGCTACTTTATAAGGCGGCTATTAGCTTCTCGTCGATCTCTGATAGTTAACTTTTAGTAAATAACTTTCCGATCCTTAATAACTAAACCTTTAATAAGAACTTAATTATAAAAATCGTTAGTAATATTATAAAAACTAATTTTTATAAATAGTACTTAACTAAATTCTTATACCTAACTATTTAGTTTCTATATAGTATAAAGTTAAGAACTTCTTAGCGCTTTATCGTTCTTAAAATACTTATAAGTAAGATTATTATTAAAAAACACTACTAACATAACTAGTACTACGATTCGTTTACCCTTTTAATAAAGGTAAATTTAATATTTAATAACGTCTAGAATAACGAAAGTAAATTAATAAGCGGCTTAGGAAGCCTTAGAGAGCGGTAATATGAGGTTTTTAAGACGAAAGGTAGAGCTATTACTAACTAAGAGGCCGTTAATAGCTATAATACTAATATAAGAAAAGGAAAAGCTATAGCTTTTTATTATTAAAGTCCTCCTAAGTTACGTACTTAATTAACTTAGGTAGTAGACCTATTTATAGAGTAAATAGCTAAGATTACTACTACTATAAACCGCAGTATTAAGATAACTATAACTAAGGGTACGAATAAAGCTATAGCGAACGTATATATTAATATAGCCCTATATAAGCTAATTATATAGTAAAAAAAAAAGGATCGTATTACCTTTTTCGGTCTATTTTAAGAGCTTATTACTTAGTACATAGTTATAAGCCCCTCTGATATATATTTTACTAAGGATATTATTAAAGTTTTTATTAAGAGCTTAATAATACTTTTTAAAAATAAGAAGGTTATAAAAAAAGTATAATAAGATTAGCTATATAGGTCGTTAAAAATATTAAAGGGTAGCGTAATATAGGGGTTATAAAATATATCGATGCTTAATCTAAATATTAAAAAAACCTATCCTAGTAGTAGGTTATAGTAATTGAGCTCGAAGGATAGCTATTAACGTAGTAACCACTAGCAGAGCTACTAGTACTACTACTAGCGTAACTATAGTCGACTTTATTACTAGTATAAGTCTAGCCACTAGCGTAGCCACTAGCGTAACTACTAGCAGAGCCACTAGTAGAGCCATTAGTAAAGCTGCTAATAGAGCTGCTAATTCATAAGGTAGATTCGATAGATAATATTACTAATTTGCTTTAGCGTAAGCTCTATCCTAAGAGCGTTCGGCAGGGGGGCAGAACGAGCTATTTCGGCTCGATTATAATAATAATATAAATACCTTAGCTACTTATAGTACTAAGTAACGTAATGAGATAAGAAAGTATTAAGTACGCGGTTAGTAATAAAAATAAAGCTCTACTATTCCCTAATAAAAAGCGTATAAACGTCTATTATACGCCACTAGAGAGTAGCCCTAACTACTTTAATAGAGGTAACGTAATTATATATAACCCTCGTAAGGTTAAGGAGACTAAGTAACATAAGAGCGTCGTCCAAAGCTTAATAAATAATCCTTATATTAATATAAAAATAGGTTTTCTAAAGCCCCTATCCTCGAATAGTTAGTAACTGCTAATAAAAGCACTTCGACCCGAATAGGATCTAACTATAAACGACTTAAATAATATAAGCTTAGGGAGCCTTTAGGACTTTTTAGTTAGTATATAGTAGAGGATATATAATTTAAACCTAGTACTAGGTCGTAAACTAAACTTATTATAAAACGGTAGTACTTATAAAAATATAAATAAAGTATTATTAGAGGGGAGATAGTGTTTAAATTAATATTATTATAGTAATAAAGAAATAAAAAAGGAGAACTAGTTCTATAAGAAACGTTCTATTAAACGAGAGTAAAGCGAATATAATAAGGGCTCTTATAGCTTTTAAAATAGTTATTAAAGCTTTAAGGCCCTGGATCTAGAGAAGTATAGAGAGTATTTATAAATAAGAGTAAAAGGTAAACTAAGAGTAAAGGGACTAACTATAGTTTCTTTTACTATAAATCCTCTTAAAAAAGACTAGCCTAGACGTTACTACGCTTTTAAAGACTATAATATTCCCTTAGACTAGTCTATACTTTTAAAACTCAAAATAGGTACTCGTTAGTAAATTAAGAAATACCCCGGTATAGTACTACTAATTAGTACTAGTTATATTCTAAACTATACCGGCAAGGTATAAAAAAATAGTATTAAATAAGCGTATTTTAAAGAGGACTTTATAAGCGTTAGACTAAATACGAATCTTAGGGACGTAAAGACTAGGTTATTATAAAAGACGTAATTTACTTTTATAGATTACTAATATAAATATAAGGGTAGTACTTAGGGTATATTTAGAAGTATATAGGCTAGAGCTAGCTAGTCGGATCCTCGCGAGCCTAGATCGAAGCATACCCATAAGAAGTTATAATATATTAATAATTACTTACAAAATAGAGTACCTTTATAGCTATAGGACAAGGCTTATAACTTAAAAATACCTATTCTTAAGAGAGGATTAAGCGTCTCGCCCCTTATATCTTTATATATAGCAAGAGGTAGCGGACGGTTATATTAACGTAATTATAAGGGGTAAAAAGAATACTAATACTACTCTCTTAGTAAACCTCGCAAGCCGTCCTTACTTATATATTATAAATCGAACCTTAATTAGCGTTTATTAATTCTAGGCCGACTTAATAAGTACTATAAGAACTATAATAAGGATAATAAGTTTAAAGAGCTACGGTCTGAGTTTAATTCTACTATAAGCTCTAACGACGCGTTAATATCGGAGTATATAATAAATTATCTTTTTAATAATAGTTCGGATTTAGTAGTTATATATAAGGATAAAAGCCCTCGTTCTACTCTAAGGTTAGTATTATAGAGAGAAAAGTCGAGATATACTTTATATATAAAAAGGGATTCTTTAAGTAGGCTCGAGTATTAAATACTAAGGAGGCGTAATAAGGATTCTAAACGGCGTAGCTCGGCTAGGATTATTAGGGTTTTTAATCTAAGACGGACTAAGAATTATTTAAGAGGTAAGGAAATTAGACGCTCGACCTAGAGTAAGGATTACTATTATAAGTATATAGTAGAGGTTTAATAAAAAGGCGGAAATTCTAGTAGCTCGTTAAAAGTTCGGGGTTATTACTATGCTCCTAAGTCTCGAAGAGACGAAAAGAGTAGACTATATAGGGCTAAATATTCTTATAAGAGTTTATATAATAAAAGATAAATAATTAAATTAACGACCTTAGTAATCGATAGGGTAAGACTTATATATATCCCTAAGTAGGATAGGAACTTCGATTAAGTTTAAATTTGCTTAGTTTATATTGTATTAATATTTAGTACCGTTTTAAAATAGTTATAGAATAGAAAGGTATTTCTTATTTAATCTCTATATAGATATTTACCCGTCCTATCTAGTCTAAATTAGAATTATTAGTATAGGAAACCCGACAGTTTAATAATAGTATACGGCACAAATAACTCTTTAATAACTCTTTTTACTAAAAGTACTTACTAATATTCATAAAGAAATAGAAGACCCCTTCCTCTTAATCTTTTAATAATGCCGTAGCTCCCGTTCATAACT
The DNA here is from genome assembly GCA_030869315.1 of Colletotrichum cuscutae. NCBI lineage: Eukaryota > Fungi > Ascomycota > Sordariomycetes > Glomerellales > Glomerellaceae > Colletotrichum > Colletotrichum cuscutae. The sequence goes on from MPDP01000254.1 coordinate 27,555, forward strand.
CAAGGTGAAATTATTAATATTAATTAATTAGAATTCTATATATAATTAAATATTTATACTCAATATCTTAATATTATAATCCCTTTTATAGCCTCTTGCCTTTTTAAAACCTTAAACTCTTAGACTAGACGCTTAAGTCTCTTTTTTATAAGGTCGGCACGTTTTTTACTAATATAAAGTTTCTTATATAGCTCTTTGTTCTCCTACTAGATTTAGTATAGTAATAGTATCTAGTATCTAGTTATATAATATAATTATATAACTACTCGAAATAAAACGCTAACCTTATAGTAGAGCTTTATAAGTAGCCCGGTCGAATGTTTACTAAGATGTTTATTAAAAAGGTATTTTTTATTTTCTAAGATATCCTACGTATACTAGTTATTATCTCTCGGTAATAAGCAAACTTAATTAGGAAATAATAATAGTTTAAGGGTATTATCTTAATAGTTAAGTAGCGTCCCTCGTGGTATCGTAACTAGAGACTTACTATTATATTAATAGAGCCTTTCGTAACACTAGCTTCTCTATTTTACTCAATCTAAATTACTTTAGTATAGTATAGTATAATAGCTAAGCTTATATACTACGCTATAAGACAACTCTATTAAGACTTTAATTTATATTATAAGTAGATTATAAGGGCGGTTTACTAATAATAAGAGCGGCTAAAAATAGGATAAAACTCCCTTATCCTAATTCTATAAGGGTTAGCTCCTACGCTTTTATTAAAATAGTATAAAAGTAAATTAATTTACGCTAATCCGTACCTAAGAATTAGTCCTCTTAAAAAGGTTCTCTAAAAATACGTTCTTAAGAACTAGACCCCTACGTTAGTCTTCTTCTTAAGAACTAAATACTTAGAAAAATCCCGAGCGTACTATTCTCAAGAATTAGACCCCTATATTAGACTTATTCTTAAGAACTAGAGCCGTGCGTTAGTCTTATTCTTAGGATCTATAGATACGTAAAAAAGCCCTGAGGGTACTATTCTTAGGAATTAAATACCCTAAATTATTCTAAGGTATTGAAAAGGTATAGGGTATGAAGGACTTTCGCGGTGCGGTGCTTAGGAAGAACTACTAATACTTATAAAAGTAATATAAAATACCTCTTTTAATTAAATTAATACAGCCTTAATTAACAGAGTTACGATTAAAAAAAGGGGGTAATATTAACTAGATTAGAAGGGTAAACTTCTTAATTATCTTATATTATCGTATTTAAAAGTAAATTATTAAAAAGGCTCTAGTTCGATTTTAAAAAAGTATATATATAATTAAAATAAAGATCTATACTACTAAGCTCCTCTCCTTAATCGGGGGTCTTTTTTTTATATCTTCCTCTAATTAGCTCTTTTATAGGTCCTTATACTTAATCGTTTTTAAAAAAAAGAAAGACTAGGACTAATTACCTTACCCTATTTTAATTATCCCCTAATTTTTTTTTCCCCGATCTTTTATAAAAAGAAATTATTTTAGATTAGTCCTAGTTACTATATATAATTAATTATATTAAGCTTTCTACTTACCCTTCTTTTTTATAATTACTTTTTTTACCTCCTCTACTTTTACTACTTTTTTTATTAGCTTTATTTAGTTCTTATCCTAATTTTTCTTAGTAATCTCCCGATCCTAACTTTTACTAGCTTAATTCTCTTTAGATTTTTTTATTAATAATAGTATTTAAAGAGTATAAACTAGAGTTATATATATAGTTTTTATAATTAGGTTATTATACTAATTAACTTATTATTCCCTTATACTCTTATTAATATTAGCTTTACTTATATATATATTATAATATTATAAAAGATCTTAATAAAACTTAGTTAGTTCTTAATATTAGCGTTCGCTATTTTTTTATATAGCCTAATTATACTTAGAGAGCGTGCGCTTAATAGCCTCTTATTTTAACTAAACCCTTAGTATTTTAATTAAAGTCTTTATAATAGGACTATTCCTACTCTTAACTAGAGTATTTAAAGGATTACCTCCTTAGTTACTCGGACTAGCTTTATTAAGAGCCGGGCTAAGGTATAGTAATAACTTAAGTAGTAATATATTTAATAAAGATTTTATAACTTAACGGGTTTTAAAAATATTAATTAAGTATATAAGTTAATTACTAACGATAGTATTTAGATATTAGTTAGTAGCTTTTATTAATTTAATTACTTACGGAGTCCGATTAAGGTCGCTACTTATTATAAATCCTCGAGTACTCTTTAGTATTTTTAAGGATTAGGATAGTAAGAGTAACTCTTTAAAAGTAGTAAGTTCTTACTTAAGGTTTTTAATTATTTTATACGTTTTTTTATAATATATAAAATTAATAAAAGTATAATAGTTATAATTATAAGGATTATAAATTCTTAGATCCTAGTTAGTAAACCTAAGTTTAAATAGGTAAGAACCGGATTTATAGGGAGTTAGCGCCTTAGGAGTATTAATTATAACGTAATTAAAGTTATTTAAGTTAATATAGGGCCTATTTCTAGAGTCCCGATCGTCTATTATTTTATTAAAAGACCTTTTTAGGGGAGGTCTTATTATATTAAAAAGGTAATAACTATTGTGATAGAACTTATAACTAATATATTAGATCTAAGCTATGCGGAGTTTATTATTAAATAATTTAAAGTATTTATAAGTTATTTAATATGTATTATAAGTTAGGTTAAGCTAGTTGTATTAGACCGCGTTACGAAACTATTTAAGTACGTATAGACCGTATTCTTATTTACTTAGCTATTATGCTATAGGGACTACGTAAGTGCTTATATTAATTAGTTATTAAATATAAAGAGGTATATTAATCCGGCTATAAAAAGCCTTTAGTACTTAAATATTATTAATAAATATCCTCTTTAAATACTTAAGAGCTTACTTCGGATCATACTAATAGATTATACTATCCCGCTAGTTAATAATTATTTTTATAAAATAGCCCGGATTATTAATATAAAAAAAAAGATTATTAAGTATACTAAAGTCCTAATTTTTTATATAGTTTCTTAAGTTTATAGGATTAGGGTAGGGGTCTTGTTTAGTTTAAAAGTACTCTCTTATCCCTCTTTAATTATAACTATATTACGTACTAAAGCGAGGTCCTATATTATAACCTCTATTATAAATCCGATCTCGTATTTCTAAATCTAATCTTTATATAATAAGCGTTTTTAAAGGTTATAGTAATTAGTTAGGATTTTTATTATTTTATAGTAGTTTTAACTTATTTAAGTTTTCTAGTTTTTTAAACCCTTAAAAGCCTCGGGGCGCTAATTAAAAAAGGGAAATACGTCCCCTATACTAAACTAATTAAAAAAGTCGATTTTATAAGGGGTTAGGATTATTTAAAAGAAACTAGTTTATTTAAGTACTAAGTTTAAATAATAATCGGTATGCGTTTTATATTAGTAGTTCGTATTAAAATTAACGAACTAAGAGCCTTTAGTATTTATTATAGTCCCGGGGTTAGTCTTATTAAAGGTAATATATCTATTTAGATTCTACCTTCTTAGCTAGTATTTAGTATTGTTTTTAAGGTTTTTTATCATAATCGGGCCCTAAATTCGCACTATATTCTTTTTATTATTTAGCTTAGAAGGGGAGATAGGAGGTGAGGAGGCTATTATAAATCGCTAGGTTAGTATTTATATAGTAGATTAAAAAGTAAAAATTAAAGGAAGTTTAATTAGTAGTAGTTATAGAGAAGTAGTTAAAGAGGGAAAAAAGAAAAGTTAGGTAGCTAGGTAAAAAGCTACCCTTTTATACTAATCGCAAGGGTAGCCTCTACTAATTAAAAAAAAAAGCGCTATATTACGAATAATAAGAAGGCCCCGATCCTATAATTTACTCCTTTTTTTCTTTATATAGTAGTTATAATTTAGTACTAATTAACTAAGAGGCTTATAGTACTTTCCTCTTTAATACCCCGGATCTAGGGGGGTATATAGAGGCCCTTTTTCGATTCCTCTATCGCTTTTTATTTTTTTTTTTAAATAATAGCTTTTTAATTATAATTATCCTTTTTTTTCTAGTAATATAATCTACTTACTTATTATATCTAATACTTTAGCTACTAAGAACGCGTATTAAATTACTAAAACTACTTATCGTAACGTCCGGCCTTAGTAATATTCTTTCTCTACTCTTAAGAAGGTCTATTTTTAAAAAACTTAGGGCTATAAGTTTTAAAAGGTTAGTAAAAAATAAATTATAATAAGTACTACTTTATTTAATCTTTTTAATTCTTATTTTAATCTAATATTACTCTTTTTTAGATTTTTAAAACTACTAATTAGTTAACTCTTCTTAGATTAGCTAGAGAGTTTTATACCGAATTTTATATTATAAATCCTTAGGTTAATAAATATACTAAAGAAAAAATAGCTTAGAAGTTTTAGTAATTAACTACGAATTAGAATATTATTAAGAAGTACGTTTATAATCTAGGTATTATAGGTAAATTATTTTTATAAAGCTATTAGGTTTTTATTAGTTACGATTACGCTAGTTACTTCGGCCCTCTATCTTAGTAATTAAGTAAACGAACCTTTATTATTAATTCTTTACTTATTTAAGCTTATAGCGTTCGGAATACTATGTTTTATAATTATTATACACGGTCTTTTTAGAAGTATATCGGTTTTAATACTAAAGAGCTAGTTAAAAAAATAGTCCCTTACTTCGAGTACGTTTTTTTTCCGGATTATTTTAACGATCGATATAGTAATTATATATATTCTAAAAATAAGAAATACTACTTTAAAAAAAGTAATAACTAATAAGCTATTAATTAGTTCAGAGCCGACTCTAAGTAAAGCTATTATTATTATTATATAATAAGTAATAATAAGGTAATATCTCTAATCTTAACTAATATTAAAAGAGTTAAGACTTTAGTTTATATAGTCTCTAACTAGATTAATATTACTAAGACCGAAAAGGATAAGTACGATTCTATTCTTAAGAATGCCCCTCTTACGTACCTTATTAAAAACTATATATTCGTAACTTATAAAAATTATTAATATATTAAAATAAAATAAGTAAAATAAGAAGTTATATAGGCTAAGCTAAATACTAAACGGGCTCGATTAGATAGGGAACTAGGCTTAAATATTTAAAAAAAAAGGTAGGGTTTTTTAATATAATTATATAGTTAGTAAGTAAGGCCGTCGGGTTTTTAATTATAATAACTAAAAAATAATTCTTCTCTTCTTATTATCCCCTTATATTTTTATCCCGGATCTAGATAAAGACATAACTAAAGAATTAATAAGATTTAATAATATCCTTATAAAATAATATTTAATAAATAAAAGAACTCGTAATTTATACTAGGGATTAGTAGTAATAAGGGGTAATTTAGCCTTCTTAAGAGGCCCTTGTTTATAATTAGGTTTATTTAGTAGCTAGCTAAGTATCCTCGTTCCCTAAGTTTATTATATTATTATTATAATTAAAAAGTAGAATTACGGCGTTAATTATATTATCCTATGGGGATAGAAGGTTAGTTAAGTTAGAAATAAAGTCCTTATAAAAATTAAACTTAGTAAGTAATAAGTAGAGGCTTTTTAAAAACTTTAAGAACTTTTTAAGTTAATTACTAATATAAGTAGCCCCTATAATTAGTTTATTAATAAACATTTCTAATTAATATAACGATCTATTTAGAGTAGCTAAGTAAATATAAAAAGGTCCTTATTAATAATAATCGAGTTTCTTAGAAATTAATATATCGTTTTTTTATTAAATATTAAAAATAAGAACTAGATTATTAATTTATAATTTTACTAATTAGAGGGTATACGAGGAGTTAAACTAGTCGCGGGTTTAGGCTCGGTATTAAGTAACTTTATTAACTATAGCTTCTTAGTCGTTTACTAAGGAGGTAAAAGCTCGTAATTAGGTTTAAACTTCTTAATCCGTCGTATATATATTCTCCTAATTAAGTACCCCTTAAGTTCTTATTTTTTTCTTAATCGGGGTCGTTATATAACGACTATAAATAAAATAAAACAGTATATAACTTAATAATATTCTAATAATTATTCTATTTATAAAAAGGACTATAGCTAGTATTAGTCTAATATCTTTCTTTTTTTAATCTGACTAAATACGAAGTATATATACGATAGGTTAGTAACCCTTTTTAAGGAGCCCGTTAGTACGAGAGTTATAAACTAATATAACCTTTTATTAAGTACCGTACTATTAATTAAGCTACGTTATAGCGCCCATATTTTTTTATCCTCTATTAATAATTAGAGTACTATAAATCCTATAGTAATAAATAATATCTTTTTAAATAAACTTCGTAATATTCTTTAATATAGCGTTTATTATAATCTACGTTTTTAGGTATCCCGTGAACTTATAACGCACTTTAACAACTTTCTATTTACTTATATACTAAACGTTTAAATAAACCCTAGAGAAAAGTTCGTAAATCGGAACTATAAATATATAGGGGTCGTTAAAACGTCGTAATCTAGCTTTTTAATAAGCCTCGTAAGTTATAATTAGCTCCCGAGTCTAAGTATATATTCCTAATTAGTAATATCGTTTTATAAAATAGAAATATATAACCTCTCGTCCCTTATACCCGGACTTATTATATACTTTACTAATTAAGTCTACCTAGTAGCGCTTATTATTAATTACTTAAGTAAGTTAAGGATAAGTCTTTATCCCTTATTAAAATAAAAGTTTATCTTATATAATAAATTATATTACTATTTACTTAAAACGTCTAAACTAATTAAAGAGTATACCGGCTAGCCTTTTTAAAATAAGAAGGAAATAGGTAATTTATTTCGAGAGGTCCGACTATTATTCGTTCAGTACTAGTATATTAGCTAGAATATCTATTTCCCGTATCTAATTAATAATAGTATTATCGTAGCTATATATTATAATAAAAAAGTTCTTTATAACTTATATTCATAAGACTTATATATTAATAAAGTCTTTAATATTCTTATTAAGCTCTGCCTTAACTAGGTTAGATTAGCTAGGGGGTTTTTTTAAAAAGCTATTCGCTATAGTATTCTTTTTCTTATTAATATACTTAATCTTAAAGTCGAAAAGTCTAATCTAAGAGAGCTAGTATATTATTATTACTAATAGTAAGTTATTCGCTATATTATTAATTTAAGTAACTAGGACTTAGGCGTCGGTTTTTAATAAGAAGTTAATCCTAAATAGATAATTATGAAAACGCTTTAGGCTTATTAAAACGCCTCGTATTTTGAGCTTTTTAAAATTATAATTAAGCTCTAGCCCGCGCTATATCCCGCTCTTATATTAGGTAATAATACGCTTATTATTAATAACTTAACTAAGTATACTATCTTATTTTTTAATACTAGTATTCGTTATAAAAATAATCTATTTAGCCTTAGTACTATAGTTTAGTAAAACTAAAATAGGAGCTATAGTAATTACTTTTTTAAGCGTCTTTATAGCTTCGATTTACGGCGCTCTTTATTTAAAAGATTAGTTCTTACTAAGTAGGGAGTATAACGGGGCTACTTTAAAAAAAAATTACTTAATTTAGTAGTAGTAAAAAGTAATAATACTAAGAAATAATTTAATTTCTAAGACGTTTAAGTATTTTATTTATTCGAGGATCTTAAGGACTTTAGCTTAATTAGGCCGTCTCTCTTTTATACTATAAAAGTAGCTTATAATAACTACGGATAACTAGTACTATTATAACTTTATTCTAGAGATAGTATAGCTAGTTAGCTCGACGTTAACTAAGACTTAATTAATATTTTAAAAGTATTTATAAACGAATCGCCGGATCCTAGGATAGTTAGTTAGGTACTTATTATTATAGTAAGATCGCGGGCCTTTAACTACGATATTATTAATAAAAGCGCTATAGTATTTTAGAATTAAGTTATAGAGAATATAGGTTATAATCCGATAGAATTGGGCTACCGAATTTATTATTCCTATTAGGAGGGTATAGTATTTATATAACCTAAGTAAAGTTAAGAAGGTTATTAAATCGCGGCTCTTTTTATTTAAAGAGATTTAATTATAGTTAGAAAAGAAATTTAAGAGGGAGATAAGTTAATTTATAATAAATTCCTCTAAGAACTCGTTAGTATTAAGTAGTTACTAAGTATTTTAAAGGGTAACGGCGTTAATTTTAGTTATTAAGTTAATTAGCTAAAGACTACTATTTTTTTTTATTATTAAGAACTAGGGGTTTTAATACGTAGTATAGCTTTTTTTAATAATACTCTAGGTAATACGTTCTTAAATTACTTCGAAGTTTTTTAATAATAAAGCTTTTAAGATCGGGATACCCTTTGTTTACTAGGCTTTATAAAATATAATCTTAATTAATTAAAGTAATATAACTATAAAGTTAAGACGGCCGTATTTAGAAAAGTCTTATACTAACGCTTTTTTTTAATTAAGGAGTATTTACTTAAAAAGATCTTATTTACGAAGTAGGAAATAGTCGTAATCCTTAAGGATAGTTTAAAAGCGGTCGTTTATTAATCTAGAGCCTAGTTCTATATCTAAGAACTTAGGTATAATAATATCTTTATAAAAGCCCGATTAGTTTCGTAGCTTATTTCTAACCTTTTTAAGTTTTTTAAGCTTTTAATAAGGATCGTTATTAGGTATTAATTTATTAGAGGGCGCGTTATTAATTAGTTAAACTTTTTAATCCTTTTTCTTATATATCGTATTAGCTTTTATAGTATAGGGAATCTTATAAAAAGCTTTTTTAGCTATCTTATACTATTTTAACGCTTTTTACTCTAGTTTCGTAATTTATTATTTAATACGTAACTCCTCTCGTTAAAAAATAAGTATTCTCGTTAAGAGACGTAAATTATCTTAGTTAGTTAATCTATTTAGTTTATCTCTAGCCTTACTCTAAGCGGCTACTATTACTTTCCTAATCTATATAATCTAAGGCTAGATCGTATAAAGTGCGACTATAATTATAATCTAATTAGCTTAGCCTTAGTCTAAAACTACTATAATACGCTCGTTTTTTTTTAACTTAAATTCTAAATAGGGGTTATTAAAACTAGTAATATCCCCGGTTATATTATTAATATCTAGTTTTTTAATTTAAAAACTTCCTCTATATACTACTTAAGCTAGGGTAAGATATCCTTTACGTCCTAAAAACCGTTCGTTCTAATTATTCCTATAGGAATCCTTAGCCTGTCGTTTTTAATATAAATTAGAGTAGTAATTATCGACCTATTATATTTAAAAAATAGCTTAGTATTTTATATAAATAAAAAACTTAATAATAATAGATCGGAGGTCTCTCGCTCGTCCTTAATAAAGAAATAAGTAGTTATTTTAAACTTACTAATTTATATATTTATAAAATAGAAGTTATTACAAGTTATTTAGCTAGTTAGATCGTACTTAAACGTTTATATTTAAAACTTTGTTATTATATAAGAAATACTAGCTTTTTTAATATATTATTTTAAGAGGATATTAACTTACGCTTTAGTATTTAGGATAACGATAATTATCGAACCCTTATTATCCTAATTTATATTAAATATTTAGATTTCTAACTAGAAATAGGCGTTCGAGATTATAGAAGTTAGGAGCTTAGAATTCGTATTAGCGCCTCTAATTCTACCGATCTTAGCTATATAGCTTAGCCTCGGAAAGAGGTTCTAGTTATACTTATTAAAAAGATTTTTAATATTTTTCTATTATTACTTATTCTCTACTAGATTTACTAAGGATTTTAGAGTTTTTAATAAGATTTTATTAGTATTAAAGTACCCCTAATTACGTATTAAAGTTATTATTATTACGGTATATTTTAGTATAATTTTTTATAAAAGGTTTATAAGAAGCGAAATCGGGGCCTCGAGCCTCTTTTTTATTAGCTTTTTTACTTCGGTCCTAAGGTTAAAGTTATGGGTCTAATTAGTAATTATTATTTTTTAGGTTTTATAAAGAAGAGGCTCTTAGGTTCTTTAAGTACTAGTATTAAGGGTACTAATTAGGACTTTAATAAGCTAGGGTTTAAAAATAAATATAAAAATTACGTTCTTTACTATTTCGAAAGCCTCGTTACTATTATTAATTTTTATAATTTCTTTTTTTTAATTAGAGAAAGAAACCGTCTTTTTTTTAAGTTATAAAGGCTAGCTTAGGCTATTAATTTTATATATCTTCTTAGAGTATAACGTAGTTATTAAAGTGCGGTTCTTAAGTAGTTTTCCCCTATAGATAGTATAAACGTCCGCTTAGTTATAGTAGCCTAAGTTAGGTCGTACTACGTAAACGTATTTAACTATACTTATAGGATTAGCTAAGGGAAGTATAAGTATAGTTTACTAAAGTAGTTTAATTTAATAATTTAGAATCTACTTAGCTAAAAGCTTAGTATCTTCCTTAGTTAATATATTTACTACGTAAAAAAGAAGGGTAACGTAATTAGTAATCGTACGCTTTTTTTTAATTTTAATTATAATAAAGGGGATATTTTTTATAAGCTCTTAATTATTACGCTTTCCGTAGTACTAAGCTCCCTAAGCTAAAATAATAAGATAAGTGTTTTTATTAAGAGTGTACTAATTATAATCTTTAATAATCCGGTAGTATAGACTTTAGTAATACTAGTAGCGGTCTCTAGGTCCTATAATTAGGGGCTAATTAGGATGCGTAGTACTTATATTAAATATATAAGTAAGACCTTAAGAATAAATACTATTTTAATAAATCTTTAGCTTACTTATTTTATTAGCTAGGTTAGAATTAGTAATATTATTAGTAGCTGCCTAGGTAACCTAGGCTCTTATTATTAACTAGCGATATTACTAATAGTTCGGATATTAATATTAAGTATTTTTATACGCTTACGAAGTAGGGAATTGCGATAAGGTTTTAGGTTAACTTTAATTATTTATAAAAAGTAGGCTATATTCCTTTTTATACGCAATCGTATTAAGAAGTCCTACTTTAAACCTCGCGTATTTTATTAATTTAACGAAGCTATTTAAAGTAACCCCGACTTCCTCTACTACTTCTTTTATAATATCGGCATAGAACCGCTTATATATAGCCTTAATTAGGCTCTTATTAATTATAATATAGAGGTTTTATTATTTAATAAGAGTAATTATATTATTAATCTTAATGAATAGTACCTAAGCAGAGTTTAAGTTAAAAAATAAAATAGGTAGTCCTATAGTAACTCTTTTAATTTACTCTTTTTTATTTAAAAAGCGGTTAGTATTTTATTTTCTATACTTTTTTAAAAAGAAATCCTTAGCTTAGGCCTAGGGTAGTCCTTTAATCGCGTCCTTAACTAGAGTTTAATAATCTTCTTTTATAATATACGTAATAAGTTTATCCCTAAATCGGTCCGGGACCCTACCGATCTCGTACTAGTCCTCGAACTTTTTTAAAAAGTTTATAATATTATTATTTTTAAAGACTATAGTCCCCTTTTAATTAGGAAACGGTATCTTATAAAACCCTATATTCTTTATTAAATTAGGCTAAGGAATTATAAGGTCCTTAGTCTAAAGTACGGTTATCTAGATCTGGGTAATAATAATACTTAAAAAGGTATTAATTAAAGTATTTATCTTAACCTAAGCCGTAACTAGCCTCTTTTAATTAAATTAGTAAGTAGATTTATTATTAAGGGTAGGCTTATTATTATTAAACAGCTCTACGGTTTATAAATCTTAATAAACCGTAAAAGCTAGTTTAGTAAACGGTTTATTTAAAATAAAAAGGTTAGGTTCGCGTAATTAAACGTCCTAAGGGTTACTAATAATAGCGAAATTAACGTATTAGTTATTTATATTTATAGTCCGAGGTTATTTAAATTATAGTTCGTTAATTTTATTTATAATCTTAATAGTTTTATATTAGTTTATTTACTTTAAATAGAGTTTAGAAAGAGAGGAGAAGAGCCGTCCTAATAGCTAGAGCGTAGCTATTATCCCGATTAATATAATCTAAGCCGTCTTTTTTAACCTTTATTAAGTATATAACTAGAGTTTTAATCGGACTTCGTATTAGGCCTATAGTAATATTAATTAAAATTATTAATAAGTTTAGTTAAAAGCTAGTTTCTTAAGCGCCCTTAGTCCGACGTATTTATACTTCTTAATAGGTTTATTATTAAATCTCCGGGCTATATTAATTAATAAAGAATAGTCTAGTCGAATAATTAGCTATACTTATTAAGGTATTCTATTAGTTCTAATCTTAACTCGTCGTTCGTTTTATTATACTATCGTAGCGTCCGTATTTAGGCCCGATCTAGTCTTAAGTATTTACGTATTTTTCTATTTATCTATCTCGCTCGCTTATTAAGGTCTATTATATCCCCCTCTTATTAAATAAAAAGCCCTTTTTTATACGTCTTTATTTTTATATTTTAATTATTTAGTCTTTTTTTTAATTAGAGTCCTATTACTCGTATTTATTTTAATTATTACGCTACTTTCTTTTACTTATTTATTTAAATTATTTCTAATCGAGTCGGGCTCTTTTTTACTTATTCTCTTATTTAAAAAAGAAAGGGATTTTTAAAAAGGGAGACTATTAAAAAGGTATAGAGTATAAAGGACTTTTATAGTATAGTACTTAAAAAGAACTACTAATACCTATAAAAATAATATAAAATACCTTTTTTAATTAGGTTAATATAGCCTTAATTAATAGAGTTACGATTAAAAAAAGGGGGTAGTATTAACTAAATCGGAAAAGTAAACTTCTTAATCGTCTTATATTATCGTATTTAAAAATAAATTATTAAAAAAGCTCTAGTTCGATTTTAAAAAGGTATATATATAATTAAAATAAAAATCCGTATTACTAAGCTTCTCTCCCTAATTAGGGGCCCTTTTCCTTATATCTTTTTCTAATTAGCTCTCCCGTAGGTCCCTATACTTAATCGTTTTTAGAGGAAAAAAAGACTAGGACTGATCGCCCTACCCCATTCTAGTATTATTCCTAAGAACTAGTCCCCTATGCCTAGTAGTGCCTTAGTACGAAAATTTCTAGGGGGCGATTCCCTAGGGCTATGTGCCTTAGAAGTGGGGTACTATAATTAATAACGCCTAGTCCTATCTAGGATTACTACAATTTCTCTAACTTTAAACGAACTTTTTATATTATATATAGCTAGCTACGTATAATCCTATGTAGGTTATTTATAATTAGCTTACTATCTTACTTATAGTAATTAATATCTCGGGATCGTTTATATCCCCGTGCGCTTTTTAATATCTCGTTAAGAGTTAATACGAGAGCTCGACCCTACTATCCTTTCGAATCTAGTTACTATTCTTTAAAAGAACCTTAACTATAATTCGTATAATAATACGATCGAGAGCTATATTAAATATATTAAGATCGGTATAATTATATAAAAGCTTAGTACCTTAATTAAAACACTATATTAAACGTTAAATAATAGCTAACGACTACGACTTAAGTATCCGATATTATTCCTTAATAACTAATATTACGTAGAGGCTATTAAAATCGCTGTTAAAGAGAATATAATATAGATTATAAGGCTTCTATCGAGGCCTAGTACAAACCTCTCTATTTTTATATAAAACTATATAATATATTAGACGCTTAATAGGCTATTATACTAAATACGGTACTTAGATAGTAAAGTCTTTTGTTAAGTTACTTAACTTTAAAAAATAAGCAGTTTTAAATAAGCTCGAGAATAAATAGCGCGGCTTAGCGCTTAGAAAAGGGTTAATATTAATATAATAAAAAATGACTATTAGGTCTTTAGTTATTTAGATAGTTTAAGCTATTTCCCTAGTCTACTTAGCGACCTATCCCTAGGTAGCTTTTATAAATACTTAGCCTTATATTATAATAATAAGATTATAAACTACTTATAATATATCCGTAATATTTAGTTTAGCTTAATATATAACCACCCTAATATTATTAATATTAGAACTGTTTAATTACTCGAGGGACGCGCGCCTAGTATAAGCGATATTAATTACTAATTAATAAAAGAAGTATTTAATAATAACGAGATTTTTTTAAAAGCCTAGAACTCTTAGCTTCGAGACTAGATATAGAGGAGCATCCTTTGTTTTAAAAGTCTTATTCTTAGTTTAAAATCCTACTAAGAGAATATAAAGTATGTATTTATTAGTATAATAGTCGTGAATAACTTTATATTCCCCGATTTAGTACGGACTAAATCCTAAAAAAGATAGTAAACTAATAAGCGGATATTCTAAGATATGCTACGTTAGTACTAGTTACTACTACAGTAAAATTTAGTAAAAATAAGAGAAAGTATGCTGGCTTAGTATATAAGTAAGCCCGTTTTTAATATAACTTATAAGTAGGTTATTCTCGCTACTATATATAATTCTTTATAGTTTTCTAACTAATTTAAGCTAAGAAAAGATAGGATAAAGAATAGGTTTTTATTAAGAACTAATTTAGAAGTCGTTTTTATATTTTATAATAGGGCCTCTATACTAGGTTTTAATATTCTAAACTATAATTTATTTTAATAGAGGCTATATATCTTAGTTATACGTAACGTTAAGATTAGTATCGAAATTCCTCTAAGCTAACGATAGGGGGTTTTATATATTAGCGTACTACGCTCTATACGGGACGTTATATTTCTTTTCTAACTTGCTAAAGCCTAGCTATCTAGAGCTTCTGTTATATTTATTTAAAAAGAACTTATATACTCTTTCCTTAGAGCTTATAGTTCGTACTAGTTATTAAATAAGATAGTTATACTTAATAAGCGCTTAGTCTAGTCCTAGATAAGCGACGATAAAGTCTATATAGAATAATATGCGTATATAAATAGTCCTTAAAGGCCTCTAATAAATACTAATATATTACTTATCTCTAATATAGTAGCGCCCCTAACCGTTAGCTATAGGAACTCTTAAGATATAATAGTTTAAAATCTTATAGCACGGTATTAAATAGAATATACCCGCCCTAATTCGATTATAAGCCTTATTACCGTAGTTTAGGATCTTATAGATAAGTAGTTAAAAATAAGCTTAGTAAGAGTATCGTACGTCGAATCTAGCCTCGAGACTAGTTACTTTTTATAAACTTCGTCCTAGTCCTAGTTAGGAATCGACACGCTACTATATAATTAGTTAAGTAGAAAAAGTACTAGTAATATATATTATAATATAACTACTATTTAGCTACGTTTACTTATATTAAGTATATATATTACTTCCCCCCTATTAATATCCTCTCGTTCGGCTATCGAGTTTATTAACTTTAATATACTCTTAGGCTACTTTGAACCGGAGGGTTCCTAAAGTAAGGTCTAAGAGTTAACGATCTCTATAGTAAATTCGGGACGAGAGATCCGCTTAGCGTAGCCTTTATTATATATATCTTTATTACCGTGGACTTTAGTAACGTAAGACTTAATATACCTAAGCTTACCCTTGAGGTTAACTAACCTTTACGTCCTCAAGAATAATAGATTAAGCAAAAACCCCGTATTAATACTAAACTTATTAATAATCTATTTACGTTCTAAAATAGGGGCCCGTAGCTTATTTTAAATAAAACAAAGCTAGTTTTATTATTTATTACTACTTAAGTTATACCTCTTATCGCTTTACTAAGCTTTTAAGTCTTATTTATAATCTAAGAGTAGCCCTATTAAAAAATTTAATAATAAAATAAGCTCGTTAAGTAGCGTCCTATTATCGCTAGCTTTAGAATACTCGCGGTCGGAAATAGGTATACTATTAATAACTTAATACGGCAGGACTTATATACGTTAAGAAGTGCCCTGTTATAAACCGGTTAATTAAGAGTAGTATTAGGATATTATTTAATTAATAGTACTACTAATAATAACTATAAGTTCGTGGGCTGTTTATTAATAATCGGGTTATAGAAAATTAATAGTAGATTATTATATATACTACTTACTATTAATATAGAGTAAAGTCCTCTAACCCCTCTATTCTTATTAATTTTATAAAATAAATAAACTAGTAATTTTAAAGATAGATATATATTTAGGGCGAGTATTGATTTATACCTAACGGGCGGTTCTTATATTTGTCCGATAGAACGGAGTTTATACTATTACTATTTAATAATAGAAAACTAGAAAGGTTAATTTATAGCTCTTATATAATACCTTCCTTTATACTTATAATATTACTATCCCCATCCCTATTATTAATAAGACTCTAAGAGAAGTTTTAAGTTTTGCTAATCCGCCCGTAGTACGGGCATTTTTTATAAACAACGTCTCTATTCTAATAATAATCGTAGCTATCTAGAGTTAGGTAATAATAATAAGAGGCACTGCAGATTTTAATTTACTATTTATAATCTTTAGTAATATAGATTCGCTATATATATATATTATTAAAATAGCCGCATACTAAGTATAAGCCTTTTCTACTTAATGATTTTAATCGTACTATAGGGCTATTAACTAAGTCTTTAAAAGATAAAGTTTCGAAGTTTTACTTATTAAATAAATATAATTAAATTTAATTTATTAGTCTTAGTTCGTAGTAAGTAATCGTCCACGGGTCGCCATAACTACTACTTATGATATATTAAATAAGTTAGCTATTTCGTCTCTATTTTTCACAGAATTAAGCGCTAAACCTAGTCTAGAGCGTAAGGATTATAACCGCTCGAAGATTAAGATAGTACTAATAATAACGCTAGTAGTAGTAGTAGTAGTAGTAGTGGGTAGTAATACGAGTAAGGTAGTAATTTATAGATTAGTACGGAGGGTATCGTTAACTAGTATATAAGTTAGTATAACGGGGTAATAAATTAGTTATAGTCCTTTTGTTACTAGCTAATCTGTATATTTAATATCTCCGTACTTATTATAAATTTAATTATCTCTTTAATAACGCCTAATTATATATAGTTAAAAAGATAGTAACTTAGTAAGTAATCACAGGATAGAAAGAACGACAGGATTACGTTTATATAACTAGATAAATAAAAAACCTAATAATTATAGTAGTACTATAAACCCGGAGTAGTCGTACGCGAATCTACCTATAGTTTAATATAGCTAATTACTATATATTCTATTTAAAATAATATTATTCTATTTCTTACGACTATATAAGGGAGGGGTTATATCGGGCTACCCCCCAGAAACTCTTACGAGACTTAGGTATACCTAAAGTATTTATATATCCTATAGATTTTTGCTTAGCAAGACTAATGAAATCCCCTTAATTAAAGATAAAAATATAAACTATAATTAAATCCGACTTTATTTTACCCGCGTAGTAACTAAATTAAGTATACCTTTATCTTATTAACTTATAACCTCGAAATAGTAAAACTAAGTAATATAAATAGTTATTTATTAGTAACTTTTCACAAACGCCCTACTAAGTATAAAACGATAATTAAAAGTATAAAAGTATCGAGGTAATAGGTTAATTTAATAATATACTTATAAGATCTTAATAATAAAAGAAGTAGACTCTAACTAAACACGAGAAAAGAAACTACGCAGCAGATAATTACTTTAAAGTGCTATTATAATCCTATTAACTAATAAATACTTAATAAATACTCGTTATTTTAAAAAGCGAAAATAAGAGACGATAATAAGTAATTAAGTAGTTACGTTAGTATATATAAAAATAGCTCTATAGGTTATTACCTTTAATATTCCTTACCTCTCTCGCTCCGACTTCTCTACTTAAACTACTATTCTTTTATAACATAACCTAGGTTCTAATACTACTTATAGCCGGTTCGAGAAAAATATGTTTAGTAAGATCGAAGTTATAGTAATATAAGAGACGTCGAGATAGATTACTTACGCGGGCTTATTAGTCTTAAGTATTAAACTAAGACTAGGTAAGATTCTTATAACGCTAATATTAATAATAAAGCGGGGTTAGGCCCCTTTCTTAATTACTTAGGCAAGCTAAGATTAATCTCTAGTTCTAATAAATTGCGCACGCAGGGCCTAATCTAACTACTTTTATACCCTTTAATATAGCCTTTAATAATAATAAAATGGACTTTACTATTAATAAGTTACGTATAATATTACAACTTAGAATTCAAAGTAAGTAAAGTCCTACCGATTATACATAACTAATATTAATACTCTCTAAATAAACGCGCGCAACGTAAGATATTTAATAACGTATAAAAAAACCTTTATATAAATATATAAGCCGTTTTTAATAGATTATTAAATAGAACGGAACGGTAATAAAAACTAACGATCTTTACCCGCCTCGAGCTTTATATAATATAAAAGAAGTAGTAGTAATAGATACTCTATTACTTTAGTAGTCAAAGCTTTTTATAAATTAGTAGTTTATTAAAGCATAGTATTTTTTATTAAACTATATAGTAATAAGTATTTTAAGTTAGGCTAAGGATAGCGTAGAGAATATAATATAAGTTAGAGGACTTCGAGATTAGCTACATAACTTATTAAATAAAATTCGGGTATAAATAGATATATAAAAAAGGGTAGCTTAGAAAGTAAATTTATTAAGTTACGTAAAATTCCTTACTTAAAGTAGAGGTAAGCGGGAAAAGTCGAAACTTCTTATTAAGAACTTAACTAACCCCTCCTACTTAACTACGCTAAGTAACGAATAAGAATAAAAATAGGATATTACTAAATAACTTAGAAAACATAATCCTAACTACGTAAGTATCCGATACTTAGTATACTAAGCCCTTATAAGTAGTAAAGCCGTAGAACTCTATAACTTTATATTACTTATATTAATATAATAGTAGCGGGCTACTTTATATAAAAAAAGTAAGTAATTATATTTACTTACCTTAGTAAGGTTTAAAGGATACTAGAGTTCCTATCTTTACTTTTTATTTAAATATAAAAAAAGAAAAGGAAGAAAAAGGGGGAGAGGGGGGTAGGTACTAACGGTTATCTAAGGAGGGGAAATATTTAGTTAGTATTTAAATACGCCCCTTATTTTAAAAATAGTACGTTAAAATTATAACGCGACCGCTTATAAAGGTAATAGCTACCTCATATCCGTATTATAAATACCTTATTTTTTTACTATCTTAGCTCGAATATATTAAAATTATAAAAATAATAAGGAACACTCTCTTATATAAGTAATATTAAAGTCTATTATTATAAAAAGCTTCGAAATCCGAGCTAAGCTTTAATAATATTAACTAATACCTAATATTTAAGTATTAAGAACGACGTAGTTATCTTAGTTACTAGGAATAGAGATTTAGGCTTATTAAGTATTAAAATATCAATTTTATAACCCCTCTTACTAGCCCTAAAAGCTAACTATACCTAGTTATAGTAAATAAAAAATAGCTCTAACCTGAACTAGCTAGTTAAGAGAGTAATATAGTATTCGATACTATCTTTAACTACGACGTTTATTATAGCTCCTAGGATTATTAAGATTCCCCTTTAATTAGCGCACACTCTCGCTAAACTACGAGCCCTATTGAGGTAGTCTAGGTATTATTTTAAAAAAGCGAAATACCTACTTATAAGCTACACGATAGTACCATTCCTAAAGTCCGCGCCCCATCTTTTATAATACCCTCTAGTTAACCGTGTTAAGGGCAAGCCTTAGATAATATAAGTAGCGCATCCACCTATATTAGGTCCGAGGCTACGAAGGCTATGTTTAGTTCCGATGCCAAAGTACTTTCTATATCGCCGTTACTTCATTGTTTTCGTTACAAATTCTCGTAAATATATAAAACTATACGGTATAAGGACGGTAACATAGGTAGTAAGGATCTAAGAAACGAGGACGGTCTTAATAAGCTAGGATCTTAATATAATAAAAAGAACTCTTCTTCTCCTCTAAATATTAAGGATTCTAGCTTAAAAAGCGATAATTTAGATAACGTCTACTAGGGTTATAAGCGCCGTAAAATCTCGATATTTACTTCTTATTCGGTCCACTGTCCTACTACTAATTCAGGGCTCTTATAAAAGATAATCGGTAATATATACTACGTAGTTACCTAATAATATCTAAATACTAAAAATAACGCTAGCCCTATTTAAAACTAACGTATTACTTACTTAGTTCGAGGAATAGTTTTTTAAAAATATTTTACTTAAGCGCATTACTAAAAGTAGTAAGATAATATTCTAATTACGGTTTAAATAGGACTAAGATTTACATTAGATTATATTAATAAATCCGTATTATATTTTAATAAAGCGCAGAAGGTTACCTAAGACTTTGCGTTTAGCTATAAAATTATTTAGTAAAAGAATAAAAATAAAGAATTAAAATTAATAATAAAAGGAAATAGTAGGCCGGCTAGTAAAGTAAGGCTTTTTTTATATTCGTTCGTATAAAATTTCTCTTAGCTAGCTTAGAGAAATACCAGGTTCTTAACTATTTTAATAGTATATATATAGTAAAGTCTAAGTATTTTATATCAATATATAATTAAGTCCTAGCGTTATTTTATAACCATATAAGAAAATCGTAAGTATTTTCTACTAATAATATAAGTAGTTACCGGTCGTCAATACGAGGTTATCGTTATCTAAGGCCCTACGTCCTTAACTATTCGCCTCTTATCTATATTATTATATAGTATAATAAGGTAAATAAGCGTTTTAGTTAATATCGTACTCAAAATATCTTTATATATATCCTATAGTCTAGGTTTACTTATACGCTTTATCTTATAAAATCCCGTTACTATTATTTAATAAAAGCTTAATTACGGTCTTATACCTATATCTCATAGCCTAGGAAAGTAGCGTCTCGTAATACCTATTTATAAAGTTTAAATTAATACTATCTATACTAAAGAGGAGTCTAACTACTACCTCGTGTCTAGCCGCGGTAGTAAGTAATAGCTATATCTATTACTATATAGTAATTAAGAACTATTAACTCGCTCTTTATTAGTTTAAGGACTATTAAGCGACGCAATACTAGGCAATCTACTTATTAAGCTAAGTATCTAGGCCTAAAATCGTATTAGAAATAGTAAAGATAGTAATATTATATACTTACCTAATACTTTCATAAATATATTTTTATATTATTTTTTATAATAGATTCGAAGTAAATATCGTCCTAAAAAGCTTCGAGAGTTATATTATAAAGGTATTAAAAAAAAGAAAGTTATACGTTTAATTAGTATTCTTACTTATACCCCGCCCGTATAGTATTAAGTTTAATTTCTAATGTTAAAATATATTACGTAATTACGAACAAGCGACCTTTAATAAGTACGGATACCCTATTACGATGCATAGACGATTTATATTGTAAATAATAAACCCCTTTATTTAGGGGCTTTCTGTTTTTAGAGAGTATTATTTACTATAACTCCGTAATTAGTTAAGTAATAGCGTACCGTTTTAGGCGTTAATAACTAAATTTTATACTTATAAACGATTTTTTTTTTCTTTTCTTTTTATTATAATTTCGCCTTTTGTTATTTACTTTTCTTATAGTACCTAATTAAATACGTACGAACGATATAATTACTCTAGGGAACGTAATCGAGGATACTAGCAATGCAAAATTACTTTTAAGATTTGCTTCTATATAGTTTATCGATTTTTTTTAAAACATCGCTAGAACAAAGTAATAATATAAAAATAAGAGTCCTCTATTCTACGCTAAATACGTTATAAAAATACAAGCTTTATTATAAAGTTCTTCCTTAAGGTTATAGGACTAATTTAACTAATGTCTACCTTAAAAAATCGTCTAAGAGAGTAAAAAAAAGCTAGTAGACGTTAGAAAAAACTTATTAAACTAGTAATATTTCTCTTAGTAATTTATTCTAATAATACTAGTAAATTTAATAGTTTAGTTTAGTTATATATATAGTTAACCTCCCGCTAATAACTAAACTAATATAGGCTTATATATCCTAGCTTTATTCTTTATTAATAAGTTTTACCCTACCCCGGAAACTCGTATCTTTAAGGCTGCTCTTGAGGGTGCTTATCTCGTCCTCGAGTTCTAATAGTAAATAGTCTCGCTTTACTATCTTAAAGTTTATTAGAACTACGTTATACCTATCTTATATAAGAAAGTTATATTTATTAATATTACTAAGCTTAATACTGAGCTTATATAACTAGCCTAAAGCCTTTTTATAATTATTAATATTTACTAACCTAGCGGCTCTTACGCTTTTTATTTACTTAGTAATAAAGCTAACTACGCGCTTATCTTAGCCCTTAGTAAAATAGCTTAGAAAATTAGGACCGACCCCGCTATTACTAATTTATTAATAAGCGGCCGTCTTAATCTTAATAAAGGGGATTTCCTAGGGCTAAACCGCGAGTTTAATAAGCACGGGTTTATTATTTTTAACTTCGGGATACGTTAAAATATAAACTCGTTACTTTACTCGCTCTTATTATATAAATTCTAGCTCGTTAAGTTTTATAAGATATTAATAATTCTTAACCCCGGTAAGTTATACTATCTCAGTCTTAATAAAAATAGCTTTCCCTATCTCGGAGTCCCTAGTTACGTAGCCGTAGTTCTAATTTTTAATTAGAAATAGTAAGAGGAGCTTTTTAAATAAGATTAGCTTAAAAGTACGGTCGTCCTTAGCCCTACGAAACGTGCTTAGTACTATAGATATATACTTTATATATTACTTATTAATAAGGAAACGATAATCATTATTATTTATATCGTCGTTATTAATAAAATATATAAAAAGCCGGACGTTAGTGTTCCTTTTTTAAGGGGTAATTATTATAAAAAAGCGGTATTAAGGTAATAAGAGATAGTTACGGATTAGTAAGGAGATACTCTAGATCTAAATAGTAACTACGTAATATAATTACTTAAGAAGGTATAATCGGATAGGAGCTATTAAGAACTAAATAGTACGCTAAGTTAAAAAATTAGAGCCTAGGAGGGCCTAGAGTACGAAATAATAAAATTAGCTAAGAGGCTTAGTAACGCCGTGCTTTAACTAATACAATAGACTTTAAAAAAGAGAAGTATAAGTATACGCGCTATAGAAGTTAGTTTTTAATAACAGGGCTTATATTTCCTAGGAGTTATAGCTAATTAACTTACCTTACGTACTACTTAAAATAAGGTATATATATAGGCCGCTATTAATATTATATAAGTCTCCCTTCCTAAAGACCTAGAGCTAGTAAAAGGGCCAAAGATTTACTAACTAATAGAATTATATCAAGTAATCTTACCGTATTAAGTAATCTTCGTGCTTAAGTACGCCTTATATAGCCCGGTATATCTAGCTAGGAATTACTATTACTAAAGAGCAGGTATATATTATGTACTAAGGGACTTAATTTTTTATACTAGGACCGGTATATATAAAAAAAATATAAAAAATTAAGTACTATTATATAATATTATTACTGCGCGCTATCTAAGTAAGAAACTACTTAGAAAAAGATATTTATATATAGTAAATAAAATATATAAGTAGTAAGAAGATAAAGACGCTCCTAAGTAGGAGTATTATACTACTAAGTAACGGCGATATTAAAAAGCGAGTACCTAGTTAATATCCCCTATATACCTCCCCTACTACCCCTAAACTATATACTAATATCTTTAAATATATAAGTATATTAAAGTTCCTTATTACTAAATAGCTTCGGACCCTTATAATCTCGGGATATAAATACTAACCTTAGTATCTTAACTTAGACCTAATTTGCGTAACGTACCTAAGCCTTATTATACCGCAGAGTTATAACGTTATATAATGTAGTACTTTAGATACTATATACGTCCAGACTTACTATAAGTATACTTATAAATATAAGAAGCTAGAGGAGTTTAAGTAGTATACGGCGCGTCTGGGCATGAATATTAAATATAGTTCGGTAATAAAAGAGGACCTACTTAACTCTATATATATATATAATAAGTATATAATAAAAGAGGGAAAAGACGAGATATACTACTAAGGATATATAATAATAATACGTTAGTAACGGTCTAGCTATAAGTTAAGTAAGCGCCGGTAAGTATATCTAAACTATAAAAAATAATATTAAAAGCGCTTTTTTTAGAGGCTAAGTATAGAATTCTTATAAAATAAATCCTACCCACGGGTTAAAAATAAGATTAATCTCGTTCTTAAACTTAAGTAATATATATAAACTTACTAAGTATTCTTAGCGTCTCCCTTACCGGTCTATACCTCGTAATATACTCTAATACCTCTTTTTTTATATATTTAATCCTAAAATACTTCGTTTTCTCCTCTTTCTCTTCTTTATAGTTAAGATAGAAGTATCCTTAGTTAGCCTATTAGCTAGAATTAAATAAATATAGTATAGTAATAATAGCTATAAATTACTAAGGTTCCCTAGTAGTTTTGTTTAGTTTTAGAAGACTAGAACCCGTTAGGTCCTAAATTACTACTTACTAATTAAAGAGTTAAAACCGCTTTTATACTAAATTACCCCCTTTATTAGTCTAAGAGGTATAGTACTGCCCGGGTAGGCTTAGGATACTTAGTAAATTCGCTATACGTAAGTATTAGTAGTTAGTAATAGTACTACGTTACTACGTCCCATTAGGAGTAAAGAAACTTGATACGCAGCTAATTATACGAGGAAAGTATTCTAGTTACTAAGTAAAGTAAAAGTAATATACTCTATAGTAGTTAATAAAATAAAGATAGTTACCGAAGCGCTCGTACGTAGAGTATCGGGTTATACTAAGAGTTACGTATAGTATATTATAGTTAAATACGTTTATTTAGATACTAAGAATAGCGCGGATAATATTAGGGTAATACTTAATAATAATATTATACTAGGGGATTGAGTTGATAAGTTTTATTACGCAGTAGTTAATATAATAAAAATAAGTTAGTAATAGAAGGTTAATATATAGTAGGACTTAAATAAGAAGTTCTACTAGAAACTATTTAAGTTAGCTAGTAAAATAACGCGGGGGGTTAGACGCGTTAGTAAATTACCCTCTATCAAGCGGATACCGTATTACTAACTACGTATTATTTAACGTATTATTATAGATATTTTACTTTATATAAGTTATAAAATCGAACAAATAAGGGCATATTTTCTCTATCACGAGCTCGCTTTAAAACTAAATTTCGATATCTAAAAAAGTTTAATAAATAGTCACAATACTTTAGTAATAACGTGCTAGTTTAGCTATTACTTAAAGCGGTATTTAGCGGCAGAATAAGTGAGATTTTAATTATAACGGGAACTACGTTTTCTTTTTACTTTAAGCATTATATTTAGTATCTTACTAAAAAAGCTAACCTCGCTTTAGGCGTTCCGGGTTTTAGACTTTACCTTATTTAACTTATATAGCCTAATCAATTTGCGGGGAGCATATTTATTAATAATATTTATAATTAGGACGCCTAGGCATATTACGCCGGTTTAAATATACTAGTATATGCGTGCTAGTGCATACCCGCTGGAACGGGGGGGCTAATACTATAGTACTTGCGCTTTATTTTAAGTTTTTCGCCCGTCTATTAGCTAAGTCGAGCGCCCACGCGGTCTTGATACTACCGTAATCGTATGCTTTAAAGCCTAGTAAAGCATAGTTATCCCGACTATAAATAACTCAGTAACCTACTTCGTATTATAGTATAACTATAAGAAATATCCCTTACCTAACTAATAATACTCTTAAGAAGACGAATAAGTATCCTACTCTATTAAATTAAAACCCTCGTATACTATAATTCGTCCTTACTAAGCCGAGCGACCGACCGATATATCTTTTATAAAATTATATAAACGTTAAATCCCTAGCCTAATATATACCTTTAAGTCCGAGTAAGCTAATATAAAATAAGTTTACGACGCTAAGGATAGTAGCCGAGCCGCTATTATAAGGCTAATAAAAACGAGTTACGTAAGCCTAACGTCTACTAGTTAATTATTTAGCTTTCGTTTTAAATATTAGAGCTCGATATACTCTACTCCTATTTACTAATTATTATATTTAATATAATTCGAGAATACGAGCGGAACTTAATATCATTAAAGAACGGGTAATCGAGATTAATTTTTAATAAGTTAGAGTATAGACTAATAAATATTTATAACTAATTATAGAGGACCGGGAGGCGTACCCCTAGCCGCTTAAATTTATAGCTATATTAAAGTTAATAATAATAATAATATATTTAACGTCCGTCATAAAAAAGGACGTACTAAGCAGAGCCGACATAGTTTACGCTAATTTAAACTATTTAATAAGCTACCGTCTTTGCTTAATATTCCTATTTAATAAGTTAAGTATATTTTAATAAAAAATCGGTCGCCTCTAAATATTTATATAAGTATAAAAAAGAGGCTCCTTTAAAAATAGCGTAGTATAGCCTTACGGCCACGCTTATAAAAAATAAAAGTAGACTAGCGTCTTATATTTCTTATAGCTATAATTAAGTAACGTATCTTAGTATAGAAACTACTCTAATCCGGATTACTTTATATAAGTACTAAGTAATTATTAAAACTAGCGGACGCAATACATAGTCGCACTTCTTATAACGCCCAGGCCTTTATACTCTAAGTTTAAACTACTATTAGTTACGTCTATTTACTAGTTCGATTCGAGTAAAATAATTACTCTCGATATTATAGAGGACGTAGTTCGACTAAACGAGGAGGTTTTTAAAACTACGTATAAAAAAGTATATACTACTTAGTCTAACATATACGATCTAGCGATCACAGATTCTAATTTACCCCAAAACTAATTAAAATAACTAGAAACGGCACTCTTAGCCTATCCGCATTTTTTTAAAAACATCGAAATTAATAACTTTTTTTTCAATATAACTACTATTAAAAGAAGAACCTTATAAAAAACCACTTCTAAGTCCTATAATATACTAATTTTCTATAACGAAGTTCTCTTTTAAATCGCGTTAAATCGCCCTACGGCCATTAAAATATCTAATTCCCACCCACTACCCATCTTTAAGTAATAGTATAATAAAGAAAGTAATCATATTACTATACTTATACTCACCTAGGCCTACATTCTCTCCGCGCGTTAGGCCGAGATCATTCCTAGAGCGTCTAGTCCTGTATATAATAGCTATACGACGGCCTAGGCTAATAATTATCTTCTATATTCAAATAACATATTACTACCTCTAGCGATAGTAGATATTAGCGATGTTAATAATAATACTACCCGCTAGTAAGTAGCGGTCCTCGCCCCGAGTAGTAACTAGAGCACTTAGATTCGGAATACTAAAGGCCAGGTACTTTTCTTACTATAGGCCACGAAATTATTAATGTCCGGCCGTATTAATTTATAACATAATACGAGGCCTCGTATATAATAATATTAAGCCCAGAGCAACGTAGCGTTATATATAGCTACCCTACGCTATCTACGCAATTATTATAATTATTACGGGGTTACGTATTAGAGTTATAAAGCTTTAGCTATAGTTTTATTCCTTTCTTTAGTAAAGTTTAATAATAAACAAGTTTAATTACCTATTCCCCGAGTTTATTATTAATAAGAATCTATAAAGAAGCTTGCCGTTTTGCCTTTTTTATTTAGTAAGAATCTTCCTTAAATTAATAAACTTCTCACTTTAAGCTATAATATTATCGATATTAAAGCACTCCTTAGTAGCGTATTTTTCGACCCTAGCGTACTATATAATATATCTAGTACGTAGTTTTAGGGTACGTTCGTATATTTAGACTCTAAAACTATATAAGAACTGCGAACTCTTATCCGTATTTTAATAAAACGGGATCCTAACCTCAGATTTCTCTAGTTAAGCGCTTTCCTTATTAGAAAATAAAGTCGGACTTTATAAAAAGCTCGCTAGGGCTAGTAGAAAGTCGATCTATATATAGTAGTATAGACAGGAACTCTTTTATCATTTATATAAGAACTAGTTTCGATTTTATTAACTAACGTAGAAAAAATTTCTCGTATTAATAAGTATCGGTTTTTATACTTCTCCTATAGCCAATCCTACGATATTACGCCTCTTTTCCCCTTCGCCCCTTTTAGCCTTATTATAATTAGGGATACTAACCTCGAAGTACGCTAATATACGCAATATTAGTCCCCTTACGCTCTTATATATAAAGGACTTAGTTAGTAAAGCCGTAAGAGCAAGTAGCTAGTATTTTAAAAGCCCATAGTCCTCTTATTATTATAGCTAAAATATAAATAGCCGGGCAATAGCCTAGTAACTATTATATATAATAGTCTCGACTTTAATAACGAGTGTTCGGAGATAATAATAAGAAGCATCTTTACTTAGCTACGAAGAGAAGATAGATTTCTTATTGCTAAGAGGGATATTTAAAAATATAAATAGATCGGAAATTTAATAAACTCTAATAATAATAATTACTTAATTATAGGCGAATTATACTTAATAATAGGGAGCTACCTCTATAGATAGATACTAAATATAATTCTTAAGCGGGCGGCTAAATCTATTTAATATAGGCCCTTTCTTTTTTATAATCTTAAACTTTAAACTAACCTTCGTCCGACCGGGTTTACTACCGGAGGAAAGTAAAAGGATAAAAAGGGATAAAGTAGCGTTATAAAGACTTCTATGCCTATGAACCTAGCCTACTCTATAAGATCGGATGATCGTAACAAATATAGGGATTAACAAGGAGTTAGACCAATATTAAAGTATAAAACCATAGACTATTTACTCTTCGTTAGCTTTTATTTAACAGTACTAATATAAATAAAAAAACAAAAGGACATAGAGCTTTAATTAACAAAGCAGATCTTATCTATCCCTAGTATACTAGCTAGTCTTAAACAAAATATCGCCCGCGTCTAACGATCGAGATCTAAGACAAAGTCGTACGTAAAAGCAAATATTAATAAATAAGAATATAATTATACTAATACCTTATTATAAATAGCACAGGACAGGGTCCGTAAAATAATAAGACGTATATTTATATACCTTACTAAAAGGCTAACTATAAATAATAAGAATATCAAAAGGCTCTCGTATCCGCTCTAAGCAAGGTACCTAAAGTAGGGTTTAGTATTCATTAGTAATAGTTCGAGTCTAACTTATTTTAAATATAGGCTATAGGCTATATTAGGAAAAGTACGAGCTAAGAGTAAATTATATATTTATATCTCCCGTATTTCTACGCTCTCCGTACGCTAAACTAAATACGACTTTTAGCCCCCTACTCTTTTTTTAAACTAAGGATAACTCCGTAATACGTTCTTTTATTAAAACTCCTAGGCTAGAATATACTACGTACTATTAGTACGTATAAAAAATAAACCTTAAGGAAGAAGTAAATCTTATTAAAATTTATCTAGTATCTCGCCGTAGTAAAAGTAATTGAATATTATTAAAAGTATTATCCGTAGCCGTCGTACTTTATATAAATAGAGGTACTAACTATGCCCGTATTATTACATTTTATATAACTACTTATTATAATATTATACTTAATATTATAATTAGTTTTTTATAAAAGGGGCCGGATCGTAAGCTAGTTTATTAGAGGTTTTTTTAGTTACTTATATAGGGATAAGAAGTAACGACTCTTACTAAGTTATATACCCGGGATTCGTGGCCAAACCTTCTACTTACTATAGACCCTATAACTCCTAGCTCTAGCTAATAACACTTATTAATAACTAGCGCCTAAGTCATCGTTTTTAATCTAAGACTACCCGCGTTACTAACCCCATTTTCCTCTTTATAAGTTTATATAAACCGTTAATAATACCCGATGCCCAAATAGATTTTATATAAGTCAACCCTAGGAAGGTTAAGGAAATACTAAAAGATTCTTTATAGTGCTAAGTACGTTTTAAAGCTTTTAATATAAGCGATACTTTGCGCAGTCATATCGGGACCTTTTAGGTAAGTAAGTATAACGCGTTTATTAGACTTTTACTAATTAAATCTAGTAGCTTAAGGTTTAAAAACTTATAACTTAATTACTAAAAGCTTAGGTATATTTATACTCAACGTTAACTCTATCCCATTCCCGATCTACCTCTAATAAGAGTGCTTATATTAAGAACGGAAGTAATAAAAATAATAAAGATAACGAAGATAACGAGGACGATAATTATAATAATAACCTTACTACTAAAAATTAAAAATCAGGTTTAAAACAGGACGGATAGGCTAAGCTTCGATATCCCTACCCTAATTACGATTGTAAAAAACACTTTAGGGCTAAGAGAAAACTTATATAATACTTTTAGTTACGTAGGTTTGCCTAGTCCTATTTAAAAATAAGTTATGAGCTAATACTATTATTTAAATATACTATACTTTAAGCTCTGCGTATTTTACTAATATTTATTTAATCGTATTTAGAAGTTTTTTATATATAGGTATAAACCTATTAGGCTCGAATAAAGTATAGTAATAAACTTCTATAAAAAAGAGAGGCTAGCGTAGTTACGTAAACATAGTATAGAATAACTTAGCTATATACTATTTACGAATAAGGTTTAACGTAAGCTAAGAGCTAAGTAAAAAATCGAAAAAGTTAACTCCGAGTTACCGGTTTCTAAAAAGCGGATTATCTCGAGTATCGTTAGTACGGTATTAATAATTACCTATACTTTAATATAATAAATACCAACTATTACTAATTAAAAAACCCGTTACGAAAAGAGGTGCGAGCTACTATATAACTCCTATTACTAACGCCGCTTATATTATATTACTAGCTCTAAACCCTAGCGAGCTTATTTAATATTACTTTTTTAAATACTTCGTTCTTCTTTTTTAATTATAAATACCTATGCCCCTCCTCGGGCTACGCTCTAATATTTAAAAATATTACTACTACGCCGCGCTATAATATAAGTCTATTAATATACGGTTTTTACTAAAGAGTAACTAGAAATTATACTAAATCTTATAAGCTCGTAACGTTAAATAGTATAATCTCCTCTACTTCAAAAGAACTAGGACTTTTAGAATTTAGTTAGGTTAATAATAAAATAGGTCCCTTTCCTTACTAATATCTATATAAAAAAGACAAAATAAATCTTATTTACTTAATATAGGATATATTTAAACTAAAATTTAAGCCTAACTTCTTTATTAATAATACTATTTCCTTTATATCTTTTAATTGCGGTATCTTTATTAGATTCTAGGCCCTATTAATAACCTCTTTCGTCCTAAAAGTAAATATTATCGTAGTACCTTTCGTAAACTTAATAGTAACGCGAGGGTTTATAATAATACTACGACTCGAATTAGTTAAGTAGGGGTATAAGAACGGACGGGGCTAACTTATAAACTACCTCGTTCGAACGTTACCTTAACGAGCTTAAGCTTAAGCTACTTAAGAATAGCGCGAAGAACTCGCTATAAAAAGTTCTCGCTACGTACTAAAAGTAATTAATAGTAATATAAGCTTGTTTAAATAGTGACTTTTAAACCCGCGCTCCATAATTAAATTAATAAAAATTCAACGTTAGAATCTAGATCGTTTTATTACAAAGTATACTTGCCAGGAGCCGTACTAAATACTCTATATAGTCCTAGTCTAAACTAGTTAAAAAAGGACTTAAGTACTGGACGGATTTACTAAATAGGTTAGAATTATAAAACTAATAACTAATTTAGTTATACTAACCGCACTCTTTAGCACGGTTTTATTATAAAAGGAAAGTCTATCCGTAGATATAAAAGGAGTAGCGTTAGCCTCTATCTCTACTATACGCTACCCTTACTATAGATCCTAAACTAAACAGAATCCATCGTCTAAGATTGCCTTATGCGCTTCCTCCGAGGAGAGTAGCTAATTTGTGTCTATAAAGTGCTATATATATACTAAAAGTAAATAAATATCGTGTCGTTTTGGCCGCTATATATCTTTTAGTAGGGTTTTATTATAGCGCAACTATAGAAACCTTAGGGAGGGGTAAGGCAAGTGGACGAGGCCTAGATTTCCTGCTAATCCTAAAATGTCTAGTAGTACATAGTTACTCCGGTCGGTTTTGCGCTACTACGTGATTTACCTTCGAGGACTATAGATCTACCGATGCTCTACCCCTCGATTTATAAACGATATATTATATAAACGATTAGGCACTACTAGGTACTTAGCACAGCCACTCCTATAAAAAACCTTACTATACGTACTATAGCGCGAAAAAACTAACTAGTTTAGGAATAAGCTATGCAAAACCTCTTTATCTAAAAGAGGAAGTAATATATATATATTATTAAGATATCCTAAGATAAGAATACTTATAAATTCAATAGCTAGCTAGATTAAATAAGGACTAGTATCAAAATGGCTTTAGCTAAGTCGCATAACGTATATAACTATAAAAGTTAGTTTATTACGCAGATCGTACTACCTATAAGCGCTAGAGATAATATTGTTTAGCTAGCTTTTAAATAGTTACGGATAAAGAAACTAGCTATAAGGTTAAGGTAGCTTTAACCTCCGGCTTAGAAGCGGCGGTCGATATAATATATTACTTCTTAGTCTATCGTTCTAAGAGTTTAAAAGCCTAACTTATCCGTTTTCTTATTACGGAATCATTCTAATTATTCTAATTATGACTAGTCTATGCTAATACTAGTATAAATATAAGTAGCCTATTAACGTTTAGTGTTCTAACTTTTATAAATAGTATTACTAACATTACTAGGAATAAATACGGATAAACTTTCTTACTCTATTAAACATAAATCACTAAAACTATTTAAGTCCCTCTAATATCTCTATTATAAATATCTTCTTTCTAGCTTTACTAGTACTACCGCAGCGCTCTATAAACTTCTTAATAAAAACCTTAATAGTTATACCGGCTTATTATATATTTATAAGTTACTAATATTCTATAATAAGCTTTTATTAAGGAGAGTTAGAGTATTTATAACTACTTACTTAAATAAGTTATTTCTCCTTACTAAATACTCTTTATATCCTAAATATTCTATAGCTTCGAAAATAATATCTACGATTTTAATAAGGCTTACGATATATTAGAGTCGTAAGTATCTACCTAAGACTTCTCGAGAAACGCTATTTCCTCGCTTATTCGTATTAATAATAAGTAAAAGAGGACCCTAGGTCTTATTAATTTAGATATACTAAATAAAAAACCTCTTCGATTTACGCCTTAAGGAGAGCGGCTATCTTTTTAATATAAGGGGCACTATCTTAATCTCTAATATACGCAAAATAAATTATTTCTATTTTTATATAAATCGATAACGATCTCTTATATTAGGCGCTCTTTAAAAGTCCTCCGGGATTTAATAAAAGAGTATCACTAGGAGTATCTAAGGCGGTCCGAAGGCAAAACTTCGATTTTCGAGTACTATAATAATAGCTAAAAAAAACTACTACTCGGGACGTTAAACTAATTAAAACCGTCGTTATAAATAAAGAGTTAAAGTAAATACTCCTAAAAAATGTCCGGTCCTTTTTTAACCCTAAAGCTCGCTCGTAGTATACAAACCGCGGGCTAGTATATAAAAGGGGCTATTTAATATACGGACGCCCGGGAACTAAAAAATCTAGCCTTAGTATATCTATTACGGGTTACTTCTAACTAGATATTTACGTCGTTAGTCTTATTATAATAAATAATAAGTACCTTAATAGTCTATTTAGGGAGCTCCTTTAATATTATATCGTCCTACTAGAGGATGTTAATATAATCGGTACATCTTTATCTCGAGATATAAATATAAATAATTCTAACTTAAGGTCAGAGGTCTTACGGTAATTACCCAAATTATATAGGACTATTTCGCTATTTAAACTTCTAAACGTCCTTAATAGCGTAGCTTTATAAAATAGCCGTGTTCTTATTATAACTATAAATTATATAGAGTATCTTAATAACGCTCTTATATAATCAGGCTGCGTTAATAAAAAGAGCGAACTTTAGCTTACTAATATTAACGTAGCCCAAAAGCTCTTCTATTATATATTTAAATGATTATAAAAAGAGCTCTCTAGCTTAGAGAAGCGAGATAATAATAACTAAGAAATTTAATAATTTACTATTTAGTTTACGAATATAATACCTAAGCTCGAGTTTAGCCCTGCTAATATTCTATCCTTTTTTATAATAAATAAGAACTCTCTGTTAAGGGTTTTAAATAAAGTAGAGAGATAGGTTTCCCGTACTAGAGGGGAGAAAGTACTTAGAAGGGGTGTTTCTTAGTCTTGGAGCGATTAAACTCGGGTAGTATATGTACTAGCTATATACTTTATAATATAGTTCTATAACCTAGTTAAAATTAAGCCTCTAGATAGCATAATTTATTAAATATATATCTAGGCTTAACTTTTCGTATACCTCTTCCCTAACTATAATTTACCCTTACCTAAGACGTACGCTAGTATTTTAAACAATTTTTAAAGAAATTAAAAGAATTAAAAGCGCTTTGTAAATATTTCCGTATTAGAATAGCTTTTGGTCGCTAAATAATTTAAGAGAAGAGTATTAGTAATAAATATTCCTAATCGTACGTAAATAGATAATTCCGTATTTAATAAGAACTCGCCCTAGCCTATAAGATTAAATTAAGAGATAAATTTACTAAGTAAGGATGCGTTAAAGGTAGTACGGGAGGTTATTAGAGGCCTAGATATATTATTATATTAAGATATATTATAATACTATTTAGCCGCGCCCCGAATCCGCGGTATATACGAGCCTTAACGAGGCAACTA
Source organism: Colletotrichum cuscutae (assembly GCA_030869315.1). Classification (NCBI taxonomy): domain Eukaryota; kingdom Fungi; phylum Ascomycota; class Sordariomycetes; order Glomerellales; family Glomerellaceae; genus Colletotrichum; species Colletotrichum cuscutae. Next base: position 62,250 of record MPDP01000254.1, read on the forward strand.
TAACGTATTATATTTTATATAGGTCCCGAGGGAGCTGTGCTATAAGACTAGTCGTAACATATCCACATCCTAGGAGCTATAGTTTATACTTATGTTATAATAAAGTCCTAGACCTTCTTGTTATAATTACGTATATGATTTTTTTTATTCCCAAAGCTAGGAACGCTATTTCGTATTATTCCCATAAATAAATCTCCTTTATTTTATACCGAGAACATACTATCTATGAGTATGCTACTTTACAATATATATGTATAACGGTTAAAAAGACCTTTACTAGCTTATAGCATAGCTGACGAAAGCCGAGTAAACGTACTAAGTAACGCTTTTATTACTATTAGGCCCATCTTAGTATACTCCTAATAGCGATTATTATAATAAGCTTATTTAGCTAAGAAGTAATATCTAATCTACTATTAACGGTATTAGAGAAAATACCGGCTCTCTTTAAAAAAGGGGCTAGATATATAATCGGTAGTATTATAATAACTTAGCACTCCTTTATTACTTAATAAGTTAGCCTCCTATTTTCGGGCTAATAGTACGAATATATTAAACAGCTAGGTATAAGGGGATATATAATAGTAAGCTATAAATACGGCCGGTCTAGGCTAAGTAATAAACCCCTTCTTAGCTAAGACGGATATAATATATTACGCTCCTATTCTAAGTAGTAGTATTATAGATTTAATTATAATATATCTACGCTATATAAAGCTACTTTAGCCCTCCTTATCTATAGTATTCTCGTACACCTTCTTATAATAATCGTATATTTATAGATTTACTTTTGTTTCTATTTTTACCTCAATAGTCTTTCTTTATCTTTTTTTAATATCCCTATACTAATTCCTCTAACTTTTCGATAACTACTTATTTTACTAATTAACGCATTTTAATAGTACTAGATAATAAAGCGAAACGTAAAGAGCTCCTAGCTAAGTTAAAAGCCTTGCCCCCCGAGAATAGAGTAAAAGATATTATTACCCTATTAAATACTAGACGCCGTAGGGAGAAGAGACGACCTAGCTAAATATATAGTAATCTACTCCTATGTCGTTATATTATAGCCTAAGAAGTCGACTTAGGTCGTCGTATTATCTCGATTTTAGTATTTATAAACCTTACTTACTATTTCTCTAAATATAACTTATTAACCCTCGCTCGGGACTCTTCTCTTTTTAAAAAAGCTAAGGACTCGTTAAAAAATAAGAAGCTCCTATTAATATGATTAGAGTATCTTTAGGAATAGAGTAATATAAGTCTAGATTTAGGATTATAGTTCTATTATAGTACGTTCGATAAGGTTTAATAAAATAGTTTTTTATTAACTAAACTTATTAAGAGGTTTATAACATATAAGTAAACTTATAAAAACAAAAGAACGAAGCGCTAGTACCTAAACCGAAAAAGTAATCTCGTCTCTAATCGTAGGATAGGCGAGATAGTATTTTCGAGCCTCGTTTATTACCTATTAAGGCTTATAAAGCTAGTAAAATACCGGGCGCAAACGAATAGTTTAGTAATAAGAAACCTAAATTAAGGGCTTTTAAAGCGATTCTGTTAATTATAGTAATAATATCCTATTTACTTAATACGGTACTTTAGTATACCTAAAGTACTTAACTAGGGGATAATACTACTCTAGAGGATATACGCTAACCCTGGATAACTAATATAAACGCCCGAGAGAACCTTAGTAATTATTTAGCCCGGCTCTTAAAAACATAAAAAAAAGTTATAGCTATAACTTTATCTCGATATTATATAGCTATTTACCTAGTTCGAGTATTTTTTAACTTAATTAAATAAGTAAGTTAAGATATACGGTTTTAATATAGAGAGTCCGGAGCGCATAACTATTACCTAGATCTAATTAAAAGTAGCGTAGGCTAGTTCTATATCTTAGTTTCTTAAGAACTTCTAAATTAAGTAATATAAAGCTACGATAATAAGTCGCTCGTCGTGTTTCGTTCTATTTTAATACTTATAAAATAATAAAATATAACTACGTTATAGTTCCCTTATTTTTAGTAATACGTCTATTTATAATTAGAAATTACTATCTCTCTACGACTATCTTTTAGCTTACTAAAAGAAGTGTTACTTATATTAAAAAGGGCTACGATATTATATAAGAATTAGTTTCGGATTGGGCACCTTTTTTAAATTACTTATAGACTAGAAAGTCGCACGTACCTAAATTATACTCCCTCTAAACAATACTTTTATTATATCTAGCGAATAAGGGGCGACCGAGTATTAAATATCCTACCCTTCCTATAGCTTCTTTTTCCTAATATACTTTATATAAGCATTATCTACGTAGAGACCTCCTTATAGAACCGGGTAAAGCTAAATACTAGTCGCTTCCGTATACTCTCTTATAATAACTATATCTAAATCTTTATTTACGAATAGTATAATACCCTTATTATATATTCTTTTACCCTTCGTATCGATCGTTACGTATACGAGCATAGTCATAATATTATTAAAAGAATTATAAAATTCGAGCTCGTTAGTAACTACTCCGTTCTAAACCTAGTACTTAGGTTAGCGTAGTTATAAAAGACATAACGCGTTACGTCTTATTAAACTAGCAGCCCTCTCTAAAACTAACATTCTTTCTCTAGCTATTACTTTTTTTATTATATCTTTTCTAACTAGTATCTTTTATAAAAACAATAATACCGCAGTTATTAAGCGTAATAAACGCTAATAATAAGCGTCCCTATATACCTAGCCTCTTACTTACTTTATTAAGACGCGAAGTTATTAAGCTTATAGCAGTAGAACATTAGTTTACGTAAAGTAATTTAAAGTAAAGTTCGTTATTATATATTAGTAAAAAAAGAGTCGGCAAGGATCGGCTATTTTTCAATAGTATAAGAAAATCTTAGTTAGAATACTTATCCCGTACGCGAGGCTATAAAGATTAATTTATTATTTTAGGGTAATATTAAGTAAGTTTACTTTCTTAGATAAAGCGAGAGTATATAAAAGTAGAAGCTACTTAAAGGACAACGAGTACTTCTAGCTAAACTTTAATCTATATAAAGACTCTAATAAGAATAGCCACGTAACGTAGCCGATAACGGGCGTCTATACTGAGCAACCCGTATATATTTACTACGTCTATCGCCCGTTTCCTATATAATAAGGCGATAATATATCGTAAGTAATTTAATTATACCCTTCTATATACATCGTAATTATAATTAGTTAAAAAAAAGAAATATTTTATACCTTTCTTATATTATAAATCGTATTTAAATATAGTTCGGTTATACGACCCCGTCCGACCTCGAGATAGTCGTAAGCTAATATACGTAAATATTACGTTTATAGATATAGTAATTACAAAGCTACTAACTACGTGTTTACTACAAGGCCTCTTACGTTTATAACACGTCCGATAAAGTATTCTTAATTCAGGGTCTCGTACGATCTAGTTAAATTACTTAGTATATAATAGTATAGCGGGCGCTTACGATAATACTATTTACTAAATTATAACTATAACGACGTCTATTTAATCCGTTAATTCTTATAACTTTTCTTTAAGGTAATAGTCGTAGCCTCACTACGTAAAAAACTCTAATAACTACTTCCTAATACCTCAATACTCCTTAAACGTTCTATATATATTTTAAGTATTAAAAACATGGACTCTCTTACCGTGCTCCTTTATAGGACTATTTGACTAAAGATATAGCGACCTAATAATAGCATCCTAAGTATAGAGGGGAAAGAGCTTTTATATATTATACTAAATAGCTTCGTTAGTAAAACAGGTCCTATAGCGTCCTACTTAATATAAGAGGATATAATAAATAAGCGGGCTAAAATTACCTATTACTCTACCTAGCCTATGTATAATTACGTATAAGAATTCTAAACTAAAGCTAGTAGTTTAGAAGTATCTTGCCTACGATCTAGAGTTAATAACCTAACTTATATTAGTTAACTAACTTTTACGTCGTATTAATAAGAGTTTATCTACTTACGTAGTTATATTTTTTATAAAGTATTTTAATATATAATAACTACTAGCTTCCCTCGAATACCTAGGGAGGTAACTATTTAAATATTTCTTTTTAGCCGTAAAATAAGTAGAGCGAGTTAAATATAGTTTAGTTATTAGGACTTGTTTATTATATATTCGGTCGATATCGATATTAAAAAAAACGAACGAATCGTTATTTTTAAGCTTTAAAACCAGAGACTAGCGCCGGTTATATCTAAGGTATTACTAATTATAACGACTATTTTAAATAAAATAGCTACGGGACCCGTTACTAAGTCTAATAACCTAGACTTTAAATTATTAGAAGGAGCCTCTTAGATTACTCTTAACGACGGCTATAGTCGAGAAAGTATACTACGTTCGACTATAATTAATAATAATTCTTATAAAGCCTGTACTAGAGCTAATAGCCGGGCCCTTTATAAAAATACTAATTTTCTAGTAAAAGCTACTAAGTAGTAATATAATTGATAGTATAAGTTACGTATAGAACAAAATCTTTCCGAATAAGGTTTGAGGATGAGTATTGTAACGTGAGATCGATACCTAGATATTAGTTACATAGAAGGCTCTTTTTATTAAGGGGATACCGAGGATGACTTATGTATCGTTACTAGGCCCTAGTAGTAATATAAAAAAGCTTATATTTAGTTAATTCCTATCGACTTTATTTGTTATATTAAGTTCGTATACTTCCCTTTAGATATTTAATAGAAAATATACTATATATTTTACGGTATATTAGCGAAGTTTCCGTAAGTTATATTAAGCGAAACTCGGTGCGAATATAAGGGACCCTATTTTATTATAAGAGCTAGATTCTTTAGAATATACTCTTAATTTATATCTTTAACCTTTTGAAACTCTAAATTAAATTATCTTACTATATATTAAAAAAGATATTTACCATTTAATAAGATATACTAGTACACAACGGGCACCTTAGGATTGCTAGACTTATACTAGCTAACATAATAAAGCGCCTAGATAGAACGACGGTCTAGAGTAGTAGTAGAGCGAGGCTCGATCCCTGAGATATATCTCTCCTTTTAGCTAGTTTATCTACTAATAAAGCTTCTTATAAGGGTTTTAAATTTCTATATCTCTCTATATAGGGCCTCCTTCTTATTACTATTTACTATATCCCCTTAGTTAGCTTATAGAGCTAGCGGTAATTCTATTATTAAATACCTTATCTTAGATACTTAAGTAAATACCTCTTTAGCTTATAATAGATTACCGATGCTACATAGGGAGTTATTAATATTATAATAGCTACTGCCTATTAGTATAGTTTCGATTTATATACGTAATACCGTACTAAAGAGTAGAAGGTTTATTAGTAATTATTTCTTATATTCGTAACCGTGCTTAATTAAGGTCTAAGATTTCTTATCGTATAGAAGCGACCTATTCTAGCTTTTTTAGTTAATATAAGAGATTATTAGCGTTTATTATTATTAAAAACGTAGTATAAGATTAAGAAGATAGGGTCTTAGTAAAATATAATACTAAATAACTATACTAAAAGCGCTTAAGAGGTCTAGAGTAGTTAAAGCTATAAATAGCTCGATATAGAAGTAGTTAAATAATAATAGCCCTATTTAATCTTTATTATTATAAGTTAGATCTCCTTTAATCACTTTATATAATTAGGTCAATAGCCACACTTTACTATACTCCGACTTTATAAAAAACTCTAAACTATTTAAATTATAAACCTTTTTTAAGCGTAACTAAGTATTAAATATCTAAGCTTAGCGTACCTATTTTATTTAGATATCTATTTTATTAAGTAGTTAGTAAACTAATTTAAGTATATAGCGTAATATTACCGTTTTAACGTAGATCGAGGCTTTAGGGGTCCCTTAGGAGCTAGTCTGCGTCTTAAGTAGATATTAATATTACTATTCTTAATTCTAGCCTAGGATAGAATCTTTAAACTCAGAAGTCTAATAGTAACTAACTAGGTAACAGAACCTAATATAGACCTTAGTAACTTTAATATATTTATTTATAGAACGATATTAACTTACTAAGCTTAATATTACTAGGTTAAAGTAGTCCTCTAATAGGCTAAAGAGACGGCTACGTAGACCTTTAAGTATACTATTTATGTTTTTATTTAATACTCTAGAGAGAATAAGCACGCGTGTAGCCGCTATTAGTAGCTTAATACGCTAGTAGCTATTTATAGTAGCTTAGTATACCGGGTATTTATTAATAATAAAACTCTAGGCTAATTTACGGTGTTTATAATAGCAAAGGTATATATCGCAGAGTTTATAATTATAACTAAATCCCGTAGGATAAGAACGAACTATATACAATATATTATAGTCTTATAATATAACTCGGTAAGTATAATATAACGACCTAGTTAATAGGCTCTTATGTACGAGGCTTTAATATAGCTTCCGTAGCGCGCTTATAGAACTCTTTATATAATTAACTAGGATAGTTATTCCTAAAGCATAAATAATTAATATTAATAATCTGTTTTTTAAAGGTTAAGAATACGATCTCTAGAGGTAGATCTATCTTTAGTTTAGTATACGTAAGAAGAAGTTAAATACGTTATTAAATATATATTATATTAGTAGATTTAATATAAGAAGGGACGAGGTAATACTAATTAAATTAATACCTCTATTTATTACTACTACGTAAACTTAGTAAAGATTATGTTCTATTTAGAAAGGAATTATATAAATAATCTACTACCCTATTATAAAGTTAAATAGTATATCTTTAATAAGCTAAAGGATTAAAGGATTACTAGCTTATATAGGTGAGCGAAATATAAGCCCGTAAGTCTATAGCTTTAGGTATCTAGCGGCTAGTAGGCGTATTTAGTAAGCTTAACGAGGGTAATCTTTATAAAGTAATATATAAGTACGCTTTCCGCTTTAGCCGGGGTTAATAGCGTTACTAATACCCTACTTTACGTACTAAATATTATTCTTAAGTTAATAATTATAGTGAATATCTTTTATAAAATCGTTAAATCCGTAATTATTATTAGTATTAAGGGGATAGGTGCATAGTGAGCTATAGTAGCCTAGTTAGCTAGTATATCGGTAGTATTTTCAGGCCTACCTAGGTCGTTAGTAAATAATAGTAAAGTAAAAACAAAGGGATAAAAGAGCTAAGATATAATCGTTTATTATATAGTACCCGGGCTTGTGCATAATTTATTAAGGGAGTATTAAATAATATAGTCGGGTACTAGTCCTCCTCGTACTCTTAATAACCTAAAAAATGATATATATTCTAAGAAAGTAGTAAATTAGTCGTATTAAGTAAGACTAATCTAGCTAGCTAAAGAAAGTCGTATAGATCGTGGGAATAACTTATATAAGAATTTCTATTTATTTAATATACTTATAGCTATAAGTACTTACGGGATGTCTTATAAGACGTTATATACTATAGTGTTTTCCTTAAAAATAACGCCTAATAGGCCTAGTGCGTTAGACTAAATATTAATCCACTATATTATTATAAGTTACGATATATAATAATTAGCTAAAATATAAATAGATTAGGTTTATATAGTAGCTTAATAAGTAGTAAAAATAGTATATGCCTAATAGTAACTAGTATTATATAAAGTAAATATAAGAAGCGGAATATAAGTTCTAAGGGATAGAAACTAAAAACGTTAATTAATAAAGCGGACACTTATTTTTAATATATTATAACCTAGGAGCAAGTCTTTCTCCCTTTTAGCTCCTTTGCCTATTTTAATATATGTTTTTTAATATAAAACTTAAAATATTTAGGAATCTTATATATTATATAACTCTTAACGGTCTTCCTTACCCCTCCTAAAAGTATAGGTATAGAGGCTCTAGAGGAGCCTCTTATGTTTAACGTAGCTAACTATTTTAATAGTTTTAATAACTCTCTATAATTTAAGTCTGTTCTTATTAACTAAGAACCTCTACTTACTATAGTACTTCCTCTTTTTATCGAGGACTTAGCTATTATTACTAACTATAATAAAGGCGTTCCCTAGGGATTTACTAAAGAATACGGACTTATATTTACTACTAAAAAAATAAAAAGTATTAATATAGAGGCTATAAATAATACTATAAGTACTAGCTTAAAGGAGCTAAATAGAGGCGTTATAGCTCTCGATCCTAATAATATTTCGTAACTAATATTCTTTATAGGTCTAGATTGTGCTAGATATATATAATAACGCGCTATTTTAGTATTAATCGATTTATTAGAGTTTTCTAATTTTATAATTATAAAAGACCCTAAATTAGACCCCTAACGAGAGTCTTTAGTAAATTTAATAATTATAAAGTGTCTTAGAAGCTTCTAATCGTTAAGTAGCGCGGTTCCTCCCCCGATTTTAAAAAGGTTAAGTAGCTAATTCTCATAGGATTAATAGTTATAAATATTACTATTATAGAGGGTAAATATAGTAACTTTAATATTAGGCAAAAGATTATAAAGAACATAGGCTTTGTTAATTAAGCCGTTTTTATATATCTTAAAGTAGCGGGCTAAATTCTATATTATCCTAGCTTATTATAAAAGAAAATAATAAAAATAGAAAAGTATAAAATAGAGTATAAGGAGGAATATAAGGGTATTATTCTATTCCGAGGCATTTTAAAGAGGATAGTCTCTAGCTTAAATACTTATAAAGGATAATATTAAATAAACGGGGCGCTTAACTACTTATTGCGATTATTTAAAGCTAGATGTCCTTAAGACCTAATTATAATCCGAGGACTAACGCGCGTTTTATATCGTCCTCTTTACTAATAAAATATTCTTACTCTTAGATTTCTTATCCTAAGTCTTTAACTTCTATAATTTAACGAACTATAATATCTCCTTAGTACGTGTTCTAAATATAAAAGGGCTTCGATATAATCTATTAAGCTCAGAATAGCTATTACTTACCTTTTTCTTTTAAAAACCTTAATAATATATAATATCTCTCGCTTTTAATCTTAATATTAATATAAGTCAAATTAAGGCTACTTATATACCTATCGAGGCTAATTTACTTCCCTAATCCTATATCTTTTACTTAATATAAAAAGGTATCTTAGTAACTATATACTAAAGTAATATTGCTTAAATAAAGTTCTAGCTTCTAGTTATTTATTAAGGCTTTTAGTAATCTCGAGTCGGACGTATATAGCTTTTATAAATAAAGCTTTTTAAGAGACTCTAAACGAATCTTATTTATTAATATAAAGACGTTTATTATAATAAAACCGAGTAAAAGCTATTTTAAGTTTAGGAATACGTATAGTATTTTTAAAAAGCTTTCTTTTTTTAAATTATATAAATAAATAGCTTTAAGCTCGAGCGTAGTTATATAAGTTATAGGCGTTTTTATAATAAGAAATAAAGGGCTAAGTCGGCTTTTAATAATAAGTTTATAGACTAAAAGAATCGAAGGAAGTAGGTTAAGAAAATTCTATACTATAGCTCCTAGAGAATTACTAATAAAAGGAGCTATTTAGATACGCCTTCTAAGTACTAAATATTTAAGAGGCCCGATAGGTTTCTATCCTCTCGTATAAACGTATAATATTATTAAATAATAAAGCTTAGGTAAAAAGGCTACGATATACTTTAACTTAATAAGATCGAGAGCCGTGTTTTAAAGTCTTTTGTTCTAAATAAAATTCTTATAATACTAGAAAGCTTACTATCTCTGCGTAGATAATAACCTTATTAGGGGTAGAAATTCGTTTAACTATAGTAAATATATTATCTATTTTACGAAGGTATAAATAGGCTATTAGCTATAAAGTATAGTAAGTTATTTAGTATATTAACTTTTCTTATAATAAAAAAGGAATCTTAAGAGTTCTTCTAGGTTTTTTATAATATTAAGAACTAAGATTCGTTAAGAAATAAATAGAAACGTAATAATAATAAGACGGTAATATATTAATCAAAACCTTAAGAAATCCCCTCGGTCTAAGAACGAGGCTATATAAAAAACGATTTCGACAGATAAAGTCTTTATAATAATATAGGAATGGGATTATAAAAATTAGCTACGTTTTTACCTACTAAAGAATTAATATCGTAGCTTTATAAGATAAAACGAGCCCTACTACTTTTTACGTATATAAAAGCTAAATTTAGATTCAGGATTTAAGACCATTTATTTTACTTACTAGTTATTAAGAAGTAGTATATTATAAGTTACGATTAAGTATTAGAAATAAGCGAAGTTATATTTATTATAGAATAGATATCTTAAATCTTAATAAAAAGCATCCTTTACTATACTAAACAAAGGGAAGGTAAATAGAGGATAAGTTTAGAACTATTAAATCCGATTAACTAGAACAAGCCGGTACAAACATTCTTTATTTAACTCAAGGATCTATTATAATAAATATAAAAAGATTAAAATAGTATATAACCTTACTTTCCTATAGTAGAATATAAGGACTATAATTAATATAAAGAAAGAAGAGGGTTTACTTTTTTTACTTTAATAAGCTAAGCCTTTATTATTAATAATCTCTATTCTTAGTAGTTTATAATAAACTAAACTTCGTAGAGTATATTATAAAACTCTTATTAAGTTATGTAGTTCTAATAAAAAAAGAAAAGAGTATAAGGGTTCTTAGATCCTTTTTCTATTTATAAGAGAGGGCGGACTAAAGTTAAGGAAAGGCGGCTTATAATACGAGGATTAAAATAAGAAGGTTAGAAAGTAATAGGAGGTATATAGGGGGGTTTATATATAATAAGTATAGTTTTTATAGAAGCTAACGGTCGAGGAGCCTCTATAGCTAGCTTTATCTAAGCTATTACTATTTTAAAATATTTAATAAGTAAAAATAAAAGTAATTTAGGAGCTAAGACGGGAAAGGATTACTTAAGACCTTTAATATTTAATAATATCGTATTAAGCTAGGCTTATTAAAAGACTAAAGTAGATAAGAAAATAAAAAAATATAAATAGAGCTAAGAAAGATCTTAGTTAAATACTATAACTAGAGGACGTTAATACTTAGAAATAACGTAAGAGTATATTTAAATAATTTTTTAATATAAGTTTTTTTTAAAAAGATAAACGAAATTAATAAAGTATTTTATTTACCTAAGGTATAAAGAGTAAACTATTTATACTAGAGGGTATAAGAGAAACTTATTCTATTATATAATAAAACTAAATAAAATTAAATATAAAAAAGTACGCGAACTAGTAGCTAAAAATTAGCTCGGATCTTACGTAGTAAACGTAGTACTATATACCCCGGCCTTAGTAATAGTTATAGTAACTACTAAGACTATTATAAAGTTATTATCTAGAGGTGCCGTTTTTATAACGTTACTCTTTATTATATTAGGTACTATAGTCGTTACTAAGAAGTCCGTGGGTATTATTATAACGGGGACCGGTACGTTCGTATCCACGGCTACTAGTATAGTTAGTAATATTAGTATCGTTACTATTATTATTAGCGTCTCCTGAGTAACCGGGGCTATAGTAGTAATAGGACCTAACGTGCTGCCGGGGTTAGAGCCGTCTATATTAGTAGTAATACTATTAGTAGGGGCGGCGCTACGGCCGCTGGCCGTAGTAATAAGTACGATAGGATCCGTAGTTATAGCGGTAGTTAATATTACTATAGTTAACGTCGCTGTGGTAAACGTTGCCGTGGTTAACGTTACTATAGTTAACGTCGCCGTAGTTAATATTACTATAGTTAACGTCGCCGTAGTAAACGTCGCTAGACTAGTTAAGGTAGTTCTAAACTCTAGACCGGGGATTACCTAAATTAACGAGCTAGAGAAAATAGTAATAGGGATTATTTTAATAAAAAAAAGAAAGTAAGTAAGAGTAGTACTATTACTTATCTAAGTTATTATAATTATAATAGTTTAGAAAAAGGATATAATATATCCTACTCTACTAAAATATAAAAGCTTTTTTAATTTTATATTCCTAAGTCTATTCTTAATAAGGACGTAATTATAAAAAGGAAAATCTTATTTAGTATATTACCTAAGTAAATAGAGTAAGTATAAGTATAAGCTAATTAGAGTTTAATATATTTACGTACTAAGTTACGACTATATCCTTATTAAAAGTACCTTAAGGAACGCTAAACTAACCGATTTATTAGCCCTTATAAATAACTAAGTTAAAGATCTAAGTTATAAATAAATCAGTAAGGTTAGAGAATTATAAAGTAGCCTCGTAACGACTACTCTAGGGGTTATTAAACCTAGAACAAAATAATTAGTTAAATAGACGCGAGTTATAAATAATTAAGTAATTTATAGATAATAAAAATAACTAATCCTATCTTAATAATAACCACTAGTTCTTAAGTATAAACGGCGAACTAGCTTTAAAATAAGAAGCTAGTTTTTATTAAAAAACTAGCTATATTAATAACGCGATAAATCTATATTATAAAATATAGATCTTTAATAAATTAGATAGTATTATTTAATACTATTATTAATTAATATTAAGTAAACTGCCTTTATTCTAAAAGCTCCTCCTCTATATATATACCCTCTTAATAGGGATGGACAAATTCTAGTTTGAGCTTCTCGTTAATAGTTAACGGAGTCCTTCTAGAGGTAATTAGTTTCTAAGTTTTTTATTCCTAAAATAAAAGTCCTTAGTAGGCCACTACTTCGGCTCCGGCGTATAAATCGCTTCTATATAGTATATAAGTCGAGTAATATAGGACCTAGTTATTGTCTCCTAGAGTAAAATAAATTATTACTTATAACTATAACTAATCCTATATACTAAATACTTATAAACTATGGACGCTTATCTTATAAATAACGAGGAGTTCTCTAGGCTATTTTCTTTACCCCCTAACCCTTATTTAACTCTTCCCTACGGCTATAACCTTTTACCTAGTCTATTTACTAGCTTAGTAAGTTAGTACGGGGACTTTTTAAGGGTTAAATCTCCTACTTTTAGTAACATAAGACTTCTATTATATTACCCTAAGTAAGCTATACATAGACTCCCTCCTACCCTCCCTATATCGTATAATATATCCCTATTACTTCTATTAAACTTTTTTATAAACTATTAAGACTTCTAAGTAGATCTCGGTCTTAACGCCTATTACTTAAGCATAACTAATAAACTTTTTATAATAAAATACCTAACTCCCCTAGGACTAATAAGTAAGGGGTAAGTAATCCTTTATTAAGCTTATTACGCTTTTACTAATTTAATAAAGATTGGGTAATTTCTTATATACTATTTTTAAAATAGTCTAAGCTATTCTAAACAAAGTAGTCGCTAATTAAGAAGAGTATATAAAAAAGATAAAAAAAAAGTAAATAAAATAGGACCTATAACTACGTATTCTTAATAATAAACTAGATAATATTAGGGCGGGCTTAGATAGCTTTTTAGTAAATATATAGAGGTAAACGCGAGTAAACGCCTATAAAATTAATAAGGATAATATATATTCTAGTAAAGGGTATAGTAGTATAAGTAAAGTTATTTATAACCGCAGCTCCGATAGAAATAGCGAGACTTAGCTTAGTAAATCGATTTAATATAGGTACTACCCCTAGTTAGTAAATAACCGGGGTAAGGCTAAATAGTATATACTTATACGTTATTAATAGGGATCGCGGGACTTTGTTAGTAAAATATACTTATTTAACTTAAAAAAGTATTAATTATAACTCTAAGTGCTTCGCAAGATCTTATACGGCGCGTAAATAATATTACTAATACTTAGTACTAAAGCTCTCGGACTTATCGAGAGCACCGACTACGTTAGTATAGAACGGGTATTTCAAGCGCTTAAAATACGGTAGATTTAGTATCTTATAAATATAAAATAGCCCCCCGTTTTAAGATTCTCTTTTTTATAGCTTATAATCCGCCTTTAGTTCCTCGATCTATCTTCTAGTTCTTAGAGATAGAAATAGATTTTGTTCTCTATTTAGGGGGATAAAAATAGACCTATATATTAGCTATTTAGCGCCTAGTCTATCTCTACTCTCTTATTCTTTTTTCAATCCTATCACCGCTTATAAAAATAAGCAAAAATAAGTAAAAAAATATTTATACTAGCTAAAAAGCCCTTATTACGAAGACCTTATCGATTTAACTTCGATAATAATTAAGATCTAAGTACTATAGTAAAGCTACTTATAAAAAAGGTTTTAAAAAAAGCTCGCGAACCTTAATATATATACTAATAGAGCTATAAAACTCCCGAAGCTAAAATAAGATAGCTTAAGAAATAAAATATAAAATAGTATATTATAATTTCTAATCTTTAATCTTAGGTTTAGGAGCTATAAATATAAATAAACTAGTTTCGAAACAACTAAGAAAAAGACTTATAATAAGCTATTTTACGTTATAATTAGAATATTAATAACTAGATTATAGCCTAGGATAGCGCTTTAATAAAGATAATAAAATCTATTAACTCTATTTTTAAAATATACTAAATTATATTTTAAAACTCTCGTTGGGGTAGCGATAAGTCGGTTAAGGAAATTCGGATTTATTATAATTCTAAGAACTTATCTATATTAGGAAATAGTTTTTAATACTAAAAACAGCTTTCTAATCTCTTTTTCCTATTTCTTAAAGCGTTCTTTTTAGCACTTTTAATTAGTATAAAACCGAACGACTTTTCCGTCTATAGTTAAAAGGCTCTATTAAATAATATAATAATATAACATAAGAAAGTAAATAACCCTTCTAAGTAATTATTAGTAAGCGATACTTAGATAATAATACTACGATTAATTAATAACTACTATAGAGTATTAATAATTATAGGTTTTATTAAGGATATATTAAAGGCTATAGTAGTGGCTATTAGAGCGTATATTTTAGTAAAGAAGATATAAGTAACGGCCTTTAGTAATAGTACTAGCTTCTTATACTATAGTAGCCTCAATACCCCTAAAGCTAAGGGATAACCCTAATATAAACTAGAGCAAGCTATATTAAAGGATTTAAATAGCTATTAACCTAAGACCCGTTACTAAACCCGTTAGTATAGTCGATCGTTTACTAAGAGTACGTTTTAAAGTTAGAGAGAGGAAGGGCTAGACCTTTGTTTTATATATTATTATTTTTATATTCTAATTAAAAGTCCTATTATTATTGTTATTATACTAGTTAGTTAGATATTTAATAAGTATTTATTACTAAGCTTTATATTAACTCGTACTTCTACGTAATAGTATATTAATAATCCGTTCTTTATTAATAGCGGTTCCGGCCTATAAGCGATCTATATATATAACTTCTAACTAAGATCTTATATAACCTATTTAAGCCTAAATACCACGAACTATAACAAGCTATTTAACTTATATCTTTTAGGCCTATTACGTTTTACTAATATATTTCTTCCTTTTAATACTAGTTAGACCTATAAGTAATATAGGCGCCGATATAATTAAAAATAATTAGTCCAAGTAACTAGATGGGATTAGGAATTAGATAACTAGCTCTAGGAAGCTAATAAGAAGGCTAAGAATAGAATAAGCTAATATAACGAGACCAAGAACGACTACTATACCGACCTTAACGTCGAAGCCTATGTTTTCAAATATTAAACATAGCGAGTACATAATAACAACAATAATAATACTAAGCATAAGGAAAAGAAATATAAAGATAAATAGAAACTATATTATAAAGTTCCGGAGACTAAGCTATATAGTAATATAGTAACATATAAAAAGTAAAGTCGTTAACGCGGCATTAGCTAGTATAAAATATTCTAGCGTAATTAAATTTAAAACTTTAATAATAAAACTCTAAAACCCATCCGTTAGAGATCCCTCAAGGTCGGACCTAAAGTCGTAAAATGCTTAATAATAGATATTATTATAGTATCTAAAGTAAGTATTCTAAATACCTAATATAAGATTAGAGGGCAAGCCCGTTATAAGATTATCGTAAAAATAGAATTACCCCGGGGAAGAGCTTTGGACTATCTCTACGAGTTCGGTCCTATTAAACTTTCTAATAGTTAACTAAAGTAAGTTTAAAATCCTGTCAAATCTCGTACCTTAATTATAACAATACTTTTATTTTCAAAATAAGAAAATAATAAAAAGCTATTTAGTCCGAGATAAACCAGGCCTATAAGAATTAGAAATATAAGCTTCTTTAACATTATACTCAATAGTCGTATTATGTTTAGGAGTTAATTTTAATAAAATAGTATGATAAAGTATATTCGAACCGATTATCATAGTACTATTACACAAGGTGGCTTAAGTACGTCCTATTAAACCGCATTATTTATATAAATAACAGGGCGTTGTGCCTTATAAAACTAAGCTTAATAACGACGAACATAATCAACGAGTACAAGAACCTATCTCCCTACCATTTAATAAGGCTATTAGTTCTGTTTATTAATATTATATTAGCTCAGTAAGTCCTTCCCACTATCCGTAAAGAATTTATTAGTTATAAGGAAAGGTTCGTTTCCCTACTAGGGAGCCTAGAAGCTAAGGTCTTTGCTAAAAGTAGTTAAGCTATACCTAATTATATCTTACCGTACGCGACCCTATAACTCCTATATACTACGACTAAACTACCCCGACTCATAAGCGCATAGCTCTCGAGCTAATTTATAAGTAGGCTTCCGTACTATTCGTTAATTATTAATCGAGCCGTTACTAGCCGAGTATTACTATTAGCTAGGTCGACCCGATAGACTAGTTCGCCCTTACTAAAGGATTTTTATTAATAATAAGTTAATTAACAAAATATTAGCTCACTTTCTAACTTTTAATAACTGCCCGAACTACGTTTTTAATTACTCAATTCCCGTATACGGTCCGCCGTCCGAGGATTACTATAGACCGAGGAGTAGTTAATATCCTACCGATTTTTTAGTACTCTTAGCTTTCCTAGGTCGATCGGTCTCCGTCCCTTTCCTCTCTTTCTTTTACCTTTTTCCTTACTACCGACTTAACTCTCTTACTAAGCACTATATTTACCTCACTATTTTCCTTTTATTAAACGCCTCGTATATTATAAACCACGTTTACTATTATGGATTTGCTTTATAAATTTGCCTACGACTTGCGAATTTTATTACTTAATTCTTATTACGATTCTTACCTAACTATATCTATCTAACGCAGCCTCCTCCCTATGAGCTTCTCGACTACTCTTTAAAACCCTACCTATAGTAAAAGCGTAATACCTCTACGTTCTAAGGGAGGTTCCCGAGCATCTTAACTAGGTCTAGACTATAGTCTCGATTAGTAATAACCTCCCTCGATAGATAAGAAGAAGCTCAAGCTTATGCGGATATAATAAATAGGCATAGCTATCTTTAAACCTCTAGCTACGCGTTATACCTATCAACGCTATTAATAAAAACATACTTAGGCCTAAGCTCTTAACGAAGAGGTAATAATAATAGACTAGGACGGGAAGTAATATTATAAGTGTTCTTAATTTCCGAATAGCACACTACTAAGTCGTTTAGCCTAAAATTCCTAATAACAATGCTTCTATCGTGCCGCGGCAGCATTTTCCCGCTATTTAACCTATCTAAGGAACAAGGGCTAGTATATTAACTCGATTGCGAATTATATAACATTCAATAGAACAAAAGGCTGCGGATTGTCTAGAGCATTAGGTACTCCGGTATATAGACCTATATAATCTACTATACTAAATCTAGCTAGTCCGGTCGAAATTAGCTAGTAATTATAGAGTTACTAAATTCTTAGTACTTAAGATACTATTTTAAAATCTCTTAGTTTATAATTCTAATTTTATATTTTTTAAGTTTATTTAATTTAGTCCTTTTTATAAGAATATTTTTAGGCTATAGGTCTTTATAAATAAATTTAATTTAATAATTATATAATATTATAATTATAAGTATTTATAAAAGTATAAGATATACCTAGGGTTTATTTTTTACTAATTACTTAAGTATATTTTTATTAAAATCGTTCTTTATATTAAAAAGACCGGATATAGCTAGGTTCTAATCTAAGGTTTAAAAGATTTTATTACTAAAGGGTCGTTAATTAAGCGAACCTAAATAAGAGGGTAACTTAAGGCTATGTAAATCCTATAGAGCGATATAAAATTGGTTAGTAATTTCTAGCTTATTAAGAGCTTTAAAATACGATTAAAGATTTACTAAGCTCTTAGAATTAATATATTTTATAATAATAAAGTTAATTCTAATCTCTAGCTTTATTATTATTACGTAGACTTTTAGTATAGAGACTTTATTATTTATTAATAAGAATTAAAGGGCCTTAGCTTTTTAAAAAGAGATAGTAGGGCCGAACTTAACTACGAAGTTTTTATTAATTTTTATAATAATAGCTAATATATTAAGAGGGCTAAGTACCTTAGAGGATGCTCGTATTTCCGCGATAGTAGGAGTCTGAGGTACTATCTTTTTTTATAGCTAGATAGTACGGGTTAAAAAATAATATATTAAAAGAGAAGAGTAGGGAGGCTTATAATACTACGTAGAATAAAACGCCTCTAATTAAAGGCTTTTTTTAAAAGCCTAGTTAGTAGTACGTAAAGCTAGTTAATATAACGTGTTATATTAAAAAGGTTTTAGAAAAAGCGTAGAGGGGAGATAAGTTAAGAGATGTTCTATTTTATTAGCTAATTATATAATTAATTAGTCTTTCCCCTATTAATAACCTACTTTTATACTAATAGGGATACTTATAACTTAATAAAATATACGATTAAGAAAGGTGTTATAGTGCTCTATACGAGCTTAGTATTTATAATCCTATAGTATTAAGAATTTCTAAAACGCCTAACTTCTTTTCCGCTTTTTTATTATATAGAGCACTTAGTGCTTAGTACTCGTAGATTTTATTTTACGTTTCGGATTAAAAAATACGAATACTACCGAATTATCTAATAACGAGAATATTTATAAATAAATAGTATTTAAGGCGCTTTAGAAAGTAAGAAAATCTTACGAACTTTGTCCTATTATCGTATCTAATAGTATATATAATATATTTTTTTTTAAATATAACCTAAGTAACGACTTCTTAAGACTATCTTACTTTTTTTTTAGTAACCGGATCGAGTTTAGACGATTTATATAGTATATAAGTTTTAAGCGACTTATTATATTAATTAAGGATTATTAAGAAATCTAAGACTAAGAGTCTTATTATCGTATTACTAATTATAATAACTAGCTAGCTACTCGAGGTATATTAATCTATAGAAATTCGATTATAAAGATAATAATACGTAGTAAACCTCTTGTTTTTAGTATTTTACTATTAATATTAGAAAGATAATTGTCTTATAGAATATTGCGAGATGCTTAGCATGGCCTCGAATAGATATATATTGCATGCTATAACGCGATCTATATTTATAATTAACCGTCTACTTTTATACCCTCTTCCTCTTTTCTTTCTATATCTTTACCAGTGGTTTGTGTTTATAAACTAGCTTTAGGCTTATGTATTTCTTAGCTACCTAAGTATCCTCTTTATAGGGCTTATTATCTTAGTAAATTTAACATTTTATTTTTCTATTATAAAATCTAGTATTTAATACCTAAACTCCCTTTTTAAAGCCCTCATACTCTTTTTTAAATATTTTAATTAAGTTATTATTAAGGAAGTTTTCCTAAGGTTCTTAGTTATAAGTACTATTTATTTAGCATAAAAAGAATAAGTTTTTACCCTATTTTCTTAGAATTTAATTTATTATAAAGGTTTTATTAATATCCCCCTTTATTAGCCGCTATTAAGAAACGGCTAATTAAAATAAAGAGCTAGCCGACCGCGGTAAAATATTATTATATTCTTTCTTAGTAAGGAGAGAAGGATCGATAGGTATAATTTAAAAAGTACTAGTATATACTAAACTTTTATATATATATATACTCTCATAATTAGTTAGAGTTAATTTCTAAGGTGCTCTGTTTTTAGTACCCGAATATAAGATAATTCGAACTTTTTAAGTCGTAAATAGTCTACTTCTAGTTAGTATAAAATTATGTTTCTTAGGTTATCCCTTAATATACTATCCTAGAGGCCTAAAACTTTATTTAAAAACGTTATTTTTTTAAAATTAGAAATATATAATTCCCTATTTAGAGACTCCGGTAAAAATAGAAATTAAAAATAAGATTTTATAAATTTATCCTCCGCGATTATGTTCTCTATTTTAAAAAAGAGCTTATTATATATAAGCGTTTTCGAGGTATATTATAAAATATTATCTTTAGTATATTTTATATTTACTTTTATTAACTTATTATAAGCTACTTCGAGTCCGTAATATAAGTAACTATAAAAAAGTATATTATAAGTTAGTAAGGATTTTTTTAATATAATATTTATTTTTTTAACTTAACTAAGCCTTATCGTAATCTTAAGAAGATAAGAGTTTATTAAATAATACTCTAGAGCCTCTTTATTCTTAAGGGTTTTTAAATAAAGTAAGTAAAAAGCTAAGTAAATATTACGTACTTCTTCTTTTTTAATATATTATACGACTTTTATATCTCGTTTCTAAGGGCGTAAACGTTTAGCTAAGCTTTTACTTTCCGTAATAAAGTATTAAAAATAGTAAGCTAGATAAATAACTATACGTTACGACTTTATTAAGCCATAGGTTTTAAAAAGTAGTTATAAATAAGAACGATAGTACTAGTTCTAAGACTCCCCTTTAATAAACTATTTAGTATATATATAATAGAATTATATATCCCTAAGTAGGACCTATCGCTCCGTAGTAGTATAGTGCCTATTATATATATATATATAAGAGCTTTAAGCTCTTATTTAACTTAATAAGTTAGTTTTGTACGGTTATAAATAATAATAAAGCTTATATTATAAATAAATTTGTACTATAAAAACGATAATCGCTACTATTAAGCTCCTCTCCGGGATAATATAAGATTATATAGTCCTTAAAAGCTAGTTTATAGAGATTTTAAATAGCTTAGTATATAAATAGTTTACTAAGTTTACTTATTAAAATTATTAACTTTTTAATATATTCTAATTTAGGAATAAAGGGCGTAAGTTAATTAGCCCGGACGGGTCCCGAAGCTAATTAAACTTTACTTCTTATAAGAACTTTTTAATCTCGCTACTCTTATACCTATTCTTAATAATACTTTATTAAAGTATTTGTTTTTAATTAGTAACGTAGGCTATAAAGCGCCCTATTAACTTAGGGCTCTTTATTTAAATCTTTAACTAAAACGAGCTCTTTTTTAAAAGTAATTACTTCTTTATTTTATTATAGAGCTCTTTTATAAATAATAAGTAAAATTATTAAAGCTTTTTATTTATAAAACTTCTCTATTTTTTAAAAGAATTCTGTAATAGTATAATCTAGGTTTTTATTAAAGAAAGCGCTAAGCCTGTTTTTAAACGAGTAGTTAGCTACGTAGCTAGTACTAAAGATTCTTATATCTAATTATATAATATATTATAATTACCAGACTTTAGTATATTATTCTTTATTATATTAGGTTAATAAGCTAAGGTAATTTACTCCGAGTATATTATATTATTAATTTTCTTCCTAAGGTAACGCCTAATCTAATATATAAATATTCCGATATTAATATAACTAATTAAGTTTAATATTTTATAAAACGCTTATTAAAATACCCTAATGCTCATTTACTCCCTTAATATAGTACTATCCCGTTCGATTTTATATAAAATTAGGATATTAAGTACCTTTTTATTTTAATAAAGGATATTCTCGCTATTATTAAATAAAATCTCTAAGTCCTAAAGGTTTTTTAAAATATCTAAGCTAAACAGAGCTTAATTTATAAAGATTAGAGCTTTAAATAAAGCCTCGACGTTATAAAAAAGGATAGGGTATTCTTATATAATAGTACTAAATCTAAGTAAGGGGTTAGTAAAGTTTTAATATACAAAGGGATTGCTTTTATATACGTTTAGTTCTCGACGTTATAGTTATTCTTTATAAATCTTTAATTAAATTTAAAAAAGAAGAAGTAACCGTTATCCTTAGATCTACGCTTCTAAATAAGTTCGATATCCTTTTTAAATAAGTTTCTATATCGTATATATAAATCTAGGGACTCTTATTTTATATATAACGTTTCTTACGAAAAGAGTACTAACTCGTGCCCCTATAGTTATATAAACTATAAGAATAAAATATAACTAGATCCTTATTTTATTATAATTAACCTTAAGTTTACTTTAAATAACGTAGAGAATGCGGTCGAGGGCTACGATATTAAGATTATATTTAGGCCTCTTAGTATCCTTAAGGATACTCTACGTAAGTAAAATATAGCGAAGCTACTACTTCGTATTAGTATAGTAATATTATTTATTCTTATTAAACCTTAGTATAGAGCTTATATAATAGACCTTATTACGTTATTCTTAGCTAGTCTCCGTTTTAATCTCGAAAGTAAAAGCTCGATAAAAGGCCTCTATAATACTAATTATAGATTCTACTATAGGCTTCCCGTTCTTTATAATTCGACCTCTACTTATTTCGATATAAAAATAAAAAAAATCTTTTATTTTAGTTAAACTTAGAGCTAGTATATTCTTTTATAATATAAATTATTAAGTACTTTTAAAATCGGGTAGTATTACTCTAGAAGTATTTATTTTATTACGAAGCCGACCCTAATACTAGTTAACGAGGTTAGTAAAGAGTACGAAGTATTTTTAAAACGACTTTTTATATTACGAACCGTTAAAATACTATCGGATATATTACTATTATATTTAATTAATACTTCTCGAGGTTTATTTAGCTAATTTAATCTTTATAAATATTTCTTTTATATTTTTTAGTTTTTATTAAAGTAATAACGGATTTAGGTAAGGGGGCTATTATACTAGCGTTTTTAAAAAGATCTTAAGATACGTTAGTTAGATAAAAAACTTTTATCTTTAAAAAAAGTAGAATAAAAATAGTAATTCTTACTAAATAAATAGTTTTTTTTATTCTAAGCCTTATTAATATATAACTATAGTTTCTATAGTTTAAAAACTATTTACGGCTTTAAGGAGTTAGTTTTAAGTTATTAAATACTTAAAAGTACTAATATCGCTAACTACCCCTATCTCTTTACTCACCCTACTCACCCTACTTACCCTGCTTATCTTAGGCATCGCTTAGCGATGCCAAAAGCGGCCACTTCTGGGTGAGCCCCAGAGTGAGGCAGATGCACTTGGACAGTGTATTGTACGGCCAATTGCTATAAAGTTAGGCGTAGTAAAACGCCCTTAGCTTCTCATCTCTGCTAAGCTAGACGAAGGGCTATGTACAGCCTGCATATGCATTGACATAATGTCATCTACTTGAATCCTCCAGCCTTTCTGTTTAAACGTCCATGTCACTTCAATATAGCTCGTTGCTATGCTGTGACTTGAACACCGCTCATCGAGCCACCAGCCCGCCAGTCCTCCAGGAATTTTACATAGGCATTGATACCATGTGGAAACGGCGCTCCTCTGGCTAACTTCATTTGTGCCTCGAGTGAGGCCTTTTCGCCCTCATTGTTCATGTAGCTTGGTGTGCATATAGACAAACTAGAGAACCAAGCTGCATGCTGCATAATGAAACCGACATATGCTTCTTCCCCCGCCAATATGCTCTCTATAGTCACCTTATTGGTGCTTTTCCCCGCGCGCTTCATAGCTTCAACTACCATGTATGCGCAATGTTGAGAAAGGACGTCCTTGGCATAAGCAAAGTTTGCCGCGGCGCCGATCTGCAAAGGGCCGGTCAGGAACAGGTTTGGAAAACCGTTGGTGAGGACGCCGTGGAAGGTAGACGGGCCATTTCTCGACCACTTATCCGATAGGAGCTCGCCATTCCGGCCCTTGATGGTCATGTTGGATCTGCTTGATGGCTCGGCTATGTCTGCTGCAGGCGGCCTGTATCCCGTGCTCAGCACAATGACATCGAGGGGATAGTCTGTACCGTCGACGACTAGTGAATTCTTGGTGGCGTGGTCAACTCCCTTGCCGTTTGTATCAACAAGGTGTACGTTGGGTAGGTTGAACGCCGGGAGGTAGTCGTCATGGAAGGTCGGTCGCTTGCACCATGATGGGTACCATGGCTTCAAAGCCTCAGCAACTGACTTATTCTTGACAATCTCCTCAACTCGACGTCGAATCCTCTCTGATCTCGGGGCATCCAGGGCGAGAAGACTGCCGATATGGCTGGGAATATCATCCAATCCAAGAGGTTTCTCGTGTGGTGCGCCGACAAGGCCTTTGTAAGTCTGAATCTTCGTCCAGCCATCATCTACCAAGTTCTCTTCTACCTCGCCGCCAGAAACAAGTGAATTGAAGTTGTCAAGGCGACGCCTCTGCCAGCCAGGGCCGTCGGCAATCTTCTTCCATTCTTCTGGATCAGTAGGCCTCTGGCCTCTCTCTTCCACAGATGACGGCGTTCTTTGGAAGACGTAGAGCTCCTTCGCCCACTTGGCGAGCTGTGGAACGAGCTGAATGGCGGTTGCGCCAGTACCAATGATGCCAACGCGTTTTCCCTCAAGGCCAGTAAGCTGGACATTCTCGAGGTCCTCCGCGTTCCCACCAGTGACTTCGTAGTTCCACCGCGCAGTATGGAACATGTCGCCCTCAAATGCCTCGAGATTCTTGGCCGCTTTGGGATGGTTCAGAACACCGTTGGCCAGAACGACGAACTGTGATCGAACCGTCATCGTGATGGGCGACTCATTCGGGCCGCGAACCTGCTCGATAACCACGATCCATCGCTTAGCGTCCTCGTCCCACTCATAACTCTTGATCTGCGAGCGGAACACACCCTTGTCTGTCAAGTCCCATAACTCTGCCATTCGGTCCGCATGAGCCCGCAACTCGTGGCCATACGAGTATCGGTGCTTGGGAACATAGCCCGTCTCCTCGAGGAGCGGCATGTAGGTGTAGGATTCGACGTCACACATTAGACCCGGGTAACGATTCCAATACCACGTGCCGCCAAATCCACCAGCGGCGTCGACCAGGCGAATATTCTCGGGCTTGAAACCAGCTTGGATGAATCGAATTGCGAACAGCAGCCCTCCGTAGCCGGCGCCGAGGATGATGAACTTCACCTCGTCGCCATCCTTGAGGCTCGGCGTCTGGGCGTTGAGCTTCTCGTGATCGACCCATGGGTCTTGAGCCAGCTTGCTGAACTTCGCGTCTGTCTCCATCTCGATGTACTGCGCGTTGCCGTCAGACCGCTGGCGCTTCTCTTTCTCCTCTGTGTACTTCTTGTTGAGAGCCATGAAGTCGGCCGCGGCAGCCCCGGCCGCGGTGTCTGTCGTGATCTGTGGAGGTGCAGCCATGTTGACGTATGACTTGCAGGTTGAATAGAGGTGTAGTTGAGGTAAGTGATTCTGCTTGGTGACCTCTGTATCATATCTACGAGGAGGTGAATCGTCTAGTTTTAAGTCGCCAAAATATGCGGGTACATGTCCGTCGAGGACAGTCCAAGCGGTGTCCTCAAACAGCTCCATTGACATATTCCATGCTCGCACTTATCATCTTGTCGTATAGTTACAATAGGGGCATCGACGTGTGTATAAAAGAACGGATAATCTATTAGAAATAGAGAATAGGCGCGAAATACGCTCTAATATAGAGGGTATAAGCGAAGTAGGCCTTGGTGACTATATAACCGAGGTTACGTAATATATAATAAGGCTATAAATAGTTAAAGCTATTATAATATACCCCTCTAAATAAAATTACGTTTAAAAAAAGCGTACCTAACTACTCGTATTATTATAAAAAGGTCTACTTAAAACGGAAAACTACTTATTAATATATAAGAATCTATTTATAAAAAGAATTATAAAATAAATTAGTTTATATATAAAAGTATAAATAAAAGGTAAATCGGCCGTAGATTAACCTTTGTATTTATTATTATAAGTAATCTCGAAGCTATCTTATTAATAAAAAGTATAACTAAAAGGCGGCCTCTTATTAGTTAAATAATCGACCTATAGCTTAAGGGTAGTAGATATATAAATTCTTTATTACTACCTATAGTATACACTTTCTTTTCCTTTTTAACTTATATTTATAATATTATTATATATATATACCCTTACTTTTCCCTTTAGGGTCCGGTTCGCCTTATTAGGTGCCATCTTCGCCTTTACGGGCAAGCTGGTCTATTAGGGTTAATATCGAGTGTTTTTATTACGTACTTTAATAAAACTTTATAACTAACTATAGCCGGCCGTAACCATTACTAACTATTAACATAGCTTATCCCGTTATTAATAACGTAATATATTAATAGCTTTTTAAATAGCTAAAACCTACCTCTTATTTTTTAACTTATTTAATAACTTTAAAATATCTTTTTTAATCTCTCTAAACCTCTTATTCTACCGCTATAATATTAGGGTATTAATTATGCTCTATAGTTAATTAAGTACTTTATTAAGGCTATATTATATAAGTTAGGTATTAATAATAATAATACCTATATTAATATATATATTTTAAATTTTTAAGTTAACGGTATTTAATCCGTATTCCTTAAGATAACCTTATTATAGTTCGGGGTCCTCTAGTATAATATTTATAAGATCGAACTTCTGGTCCTTAAGGTATCCCTAGGGGTCGATAATAATGGGCGTCTCGGGATTTCGATAGTATATATTTAAAGTAAATAATTTAATAATAATAGTAATAGGGTAATAGCGACAGATAGCGAGGGAAGTAGTGTTTTTTAACTTTAATAAAAGAAACGAGGTAACGAATATATATACGTATACGAGTTAAAGTTAAAATAGGGTAAATATTATGAGGTTAATATTATTCTTAATAACGGTAACGAGGGTATCTCCGATATTACCGTTATAAACTATAGTTACCTAGAGGGTAGTAAACTTAGCTAAGTGGGCGGCTCATAAGGTAGTAGCGTCGGGCGCCTAATATTATTATTAATAATCCGTAGTTATAAACTTTATAAGAGGAAAAGTTAAAAAAGTAAAAAGAAATTTAAAAAAAATAGTTTATTGAGATAGTAAGAGTATTTATTAATACTATATATTAATACCGTATAAATAATACTAAGAACCGCCCGAGTAACTAATAAAAGTAAAATAAAAAAAACAAATACCCTTACTTTTTATTTTTATATACGCGCTTTTATATATACGTATTATTAAAAAAGGATCTTAGCTAATAATATTATTTTATTTAAATACTTATTTATAAATAAACGGTTAAAAACTACGCTCGTATTACTATAATATAAGAGGTTAAGAAGTATAAGCTTAAAGCTATAGCCTTAAGGGAGAGCAGCAGCTCCCCTAACCTCCCTAACGAGCCCGTAATAAGTAAGTAATCTCTTTTATTTTATTTTTAGTTAGTAATACGGTTTTATTTATTTAGCTTTAACTTAACTATTTTATTTAATAAGTAACGGCCTTATAACTAAATAAGATATCTAAAAAAGTAGTAGAGGTAAGGAGGGTTTATAGCCCCCTCTCTTACTCCTTTTTAAAAACGAAGAAGAAAAAAAAAAAGTCTTTTTTTAAGGGGATAGTATAAGTAAAGAGGGTTTATAGCCCCCTCCCTTATCTCTTTTTAAAGGGTAAAAAGTAATTAACTATATATATAATACTTTTTTATTTATTATTATTTATAAAACTAACTCTTAGTAACGGACCCTCTTAGTACTATTCTTAATACTAAGGTTTAAGACGAGCTAGTACTTTTATTTTCCCTATTTAGTTATAAATACTTTAGGTAAATTAAGAGCGCCCTTAGTAACTATTTAAATAGTACGTACCTCTCGGGTTTATATATTAATAATAAATACTAACGCTACTAAACTTATAAAAAGTCGGGTTATATTCTTATTTTTAAAAAGTATATAGGGGACCTAGGTATAAAGTTCTTATATTTTAAATAAGAAGTAATAAGAGAAGTAGCGGCGTTTGTGGCCGCTAATATAGTCTTATTTATATTTAATAAAGTATATTTTAAGCCGTCCTCGTTCTATCCTTTACTTATAAACTAATATATAAACCCTAATTTACGTAATAATAATATTATATAAAGCCCTTAAGTACGACGGTCTCTTCAATAAGATTAAGGATAAGGGGGTTTATATAAACGAGGCCTTAATAAAAAAAGCGTTTATAAGTACTCTTTTTATACTAGAGGCGTTATTAAAAGAACTTTTTAAAATTATAATAATATTAATTATTTATTTATAAAAATAAATAGTATTTAAATTAGGATTAATACTCTTATTAACTTATATATTTTTTTAAATATATAGCCCGCGTTTAAGTCCTTTTTAAATAAGTTCGTACTTACTTTCTTAAGTAAATAGCCTCTTCTTAAGTCACTTAATAAGGTTACTAAAGCTACTTATACTCCCTAGTTATAAGCTACGTTTTTTATTTAAAAACCAGGCCCCCTGGGCCGTTTTACTACTTCTTAACCGTTCTTTTATTTAGTATAACTATCTCTTATATATTTTTTATATTTAAAAATAATACGAAGTATTCGAACTTTATTTTAAAAAGGTTCTTTTTAAAACCGTTAGTTAGTATTTTATTTATTAATATATAAACTACTTAAAATAAGCTTCTTAAGTACTCTTATTATAACTATATATTCTAAATATTAACGTAATATAAGCGAGTTAGAATACGTTTCTTTTTTTTTATTATATTTCTAATTATTTAATAATTATTATAGTATACTTTTTAAATATTACTAAGCTCTAGCGAGATATTTTTAAAAAAGCGTTTAAGAGCGAGTATTTTTTTAGTTATATATTCTAAGCTTAGTAACTCGGCCTCCGTAATTCATAGAGTTATTATATTTTAATAAGCTACTTTTTATTAATTAAGGCTATTAAAAAGGGAGATTATAAAACCTTATAAAGATCTTTAGGTCTTTTTATTATTTATAAACGAGGTATTACTTATAATTAGTAGTACTTATTTACCCCCTAAGATCCCGAAGTAAATTATAAAGTATCGTATATAAAAAAGGTATTATATAACTTAATTTATAATATAATAATACTAACGAGATAGGTTTATTAAGAACTAAGAGAGTAGGGTATATATAAAAGCGACGTTAGGCCGAATTATAATCGCTATATATAATATTAAACTAACTTTTTTTTAAAAAAACTTAATCTTATTTAAAAATATAATTCTTAAGTTCTTTTTAATTAGAACTATTAATAATAAGGTCGTAAGAGTAATAAAGTTAATAAAATTAAACTTCTTAGTTACTTTTTTAAAATACTAATCGTAAGTAAGGTATATTTTCTAATTAGGTCGATTATAAATAATCCTTATACCTAAATACTACGAAACTAGCCCTTAGTTTTTTATTTTATATTTCTTTTTAAGTTTTTTAGTTACCTAATTAGTATCGTAAATATAGTTTTTATTATAAAAAACGAGGATATTATTTATATAAAAAAGAACTAGTACCTATTTAATAAAGTTTTAAAATAAATAAGGGTCCTTGCTTATAAATAAGAGACTTAGGTTTTTAAAAGTTAACGCTAGCTCTTTATATTATAATAATAGAGCGTTATTAGCGCCGTAAAAGGCTCGCTCGAGCTCTATATATATACTTAGCTAATAAAAACTATTTAAAAGCTCGTAAATAATAAGGGGGTCGCCTAGCTTTTTAATTATATTTAAAAAGGCGTTTACGATATTATATTAATAAATTTCTAAGTTAAATTAGGTAGTAATAGCTATAACTATCCTAAACGTCTTAGTTATTAGCGTCGTTACGTAGGTCTTTTTTAAAGAGTATTATTTTTAAAGGTCCCCCCTAATATAGATTCTCGCTTTATAATAATCAAAGTAATTATTATTATCGAGTTTATAATTAAATACTTATTTAAAAAGTATTAGCTTAGATATAACCGACGCCTTACTAACTACTTTTTAAGTTTTTATTTTCTTTAGCTTTTAGATTTTTTATTATACTACTTCTATAAATTAGCTTCTTAGAGGTTTTAGTATTTTAAGAATATTTTTTTTTTCTTAGAAAGGTAATTAATTAATCTACGTAAATTTGGTCGGATTAAAGCGTAATTAGTAAAGCGTACTTCGTTCTAATTATTATAATACAAACGTAGTAATATAGCGTTTAATACCCCTAGGTTACTTTATTAACTACCTTTTACTATTTAAGTATATACGTATTAAAAAAAGAGTCCTAGTCTCTTTTTACTTAAGTATAAAAAAAGTACTACCTAAATCGCTCTCGTTAACTTAGGTCTTAAATAAATACTTCTAATAGTTAGTTCTTTAATTTCTAACTTTATTTAATATACTCGTTATCTTAGTTATATATACTAAGTATATTAAAATTATTAACTAAGTCGTTTACTACTCCTATTTCTTAATATAAGCTCGCTTATTAAAGGGGCTCGTCGGGGTCTAGTTAAGTAAAAAGGTCCTCTTTATAAAAAATCTAAAGAGTCTCTATTTTTATTTATATATATATATTACGTTTTCGATCCTTTTTACGAGGGGATCGACTTTTCTTATAGCCTTATTTATTAAGTTAATTAGCTAAATAAGGTTTATATTTAACTCCAGACTCTTAAAATCTAAGGTTATTTTAAAAAATAAATAGCTATTTACTTTGTTTATTTAAAAATAAAATAGGCTTTTTTATAACCTTATTTACTTTTTATAAAGCGAGTATAAGTAGTAATAGCTACTTTTTATTATTAATTAATATAACCTTCTTTTTATTTATAATCCTAAGTAATTAAAGCTTAGGTTTAATTATTATAAGTATTTATTAGATTTTATTTACTACGGCCCTTAACTCAAGTAAACGAATTACGGATTTAGTATTATTTTTTAAATAAAAAGCTATTTTATTAAACGTTATATTTTAAATAATAATAATTTTTAAAAATAAAAGAATTTAGATTTTATATAGGTTATAGGCGTGCGGTACGTAATTTACGAAGTACTTAATATGTCTCCTCTACTCTATTTTAAAGCGTCTCTTATTAATTCCTTTTTTATAGTCCTTTTGAAAAAAGTACGCTTTATAACTATATATATATATCTACCCTTAATAAGAATATAAATTATGAGTAAGCTTTAGTATATTTATTAATTATTATTATTTAAAATAATAAGCGAACTAAACTTCCTTAGTTTAAACTAGTAATAGCTAGTTAGTACGTTACCTAGGGCCAATATTATATAAATAAGCTATAACTAATATAGCTTCTACTTAGAGTTTATTTAATAAGTTAGTTATTAATATTATACTAATCACTTTAATAATAATCTCTTAACTAGCTCGTTCCTTTCTTCTATTCGGTTTTTTTATATATAGAGGAGTAGTTTTTAAGTCGATTCTTAGCTCTTATACTTATTTTTAAAAACGAGTCTCGTTATTAATTATAATTATTATACGTTTTATATCTTATTAGATTTTATAAACGGCTAGGTTTTTTTATATACGTACTTATTATTTAAAAAAATATAAGACCTTAAATACTATATTATAGGTCTTTATAACTTATAAAAAAACGAAGATCTTACTTAAATATTCGTTTTTAATTAGTATTAGCTACTTACTTTATTTATAAATAAGTAAGTAATCGAAAAGATCTTATAAAATCTTATAATAGGGTGGGGTTACTCTTTGTTCTAAAGTATATGATAAGATTATTTATTTTATATAAGTAATTATATAGTATTAGTATTTTAAATAGCTTAGTTTTTTAATCTTTACCCCCCGAGTAGCTAATACGAGCTTCTCGAGTACTACTAGCGTAAAATAGCTAAATTTAAAGTACTATAACTAGGCTATATCTAATTAGTCGTTCTTTAATTAGTATAAAAAATATAAATATTATATATTATATATTAAAATTATTTTAATAAGCGAAAACTAATTTATAAATAAAGAATAGGATAAATAGGGCTTATATTCTAAAAAAATTAGATTAACCTTTTTCTCGAGCTATTTAATCATAATATTATTAAATTCGTTTCTAAACCGAAGGGTATAATTAAAGCCCGAGTACTAAATACCGGTTTTTTAAAAGAGTATTTTTGAAACGACGTTTATATAGAAGTTTTTAATAAAACTAATATTATAGAGGGTAAGATACTTAGTCCTAGGTCCCTTTAGTTTTATAAAAATATTTTATATAACCCTCGTTCTTTTAATAACTATAAAATAAGAGGCCGTTTTAAAGTTTATATTCTCTAAGCTATTATATTATTAAATAGAATCCGGCTCTAGGAGCGATTAGATATTAATAAAGTATATAGTATTATAATTATTTATAACCGTACTTTTAAAAAGGAGGTATAGGCTAGTAAAAGGTATAAAAAAAATAATAAGATTACTATTCTTATTAACCTCTATACTTAGCTTAAAAAGTAGACCGACGTTAATAATTATAGCTACGATATTTAAAGAGTATATCGCTTTAGAATCCTTTTTATTACTTAGTTTAGTAAATTTAGTTATTTTTATAAAACTACTCTTATTATTATTATTTTATTTAGTCGGGGGTTTTATATAAATTTAGCCTTTTTAAGCGAGGTCGGCCCGGAGATTAGTATACTTCTTATAATTTAAATAAAAATTATTTTTTAAACTTCGTTATTACTTAGCTAAACATATTTTATTTTTATTTTACTAGTTAGAGCGAGCTCTATTTTTATATATTTTATTAATTTTTAATAGTAGTTCTTTTTATAAAAGTAGTTAGTAAACGAATTAAGAGTCGCTTTTTTTTAGTTAGGAAAATCTGAGCGACTTATTAGTATTATAAATATTATTAAGGGTCGTTTATAATTCTTATCATATACCGCTTTTTTATATAGAAAGTTATTAAAGATCTTAGCGTAATATTTTATATTAAGGATCGCTTTTTCTATATTTTAGTTTAATAATATTAATAAGCTCTTAGTTAAATTAGTTTAGGGTAAAGTAACGCGAAGTGATATAAAAAAAGGCTTTAAAAACAAGGGTCCCCTAAACTTTAAATAGCTTAAGCTAGTTTACTAAGTAATAAGTTAAAAAAAAGTTTTTAATTTAAGTTAATAAGCTAACGCTAGAGTTCGCTCTATTTATAACTATGTTAAACTCCTCCTATATAATTATAAATAAGCTAGAGTCGCTCGGTACGTACCTTTATTTAAAAACCCGGATTATAGTATAGAAAAAGTAGTTTAAAGAATTAATAAGTTCTTTTTTTACGTCCTCTAGGATATTTTAAATAATTATAAAAGAGATTTAATAATTTATTAATTCGTATAATCTCTTTTTTTTATATAAAAGATCGTTTTAAATACTATTTATTAAGTAAAAGAGGTATATTTTTTAATAAAGCGTACTTAATTTACTATTATAACCTTTAGTTTTATTAAAGCAACTAGTTACTTAATAAGGTCGTTTTTAGGTTCGATTATAGCCTCGCTTTTTATTTTTTATTCTTATTATTAAGTAAACTCTTTAAGTTATTATTAGTATTTACTAAAAACTACTTTATATATTTAATCTTAAGTAGTATTTTATATCTTAATATACTCTTTAATTAAAAAAATAAACTTAATAAAGAGCGATAGGTTTAATAAAGAAATAAGGTCGTCTAGGTTTAGAAAATCTTAAATATCCTTCGATCGAGCTTTATTATAAAGAGCAAAGTACTATTTTAGCTAGTCTCGCTAGTAATTAAGCTTTTATTTAGGAGTGTTAATAATCTTTTTAAAAAATATTATTTTATTTAGAATTAAGTTTAATAAACGTAATAGGGGTAAATAATATTATAAAAAAGGATATAATAAGCCGTAGTTCTTAAAAAATAACTTTTTAATAAAAGTATATAGGGGTTTAAATTAGAACTAGGTTTATAATTATTATATAGTTATAATAAGGGTATTAACGTATATATAAAAGAACGGATAATTTATTAAAAATAGAGAATAAGTACGAAGTACGCTTTAATAGAGAGGGTATAAGCGAAGTGGGCCTCGGTGATTATATAACCGAGGTCACGTGACGTGTGGTAAGGCTATAGATGGTTGAAGCTATTACGACACATCTGGACTCCATTGGGGTTCCCTAAGAGGGCTAAGCGTCCCCGCTTACTACGATATTTCTGAGCCGGGGCGTGTTTGCGGCCGTACTGGAGTATAATTCTATGGCTAGTTGGGGAGTACTATGAGCCCGACGAGCTATTACTGGAGGGACCAGTGCGTCTAGATCGATACAAACGTATTCGTATTCGTTTGTCGCATTTCTAGTGCAACGTAGCAACGTCGCTTAAAGAATGATACGGTAGTTAATAGTGGATCTTGTCCTTTGCTAAACTAAAACGATCTCAGGATCTACATAGACCCGCCAAGCTTCTAAAGGTCCGGCTCCTGCTCCGCTGCATAGGTAACCGTTGCGGAGAAGCTGTCGTCCAAAGACAGCTAGATGCAACAAACTCCGCGTGTCTGGCCTCAAACACCACCTGCATGTCTTGGTGGGTTATCGTGGCTAAGAGTACTATTATAGATCGACACTTCAAGAAGTTTGGAGATGAACATGCGTGTCTCGCTTGGGACCTGGCGAGTGGCGCATCTGCTGCATCATGTATCCATGGTGTCATTTTCTAACGACTCGATGCACATTGCTCCGTGCAGCACGCTCGGTTTCGAGACTCCAACGCGACTGGCCCACCGCTACGAGACCGAAACCGATCAGACGACTCCATGAACGGGTACTTCCCGCTAGACTGCGCGGGAGCGACCGCCGTGTGCCACAACCAGCTCGCCTGGTGTCATAATTGACCTGCAACAGCATAGATAAAGTGAGTACTGACGGGCGACGTTGACGTTTATGCGCTTCTCGTCTTCAGACTCAAGTCTCATAGTGATGTGGTATTAAAGCTAGGGATAAGCTTGCATCAACTCAAATTTGATGCAGCGGGGTATGTGTCGGATCGGAAGTCCAATTCGACCGCGGCATACAGTCGATCGACGCAGGGGCTAATTAGGGATCCTATTTAGGATCATCGTAGCTAGCCCAACCTACGGTTAGAACCTCCTTTTTATAGTACGTAAAAATTTATATAATTAAATTAATCTCTTCGTTAACCTACGGTTCGAACTAATTCCCCTATAAGAGGGAAACCTATATTAATTAGTAATTAAATTCTATTATTATAGATCGGTAAGGTATCTCGCTATATAAAAGAAATAACCTCTTAATACTATACGGGATAGGAGATTCGTACTAATTAACCTCACAGAAGTAGATAAAAAAGGAAGCGATTTTTAAATACTATATAGAATTAAGTAATTATAAACCTTTACTACTTACGAGAAATTAACGTCTATTATATTAAACTACGTTAATTAATAGAACCGCTTAAGTAACTAGTATTTTACTATTACCTTAAGTAGCTTTTCTTACTAAATAACTTTACTATAGCCGGCCCGCGATTAGAAATTAACTAGCTAAATTAATAAAAGGAATTACTAACGAGTAATAATTACTTAATAATAATTAGGCTACGAAAAAGACTACTTAAAAAAATATAAAATAGGGTACTAAGGAGCCGTAAGAGGAAAATCTTTAAAATATCTAACTTTATTAAGTATAAGTAATAAGTAGTATTTTCGATAAGTCCTTAAGGCCCGCAATCTTATAAAAAAAGAGGAGGGCTTAACTTCGCTAACCGTATTTAATAACCTATACGGATCCTTTACGAGCTACTTAATATTTATATTTAATTATTCTTATAGAATATTGCCCTAAAAGAGGTAGGTTAAGGAAAGAAGCTATTTAGAAGTTATAAAGAGTAAGAGGCTTAGGAGGCTAAAAAGGTACGGAATAGTAGAAATTAGTAACTAGTAAAGATTACGAGACTAATTACTATATCTTCTTATAGTAATATAAACGTTTATTACTACTATTAAAAAAAGGGGTTATTAAAACTTACTTTTTTATCTTAAATAAAAAAGAGGTCCTAGTAGGTATAATAGCTAG
The DNA here is from genome assembly GCA_030869315.1 of Colletotrichum cuscutae. Lineage (NCBI taxonomy): Eukaryota > Fungi > Ascomycota > Sordariomycetes > Glomerellales > Glomerellaceae > Colletotrichum > Colletotrichum cuscutae. The sequence goes on from MPDP01000254.1 coordinate 98,305, forward strand.
CGATTTAAAAAAGTAATAGTAGTCGCTAGAAATAATAAAAACGAGAGTAGTAGTAAGACGGCGAGAGGAAGCGGGAATCTCCTAAACCCTAATAAATTCGTTAAGTAATAAAAGCACGGGCTTATTATAGCTAACGTACGGATTAGATATATCCCTATTAAGATTAAATATACTAGCGACTACTAATACGGGCATAGGCTAGAGCACAACCCTTAGTAAGTTAGTATAAAAAAGAAAAAAAAAAACCCAATCCTAAATAGAATCCCGATCCCTTATAAGTAAGTAAATATTAACCTAGATTATTAAAGAACGTAGATATACTAGATCGTAGATTAGCTTAATAATAAGTAAATTAACGTAATATTAATTTATTTAACTAAGGTTTATAAAAAAAAGGGACTATAGGGGTAACCCCTATTTTACAAGATCGTAGACGACCTCGGTTACTAACTAGATAAATAGTTTATAAAAGTAAGCCTAGGAATTATAAAAGCGGTTAATAAATTCCTCTACGGGCAAGGGGTATTACTAGCGTAATTATAATTATAAAAACTATATAAAATCCTAGTAATAACGATTATAAAAAAGGAATTTATACTATAGAACTAGGCATAAGTTAATAAGGCGTATAATCACTTTAACGAATTTAAAAAAAGGGTAAATAACATAGATTTCCTCTTTATAATTACTAATAGTAATCTATTATTATAAAAAGATATATAGAGGTAAAATATTATACTATAAGTCCGATAATTAATAATTCTGCCTATTTTAATCTATAGCTCGTTACCGTTACTAACCCGAAATTCGGTACTAATTAGCTAATAAGAAAGGAGGTAGACGACTTAAAGTTATTAATAGTACGTAGTAACGCAGGGACCGTATATAAATACTAAAAATCTAATAGTAAATACGAGGTAATTTATAGACCTTAAAAAGATCTTTTTAAAAGAGAAATTATACTCTAGGGGGAAGTATAAGGTCTTATAAGAAACCCTAATAATATTTTATAACTACTATAAAAAGGTTAAGATTAGGGAACACTAGTACTATTTAGTAATTAATATTATACTTATAGGCAAAGCCTCTAATTATTATTATAAGGTAATACGTAATCTCGATTAAAACGACTTTCTTAGTATTATTAACGTAATCCGAAGCCGCTTTAAGACCTATAATAAGAATCTAGAGCTCCTATCCGAGCTATAAGTAATTTCTTTCGTATTTATAACTAGGATAATAGAGGGTAAATCGCGAGTAAAAATCCTTAAAGAGCTTATCGATCGAATTAATAAGTTAATAAAAACCTAGCTAAATAAGGGGACTAACGAGCAAAAAGTCGGATATTTTTATATTATAATCTAACGCGTACTAGAGGTAAAAATAACCTTATACTAAGTACCTAAAAACTACGAAACGCTCTACTCGAAGCTAAGATCTAGTTTTAATATTAAAGCGAGAATACTACGCTAAACCTACCTCTAAGTATATAACGGCCTTTATTAATAGTACTAAGTCGATCGAATATATAATAAAAAAAGAAAAGAAGCTAGGTACGGTAATCGCTAATAGGGAGGACTAGATTCGTTAAATAAGTAGAGATTTAACCTATAAATAAGGTAATATAAAAAGTAGTACTTTATTTATAAAAAAGATAAATATTAGTTAAGTAACTACTCCGAAGAAGAACGTACTAAATTATACGAATAGTATTGAAAGTCGAGGGTAATAAAAAGCAAAACTAGCCCTAATTAATTTAACTAATTCCTCGTAATATATAAGGGTATATCTAGGGGCACAGAACCTAGTATAAGTAACTAAATTAACGGCCTAAAATATCCGCTAAGAGATTTAGAAAATAAGGAAGACCTTATACCTTATACTAACGAATTAGATTATAACGAAGTTAATAATATTAACTACTCTTTTTTTACCCCGTTAGCCTCCGGAGGATATATAAAAATAAACGAGTAAAAGGTAGTAGAAGCTCTTAATAAGCAGGCTTTTTTCTACGAATAGCAAGGGAAGGTCCCTCAGGTAATAAATATAGAAGTAGCTAGAAAAACAAATCTAATAATACCGGATTTACCTCTCTTAATAGCTAAAAAAAAATTAGATACTAAGTAATTATAATAGTAGCTAAGGGGGTCCTTTTTATACTACTTAAATAACTCGAATACTAAGCTTATATAAGTATTCTATGCGAGCGAAAAGTATAGCTTAAAAACTTTCTAAGGAATTATCCTAGATACTAGGGTATTATAATAATTAATAAGAGGAAAGGGGTAATTCTAGGTATTATAGAGGATCGTATTAGTAATATTTAATACGTTAACGGCGGGTATTATAAAGATTAGCTTCGGCCTAAGTAAAGAAATCGTTACCCTAGGTATAATAAAAGTCGAGACGTACTTCGGAACGATAACTTTCTATATTTTACTTATTAATACGCTATTTCTCTTATATTTAAAAAATATAAATCGACTAAGTATTATATTTAATAATACGAAGGATAGAATCTCTAGTAGTAAGCGCTTTAAAATAGTTAAATAATAATAGGGGTACGCGTTTATAAAGCTTACTAATAATACAAAGTTAATTAATTACTTAATAAAAAGTAAGCTTAAACGATTATACTAAAGATTTAGCTACCTATTAGTTACGAGGCTATATAACCTCCTAAAACGATTAGGTAATAATAATGTCGAAATAAGGGGTTAGAGCAATTCGTAGGTAGCGGAAAAGTCAACGTATAAATAGAAGGATAGGTTATACAAAAGGAATAGAGAAAAGGGGGAAAAGGAGACGATTTAGTAAACGGGCCCAAGGTTAAATTATACCTCTAACTATAATAATTAAATTAATAAAAAAAAGAGAAAGTTAGTATTAGATCGGAAGTCTAATTCGACCGCGGTATATAGTTAATTAACATAGGGGCTAATTAGGGATCTTATTTAGGATTATCGTAGTTAACCTAACCTGCAATTAGAACCTCCTTTTTATAGTACGCAGAAATTCATATAGTTAAATTGATCTCTTCGTCAACCCACGGTTCGAACTAATTCCCCTGTAAGAGGGAAACCTACAGTATGGGATGGCCGAGCCTATGTTGACCACATGCTGGCGACAGATGTAAGTTAGTCTGTGCATGAGCTTGAGTCCGGTACCTGAAGCACCGATTGACCAGGTTTTCATCCATTCTTGCAACCGTATGGCGCGGATTAGTGTAGTCATGGCTATGGACCAGGTGCTCCAACCAGTGCGGTAGAATGAAGATAAACGTTACCCCTCTCGATGTCAATTCATTGAGTGATCCGAGAGCCCATCACAAACCTGAGCGAGGTACATAAGTAAGTAAGTAAGAATGTACGCGAAGCACTTAACTAAGGTGCCAGTCTCAGAGTGAACAGTCTCGCGCAATGTCCTGCTTGTATTCGTTGTTCAAAAATTGAAGTTTGGATCCCACGTGCATCCAAATTGGACGCAACTGAAAATCGACGGCTCGCGATCTAACCACCAACTGGCATTTCTACCCACTTTCGTGCATGCCCATCGCACAACTAGTGGCCCCCTGTTCACCTTGACCCCCTGACTTTACCCCTCAAGCGAAACGGAGGGTTGATGGAGAAGCCAGGTATTTGACAATCCAGGCGGGTGCATCATCGCCAGACCAGTTCACTCTTGTGCTTGCTCCAGTGAATGATTGCATCGAACGAAACCACGTATTCAGCCAAAACAATATCCGTAGGTGAGTTCATGGTATCCCCTACACACCCATTGATCATAGTTGACCTCAAGTTCAAGCATCCTGAGATCATGGCTTCCTTCACAACGAATGATTTGCATCTTCCTGACTACGATGACCTTCCGCCTGTCGAGGGTATGCCCAAGGGCTGTGCCTGGGGACTTTTCGACAAGGATGGAAAGAAAGACCTCTTCGGGACCTTAAACCTGCTCACCCCTTCAGTTGTGAAGGCAGCAGGCGCTGAAATACGAGATGGCGTGTCCATCTCGTTGAAGTGAGATGCCCATGTTACCTAGTTACTAAGAGCCAACGCCCCATGGCTAACACAACGCTATATAGCTGGCCTCTAGACAGCATGAACAAGCTGGCTATCCCTGGACGCAAGCAATCGGTTCATAAGGTGCACACACTGCAGACTGCCGGCCTCAGTCAAGGGATTGGCTGGGATGACGAGCTAGAGTTCAACACACAAGGCAGCAGTCAGTGGGACAGTCTTGTTCACTGGCAGCATCAGCCGACGGGACTCGCCTACAATGGCTTCAAGCCATCTCAAGAAGAACTTTCAGCGACGTCCACAGCGACAAACAAAATGCCCACCATCGACCACTGGCATGAGCGGGGTGGCGTGGTGGGACGCGGAGTTTTGATCGACTACAAGGCATATGCCGACGCGAAGGGAATAGACTACCATCCCATGGAGGGCTACCGCATCACTATCGAAGATATCGAGGCTGTAGCCAAGCATCAAGGCGTAGAGTTCAAGCAGGGCGATATTTTCTTGTTTAGAACAGGCATCACTGAGATCCTAGATAAGCCTACGCCGGAAGATTTTGCAAAGCTGGGGCAGTATAAGTTATCCGGCGTGCATGGCACAGAAGAGACGGCCAAGTGGTTCTGGAACAAGCACTTTGCCGCTGTTGCTGGCGACTCCAATGCCTTTGAGGCATTTCCACCTGTCAAACCAGACGGAACTTTGGCAGATATGACTGATCTTGGTACGTCATTGTGATGAGCTGGAAGGAAACAATGGCAGAACGAGCCCGGCTAACTCTTGCTGCAGTTCTTCATCCCTACTTCTTGAGTCTTTTCGGCATGCCCATCGGCGAGCTATGGGATCTCAGTCGCCTGTCGACATACTGCCAAAAGACAGGAAGGTACTCGTTCTTCTTGACCTCTGCGCCTATGAACGTCTCCTGTCTTGTAGGATCGCCGCCAAATGCCCTGGCCATATTCTAGAAGCTTGGCAGAAAGTTCGGAAGCGCCGTGGATCTCACAGAAAATCAAGGACAGTATGAATGCTGAACTCTAAATGGTTACGCACTATCATTATAGAACACAGTGACAAGACGAAGAATATGACGAGAAACAACCATTATATTAAAAAGCTTATTGGTATCAAATATCATTGACGCATCATAAAGCGCAGGCTTTCCATACACTGTGTGTATTCTATCAGGCGAAGTTCCAAGTGTTGTATCCCGGCAATTTCCAACACCAAACACCAATGGCATCGGGGATATTCAGACCATGACAACATCCACCAACAGTATCGAGCTCTCGTTACTGCATAGCAGCATAGACGAAGCCGGCAGCAGCGGCAGCAGCAACAGCCATTCCAGTCTCTCTCGGTGCGGCGCCCTTGCTGGTGGCAGTCGCCCCCGCCCCACCCTCGCTGGTGAGCGCTGCCAGCTTGGTGCTGCAGTAGCCTCCAGAGGCTAGAAGGCTCTTGACCTCGGCCGCGATGATGGGGATATCGGTGCACTCATGCCACACGGCCCGCATCTCCGACATATGGGCTGTCTGCCATGACTCAACGGCGCTCGACCACGAGGTGTACTGGGCGCTCATCGAGTCCGTGACGGAGATGGTGCTGCAAGGGTCGACCGTGCCGTTGGCAAGGGACGCGGTGGCGGCCCACTCTTGGAGGGCGAAGTTCGGGGTGGGGAGGGGGTCGCTGCCGGTGACGGCGCTGGCGAATGCGTAGACGGCGTTTGTACACTCGGGAGTGCCGCGGGCTTCAAGGACCTTGATGATCTTGGTCGGTTCGATTCTCTTATGGAGCTGGAGGTGGACGTCGCCGGCGGCAGCAGCAACAGTTGCGGCGAAAGCGCCGAAGATGACGGTAGCAACGCGCATGTTGATTCAGTAACAAGGACGAAGTAGGAGGATTTTTCAAGGTGGGTTGAGCTTGATAGGTGCTATTCGAAAGAGACCGAGTCCTCAAAATGGTTATTGATGCAATTACAGATCGTGGACATTCATTTGCAACCGGAACAGAGCAACTATTTATCATCGGGAGACAAGCAACAGTTTCAATTCATCGTGGGCTGATGCCTACAAGCAACCAAAGGTACCCTTGCCCGATGACTCCAACGAGGAAATGAATTTTCTAGGGCAAGCTGAAATCGAAGTCAACCAGTTTCCCTTCCAGGTTAACTCAATGGTACCCGACAACGTTAGTCTGGACAAGCTTCTGACTGTGCTGCCCGGCTGCCTACGAAGCGCATCTTGGCGCTGATTGCGGGTTGAAATCTGAGCCGCTTGATAGGGCCGAAGAGCGCCGTTGGCCGTTGTCTGACCCCGTAATGAATTTCCGCTCTCGACCGAACATCCTGGTCCTGTCAGCCTAGGTTACCAGCCAACAAAGCAAGCATTTACACGGCCTTCGGGCGGTGAGGCAGATCACCAGGAGAACTTTGGGGGCTGAATACATGTGGCACAGCCCTATCATCTCGAGCGACGGTAAGTTGTCAGACGGCCATTGACGAGAATGCTTTGCCGCTCGTGTTGTTCACCCGTAAGCCATAGTTAAAGCGTGGGTGAGTGCCACAGGCTGTGTTACACCAAGGAAGAAGAAGAAAGAAGACGGCATGAATTGGATTGGCAGCTAATTTTGGCCGAGACCGTCAGGATTGGCCTCAATTCTTGCCAGGGGTTGGACTTGAAGCGGAGCTGTGTCCGTACCTGCATAAGCTACGGTACCAAGGCCCTCAAGCCAAATCCGCCATTTTCTGACCTACTTCCAAAGATGAGGGACTTTGGTAAACACCCATGCGCGTAGGTGAACTTTTCCCAGAACCAATCAAGCCGAATGCCAGGCACAATCTTTAGGTAATAATTGGGCCTGAAGGAACAATTGGCCATGTGGCGGATGCTGATGTCTGGTGGCTTCGATTGAGATAAGGTAGATGGGTATGACGCCGACCTGAGCCATCCTGGCAAAGCCCACGAGCAAATTCAACGATCGTACAGACTAGGTGCCCCAAGAATCCTCACGAGTATGCTTATGCATGTGAACGCATGCAAGTCAGCAGAAAGCCTAGAGGGCTCTTTATCACAAGACGGCTCCCGAGGGTGTCGGCTTTTTTTTTTTTTTTTTTTTTTTTTTTCAAATCGAGTGGAAATTGCATGTCACCAGAAGTATTGTGGGTAGTGTTAAAATCGCAGTACCACTTCGCGCAGTGAAGTCAATGCAAGGAATCTTGAAGTTGAAATTTGCATTTTTCCGCGGGATTGATTTACAACGAGGCACGACTCTGGTGACTTCTAGAGTAGTAACCTCCTCATCCCACCGACTTCTACCTGGATTCCCCGGGCACTTTGAGCGACAGTCTCCTCAAAATCATGCTGCGACAAAGCACCTCTGTAACGAGAGAGATATCGGACGAGTGTAAGATTGCCGTTTTGCAGGTCCAGTCGTTCATGAAATGGCGGATGACGATGGGAGAATTCGATAGGTTGTTCCAAGGGTAGAAGTTGCAGGAATAAGCGTAGATTCCCAAGCGCCTGCATAGTCCGTGTTCGACTGCGATGATGAATGCATTTACCTAACAAGGGCACCTGAATTGGTTACATTGGATAGCCGGTTCAAGAAGAAACTCGGTCCCTTCACGTTTTTTCTACCTTGGGAGTAATACGGTAGTGGCTATCGAGTGTTGGACCTCAAAGACTTGGCGGTTCAACATCTTAGCACCCCAGAAAGGACCATTGACAGGATGCGCCGCGATAAGTCACAATGCCAGGGACGAGTACTCCTCTTGGAACATTGCTCGGGAGGATACCTTGGGCTTGTCTCCATGGCCCATCAAGTGGTTGCGTTTGGGAGTGACATTATCAGTATTGGGGGAAAAACAATGAATCCTGTCAACCTCTCATCACGTTAACTCTACCTAGTATTATTTAGGATATCCCGGTGACACTGACGTCGCTGAGGATGGTGGGGTGTGAGTGGGCAGCATGACGCAGGAAAGGTCCGTGGAAATGCCAAACCATTGGGCGAATTGACTAGTTTCCGAGTTTTTCGGTGGGAACAACGGCGGAGGTGGCATGCGTAAATTTTGTCATGCAGATCGAACCCTAAAGCTTGCTCGGAACAACTGCACACAGAACTTGATCTAAGTTCACGGCCTCGTTGGCTCCGGCACCTCTAGTTTTTCCGTCTCTCTACGACCAAGAGCATAGCCGACTCTATCTAGCAGCTCTTTTCAGCTGTGTCGCCTAGCAGTTGTCACAATCTCATTAACGCGAAGACCGTGCACCACCAGCAGTACTCCAAAATGGCGCATCAGAACGGCGGGAACACTGTTTTGCTGACCGAAGAAGAGGCCCAGCGGATTCGGACCACTGTACAAGAGACACAAAAGAAATGCTCAATACAAAAGGGCAACGCCAGAGAGTTTCGAGATGCTCACGCTACTGTCAGCCAGGCGACTGGTACATCACTCATGATGGACATGGGTCAAATGAGTGGACAGGGTCAGAAGGACACAATCCCAGCTCTTGGTGTTGGTCAGACATATCCACCAAGCACCGTATCCCTGGGTGAACTCAAGCCTATGATATTTTCGGAACTCACACTAGAGACTCATCACCGTGGGCGTTCTTTGACAGTGCAGCGTGCGAGGCGCTGTCCGGTGGTGGCTCTTGCCGCCCGGTCATGGACTGTTGTCCAAGATGAGGAAGAGAAGGAAACGGAACGTTTGGAGATGGTCCTGCATAAGACAACAGATGGCGAAGACACCCTTGAGTCGGCACGGCGATTCATCATCAAGGAGCCGTACTTCACGCTGACGGAAGAGGGTGAGGCTACCCTGCGGATCGACCACCCCTCCGATCTCGTCATCATTAGAGAGGAGATCGTGAGAGGCAGCTTGAGCGAGGTCGAGGATGGAACCAAGGGGGACGAGATTGCAAAGAAGTGCAAGGACAAGGGTAACGCGGCACTGCAAAAGAAGGACCTCCCTCTTACTCGGACAAGTTACAGCCAAGGACTCAAGGTTGCCAGGCAAGAGCCCGTCCAAAAGACGAACCCGGACATCGCAAGAGACATTGCACGGAACCGAGCTCACGCGCATCTGCTTATGGACCGACAAGACGAAGCCATCGCCGACGCTAAGGCCTCTCTCATTGACGCCGACGATCAGAAGTCTAAGGAACTCGACAGCAAAGCCTACTTCCGCGCCGGCAGCGGCGCTTACAACCTGGGCCAATTTGAAGAGGCCAAGCAGTACTTCGAAAAGGCTCACGAACTCGCACCCGCGGAAAGGGGTGCGGCAGTGTATCTGCGCAAGGTGGAGATGCGGCTTCGCGAACAGGAAAAGGGGTCGTATGACCTGCAGAAGACCCGGGCTAATCTCACGAGAGTCTCACCACGGGCCGACGCGGCAACCTTCACTGCGAAGACTGAGGTCAAGGATAGCAAAGGCCGAGGCCGAGGCTTGTTCGCAACTTGCGATATTGCCGCTGGAGAGATAGTCATGGTTGAGAAGGCTTTCTGTGTGGTCTGGGGTCATGAGAGCGAGGTTCTGACCGCAATGACCTACGATGTCCGCGATGACAAGATTAGGGTGGCACCCGTCGGCCTAACTAAGGCCATCTCTCAGAAGCTCCTTAGGAATCCTTCGCAAATCACCAAGGTGCTGGATCTTTACGGAGATTACCAGGGTGAGGGTAAGGCCACGTCAGAGACCTCAGAGGGCCCGGTGGTCGACGTCTTCCGGATCCACGATATCGTCTCTCGTAACGCTTTTGGGCCCGGCGGCCAGTACGGAGAGGAGGGCGCGAGGAACGCAAGCACCGGTCTCTGGGTCTGGGCGGCTTACATCAATCATTCCTGCATTGCCAACGCCAAGAAGGACTACGTCGGCGATCTAATGGTCCTCCGCGCGTTACGACCAATTGCCAAGGGCGAGGAAATCTTCCACAGCTACGATGAGTCGAGCAACTACGAGGCGAGACAGCAGGCTCTTATGACGACGTGGGGCTTCGAGTGCAACTGCGCTCTTTGCGCTGGTGAGAAGACCGACGACGCCAAGTTGCGCCAAAAGCGCCAAATGCTGGTCAACGACGCGGATGACTTTGTTTCGACGACGCACTGGACCAACGCGAAGAGGATTACCATTGCCAAGGCGCAGCGCCTGGCGAAAGATATCGACGCGACATATGAAGACAAGAAGTACGATGGTGTTCCTCGTCTGGCATCAGAGAGGGTTCGGGAATGGCTCACAAAGGCAGCTCCCCGCAAGTGAAGATGAAGACCCAGAATCCTGGGATGCTGGATAGACTCATCGGTCTTGTTGTGGACTAGAATAGCAGAACGATCATTCCACCTGCATTAGATATAGACCTCCACACACGAAAGACGGTATCAGACCAAATTCTCTGGCTCATGCTAAGCGGACGTCCACACTAGCCATAGCGATACTACGGCCTCTCCTCGATATTGACGAGTGATGGTTTCACAACTCCAGAAGTATAAGTCAATCTATGATGGACCGCGCTAGCAATTGACTTGCTTGCGTGATGCCACAGGACCTGCCGGAATCACGGCGTCTAAACAATGAAACAGCTATTGAAGGTGTCTCAACGCCGCGTGCCTCAGATATCTCTCTTCAGGTTGCCTTCATTAATGAGAAGCCCGAGATTCGGGCCTCTTTGTTTGACGTTCTACACTGTGATGCGCTGATCACGTTAAAATATTTGGAAGCTGCGCCTTTTGGGAAATGACAGGGCAATGACTCGTCCAGAGCGGAACCGCATGGACTCTGCGGAACCGCAACTACTGATGTTGTACCTTGCCCCCAACGCAACAACAGGGGAACATCGTCCCCCATGATCAGCGAAGATGTCCAGTTAGCCGATTGCGGGGGAATACTCTTGCATTTAACAGGCTTTCAGTGAAGTTGGTCCTGGTTCCCGTGCTTGCCGAGACGAACCACAGACCTAGAATCAGGTGCTTCCCCTCTCCTGCAGGCAATATCCCCACATCAACCCCAGACGTCTCGGAACGTCAGCCCATAAGCTCACAGCCTGCTTGTCACTCATATGATCTGACGATTCCCAGACCAGAGCCTCGGGACCGTTTGCCAATGATATTTACCGAGCTGACATCCAACTCCGTCATTGTATGATTGCCTTCTACTTGTTTGTCCTGGAATGTTATATAATTCGCTACTATCATTCTGAATCGCCAGTAATTGAAGAATACCTTGCATTATGGCTGCAACTTCACCAGCTGCCAGATCCTTTTTGTTTCGAGCTTCAAGATCAATATTGCCTGCACTGGCAGCTTCGAGCCGAGCGACTTGCATTTCTCCAGCTTTCACTCGCACAAACTTGAGCCCTGCCGGCTCGCTGTTGATGAGGCATTTGTCAACGATGAAGGCCCTCGTTTACGACGGTTCAAACTCAGTGTCATTGAAGGATAAGCCTCTCCCCACCATCTCGAAGCCAACCGATGTCATAGTCAAAGTCACAAAGACAACCATTTGCGGCGCTGATCTCCACATTCGCAAGGGCGACGTAGCGACATGCCAGCCAGGCACCACGTTGGGTCACGAAGGTGTAGGTATCATCCACTCAGCGGGAGCTTCGGTCACAAGATTCAAGGAAGGAGACCGAGTCCTCATCTCATGCATCTCCAGCTGCGCTACGTGTGAGTACTGCCGCCGGGGCATGTACAGTCATTGCACGTCCGGTGGGTGGATCCTCGGGAATACCATTGACGGCACCCAGGCCGAATATGTCCGCATTCCCCACGCCGAATCCAGTCTCCACCCGATCCCGGACGGCGCCGATGACTCCTCACTGGTGATGTTAAGCGACATCTTCCCGACAGGACTCGAATGTGGTGTGCTGAATGGGAAGGTACAGCCGGGCGGTACCGTCGCTATTGTCGGCTCAGGTCCGATCGGTCTGGCGGCTATTATCACGGCTCAGATGTACTCCCCGTCTCAAATCATTGCCATCGATATGGATCCCAAGCGACTTGATGTTGCAAGGCAATTTGGCGCAACCGAGACTATTGACAGCTCCAAAGCAGATGCTGCAGCCAAAGTCAAAGAGTTGACGGAGGGCAAGGGCGCTGACTCGGTCATTGAAGCGGTGGGAATTCCCGCCACCTTTGATCTCTGTCAGAGCCTGCTCGCACCTGGTGGTGTTCTAGCGAATGTGGGAGTTCATGGAACCAAGGTTGACCTTCACCTCCAAAATCTTTGGGACAAGAATATCTGTGAGTTCAAAATGTCGAGCTGTTGGGTGATCCAAAACATCGACGCCAATTCTAATTCATCATACAGCAATCACCACTAGACTTGTGGACACAACAACGACACCAATGCTTTTGAAGCTTGTACAGTCTGGCAAATTGCAACCCTCCCAACTTATTACTCACCGTAAGAATCTCTATTTAAGACCGTGCAACATCTCATGAGAACATGACTGACAGGAGCTTCAGATTTCAAGCTTGGTGACATGGAGAAGGCATATGATACCTTCGGAGAAGCGTCTAAACATGGTGCTTTGAAGGTTGTGATTGATGTGGATTGAAACTTCGGATACCACACGTTTCGTTTAACGTTGATCCCGCGGATAAGCCTACGTTTTGACAGATTGAGAGCCTAAGAAAAGATAGGGAGGTTTCAATGTTGATAACGGTTATTTCACGAGAACGGGGCTGTTTCACATGATTACTCGTGCCCGCCCCCACTTTAATTAGAACTCGGGACTCGTCACCTACTAAAGTGGGTACTTTTTACCCAAACGGCCTCCTTAGCTAAACGGGTAGATAATCGTTAATTATATACTATTATACTTAAGACTCGACTACCCCCTTTTTAATAACTACTTATTATCTAGATTATTAATTACATATAAAAGCTAAAGCTAGCTAGTATTCTTTATTTTTTAGCTTTTTTTTTATTTTAAAAACCCCTTTTTTAATAATTAAGTGGATTTTTATATTTACTATTTTAATAAGAGCTACTATTTTGATAATTTTAAATACTTATTTTTATTTAACTATACGTTAACCGTTTTATATTATAATAATTCCTTTAGTCTATAAATAACTATTTTTATTTTACTTACGGGCGTTATTTATTTATTAAGCTCGCTAAGTTAGGCCGAGGTTTTTTTTATTTAAATAAGCTTAGAGCTTTAAATAAGTACTTTATAAATAAACCGCTCGAGATTTTATTTAAATAGAGAAGCCTCGCTAGTTAAGTACTAAATCTCTTTATTAAGAGTATTTATATCCTTTTATAAATACTAAGTAATATAATAGAGCTTTTAAATAGTTATAAGTATAGTAAATAATAAGGAACCTAGTTCTTAAAACAGTAGTATAACTAGTCAAGAATTATAACTACGATTATAAATTTTTTTAAATATAATTTACAGATTATATGAGTAAATACTTATTTTTTTAAATACTAAAAGTATTATAAAATATTTAAATACTTTTTTATAAATAAACTATAGAAAAACTAAGGAATTCTAGTTTAGTAATATTAGTATAGCTTTTTTAAACTACGAAGTCGAGTACTTTAATATAATAATACTTAAGGGGCTAAAAGACTATAATATTAAGAGTTCAGAGAATATATATACTATATAATAAAAATCTAAAAAAGATAATATCGTATTTATTATAATACTTAATAAACTCGACAATATAGTAAAACTTATACTTATTTATAAATAATAGTTTTTTAGCTCCCTTAGTTCGATATTTTATATAAATATTAAAGTACTTAATCTAATTTAAAATTATTATATTATTTATATAGTTAGTAAATAAGACTCCTATGATAGTATTAAATTCGAGCTTTTTAATACTATATTACTTAGCTATATAAATAGAGCTACTAAGGATTAGAAAGGTTAGTACGTAATCTTTAGTAATAAAAATAGTCTCTATAATAATGGTAAATTTTTAATTAATTAGAAAGGCGAAGTAATAGGCCCTTTTTCTTTGTATAACAACTATATTAAATCTTTTAGCCCCTATTTAGAATCTAGTCTCGTTTATATTTTATATATTAAAAAGCTAGATCCTATACTCGTTAACGACCTCTTTTAGCTTAAAAAAATAAGAGTTAATAATACTCCTATTTTTAAATTTATATTATTTAGCGTTTAGTACTTTCTTTTTAATTAGAGAGTAATTATACTTTTTAATAAATTAACTAGTTTATTAAGAGTTAATAATTAAAAAAAGAGGTAAGTCCTTAGTATTATTAATATTTATAAAGTCCTATAACTTAATAAATAAGTAATTAATAACGCTAATAACGAGCTTATGCTTTATAAGGAAGTTAATTTAGTTTAAATAGTTAATATAATTATAAATTACCTTTTCTTAGTTATAAGTAAGCTTATAGCCGTAGTTAGTGCGCTTTTTTAATAAATATTTACTAAAAATCCTTTAACTAAGCTTATAGTATATAATAGAGTACTACTAAGCTACTATTAAAATTAATAATTCTAAGTCTTTATAAATCGTTATAATAGCTACTTATATACGCTCCTTATTAATAATATTAAATTTAAGTATTATAATAAAAAGTAGTAAAAGTAGTAATATATAGAGATAAATCGTAATAATTATGCCCATATAGCTAACGTGGCCGTTTAGGTGAAAAGCACCCACTTTAGTAGGTGATGAGATCCGAATGCCCAAAAAAGTGGGGGCGGGCACGAGTACTTGGAATAATGTAGGGCAGAAGATTCTCCTCACAAATAGACCGCTGCTGGAGTTATAACCTGATTGAAGTTGCCAAGTCTTTCAAATATCAAAATATCAAAGCTTACTATCCGCACCGATACCGTTTATGAGTGTGACTGTCAATCAAGGAGACTGGAGACTCATATCAAAGTGGTTGTCTCTTCGTTCTTCGCAGAAATCAATCATTGGTGATAGATACCTATGTTGACTGCCACGTAAGTATGTATCGGAACTTCATGTTGTACTCATACGTATCACCGGCATGAATGTTTGATTTCAATATTTCCATCGCACCAATGGCTTCGCACCTGGGTCGTATCAAATGTCACGCGCACTTCGAAGCCGCAATAATCCATGCCATGCCCGTGTAACAATCGCGTGATGCACGTTTTCCCGTCCAACTACATCATACCTAATGTAGAGATTGCAGACATTGATTCCCTGTCCATGGAGTTATCTCGTCTTATCAAACCGGGCGACTCTGCTAGATACGCATGGCCAAATTCGGAAACATGTTGGACCTGTCGGATTGGAAGTCTAATTCGACCTCGGCATACGGCCGAGGCTACGCAGGGGCTAACGAGGGGCCCTATTTACGATTACCACAGACTACCTAACCTACGGTTAGAACCTCCTTTTTATACCTTACGTAGTAATATTAATTTATAATTAATTAACCTACTTCGTTAACCTATAGTTTAAACTAATTAACTAATATCCCTATAATAAGGATATTAATACTAATTAATAATTAATTTTTATTATTATAAATTAGTAAAGTATTTAGTATAAAAAAGATAACCTTTTTAAATAGAACGTAATAAAAAAGTCGTACTACTTAATTTTATAAAAAGTGAGTAATAAGATATAAAATCTTTATAATAGAACGAAATAAAAAAATCGTAGCCCTTAACTACTTATAAAAGGCCGACGTTTATTATATTAAAATAACCCCTAATAATTAATAGAAATATCGAGGCGACCGAGCTACTATCGTCGACTTTATATAATCTTTCCCTATTAATTAACTTACCTACGGCCGGCCCGTAATTAAAAATTAATTAAATTAATTAATTAATTAATAAAAAGAACTACTTACGTAACTACTTACTTAATTAATTAGTATAATAAATAAGATCCAGAAGTATAGTATAAAAAGGCACTATATAATTCAAAAAAAGATCCTTAAGTATAATATACTTAGAGGACGTAGTAAGAGGTATAAGTATTATAAAACTAAGAGATCTTTAGTATATAAAAGAATTATCCCTAAAGAGCTTACGGATACGACCTCGAAAATCTATATAACCTCTTTGTAGCCCTCTTAACTACTCTCTAAATATTACTTAGGAATATAATAAAAAGGACGGTATAATAAGGAAGGAGGAGATTTAGAGATTATAATAACTATAATTTATAAATTACGAATATTACGAGTATTAAAGGTTAGCTTAATAAAGAAGCTATGACTTTTAAAAAGACCCTCTTATAGCCTCTTACTAAAATTATAATTATTATAATAAAAAAAGAACACTTTAAAAGACCGTTAAAAAGCTCTCTTTTTATGTTATTAGTTCCTAACGTAAAAATTACTAATTTTAAAAAAGTAAGAAATAAACTACTAACTAGTAATAATTCGTTTAACAAACGTATATACTTCTTAAGTTTCGACTTAAAAAAAACGCTACGTAATCGAGACGTCGTTAGGCTATTTATAAATCTATTTTTAATATTAATTAATTAAGTAATTAAAAAAAGACCGCTAAAATAGTATTTAATTAAGAAGACTAAGAGTAAATAATAACGAGGCTTAGTATAAAAAGATAAGAAAAAATAAAAAGGTCCTAAACCTTAATAAATCCGGTAATTAATAATAGTATATTATTATTAAGGCTAGTTAATAGTGCTAAAACGACTTTATTAAGATCAAATACGCTAGTTATTATAAATCGAAATATAAGTTAAGGGACGATAAGGAGCGAGTTAATATATAATTAGAGAGGAGAAATTCCTATATTATATAAATATATAAAAATTAAACTAAAATATTAAAAAGGTATAGGGTATAAGGGACTCTCGCGGTACGGTACTTTAAAAGAACTATTAATACTTATAAAAATAATATAAAATACCTCCTTTAATCGGGTTAATACGGCCTTAATTAACGGAGTTATAACCGAGGGAAGAGGGTAGTATTAGCCGGATTAAAAAGGTAGAGTTCTTAATTATCTTATATTATTATATTTAAAAATAAATTATTAAAAAAGCTCTAGTTCGATCTTAAAAAAGTATATATATTTTTAAAATAAAAATCCGCATTACTAAGCTCGTCTTCTTAATTAAGGCCTTTTTTTTATATCTTTTTCTAATTAGCTCTCTTATAAATCCTTATATTTAATTAGTTTCAAAAAAGAACTATTAAAACTAATTACCCTACCCTATTCTAATCGTCCTCTAATTTCTTTTCCCCGATCCTTTATAAAAAGAAATTATTTTAGATTAGTCCTAATTACTATATATAATTAATTATATTAAGCCCTTTACTTACTCTTTTTTTTTTATAATTACTTTTTTTACTTCTTTTACTTTTATTACTTTTTTTATTAACTTTACCTAGTTCTTATCCTATTCCTCCCTAATAATCTCCCGATCTTAACCTTTACTAGCCTAATTCTCCCTAGCTTTTTTTATTAATAATAGTATTTAAAAAGTATAAATTAGAGTTATATATATAGCTTTTATAATTAGGTCGTCGTATTAATTAACTTATTATTCTTTTATATTCTTATTAATATTAGCTTTATTTTTATATATATTATAATATTATAAAAAATCTTAATAAAACTTAGCTAGTTTTTAATATTAGCGTTTATTATTCTCTTATATAGCCCGATTATACTTAGAGAGCGTACGTTTAATAACCTCTTATTTTAACTAAACCTTTAGTATTTTAATTAGAGTTTTTATAATAGAGCTATTTCTATTTCTAATTAAAATATTTAAAAAACTACTTTTTTAATAACTTAGACTAGTTTTATTAAGAGCCGGGCTAAGGCGTAGTAATAACTTAAGTAATAATATATTTAATAAAAACTTCGTAACTTAATAAGTCTTAAGAGTATTAATTAAGTATATAAGTTAATTATTAATAATAGTATTTAGATACTAGTTAATAGCTTTTATTAGTTTAATTACCCGCAGAGTCCGATTAGGGTCGCTACTTATTACGAATCCTTAGGTATTTTTTAATATTTTTAAAAATCGAGATAGTATAAATAACTCTTTAAAAGTAGTAAGTTCTTATTTAAGGTTTTTAGCTATTTTATTTATTTTTTTAAAATATATAAGAGTAATAAGAATATAATAACTGTAATTATATAAGTTATAAATCTTTAAATCTTAGTTAGTAAATCTAAAGCTAAGTAAATAAGAACCGGACTTTTAGAGAGTTAGTGCTTTAAGAGCGTTAGTTATAGTATAGTTAAAGTTATTTAAGTTAATATAGGGCTTATTTTTAAAGTCCTAATTATATATTACTTTTTTAAAAAACCTTTTTAAAAGAGGTCTTATTATATTAAAAAAGTAATAATTATTATATTAGAACTTATAGCTAATTTATTAAATCTAAGCTATATAAAGCTTATTATTAAACGGTTTAAAGTATTTATAAGTTATTTAATACGCGTTATAAATTAGGTTAAGCTAGCCGTATTAGACCGCGTTATAAAACTATTTAAGTACGTATAGACTATATTCTTATTTACTTAGTTATTATATTATAGGGATTATATAAACGTTTATATTAATTAGTTATTAAATATAAAGAGGTATATTAATCCGGCTATAAAAGGCTTTTAGTACTTAAATATTATTAGTAAATATCCTCTTTAAATACCTAAGAGGTTACTTCGGATCGTACTAATAAACTATACTATCCCGCTAATTAATAATTATTTTTATAAAATAGCCCGGATTATTAATATAAAAAAAAAGATTATTAAATATATTAAAGTCCTAATTTTTTATATAATTTTTTATATTTAAGGGTTTAGAATAGGGGTTTTATTTAGTTTAAAAGTACTCTCCTATCTTTTTTTAATTATAATTATATTATATACTAAAGCGAGGTCTTATATTATAACTTTTATTATAGATCCGATCTCGTATTTTTAAATTTAGTTTTTATATAATAAGCGTTTTTAAAAGTTATAGTAATTAGTTAGGATCTTTATTACTTTATAATAAGTCTAACTTATCTAAGCTTTTTAGTTTTTTAAACTTTTAAAAGCCTCGGGGCGCTAATTAAAAAAGGGAAGTACGTCCTCTATACTAAGCTAATTAAAAAAGTTAAATTTATAAGGAGTTAGGATTATTTAAAAAAAACTAGTTCGTTTAGGTACTAAGTTTAAGTAATAGTTAGTATACGCTCTATATTAATAGTTCGTATTAAAATTAACAAACTAAGAGTTCTTAATATTCGTTATAGTCCTAGGGTTAGTCTTATTAAAAATAATATATCTATTTAAATTCTACTTTCTTAGTTAGTATTTAGTATTATTTTTAAGGCTTTTTATCATAATCGGGCCCTAAATTCGTACTATATCCTTTTTATTATTTAGTTTAAAAAGGGAGATAAGAGGTAAAGAGGTTATTATAAATAACTAAGTTAGTATTTATATAATAAATTAAAAAATAAAAATTAGAGGAGGTTTAATTAGTAATAGTTATAAGGAAGTAGTTAAGGAGGGAAGAAAAAAAAGTTAAATAGCTAAGTAAAAAGCTACTTTTTTATACTAATTACGAGGGCGGCCTTTATTAATTAAAAAAGAAAATACTATATTATAAATAATAAAAAGGCCCTAATCTTATAATTTACTCCTTTTTTTTTTATATAATAGCTATAATTTAGTATTAATTAATTAAGAGGCCTATAGTACTTTCCTCTTTAATACCCCGGGTCTAAGGGGGGAGGGGTATATAGAGGCCCTCCCTCGATTCCTTTATTCCTTTTTATTGTTTTTTTTAAATAATAGCTTCTTAATTATAATTATCCTTTTTTACTTAGTCTCTTCTCTTTTTTTAATAATATAATCTACTTACTTATTATATTTAATACTTTAGTTATTAATAACGCGTATCGGATTACTAAAACTACTCGTTATAACGTCTAGCTTTAATAATATTCCTCCTCTATTCTTAAAAAGGTTTATTTTTAAAAAACTTAGGGTTATAAGTTCCGAGAGGTTAATAGAAAGTAGACTATAATAAGTACTATTCTATTTAATTTTTTTAATCCTCGTCCTAATTTAACGTTCTTTTTTTTTAAATTTTTAAAATTACTAATTAATTAACTCTTTTTAAATTAGCTAAAGAGCTTTATACCGAATTTTATATTATAAATCCTTAGGTTAATAAGTATATTAAAAAAAAATAGCTTAAAAGTTTTAATAATTAATTATAAATTAGAACGTTATTAAGAAGTATATTTATAACCTAGGTATTGTAGGTAAATTATCTTCGTAGAGCCGTCGGGATTTTATTAATTATAATTATACTAATTACTTTAGCCCTCTATTTTAATCATTAGGTAAACGAACCTCTATTATTAATTCTTTACTTATTTAAGTTTATAGTATTTAAAATATTATATTTTATAACTATTATACATAGTCTTTTTAAAAATATATCAGTTCTAATACTAAGGAGCTAATTAAAGAAATAGTCCCCTACTTCGAGTACGTTTCTTTTCTAAATTGTTTTAATAATTAATAAAGTAATTATATATATTCTAAAAATAAGAAATATTATTTTAAAAAGAGTAATAATTAGTAAGTTATTAATTAGTCCGGAGCCGACTCTAAGTAAGGTTATTATTATCATTATATAATAAGTAGTAATAAAATAGCGTTTTTAATTTTAATTAATATTAAGAGAGTTAAGATTTTAGTTTATATAGTTTTTAACTAGATCGATATTACTAAGACTAAAGAAGATAAATACGATTCCGTTTTTAAGAACGCCCCTCTAATATACCTTATTAAAAACTATATATTTATAATTTTTAAAAGTTATTAATATATTAAAATAAAATAAATAAAATAAAAAATTATATAAGCTAAGCTAAATACTAAATAGGCTTAATTAAATAGGGAACTAGGCTTAGATATATAAAAAAAGGGGTAGAGTTTTTTAATATAATTATATAATTAGTAAGTAAGGTCGTCGGGTTTTTAATTATAATAACTAAAAAATAATTCTTCTCTTTTTATTATCCCCTTATATTTTTATTCTAAATCTAAGTAAAGAGATAACTAAAGAATTAATAAGATTTAGTAATATTTTTGTAAAATAATATTTAATAAATAAAAACTCGTAGCTTATACTAAGGATTAGTAGTAATAAGGGGTAATCTACCTCTTTTAAAAAGCTTTTATTTATAATCGAGTTTATTTAGTAAGTAGTTAAGTATCCTCGTCCCTAGAGTTTATTATATTATACTTATAATCGAGAGGTAGAATCGTAGTATCGATTATATTATTTTATAAAAATAAAAAGTTAGCTAAGTTAGAAATAAAGTTATTATAAAAATTAGACTTATTAAGTAATAAATAAAGGCTTTTTAAAGATTTTAAAAACTTCTTAAGTCGATTATTAATATAAATAGCCCTTATAATTAGTTTATTAATAAGTATTTTTAATTAATATAACGATCCGTTTAGAGTAGTTAAATAAATATAAAAAGGTCCTTATTAATAATAATTAAGTTTTTTAGAAATTAATATATTGATCTTTTATTAAACGTTAAAAACGAGAACTAAATTACTAGTTTATAACTTTATTAATTAAAAAGAGTACGAGGAGTTAAACTAATTATAGGTTTAGGCTCGGTATTAAGTAACTTTATTAACTATAACTTCCTAGTTATTTATTAAAAAAGTAAAAGCTCGTAATTAGGCTTAGACTTCTTAATATATTATATATATATTCTTCTAATTAAGTACTCTCTAAATCGCCGTTCTTTTTTTAAGTAGGGTCGTTATATAACAACTATAAATAAAATAAAATAGTATATAACTTAATAATACTCTAATAGTTATTTTATTTATAAAAAGGGCCGTGATAAGTATAGGTTTAATATCTTTCTTTTTTTAATCTAATTAAATATAAAGTATATATATAATAAGTTAGTAACTTTTTTTAAAGAGCTTATTAGCGCGAGGGTTATAAGTTAATATAACTTTCTATTAAGTATTATATTATTAATTAAACTATATTATAATACTTATATTCTCTCGTCCCTTATAAATTATTAGAGTACCGTAGATCTTATAATAATAAATAATATTTTTTTAAATAAACTTCGTAATATTCTTTAATATAATATTTATTATAATCCGTATTATTAAGTGTTTTATAAACTTATAACGCGCCTTAATAACTTTTTATTTACTTATATACTAAATATTTAAATAGACCTTAAAGAAAGGTTTATAAATTAGAACCGTAGATATATAGGGGTTATTAAAGCGTCGTAATTTAGCTTTTTAATAAGCTTCGTAAATCGTAATTAGTTCTTAGGTCTAAGTATATATTCTTAGCTAGTAGTATTATTTTATAAAGTAGAAATATATAGCTTCTTATTCTTTATACCCGGACTTATTATATACTTCGTTAATTAAATTTACTTAGTAGTACTTATTATTAATTACTTAAGTAAGTTAAGGACGAGTTTTTATCCCCTATTAAAATAGAAGTTTATTTTATATAATAAATCGTATTACTATTTATTTAAAATATCTAAACTAATTAAAGGGTATACTAACTAGCTTTTTGAAAATAAAAAAGAAATAGGTAATTTATTTTAAAAGATCTAATTATTATTTGTTTAGCGCTAGTATATTAGCCGGAATATTTATTTCTTATATCTAATTAATAGTAGTATTATTATGACTATATACTATAATAAAAAAGTTCTTTATAACTCGTATTCGTAGGACTTATACGTTAATAAAGTCCTTAATATCCTTATTAAGCTCTACCTTAACTAAGTTAAATTAGCTAGGGGTTTTTTTTAAAAAGCTATTTACTATAGTATTCTTTTTCTTATTAATATACTTAATTATAAAGTTAAAAAGTCTAATTTAAAAGAGCTAGTGTATTATTATTATTAATAATAGGTTATTTGTTATATTATTAATCTAAGTAATTAGGACTCGGGCGTTAGTTTTTAATAAGAAGTTAATTTTAAATAAATAATTATAAAAACGCTTTAAACTTATTAAAACGCCTCGTATTTCGAGCTTTCTAGAGTTATAATTAAGCTCTAACCCGCGCTATATCCCGCTCTCGTATTGAGTAATAATACGCTCGTTATTAATAATCTAACTAAGTATACTACCCTATTTTTTAATAATAGCGTTTATTATAAAAATAATCTATTTAGCCTTAGTACTATAGTTTAGTAAAACTAAAATAGGGGTTATAATAATCGCCTTTTTAAATATTTTTATAGCCTCGATTTATAGTACTCTTTATTTAAAAAATTAGTTCTTACTAAATAAGGAGTATAACGGGGCTATTATAAAAAAAAATTATTCGATTTAGTAATAGTAAAAAGTAATAATACTAAAAAACGATCTAATTTTTAAAATATTTAAGTATTTTATTTATTTAAGGATCTTAAGAACTTTAGTTTAATTAGGCCGTCTCCCTTTTATATTATAAAAATAGCTTATAATAACTACGAATAGCTAGTACTATTACGACTTTATTTTAAAAATAATATAACTAGCTAGCTTAATATTAACTAAGATTTAATTAATATTCTAAAAGTATTTATAAACGAATCGCTAGATCCTAAGATAGTTAATTAAGTACTTATTATTATAATAAGATTACGGGCTTTTAATTACGATATTATTAATAAAAGCGTTATAATATTTTAAAATTAAGTCGTAGAGAATGCGGGTTATAATTTAATAAAATTAAGCTATTAAATTTATTACTCTTATTAAGAAGGTATAGTATTTATATAGCCTAAGTAGAGTTAAAAAAGTTATTAAATTATAGCTCTTTTTATTTAAAAAGATCTAATCGTAATTAAAAAAGAAATTTAAGAGGGAAATAAGCTAATTTATAATAAATTCCTTTAAGAACTTATTAACGTTAAGTAGTTACTAAGTATTTTAAAAAGTAATAGCATTAACCTTAGTTACTAAGTTAATTAACTAAAAACTACTATTTTTTTTTATTATTAAGAACTAAGGGTTTTAATACGTAGTATAGCTTTTTTAATAATACCCTAGGTAATACGTTTTTAAATTATTTTAAAAGCTTTTAATAATAAAACCTTTAGGATCGAGATACTTTTTACTTATTAAGCTTTATAGGGTATAATCTTAATTAATTATAGTAGTACGATTATAGGGTCGAGACGGCCGTATTTAGAGAAGTTTTATATTAATACTTTTTCTTAATTAAGGAGTATTTACTTAAAGAGATCTTATTTATAAAATAAGAAATAGTTATAATCCTTAAGAATAGCTTAGAGTTAGTTATTCGTTAATTTAGAGCCTAGTTTTATATTTAAGAACTTAGGTATAATAATATTTTTATAAGGGCCCGATTAGTTTTATAGCTTATTTTTAACCTCTTTAAGTTTCTTAAGCTTTTAATAAGGATTATTATTAAGTATCGATTTATTAGAGAGTACGTTATTAACTAGCTAGACTTTTTAGTTTTTTCTTTTATATATTATATTAATTTTAATAATATAAAGAACTTTATAAAAGGCTTTTTTAGCTATCTCGTACTATTTTAACGCCTTTTATTTTAGTTTTATAATTTATTATTTAATATATAACTCCTTTTATTAAAAAGTAAGTATTCTTATTAAGAGACGTAAATCGTCTTAGTTAGCTAATTTATTTAATTTATTTCTAGCCTTATTCCGAACGGTTACTATTACTTTCCTAATTTATATAATCTAAGGCTAGATCGTATAGAGCGTAACTTTAATTATAATTTAATTAGCTTAGTTTTAATCTAAGACCGCTATAATACGCTCGTTTTTTTCTTATTTAAATTCTAAGTAAGGGTTATTAGAACTAATAATATTTTTAGTTATACTATTAGTATTTAGTTTTTTAATCTAAAAACTTCTTCTACGTACTACTTAAACTAGGGTAAGATATTTTTTATATTTTAAAAACCGTTCGTCTTAATTATTTTTATAAAAATCCTTAGCCTCGTATCCTCGATATAAATTAGAGCGGTAATTATTAACTTATTATATTTAAAAAATAGCTTAGTATTTTATATAAACAAAAGACTTAATAATAATAAATTAGAAGTCTCTCGCTCGTCCTTAATAAAAAAATAAGTAGTTATTTTAAACTTATTAATTTATATATTTATAAAATAGAAGCTATTAAAAGTTATTTAGCTAGTTAAATCGTACTTAAACGTTTATATTTAAAGCTTTATTATTATATAAGAAATACTAGCTTTTTTAACGTGATATTTCGAGAGGATATTAACTTACGCCTTAGTATTTAAAATAACGACGATTATTAAACCCTTATTATTCTAATTTATATTAAATATTTAGATTTTTAATTATAAATAGGCGTTTAAAATTATAAAAGTTAAGAACTTAGAAATCGGGTTAGTGCCTCTAACTCTACTAATTTTAGCTATATAGCTTGGTTTTAAAAAAAGGTTCTCGTTATACTCGTTAAAGAGATCCTTAATATCTTTTTATTATTACCTATTCTCCGCTAAGTTAGCTAAGGATTTTAGAGCTTTTAATAAGATTTTATTAATATTAAAGTACTAAAATAAAGTGGGGCGATTAGTCCTAGTATTTCTTTTTTTTAAAGCTAATTAAGTATAAGGACCTATAGGAGAGCTAATTAGAGGAAGATATAAAGAGAAAGGCCCCCGATTAAAGAGAGGAGCTTAGTAATACGGACTTTTATTTTAATTATATATATATTTTTTTAAGATCGATCTAGAGCCTTTTTAATAATTTATTTTTAAATATAATAATATAAAATAATTAAGAACTCTACTTTTTTAATCTAGTTAATACTACCCTCTTTTTTTAGTTATAACTCCGTTAATTAAAGCCGTATTAACCTAATTAAAAGAGGTATTTTATATTATTTTTATAAGTATTAGTAGTTCTTTTTAAGTACTATATTATAAAAGTCCTTTATACCTTATACCTTTTTAATAATCTCCTTTTTTAAAAATCCCTTCTCTTTTTAAATAAAAAAATAAGTAAAAAAAGCCCGACTTAATCGGAGATAATTTAAATAAATAAATAAAAAAAAGTAATATAATAATTAAAATAAATATGAGTAATAGGACTCTAATCGAAAGAAAAACTAAACGATTAAAATATAAAGACAAAGACGTATAAAAAAAGGCTTCTCATTTAACGAAAAAGGGATACGATAGACCTTAATAAGCAAATAAAATAAATAAGTAGAGAAATACGTAAATACTTAGGACCGGATCGGGCTTAAATACAAATATTACGATAATATAATAAAACGAACGACGAGTTTTGATTAGAACTAATAGAATACTTTAATAAGTATAACTAGTTATTTAACTAGACTATTCCTTAATAATTAATATAGCCTAGAGATTTAATAATAGACCTATTTAGAGGTATAAATATATCGGACTAAGGGCGCTTAAGAAACTAGTTTTTAACTAGACTTATTAGTAATTTTAATTAGTATTATTATAAGCCTAATACGAAGTCTAATTAAAACTCTAGTTATATACTTAATAAGGGCTAAGAAGGACGGCCTAAATTACGCTAATTAAAATAACGGTTATACTTTAGTTATTAAGACGGCTCTTCTCCTCTCTTTTTAAACTCTATTTAGAATAAATAAACTAATATAAAACTATTAAAATTATAAATAAAATTAATAAACTATATTTTTAATAACCTCGGATTATAAATATAAATAACTAATATATTATTTTTATTATTATTAGCGCCCCTTAGGACGTTTAATTATATAAACCTAACCTTTCTATTTTAAATAAATCGTCTACTAGACTAGCTTTTATAGTTTATTAAGACCCGTAAACCGCGGAGTTATTTAATAATAATAAGCCTACCCTTAGTAATAAATCTATTTACTAATTTAATTAAAAAAGGCTAGTTACGGCTTAGGTTAAAATAAATACTTTAATTAATACCCTCTTAAGTACTATTACTACTTAGATCTAAATAACTATACTTTAAACTAAGGACTTTACGATTTCTTAGCCTAATTTAATAAAGAATATAAGGTTTTATAAAATACTGTTCTCTAATTAAAAAGGGACTATAGTTTTTAAAAATAATAATATCGTAGACTTTTTAAAAAAGTTCGAAGACTAGTATAAGATTAGTAAGGTCCCGGACCGATTTAAAAATAAACTTATTATATATATTATAAAAGGAGATTATTAAACTCTAGTTAAAAACGTAATTAGAGGACTACCCTAGGCCTAAGCTAAGGATTTTTTTTAAAAAAAAGTATAGAAAATAGGATACTAACCGTTTTTTAAATAAGGAAAAGTAGATTAAAAGAGTTATTAAAGGACTATTTATCTCGTTTTCTAACTTAAACTTTATTTAAGTACTATTTACTAAGATAAATAATATAATTATTCTTATTAAATAATAAGACCTCTATATTATAACTAATAAAAGCCTAATTAAGGCCGTATATAAGCGGTTTTATACTAATATTATAAAAGAAATAGTAGAGGAAGTTAGGGTTACTTTAAATAGCTTTATTAAATTAATAAAATACGCAAGGTTTAAAGCAGGACTTCTTAACGTAATTATATATAAAAAAGAATATAGCCTACTTTTTATAAATAATTAGAGTTAACTTAGTACCTCGCTATAATCCCCTATTTTATAAGTACATAAAAATACTTAGTACTAGTATTTAAACCGCTAGTAATATCGCTAACTAACGATAGGGGCCTAGGTTACTTAGGTAGTTATTAATAATACTACTAATTCTAACCTAGTTAATAAAATAAGTAAGCTAAAGATTTATTAAAATAGTATTTACTCTCAAGGTCTTACTTATATATTTAAAATAAGTACTATATATCTTAATCGGCCCCTAATTATAAAACCTAGAGACCGCTATTAGTATTACTAAAATCTATATTACTAAATTATTAAGGATTACGATTAATACACTCTTAATAAGGACGCTTATTTTATTATTTTAACTTAGGGAGCTTAGTACTACGGAAAGTACGACGGGTATAAGCTTATAAGAAATATCCCCTTTATTATAATTCAAAATAAAAAAAAGCGTACGATCGCTAATCGCATTACCCTTTTTTTTATATAATAAATATATTAACTAAGGAAAATACTAAGCTTTTAGTTAAGTAGATTCTAAATTATTAAATTAGACTACCTTAGTAAACTATACTTATACTTCCCTTAACTAATCCTACGAGTATAATTAAATATATCTATATAATATAACCTAATTTAAACTACTATAACTAAGCGGACGTTTATACCGTTTATAAGAGGAGACCGCCCAAAAACCGTACCTTAGTAACTACGTTATACTCTAAAAAAATATATAAAATCGATAGCCCGAGCTAGCTTTTATAACCTAAATAAAAAACGGTTTCTTTCTCTAATTAAAAAAGAGAAATTATAAAAATTAATAATAATAATAAGGTTTTTAAAATAATAGAGAACGTAACTTCTATATTTATTTTTAAGCCCTAGCTTATTAAAGTCCTAATTAGTACCCCTAATACTAGTACTTAAAGAACTTAAGAACCTTTTCTTTATAAGATTTAAAAAATAATAATTACTAAGTAGACCTGTAATTTTAACCTTAGGGCCGAGATAAAAAAGCTAATAAAAAAAAAGCTCGAGGCCCTAATCTTACTTCTTATAAACTTCTTATAAAAAATTATATTAGAATATATTATAATAATAGCGATTTTAATATATAATTAAGAGTATTTTAATATTAATAAAATCTTATTAAAAACTCTAAAATCCTTAGTAAATCTAATAAAAACTAAGTAATAATAAAAAGATATTAAAAATCTTTTTAACGAGTATAACTAGAACCTCTTTTTAAAGCCGAGCTATATAGTTAAAATTAGTAAAGTTAGAAGCGCTAATTTAATTTCTAAGCTCCTAACTTCCGTAATTTTAAATACCTACTTCTAATTAAAAATCTAAATATCTAACGTAAATTAGGATAATAAGGGTTCGATAATCGTCGCTATTTTAAATACTAGGGTATAAGTTAATATCTTCTTAAAATAATACGTTAAAAAAGTTAGTATTTCTTATATAATAACGAAGCTTTAAATATAGACGTTTAAGTACGATCCGACTAGCTAAATAACTTTTAATAGCTTTTATTTTATAGATATATAGATTAATAAGTTTAAAATAATTACTTATTCCCTTATTAAGGACGAGCGAGAGACCTCCGATCTATTATTACTAAGTCTTTTATTTATATAAAATACTAAACTATTTTTTAAATATAATAGGTTAATAATTACTACTCTAATCTATATCGAGGACACGAGGCTAAGGATCCCTATAAGGATAATTAAAACGAATAGTTTTTAAAACGTAAAGGATATTCCACCCTAGCTTAAATAATATATAAAGGAAGTTTTTAAATTAAAAAACTAAATATTAATAATATAACCGGGGATACTACTAGTTTTAATAACCTTTATTTAAAATCTAAGCTAAAAAAAGATAAGTATATTATAGCGGTCTTAGACTAAGGCTAAGCTAATTAGATTATAACTATAGTCGCGCTTTATATAATCTAGCTTTAAATTATATAAATTAAGAGAATAATAATAGCTACTCGGAATAAGGCTAAAGATAGACCGAACGAATTAGTTAATTAAAACGATTTATATCTCTTAATAAGAACACCTACTTCTTAATAAAAAGAGTTATATATTAAATAATAAATTATAAAACTAGAATAAAAAGTATTAAAATAATATAAAACGGCTAAAAAAGCCTTTTATAAAATTCCCCGTATTATAAAAGCTATTACGATATATAAAAAAAAGGATTAAAAAATCTAGCTAGTTAACGACGCGCCCTCTAATAGATTAATACCTAATAACGATCCTTATTAAAAGTTTAAAAAACTTAAAGAGGTTAGAAATAAGCTATAAGACTAATTAGGCCCCTATAAAAATATTATTATACTTAAATTTTTTAATATAAAACTAGGCTCTAGATTAACGAACGACCGCTTCTGAGCTATTTTTAAGGGTTATAACTATCTCCTACTTTATAAATAAAATCTCCTTAAGTAAATACTCCTTAATTAAAAAAAAGTACTAATATAAGACTTTTCTAAATACGGCTATCTTAACTTTATAGTTGCGCTATTATAATTAATTAAAACTATATTTTATAAAACTTAGTAAGTAAAAAATATCCCGATCCTAAAAGCTCTATTATTAAAAACCTTTCTAAGAACGTATTACCTAGGGTATTATTAAAGAAAGCTATACTACGTATTAGAACCCTTAGTTCTTAATAATAAAAAAGAACAGCGGTTTTTAGCTAATTAACTTAGTAACTAAAATTAACACCGTTACCCTTTAAGACGCTTAGTAACTACTTAATACTAACGAGTTCTTAGAGGAATTTATTATAAATTAACTTATTTCCCTCTTAGATTTCTTTTCTAACTACGATTAGATCTCTTTAAATAAAAAGAGCTACGATTTAACGACCTTTTTAACTCTACTCGGGCTATATAAATACTATACCCTCCTAATAAAAATAACAAATTTAATAACCTAATTTTATTAGATTATAATCTATATTTTTTATAACTTAATTTTAAAATACTATAGCGCTTTTATTAATAATATCGTAATTAAAGGCCCGCGATCTTATTATAATAATAAGTACCTAACTAACTATTTTAAAATTTAGTAATTTATTTATGAATACCTCTAGAATACCGATTAAATCTTAGTTAACGTCGAGCTAGTTAGTTATACTATTTTTAGAGTAAAGTCGTAATAATACTAACTATCCGCGGTTATTATAAGCTACTTTTATAATATAAAAGGGAGACAGCCTAATTAGGCTAAAGTCTTTAAAATCCTTAAATAAATAAAATACTTAAACGTCTTAGAAATTAGATCGTTTTTTAGTATTATTACCTTTTACTATTACTAAATTAAGTAATTTTTTTTTAAAATAGCCCTATTATACTCCCTACTTAGTAAGAACTAATTTTTTAAATAGGGAGTATTATAAATTAAAACTATAAAAATACTTAAAAAGGCGATTATTATAGCTCTTATTCTAGTTCTACTAAACTATAGTACTAAGGCCGGACGGATTATTTTTATAATAGACGTTAGTATTAAAAAATAGAGTAATATACTTAGCTAGATTATTAATAATAAGCGTACTATTACTTAATATAAGAGCGGGATATAACGCGGGCTAGAGCTTAATTATAACTCTAAAAAGCTCGAAATACGAAGCGTTTTAATAAGCCTAAAGCGTTTTTATAATTATTTATTTAAGATTAACTTCTTATTAAAAACCGACGCCCGAGTCCTAGTTACTTAGATTAATAGTATAGTAAATAACCTATTATTAATAATAATAATATACTAGCTCTTTTAAACTAGACTTTTTAATTTTTAAATTAAGTATATTAATAAGAAAAAGAATATTACGGCGGATAGCTTTTTAAAAAAACCCCCTAGTTAATCTAACCTAGTCGAGGTAAAGCTTAACGAGGATATTAAAGACTTTATTAACGTACGAGTCTTATGAACACGAGTTATAAAAAACTTTTTTATTATAATATATAGTTACGGTAATACTATTATTAATTAGATATAGGAAATAAATATTCTAGCTAATATATTAGTACCGAACGAATAATAGTTAGACCTCTTAAAATAAATCGCCTATTTCCTTTTTATTTTAAAAAAGCTAGTTAGTATACTTTTTAATTAGTTTAGATATTTTAAGTAAATAGCGAAACGATTTATTATATAAAATAAACTTCTATTTTAATAAAAAATAAAGACTCGTCCCTAACTTACTTAAGTAATTAATAATAAGCGCTACTAAGTAGACTTAATTAGTAAAATATATAATAAGTCCGGGTATAGGGGACGAGAGGCTATATATTTTTATTTTATAAAACGATATTACTAACTAGGAATATACGCTTAGATTTAGGAGCTAATTGCGACTTACGAGGCTTATTAAAAAGCTAAATTACGACGCTTTAATAACCTCTATATATTTATAGTTCCGATTTATAAACCTTTTTTTAAAGTTTATTTAGATATTTAGTATATAAGTAAATAAAAGGTTATTAAAGCGCGTTATAAGTTTATGGAATATTTAAAAACGCGGATTATAACGAACGCTATATTAAAAAATATTACGAAGTTTATTTAAAAAGATATTATTTATTATTATAGGATCTATAGTACTTTAATTATTAACGGGGGACGAGAAAATATAGGTACTATAACATAGCTTAATTAACGATATAGTACTTAGTAAAAGATTATATCGGCTTATAACCCTCGTACTAACGGGCTCTTTAAAAAGGGTTACTAACCTATTACGTACATACTTCGTACTTAGTTAGATTAAAAAAAAAAATATTAAACTAATACTAACTATAGCCTTTTTTATAAATAAGATAACTATTAGAGTATTATTAGGTTATATACCGTTCTATTTTATTTATAGTCGTTATATAACGACCCTAATTAAAAAAAGAACGGCGATTTAGAGAGTACTTAATTAAGAGAATATATATATAATAAATTAAAAAATTTAAGCCCGATTATAAGCTTTTACTTCCTTAGTAAATAACTAAAGAGCTATAGTTAATAAAATTACTTAATACTAAGCCTAAACCCGTAATTAGTTTAACTCCTTATATACCCTCTAATTAATAAAGTTATAAATTAATAATCTAGTTTTTATTTTTAATATTTAATAAAAGAATAATATATTAATTTTTAAAAAACTTAATTATTATTAATAAGGACCTTTTTATATTTACTTAGCCGCTCTGAATAGATCGTCGTATTAACTAGAAATACTTATTAATAAACTAATTATAAAGGCTATTTATATTAGTAATTAACTTAAGAAGTTCTTAAAGTCTCCGGAAGGCCTCTACTTATTACTTAATAAGTCTAATCTTTATAAGGACTTTATTTCTAACTTAACTAACCTTTTATCTTTATAAAATAATATAATTAATACCGCGATTTTACTTCTTAATTATAATAATAATATAATAAACTCTAGGGACAAGGATACTTAACTAATTATTAAGTAAACCCGATTATAAATAAGGGCCTCTCGAGAGGGCTAGATTACCCCTTATTATTATTAATCCTTAGTATAAGTTACGAGTTTTTTTTATTTATTAAATATTATTTTATAAAAATATTATTAAATCTTATTAATTCTTTAGTTATTTTTTTATCTAGATCTAAGATAAAAATATAAGGGGATAATAAGAGGAGAGGAATTATTTTTTAACTATTATAATGAAAAACTTAACGACCTTATTTATTAACTATATAATTATATTAAAAGACCTTACCCCTCTTTTTAAATATCTAAGCCTAGTTCCTTATTTAATCGAGCCCGTTTAGTATCTAGCTTAGCCTATATAACCTCTTACTCTACTTATTTTATCTTAATATATTAATAACTTTTATAAGTTATAAATATATAATTTTTAATAAGGTACGTAAAAAGGGCGTCCTTAAGAATAAAATCGTACTTATCCTCCTTAGTTTTAGTAATATCGATCTAGTTAGCGACTATATAAACTAAAATCTTAACTTTCTTAATATTAATTAGGATTAAAAATACTACCCTATTACTATTTATTATACGATAATAACGATAGCCTTGTTTAGAATCAGCTCTAAACTAATTAATA
Organism: Colletotrichum cuscutae; assembly: GCA_030869315.1. Lineage (NCBI taxonomy): Eukaryota > Fungi > Ascomycota > Sordariomycetes > Glomerellales > Glomerellaceae > Colletotrichum > Colletotrichum cuscutae. The sequence continues at coordinate 132,071 of MPDP01000254.1, forward strand.
GCCTACTAGTTATTACTTTTTTTAAAATAGTATTTCTTATTTTTAGAATATATATAATTATTATATTAATTATTAAAGTAATTTAGAAAAGAAACGTACTTAAAATAGGGGACTATCTTTTTAACTAGCTCCTTAGTATTAAAACCGATATACTTCTAAAAAGACCGTATATAATAGTTATAAAATATAGTATTTTAAATACTATAAGCCTAAATAAATAAAAAATTAATAATAAGAGTTCGTTTGCCTAATTATTAAAATAAAAGGCCAAAGTAACTAGCGTAATCGTAACTAATAAAAACCTAATAGTTTTATAAAAATAATCTGCCTATAATACTTAAATTATAAACGTACTTCTTAATAACGTTCTAATTCGTAATTAATTACTAAAACTTCTAAACTATTTCTCTTTTAGTATACCTCTTAACCTAAGGATTTATAATATAAAATTCGGTATAAAGCTCTCTAGCTAATTTAAGAAGAGTTAACTAACTAATAGTTTTAAGGATTTAAAAAAGAGTAATATTAAATTAGGATAAGGATTAAAAAGATTAAATAAAGTAGCGCTTACTATAGTTTATTTTTTATTAACTTTTTAAAACTCATAGCTCTAAGTTTTTTAAAAATAGACCTTTTTAAGAGTAAAAGAGGAATATTACTAAGGCTAGACGTCGTAACGAATAGTTTTAATAATCCGATACGCGTTATTAATAACTAAAGTGTTAAATATAATAAGTAAGTAGATTATATTATTAAAAAGAAAAGAGATTAAGTAAAAAAGGATAATTACGATTAAAAAGCTATTATTTAGAAGAAAAAATAAAAAGTAATAAAAGAATCGAAAAAGGGCCTTTATATACCCCCCCTAGATCCGGGGTATTAAAAAAGAAAGTACTATAAGCTTCTTAGCTAATCGGCGCTAAATTATAGCTACTATATAAAAAAAAAGGAGTAAATTATAAGATCGGGGCCTTCTTATAATTTATAATATAGCGCTTTCTTTTTTAATTAGTAAAGGCCGCTCTTATAATTAGTATAAAAAGGTAGCTTTTTACCTAGCTACTTAACTTTTCTTTCTTTCCTCTTTAACTACTTCTTTATAACTATTACTAATTAAACTTCTTTTAATTTTTACTTTTTAATTTACTATATAAATACAAACCTAGCGATTTATAATAGCCTTTTTACTTCCTATTTCCCTTTTTAAACTAGATAATAAAAAGGATATAGTACGAATTTAGGGCCCGATTACGATAAAGAACTTTAAAAACGATACTAAATATTAATTAAAAAAGTAAAATCTAAATAGATATATTATTTTTAATAAGACTAACCTTAGGACTATAATAAATACTAAGGACTCTTAGTTCGTTAATTTTAATACGAACTACCGATATAAAGTATATACTAACTATTACTTAAACTTAGTACTTAAATAAACTAGTTTTTTTTAAATAATCTTAACCCCTCGTAAAATCGACTTTTTTATCTAGCTTAGCGTAGGGGACGTACTTCCTTTTTTTAAGTAGTATCCTAAGGCTTTTAAGAGTTTAAAAAACTAGAAGACTTAAATAAGTTAGACCTATTATAAAGTAATAGAGATCTTAATTAATTATTATAATTTTTAAAGACGCTTATTATATAAAAATTAAATTCGAAAATATAAAATTAGATCTATAATAAAGGTTATAATATAGGACCTTGCTCTAGTATATAATATATTTATAATTAAAAAGAGATAGGAGAGTACTTTTAAACTAAATAAGACTCTTACCCTAATCCCTTAAACTTAAGAAATTATATAAAAAATTAGGACTTTAGTATACTTAGTAATCTTCCCTCTTTATATTAATAATCCGGGCTATTTTATAAAAATAATTATTAACTAATAAGATAATATAGTTTATTAATACGATTTAAAATAAGCTCTTAAGTATTTAAAGAGGATATTTATTAATAATATCTAAGTACTAAGAGCCTTTTATAGCTAGATTAATATATCTTTTTATATTTAATAACTAATTAATATAAGTACTTATATAATCCCTATAGTATAATAGCTAAGTAAATAAGAATATAGTCTATATATACTTAAATAGTTTTATAACGTAGTCCGATATAGCTAACTTAACTTAACTTATAATACGTATTAAATAACTTATAAATACTTTAGATCGTTTAATAATAAACTCCGCGCGGCTTAGATTTAATAAATTAGTTACGAGTTTTAATATAATAGTTATTACCTTTTTAATATAATAAAACCTCCTTTAAAAAGGTCCTTTGATAAAGTAATAAATAATCGGGACTTTAAAAATAGGCCCTATACTAACTTAAATAACTCTAACTACGCTATAACCGACGTTTCTAAAGTACTAACTCTTTAAAAATTTAGTACTCGCTTACCTAGCCTTAGGTTTATTAACTAAAATCTAAGAATTTATAACCCCTATAATTACGGCTATTATACTTTTATTAATCTTATATATTTTAAAAAAACGTATAAAATAGTTAAAAACCTTAAGTAAGAACTTACCGCTTTTAAAAAGTTATTTTTACTATCTTAATCCTTAAAAATATTAAAAAGTACCCGAGGATTTACAATAAGTAGCGACCTTAATTAGACTCTGCGGGTAATTAAACTAATAAAAGTTACTAATTAGTATTTAAATACTATTATTAATAATTAACTTATATACTTAATCGATATTCTTAAGACTTATTAAGTTATAAAGTCTTTATTAAATATATTACTACTTAAGTTATTACTATACCTTAGCCCGGCTCTTAATAAAGCTAGTCTAAGTAATTAAGAAAATAATTTTTTAAATACTCTAGTTAAGGGTAGGAATAGTCTTATTATAAAAACTCTAATTAAAATACCGAGGGTTTAGTTAAAATAAGAAGTTATTAAGCGTACGCTTTCTAAATATAATTAGGCTATATAAAAAAATAATAAATATTAGTATTAAGAGCTAGCTAAGTTTTATTAAGATCTTTTATAACGTTAAAGTATATATATAAGTAAAGTTAATATTAATAAGAGTATAAGGGAATAATAAGTTAATTAGTACGACGACCCGATTATAAAAGCTATATATATAACTCTAGCTTATACTTTTTAAATATTTTTATTAATAAAAAGATTTAAAGAGAATTAGGCTAATAAAGGTTAGGATCGGGAGATTATTAAGAAGAATTAAAATAAGAACTAAGTAAAGTTAGTAAAGAAAGTAATAAAAATAGAGGAGGTAAAAAAAGCGATTATAAAAAAGAAGGGTAAGTAAAAAGTTTAATATAATTAACTATATATAGTAATTAAGATTAATTTAAAATAATTTTTTTTTATAAAGGATTAGGGAAAAAGAAATTAGGGGACGATTAGAATAGGGTAGGACGATTAGTCTTAGTATTTCTTTTTTTTAAAACTAATTAAGTATAGGGACTTATAAGAGAGCTAATTAGAGCAAAATATAAAAAAAAGGGCCCCCGATTAGGGAGAGGAGCCTAGTAACGCGGATTTTTATTTTAATTATATATATACCTTTTTAAAATCGAACTAGAGCCTTTTTAATAATTTATTTTTAAATATAATAATATAAAATAATTAGGAACTCTACCCTTTTAATCTAGTTAATATTACCCTCTTTCCTCGGTCGTAACTCCGTTAATTAAGGCCGTATTAACCCGATCGAAAGAGGTATCTTGTGTTACTTTTATAGGTATTAGTAGTTCTTCCTAAGCACCGCACCGCGAAAGTCCTTTATACCCTATACCTTTTTAGTACCCCTAATTACGTATTAAAGTCGCTATTATTATAATATATTTTAATATAATTTTTTATAAAAGGTTTATAAAAAGCGAGATCGGGGCCTTAAGCGTCTTTTTTATTAGCTTTTTAACCTCGACCTTAAGATTAAAAATATAAGTTTAATTTATAATTATTATTTTCTAAGTCTTACGAGGAAAAGGCTCTTAGGTTCTTTAAGTACTAGTATTAGAGGTACTAATTAGGATTTTAATAAGCTAAGGCTTAGAAATAAATATAAAAGTTATATTCTTTACTATTTTAAAAACCTCGTTATTATTATCGATTTTTATAATTTCTCTTTTCTAATTAGAAAAAGAAACTATTTTTTTTTAAAGATTATAAAAGCTAGTTTAGGTTATTAATCCTATATGTCTTTTTAAAATATAACTTAGTTACCGAGGTACGGTTTTTAAATAGTCTTTTCTTATAAATAGTATAAACGTCCGCTTAGTTATAATAATTTAAATTAGGTCGTACTACGTAAATATATTTAACTATATATATAAGATTAGCTAAGAGAAATATAAGTATAGTTTACTAAAATAGTCCGATTTAATAATTTAGAATCGCCTTAGTTAAAAGCTTAGTATTTTCCTTAGTTAATATATTTACTACGTAAAAAAAAGGATAATATAATTAATAATCCTACACTTTCTTTCGTTTTTAATTATAATAAAGGGGATATTATTTATAAGCTTATAACCGTTACGCTTTCTATAGTACTAAGCTCCTTAAGCTAAAATAATAAAATAAGCGTCCTTATTAAAAGTATATTAATCGTGATTTTTAATAATTCGGTAATATTAACTCTAGTAGTACTAGTAATAATCTCTAGGTCCTATAATCGGGGGCTAATTAGGACGCGTAGTACTTATATTAAATATACGAATAAGACCTTAAAAATAAAAGCTATATTAATAGATTTTTAGCTTATTTATTTCGTTAGCTAGGTTAGAATTAGTAGTATTATTAGTAGCTACCTAAGTAACCTAGGCCTTTATTATTAACTAGCGATATTATTAATAGTTCGGATATTAGTACTAAGTATTACTATATACTTAAGGAGTAAGAGGTCGTAATAAGGTTTTAAGTTAATTTTAATTATTTATAAAGAGTAAGCTATATTCTTTTTTATATATAATTATATTAAGAAGTCTTATTTTAAACCTCGCGTACTTTATTAATCTAACGAAGCTATTTAAAATAACCCTAACTTTTTTTACTACTTTTTTTATAATATTAATATAGAACTGCTTATATACGGCCTTAATTAGGCTCTTATTAATTACGATATAGAAGTCTTATTATTTAATAAGAGTAATTATATTATTAATTTTAATAAATAGTACTTAAGTAGAGTTTAAATTAAAAAACGAAATAAGTAGTCCTTTAGTAACTCTTTTAATTTACTCTTTTTTATTTAAAAAGCGGTTAATATTTTATTTTCTATACTCTTTTAAAAAGAAATCCTTAGTTTAGGCCTAGGATAGTCCTCTAATTACGTCCTTAACTAGAGTTTAATAATCTTTCCTTATAATATATATAATAAATTTATTTTTAAATCGGTCCGGGACCCTACTAATCTTATACTAGTCTTTAAACTTTTTTAAAAAGTCTATAATATTATCGCTTTTAAAGACTATAGTCCCTTTTTAACTAAGGAATAATATTTTATAAAACCTTATATTTTTTATTAAATTAGGCTAAGGAATTATAAGGCCCTTAGTTTAAGGTATAGTTATTTAGATCTAAGTAGTAATAGTACTTAAGAGGGTATTAATTAAAGTATCTATCCTAACCTAAGCCGTAATTAGTTTTTTTTAATTAAATTAGTAAGTAAATTTATTAAAAAGAGTAGTTTTTTTATTATTAAATAACTCCGCAGCCTATAGGTTTTAATAAACCGTAAGAGCTAGTTTAATAAATAGTTTATTTAAAATAAAAGGGTTAAGTTTATATAATTAAACGTCCTAAGGGGTACTAAACGTAATAAAAATAACGTATTAATTATTTATATTTACAGTCCGAGGTTATTAAAAGTATAGTTTATTAATTTTATTTATAATTTTAATAATCTTATATTAGTTTATTTATTTTAAATAGAGTTTAGAAAGAGAGGAGAGGAGCTATTTTAATAGCTAGAACATAGTTATTATCCTAATTAGCGTAATTTAGGCCGTCCTTTTTAATCCTTACTAAGTATATAATTAGAGTTTTAATTAAATATCGTATTAAGCCTATAGTAATACTAATTAAAATTATTAATAAGTCTAGTTAAAAGCTAGTTTTACGAGCGCCCTTAGTTTAACATATCTATACTTCTAAATAGGTTTATTATTAAGTCTTTGGGCTATATTAATTAATAAGGAATAGTCTAGTTAAATAACTAGTTATACTTATTAAAATGTTCTATTAGTTCTAATCTTAACTCGTTATTTATTTTATTATACTATTACGGCGTTTATATTTAGGCCCGATTTAGTCCTAAGTATTTATATTTTTCTTTCTTTATTTATCTTATTTACTTATTAAGGTTTATTATATCCCCCTCTTATTAAATAAAAAGCCCTTTTTTATATATTTTCGTTTTTATATCTTAATTATTTAGTTACTTTTTTTTTAGATTAGAGTCCTACCGCTCGTATTTATTTTGATTATTACGCCGCTTTTTTTAATTAATTTATTTAAAATATCTCCGATTGAGTTAGGCTTTTTTTTACTTATTTTCTTATTTAAAAAAAAGAGGGGATTTTTAGAAGGGGAGATTATTAAAAAGGTATAGAGTATAAAGGACTCTCGCGGTACGGTACTTTAAAAGAACTATTAATATTTATAAAAGTAATATAAGATACCTCTTTTAATTAGGTTAATACGGCCTTAATTAATAAAATTATAACTAAGGGAAGAGGGTAGTATTAGCTAGATTAAAAAGGTAGAGTTCTTAATCATTTTATATTATTACGTTTAAAAATAAATTATTAAAAAAGCTCTAGTTTAATTTTAAAAAAGTATATATATTTTTAAAATAGAAATCCGTACTACCGAGCTCCTCTCCCTAATTAGGGCCCTTTTCTTTATATCTTCTTTTAATTAGCTCTCCTATAAATCCTTATACTTAATTAGCTTTAAAAAAGAACTACTAGGACTAATCGCCCTACCCTATTCTAATACTAAAAGAAATAGGTATATAAAAATTTTAATAATCCTATTAATAAGTAAGTTAATATAATATTAGTTTATTTTATAAAAATCTACGCTCAAAAGGGATTTAAAGGGTAACTCTTATTTTATAAAATCGCTAACGACCTAAGTAACTAAAAGGACGAGTAGTTCGTAAGCGCTAATCCGAACGTAATAAAAAAGGTTATTAAATTCCTCTACTACCGAGGTATTTTATTATCCTAAGTAATAAAATAAAAAGCTTATAAAACGCTCGTTATAATAGTCGTTATTAACGATTTATATTATAAGATTAGAATTAGATTAACTAAGTAATATTAAAATATAATAAATTTAATAAAAAGATAAACTAACTAGAGTTTTTATTAAAAATTATTAATAATAATATATCGGCGCTTATTATAATAAGGGCTATATAGTGGTTTTTTTCTAGCTTTATAGGCGCAAAAGATCGACCTTAACGGGATTACGCTTTTAAAAGAAATTATATAATACGGTATACTTTTTAACTATATAATATACGTAATATACCCTAAGTACGTACTTAATATAATATAATAATTTCGATACGAAAACCGTTATATAATTTAGGATAGGTAAGCTACCCTCTTTGCTCACGCAGAGGCGCTAGCTAGAAAGGTTAATAATAAAAGTTAGCTATAAAGGTTAGAGGCGGCCTTCCTTAACCACAGAGGTTCTAAACTTTAATAGCGACGTAGAGGTTTTTAAAAAAAGGGCTAAAAGGGCTAATATCTAACTACTCTTTATACTAAAGCTTATAAAAATTCTTTTTATCCTTATTATTTTTAATATTACCTAAAGCTCTATTTAAACTAAATAAATCTACTAAATAAACTTATTAAATAAACTTATCAAATAAACTTATTAAATAAACTTATTAATATATAAACTACTACTCGTTAAGAACCTCTTAGTATATAATTAGTAACTAGCGGGCTAGGACTCTCTAAAAATACCCCTTAATAGGTCCCCCCCTCTAGGGCTCGACAGATTCTTAGGCCCCCTTAACGCCCTAGCTATCGTAACTAATATAAGTACGCTTAAAAAGTAGTATAATACTTTTTAATAATATAAAATTTGGCTAAGTAATAGTATAAATACCGTAAATAGCTAGGCTAATATGGATATTAAGATTTAATATATTAATATTAGCTTAAAAATTATATTTTATAAAGCTAAAAATCCTTTTAATATGGGCTATATTATAAATATAAGGGAATATATAAGGGGTCCCCTAACCCTTAATAAAAAAGAGTATATAATACGAGATTTAGTTACTTACGCGGGCTAGTACTAAGAGGTCTTATATACGTTAGAGTAGGTATAGCTCGCCCTCTAAATAGCTAGAACTTAGAGAACTTTACATAGTAGAAGGTCGGGAGCTATTGTAATTAGTAATTAGGTATAGAGCGCAATATACCCAGTTTTCCCTAATACGTAATACACGGTACGGCCCCGGCAAATTACTCCGTCGGGAGGATAATAAGGGTTATAAAGAGTATATAAGAGGAGTAGCTATTAATAATTTTACTAATTTTAATAACTAACTTAGTAATATTACTAATATATAACTTATTACTTATTAACTAGAGAGGTATACGATTAACTATATAAAATTAATACGACTATTTTAATATACGAGGGATATATAAAAAGACTACCCCCCGACAGAGTAATCCGCCGGGGCCGTACTGTATATTACGTATTAAAGAAAACTGGGTATATTGCGCTCTATACTTAATTACTAATTAAAATAGTTAACTAACTCGACCGTTATCTCCTTTTTATTAACTCCCGACCTTCCGCTACCTGTTTAGAGGGCGAGCTATACCTACTCTAACGTATATAAGACCTCTTAGTACTAGTCTACGTAAGTAGCTAGATCTCGTATTATATACTCCTTTTTATTAAGGGTTAGGGGACCCCTTATATATTCCCTTATATTTATAATATAACCTATATTAAAGGGACTTTTAGTTCTATAAAGTATAATTTTTAAATTAATATTAATATATTAGATTTTAACGTCCGTATTAGCCCGGCTATTTATGGTATTTATACTATTACTTAGCTAAATTCCGTACTATTAAAAAGTATTATACTACTCTTTAAGTATACTTATATTAATTATAATAGCTAGGGCGTCGAGGGGGCCTAAGAATCTATCGAGCCCTAGAGGGGGGGACCTATTAAGAGGTATTTTTAAAGTAGGTTCTTAACGAGGTAGTAGTTTATATATTAATAAGTACGTTTAATAAGTTTATTTAATAAGCTTATTTAATAAATTTATTTAGTTTAAATAGAGCTTTAAGTAATATTAAAAACGATAAGGATAAAAAGAATCTTTACGAGCTTTAGTATAATAAAAAAGTAGCTAGATATTAGCCTTTTTAGCCTTTTTTTTAAAAAACCTCTATGTTACTATTAAAGTTTAGAACCTCTATAATTAAAAAAGGCTACTTCTAACTATTATAGCTAACTATTATAGCTAACTGTTATAGCTAACCTCTATTATTAACCTTCTTAGCTAGCGCTACTACGTAAGTATATTACTTAGCCTATTATTAATAGGTAGTAAGGCAGCTTACTTATCCTAAATTATATAGCGGTTTTTATATCGAAATTACTATATTATGTTAAGCGCGTGCTTGGGGTATATTGTGCGTATTATATAATTAAAATGTATACCGTATTATATAATTTCTTTTAAAAGCGTAATCCTATTAAAGTCGATCTTTTGTGCCTATAAAGCCGGAAAAAAACTACTATATAAAAAGACTAACTTAACGATTATTATTATAAAGTTATTTACTAACTTTACAAAAATCTTTTTTAAAAAGAAACTATACTTAAAAAAGAAATATAAGGTTTTATAAAAAACTCTTATAATATTCTATAATTATTATAAAGAAATTAGAATCTAAAAATAATAATACTACTTAGTAATTAACGTCGTATTAATTAGTAAGGCTACGGATTATTATTACTAAGTAATATATACTATTGATCGAACTAACTTTTTAAGCGTAATTAATATAATTTAAAGTTAATTTAAAACTTAAAATAGGAGTCTAGAGCTCTTATCTAAGCTAAGGGTATTATTATTTAGATTTATAATTAGAACGATAAAAAAAAACGAGGCTAGAAATTCTTAAGGAACTTATTAATTATATTAATAAGTTAGTAAAGACGTAACTAAATAACTAGATAAATAAGTAAAAGGTCGGATATTTATATACTACTATTTAAAGAGTCCTAGAAGTAAAAGTAACTTTATACTAACTCCCTAAGTATTATAAAACCCTTTACTTAAGACTAAGGTCTAATTTTAATATTAAAACTAGGATACCCCGCTAAGTATACTTATAATCGTACGACGGCCCTTATTAATAATATTAAATAAACCGTACGTATAAAAATAAGGAGAGAGATACTAGATATAATAACTACTAGGCTAAAAGAATAAACACCTTAACTAGCTACTAGTTAAATTTAAAATTAAAGTAATAAAAAAAGAAGTATTTTATATATAAAAAGGATAGCTATTAAGTAAGTAATTATTCTAAAGAAGAACGTACTAATTCGTATAAGTAATATAAAAAGTTAAGAGTAGTAAATAGTAAAACTAATCTTTAGTAGTTTAACTAATTCCTTATTATATATAAGGGCAGATCTAAAAGTATAAAACTAAGTAAAGGTATAATTAGCGGCCTAGAAGATCTATATATAATAAGAAATTTAGAAAATAAAAAAGATCTTACCCTTTATATTAATAAAGTAGATTTGAATATAATTAACGAGATTAATTATTCTTTCTTTACCTCGTTAGCCTCTAGAGGATATATAAAACTAAATAAATAAAAAGTAATAAAAGCTCTTAATAAGTAGGCTTTTATATATAAATAATAAAAGAAGATCCTTTAGATAATAAATATAAGTAGATAAACGAATTCAATAACGCCGAATCCTATTTTATTACTATTTAAAAAAAATTAATACTTCTCTTAATACTTAAAAAGAAATAGGGTACTAAGTAATTTTAAAAGTACCTAAAGGGGTCCTTTTTATACTCCCTAAATTACTTAAATACTAAGCTTATATAAGTATTTTATACTAATAAACGATACGGCCTAGATATTTTCTAAGGGATTATCTCGGATATAGGAGTATTATAATAATTAACTAAAAATAAGGGGTAATTCTATATATTTTAAAAAATATCCTTAGTTATATTAAATACGTTAATAATAAGTATTATAAAAATTAGCTTTAGCCTAGGTAAAAAGATATACGTATTAAGTATAGTAAAAGTTAATATATACTTAAGTATAATAGTCTTTTATATCCTATTTATTAATATATTATTTTTATTATACTTAAAGGATATAGACTAGTTAAGTATCGTATTTAATAATACGAGGGATAGATTATTAAATAATAAGTAGTTTATACTTATTAAAAAGTAATAAGGGTATACGTTTATAAAGCTCGAATTAAACATTAAATTTATTAACTATTTTATAAAAAGCGAGCTTAAGTAATTATATAAGCGCTTTAGCTACTTATTAGTTATAAAACTATATAACCTCCTTAAGTAATTAGGAAATAATATAAAAATAAAAGCTCTAAAGTACTTAATAAAAATATATTATTAGTACTAAATAAATGCCTAGAGCCTGCGGAGATTTAAGTTTAAATTATATAATAAGCTTAACTTTAACTAAGAGATTATTATTAATATCTTCTATTTAAATAATTACTTAGTACTATATATTATTAACAAGGCTACGTTATTTTAAAAAGGCTAATTTTTTAAAGATCTACTTATTAATACTATTTAATTAATACTAAAGAGGGCGTAGATTAATATATACTAAGGATTACTAAACGGGATTAAAACCGATATAAGTACTAGCTTTAAATTAGTAAAGCTTAGAAATAACATTATTACGTATAGTATATAGCTAAAAATCGTACTTTTTAAGGTATATTATAATATTAATAAGGTAAAAAGAGCTTATTAATAATTAAAAAGAGCCTTTAAAATTATTCGTAATAAGTACCCCGATATTACGGATAAAGAGTATTTTTAAATAGTATTTAAGTATTATAACAATATTATAAGCCTAAAAGGACTAGTTCTAACGCTTCTCGTATTTAGAGCATACTTAAAAACGATAATAGCCTCGCTATTATTATTAAATATAGCCTAGCGAGCTTAAGTAATTAATAATATAATAAAAGTACTTTAAGAGATAAATATAAAGCGCTAGATTAATAAGGCTATTACTACTTATAATAAACTAAATATAAACCCTAACCTCGATATATTATTAAATTTAAAAGTTAAGGTCTAGAGGGAAATTATTAAATAGTAGTTAGGCCTATATAAATTAATCTTAGTTAATATACGTTTATATATTATTATTAAAAATCGAGACTAACTATTAAAAATATTAATTATAGTAGTACGACTATATTATACCGATCTTAGCGAGGAAATATTAGCTTAATAAAAGAAAAAGAGCTAAGAGAATCCCCTTAGTAATATAAAAAAGAGTAAAAGATTATCCTTAATAAAATTATTATAATAAAATAAATAAATAATAATAATAAAAAAAAGATAATACTTATATTACTAAAACGTATAAAACAACCTAAATAAAGGGTACTATTATAGTAATTTATTACTAACGACGTTATAATTAATATATTTTATATAGTAAAAAAAAAGGCTAATTTCATACTCATAACTCAATTACGAAAAGATAATCTAATTATAATAACTAGGAGACCTTTTAAAGAATTAGACCTAGTAGAAATAAAAATACTATACGATCGAGGGGTTTATTAATTTATTTTTTATAATCTAATTAAATACGCGAATTTACGTATTTTTAAATTGCGTATAGTTCGAAAAATAAAAAAGAAGGGTACCCTATAGTCGTATAAGAAATCGAAGTACGTTATATAAAAATACGGCGATATTAAAAAAGCGACGCTATTTATTTAATTATTTATAGTTTGACGCTATAGTTAGTACCTTATAATAGTACTAATAGTATTACTATAATAAAGAGGATACTAAATCTAGAGTTATAATATTATATAAGCGTATACCTAATTAGTAACTAGGCTTACGAAAAAGATCCTTGCCTACTTTTTAAAAGAAATAATTAGTAGTACTTAGAAAGTACGATTATTAAAGTACTTAAGCCGTTATATAGCCTTACTAAATCGAGTACTTATTAATAAACGACGTATTTTAATTTCTATATTAACTAATTATTAATAATTATATTAATATATAATCTTTACTTCTTAATCTCTATATATATAAATAACCCCTTTAGTATTATAAGGATATAAATAAATAATACCTTGGGTTTATTAAATATTAAGTTTATAGAAAAGGAGGATAAAGAGCTTTATAAAGCTAAATTTATAGCTAAACTAAAAGAGATCTTAACGTTAGAATCCTTACTAGCGTTTAATAGAGGGATTTTAATAATTAAAGGGGATAATATAATATTTTAATAAAAGGGGTAAAATAAGAAAATTACCCTTATTAACTTAAGATCCTTTAATTATAAGAAGTAATATAGGGCTAAGTTTACCCAAGGGGTATATATTATAAGTATTTATTAGCTTAAGGCTATTTTTAATTATACTAAAGCTATATAAGTTATAGAGCTTATAGAGAGCGACTTTAATATTCTTAATTAACGATTATAATAATAGTAAGAATACTATAACTAAGATCTTATTTATTAATTTATTAAGCTTACCTTAAGGAGGCTCTACGTATTTATTAACGGATTATTTATAAATCATAATAACCTAACCTTATAGTTAGGATATATTATTATCTTTATTAATAAAAAGCTTAGTAAAGACGAATTTACGATTTAGGGTAATATTATTTACTATTTATTAATAAAAATAAGCGAGTAATACGTAACGTATTCTTATTTAAAGTTTACAATATAGTTAATAGTATTAACCTCGTTTATATAATTTTAATTATATTTAAGAGGATTATAAATCGGCTTAACTTTTTTATAATCCTTATAATTATTTATTCTAATTCGTACCCGCTATGTAAGTACCTCGTTAAGCTAAGTATTATAAAAAAAAAGGCTTATATAGTGGTTTTTTTTTCTAGCTTTATAAGTATAAAAGGTCGACCTTAACGGGATTACGCTTTTAAAAAGAATTATATAATATAATATACTTTTTAACTATATAATATACGTAATATATCCGAAGTACGCGCTTAACGTAATATAGTAATTTTGATATAAAAACTACTATTTAATTCGGGATAAGTAAGCTACCCTCTTTAGTAACGGCACCGGTTAAAAAGGTCGATAATAAAGGTTAGCCGTAATAGTTAGTTATAATAGTCGGTTATAATAGTTAGAAACGGCCTTTTTTAACCGTAGAGGTTCTAAACTTTAATAACGACGCAGAGGTTTTTAAAAAAAGGGCTAAAAGGGCTAATATTTAGCTATTTTTTAAAGCTCGTAAAGACTTTTTTTATTTTTATTATTTTTAATATTACCTAAAGCTACTCTCTATTTAAACTAAATAAATTTATTAAATAAGCCGATTAAATAAACTTATTAAACGTACTTATTAATATATAAACTACTATCTTATTAAGAACCTCTTAGTATATAGTTAATTACTAGCGGGCTAAGACTCTTTAAAAATGCCCCTTAATAGGTCCCCCCCTCTAGGGCTCGATAGATTCTTAGGCCCCCTTAATACCCTAGCTATTATAGCTAATATAAGTATATTTAAAAAGTAATATAATACTTTTTAATAATATAAAATCTAACTAAGTAATAGTACGAACGTTATAAATAACTAAGCTAATATAAATATTAAGATTTAGTATATTAATATTAGTTTAGAAATTATATTTTATAGAGCTAGAAACCTCTTTAATATAAGTTATATTATAAATATAAGGGAATATATAAGGGGTCCCCTAACCCTTAATAAAAAGGAGTATATAATATAGGATCTAGCTACTTATATAGGCTAGTACTAAGAGGTTTTATATATATTAGAGTAAGTATAGCTCGCCCTCTAAATAGTTAGAATTACGTAGTAAAAGGTCGGGAGCTATTTTAATTAGTAGTTAAGTATAGAGCGTAATATACTTAGTTTTCCTTAGTACGTAATATACGGTACGGCCCCGGCGGATTGCTCTGTCGGGGGGAAAAAAAGGCTTATAATCGATATTATAGTCCTTAAGTAGTCGTATAAACGACAAGAGATCTTAGAAATCCGTTAGATTAATAATAATAATAACCTTACTAACGCTTTTAGAAAAGTAGTACTTAATAAGGAATTAGAGTAATTCGTTAATAAAAGAAAGGTAATAGTATAAGTAAAAAAATAAGTTAAATAAAAAAAGTTAAAAAAAGAGGTAAAAAAAGATAACTTAGTAAAAGGGCCCGAGGTTAAATTAAACTTTTAATTATAATAATAATAGTAATAATTAGATTAATAAAAAAAGAGAAAGTTAGTATTAGATTAAAAGTTTAATTCGACTTTAATATACGGCCAAGGCTATATAGGGGCTAATAAGGGGCCCTATTTATAATTATTATAAACTACTTAATTTATAATTAGAACCTCCTTTTTATACCTCACGTAGTAGTATAAATTTATAGTTAATTAACCTACTTCGTTAACCTATGGTTCGAAATAATTAACTAATATCCCTATGATAGGGATACTAACAGGACTACTTCTTTGGCACCCAGATCTGCAACCTCATTTAGTGCTCGTCGAGTCCATTAAAGGACCTGCATTATCGAAACATGCACGTCTTACCGCGTCTCCGGGTTTAAGTGGAGGCATTCTCCCCACGGCCAAACGTCCGGAAGTGAATCATCGCGGGGCCGGCTTGTGTCTTTACGTTACATCGGACGCAGAAATCCTCGCGCGTGCACGGCCTCGTTGGGCAGTAAATCTCCAGAACTTGGATACCACATTGATAAGACTGCCTAGAAAGGTGGCATTCGCAGCCAACTAATTTACGCCTAACACATGCTTCGAGGGGCTGGCTTAGCAGTGCTGGACCATCTCCTACCCTCGTACGGTTTAGCGCTGGCATGGATGAGGCCTCAGAGTTTGGGAAAGGGCCCGATGGTCCATGCATCAGTTTAATGGTCTACCAGTCCGCCTCGTTGGCTTTGAACCGGCAGAAAAGGAGGTGGTAGTGTAGAATTTTGAGTCGATGGAAGAAGAGCAGAATTTTGGTCGGTTGGTATATCGTTGTCGAGCCACCGCTGGGGCTCTTGATGGTCTCGCGTATGGGCCGTGCCAGCAACCATCATGACAAACACGACTATCACATTCGATATCCCGGGCACGGTGCAGCTAGTCGAAACACAAGGCGTCCTCGACGTGAAGCATGGCTCGGAGCACACCAACATCGTTCTTGTTCCACAACCGAGCAGCGACCCGAACGATCCGCTATCATGGACGCGAAAGCGCAAGACGTTCAACATCTCCTGGGTCATGACATGGTGCTTCTTCGGCGCTGCAATCATATCCGGCCTGTCTCCCGCCTACCTGCAAATCGAAGCAGACACCGGCATTCCTGTAGCAGACCTTAGCACTGGCAATGGCCTCATGTTCCTCTTTCTCGGTTGGGGCACTCTGCTCACCCAGAACTTCGCGCTCAACTACGGAAGGCGCCCGACTCTCGTTTATTCGATGGTCGCGATGACCTTTATCAGTCTCTGGACTGCCTGCGTCAAGTCTCGAGCCGAGTTCCTTGTTAATCGCATCATCATTGGCATTGTCTCTTCGCCAATGGAGACACTGATCGAAGTCATAATTGACGACCTGTATTTCGTCCACCAACGAGGCTTCTACATGGTTATCTACAGGAGTTTTGCTATCCGGGCAGTACTATTTAGCTATCCGGGCAGTAATCCACTTTTTGAACTAATTAGAGCCTACTATTTAAATTTTAAGCTTTTTATTTTATTATACCTACCTACGGGCTACTTAATATATATACGCTATAGTTATATAAAATAGCTATAACTTATAGTTATAATTATTTATAATTATAAGAAAGATCCTCGCTTACTTTTTAAAAAAGATAATTAATAAGTACTTAGAAAGTATAATTATGGAAGTACTTAAGTCGTTATATAGCCTTATTAAATTAGGTACTTATTCATAAGCGACGTACTATAACTTCTATATTAACTAACTATTAATAGTTATATTAATATACAATCCTTATTTTTTTTAATTTCTATATATATAAATAACCCCTTTAGTATTATAAGAATATAAATAAACGATACCCTCGGTTTATTAAAAGTTAAGTTTATAAAAAAAGAGAATAAGGAGCTCTATAAGGCTAAATTTATAACTAAACTAAAAGAGATCTTAATACTAAAATCCTTATTAGTATTTAATAAAGGTATTTTAATAATTAAGGGGGATAATATAATATTTTAATAAAAGGGGTAAAATAAAAATATTACCCTTATTAACTTAAAATCCCCTAATTATTAAAAATAATATAGGGCTAAGCTTATCCGAGGGGTATATATTATAAATATTTATTAACCTAAGGCTATTTTTAATTATACTAAAGCTGCGCAGGCCCTAGAGCCTACGGAGAGCGACTTTAATACTCTTAATTAAAAACTATAATAATAGCGAGAATACTATAACCGAGGTTTTATTTACTAGCTTATTAAGCTTATTTTAATAAGGCTCTACGTATTTATTAATAGATTATTTATGAATACTAATAACCTAACTTTATAATTAGGATATATTATTATCTTTATTAATAAGAAGCTTAGTAAGGATAAATTTACGATTTAAAGTAATATTATTTATTATTTCTCAATAAATAGTAAGCGATTAATACGTAGCGTACTCGCGTTTAAAATCTATAGTATAGTTAATAGCGTTAACCTTACTTATATAATTTTAACTATACTTAAGAGGATTATAAATTAACTTAACTTTCTTACGATCTTTATAATTATTTATACCGATTCGTACTCGTTATATAAGTACTTTATTAAGCTAGGTATTATCAAAAAAAAAGAGGCTTATAATAAATATTATAGCTCTTACATAGTTATATAAATAATAAGAGATCCTTAAGATCCGTTAGATTAATAATAATAATAACTTTACGAACGCTTTTATAAAAATAGTACTTAATAATAAATTAAAGTAATTTATTAATAAAAAAAAGATAATCATATAAATAGAGGGATAAGTTATATAAAAAAAGTAAAAAAAAAGGGTAAAAAGAGATAATTTAGTAAACGGGCCTAAGGTCGAATTAAACTTTTAATTATAATAATAATAATAATAATTAAATTAATAAAAAAAAAAGTTAGTATTAGATTAGAAGTTTAACTTAACCTCGGTATACGGCCGAGGCTATATAGGGGCTAATAAGGGGCCCTATTTATGATTATTATAAACTACTTAACTTATAATTAGAATCTTTTTTTTATACTTTATATAATATATTAAAATAGTTTAATTAACCTACTTTATTAACCTATAGTTCGAACTAATCGACTAATATCCTTGTGATAGGGATACTAATAATAATTAATATCGGCGGGGTGTCTTGGGTACTTTACGTACTATATTGGCTATTTGTCTTTAGAGCATCATTAGTCACCAAGTGTAACATCGTAATTATAGCCTTCCGCCGTGTATCATTTGTTTTGACAAACTGAGCGAAATTTTGTAAAATCACTTAACTCTGATGCTTTCAAGTACATGCAACTATGTGACTGCAGACAGCCCTTGGACCACCTTGTGGACTTCAAGGGACCATGGCTAGGCTGTAGAATACCGAGAGTGTAAAAAGGTTAGTCTTCAACTTCGCCTTAACTAACCACCAATAATACTCCGACGTATCATTGCGAGCTTACGACGATACCGCTAGTTTCTATACTTTTGGTAGAAGGTCCAAGCCAAGACGCAAGTTCATCCTGACACAAAGTCGGCTGCTGTCGGATCGGAAGTCCAATTCGACCGCGGCATACAGTCGATCGCGCAAGGGCCAATTAGGGGCCCTATTTAGGATTATCGTAACTAGCCTAACCTGCGGTTAGAACCTCCTTTTTATAGCACGTAGAAATTTATATAATTAATTAATCTCTTCGTTAACCTACGGTTCGAACTAATTCCCTTATAAGAGGGAAACTTATACTAATTAGTAATTAAATTTTATTATTATAAATTAGTAAAGTATCTCGCTATATAAAAAAAATGACCTCCTAATACCGTATAGGATAGGGAATTCGTACTAAATAACCTTATAGAAGTAGATAAAAAAGGAAGCGATTCTTAAATACCGTACGGAATTAAATAATCGTAGCCCTTTACTACCTACGAGAGGTAAATATTTACTATATTAAACTACGTTAATTAATAAAACTACTTAAGTAACTAGGATTTTATTATTATTTTAAGTAGCTTTTTTATTAAATAATTTTACTACGGCTAGCCTATAATTAAAAATTAACTAGCTAAATTAGTAAAAGGAATACTAGTAGGCGATAATTACTAGATTAGTGTAATTAAACTACGAAAAACACTACTTAAGAAACTATAAAATAGGGTACTAAGAGGTTATAAAAAAAAGATCCCTAAGGTATTTAACCTTACTAAGTACGAGTAATAAGTAGTATTTTTAATAAGTCCTTAAGGCCTACTATCTCTTAAGAAAGGGGGAGCTTAACTTTACTAACCGTATTTAATAGCTTATATAACTCCTCTATAAGCTACTTAGTATTTATATTTAACTATTTTTATAAAATACTGCCCTAGAGGAGATAGGTCGAGGAAAGAAGCTATTTAGAGGTTACGAAAAGTACGAAACTTAGTAAGCTAGAAATATACGGAATAATAAAAATTAATAACTAATAAAGATTACGAGACTAATTACTATATTTTCTTATAGTAATATAAACGTCTATTATTATTATTAAAAAAAAGGGGGTTACTAAAACTTACCTTTTTATCTTAGATAAAAAGGAGGTCTTAGTAAGTATAATAGCTAGCGATTTAGAAAGGTAGTAGTAGTTACTAAAGATAATAAAAACGAGAGTAATAGTAAGATAGTAAGAGGAAGCGGGAATCTCTTAAACTTTAATAAATTCGTTAGGTAGTAAAAGTACGGGCTTATTATAACTAACGCGTAAATTAGATATATCCTTATTAAGATTAAATACGCTAGTAATTACTAAAACGGGCATAGGCTAGAGTACGACCCTTAGTAAATTAGGGTAAGGAAAAAGAGGAAGAATCCTAATCCTAAATAGAATCCTAATCCCTTATAAGTAAGTAAATATTAACTTAGATTATTAAAAAACGTAAATATATAAGATCGTAAATTAGCTTAATAATAAGTAAATTAACGTAGTATTAATTTATTTAACTAAGGTTTATAAGAAAAAGGGGCTATAGGGATAACCCCTATTTTATGAGATTATAAACGACCTTAGTTACTAGCTAGATAAATAGTTTATGAGCGTAAGCCTAGGAATTATAAAAGTAGTTAATAAATTCCTTTACGGGCGAGGGGTATTACTAGCGTAATTATAATCGTAAGAACTATATAAAATCCTAGTAGTAACGATTATAAAAGAGAAATTTATACTATAGAACTAAGTATAAGTTAATAGGGCGTATAATTACTTTAATAAATTTAGAAAAAGGGTAAATAACGTAGATTTCCTCTCTATAATTACTAACGGTAATCTATTATTATAAAAGGATATATAGAGGTAAAATATTATACTAAAAGTTTAATAATTAATAATTCTACCTATTTCGATCTATAGCTCGTCGTTATTACTAATTCGAAATTCGGTATTAATTAGCTAATAAGAAAAGAGGTAGACGACCTAAAGTTACTAATAATACGTAGTAACGTAGGGATTATATATAGATACTAAAAATCTAATAATAAATACGAGGTAATTTATAGACTTTAAAAAGATCTTTTTAAAAGAGAAATTATACTCTAGGGAGAAGTATAAGGTTTTATAAAAAACCCTAATAATATTTTATAATTATTATAAAAAGGTCGGGATTAGAAAATACTAGTACTATTTAGTAATTAATATTGTACTTATAAGCAAAGCCTCTAATTATTACTACGAGGTAGTGCGTAATCTCGATTAGAACGACTTTCTTAGTATTATTAATATAATCTAAAGCCGCTTCGAGACCTACGATAAGAATCTAAAGCTCCTATCCGAGCTATAGGTAATTTCTTATATATTTATAGCTAGGATAATAGAGGGTAAATTATAAGTAAAAATCCTCGAAGAGCTTATTAATCGAATTAATAAGTTAGTAAAAACCTAGCTAAATAAGGGGACTAACGAGCGGAAAATTAGTTATTTCTATACTATAATCTAACGCGTATTAAAAATAAAAATAACCTTATACTAAGTACCTAAAAACTACGAGACGCTCTACTCGAGGCTAAGATCTAGTTTTAATATTAAAATAAGAATACTATACTAAATCTACCTCTAGGTATATAACGGCCCTTATTAATAGTACTAGGTTAATTAAACGTATAATAAAAAAGGGAAAGAAGCTAGGTATAGTAATCGCTAGTAAAGAGGCTTAGATTCGTTAAATAAGTAGAGATTTAATTTATAAGTAGGGTAATATAAAAAGTAGTACTTTATTTATAAAAAAAATAGATATTAGTTAAGTAACTACTCCGAAAAAAAACGTACTAAATCGTACGAATAGTATTAAAAGTCGAGGGTAATAGAAAGTAAAACTAGCCCTAATCGATTTAACTAATTCTTTATTATATATAAGGGTATATTCGGAAGTACAGAACTTAGTATAAATAACTAAATTAACGGCCTAAAATATCCGCTAGGAGATTTAGAAAATAAGGAAGATTTTACCCCCTATACTAACGAATTAGATTATAATAAAGTTAATAATATTAACTACTTTTTTTTTATATCATTAGCCTCGGGAGGATATACGAGGCTAAACGAATAAAAAGTAGTTAAAGCTCTTAATAAATAGGCTTTTTTTTATAAATAGTAAGGGAAAGTCCCCTAGATAACGGGTATAGGGAGGGGTAAAGGGGGTAAATTATAATCCGGCCCGCTAAATCTAGTAATACCGGATTTACCTCTCTTAATACTTAAAAAAAAATTAGGTACTAAGTAATTATAATAGTAGCTAGGGGGGTCCTTTTTATACTACTTAAACTACTTAAACACTAAGCTCGTTTAGGTATTTTATATAAATAAAAAGTATAGCCTAAAAACTTTCTAAGGGATTATCCTAGATACTAGGGTATTATAATAGTTAATAAGAGGAAAGGGGTAATTCTAAGTGTTATAAAGGATCGTACCGGTAATACTTAATACGTTAATAATAGGTATTATAAAGATTAGCTTCGGCCTAGGTAAAGAAATCGTTATACTAAGTACGGTAGAAATAGAGACGTACTTCGGAACAATAACCTTTTATATTTTACCTATTAATACGCTATTTTTATTATATTTAAAAAATATAGATCGACTAGGTATTATATTTAATAATACGAAGAACAGAATCTCTAATAATAAGCACTTTGAGATAGTCGAACGACGATAGGGGTACGCGTTTATAAAGCTTACTAACGATATAAAGTTAATTAATTACTTAATATAAAATAAGCTTAAACGATTATACTAAAGATTTAGCTACCCGTTAATTACGAGGCTATATAACTTTTTAAAGCGATTAAGTAATAATAATATTAAAATAGGGGTACTAAAGTAGCTAATAAAAGTATACTACTAATACTAAATAAATACGCAGAGCCTACGTAAGTTTAAATTTAAATTGCGTAATAAGCTTAACTTTAATTAAGAAATTATTATTAATATTTTCTATTTAAATAATCGGCTAGTCCTATACGTAATTAACAAAGCTATATCTTTTTAAGTAGGGTAATTTCTCTAGGATTTATAAATAAAAATAGTATAGGCTGCCTTGCGAAAAAGCTAGATTAATATATACTAAGGACCACTAGATAGTATTAGAACCGACGCTAGTACTAGTTTTAAATTAGTAAAATTTAGGGAGAATACGACGGCCTACGGTATATAACTAAAGGTCGTGCCTATTAAAGCGTACTATAGTATTAAAAACGTAAAAAGGGTATATTAGTAACTAAAAAGGGTATTTAGAATTATTAAAAAAGAAAATCTAGATTTTACTAACGATAAATACCTCTAAACGGTACTTAAATATTATAATAATACTATAGGGCCTAACGGGCTTATACTAACGCTTCTCGTATTTAGAGTATATTTAAGAATAACCTTAGCCTCGCTACTATTACTAAATATAAGCTAATGAGCCTAAGTAGTTAAAAAAGTAATATAAGTACTGCGCGAGGTAAGTATAAAAAAGTAAGTTAATAAAGTAATTACTACGTATAATAGGCTTAATATAGGGGGTAATTTAGATATGTTACTAAATTTGGATATACGAGTATAGTATAAAAGTACTTAATAATAGGCTAGGCTATATAAATTAATCTTTATTAATAAGCGATCTTACGTAATTATAAGGGATCGTAACTAACCCCTCGAAGTATCGATTATAATAATAAAATTATATTATATAAATCCTAGCGAGGTAATTTCTAACCTATAAGAAAAAGAAAAGCTAGGGGAAACTATATAACCCGTAGTAGAGGTATAAGAAATTATCCTTAATAAAATCGTCGTAGTAGTACTAATAGATAACGAGGAAAAAGAAATCGCTAAAAGGGTACAAATACTATTAATAAGACGTTATAAAAGACTATAATAATAAGTACTAACGCGATAATTTATTACTAATAACGAGGTAATTAATACTTTTTATATAATAAAAAAAAAAGCCGATTTCGAGCTAGTAGTTAAACTACGTAAAAAAGGCGTAATTATAATTACTAAAAAGCTATATAAAGAATTAGATCGGATCGAAGTAAATACTTTTTATAATCGAGGGGTTTATTAATTTATTCTCTATAACCTAGAGAAGTATATAAACCTCTATATATTTAAATCGTAAATAGTTCGTAAAATTAAAAAAAAAAGAATACCCTAGCTATATAAGAAGTCTAGATACGTAATTTAGGGGTATAGTAACGTTAAAAAGGTAACGCTACTTATATAATTACTTATAGTATAGCGCTATAGCTAATAATGAATAATAGTATTAATAGTATTGCTATAAAAAAAGGGATACGAGATTTAGAGCTGTAATATTACCTAGGCGTATACCTAATTAGCTATAAGGCTTATAAAAAAAATCCTAGCCTATTTACTAAAGGAAATGGCTAGTAAGTACCTAGAAAGTACGATTATCGAAGTACTTAAACTACTATATAGGCTTATAGAATTAGGTACTTATTAGTAGGCTACCTACTATAATTTTTATATTAATTAATTATCGATAGTTATATTTACGTACGACCCGTACTTACTAATCTCTAAGTACGTAAGTAACTAATTTAGAATTATTAGAATATAGACTAACGATATATTAGGCCTATTTAATATTAACTTTATAAAAAAGGAGGATAAGGAGTTTTAGAAAGCGGGCTTTATAACGAAATTAAAAGAGGTCCTTATAATAAATAACTTATTAGCGTTTAATAATAGGATTCTTATAATTAAAAAAAAAACCGTTATTTTTTAATAAAAAGGGTAAGGTAAGAAAATTAGCCTCGTTAATCCGAATATAATTAATATTAAAAAGCGATATAAGGCTGAGCTTATATAAGGAGTATATATTATAAGTATATACTAGCCCGAGGCGACTTTTAATTACGCTAAAGTAGCGTAGGCTATAAAACTAAATAAATAAGATATCGAGGTACTTAATAAGCGACTTAAATAGTAGTACTCGAATCTTAATTAAGGTCTTGTTTATTACTTAATTAACCTCGTAATTAATAAGCTTTATATATTCGTAAATAGCTTATTTATAAATAATAAGGACCTTATTTTATAATTAGGGTATATTATTCTTCTTATTAACGAGAGTATAGGCGAGAGCGAATTTATAATATATAATAATATAATTTATTACTTATTAACTAAAAGTAAGCGGGTAACGAGAAGTATATTAGCGTTAAAAATCTATAGTATAATTAATAGCGTTAACCTCGCCCACGCGATTTTAATAACGCTAAAAAGAATTACTAATTAGCTTAGCCTTTTACTAATCCTAATAGTTATTTATACGGATTCCTACTCGCTATATAAATATTTTATTAAATTAAGAACTATAAAAAAAAAGAGGCTTATAATTAATATTATAACCCTTAGGTAATTATATAAAAAGTATAAGATCCTCGAGATTTATTAAATTAACGGTAATAATAACCTCGCTAACGCTTTTATAAAAATAGTACTTAATAAGGGGTTAGAGTAATTCGTAAGTAGCGGAAAAGTTAACGTATAAATAAAAGGATAGGTTATATAAAAAAAATAGAAAAAAGGGAGAAAAGGAGACGACTTAGTAAACGGGCCCGAGGTCGAATTATACCTCTAACTATAGTAATTAAATTAATAAAAAAAAAAAGAAAGTTAGTATTAAATTAGAAGTCTAATTCGATCGCGGTATATAGTTAATTACATAAGGGCTAATTAGGGGCCCTATTTAGGATTATCGTAGCTAGCCTAACCTGCGGTTAGAACCTCCTTTTTATAGCACATAGAAATTTATATAGTTAATTAATCTCTTCGTCAACCCACGGTTCGAACTAATTCCCCTGTAAGAGGGAAACCTACAGCTGCAAATGTAGCGGTGGCGCAACCCGCAAGTAAGCTCACTGTTGGCAAAATTCTGATTGGCGGCACCGAAGTAAGTTTAAGTAACTTGAGCTTGGTTGCTCCAGTTGAGAAACCTTCTCAGGGTAGTGATGGACCGCCGTGGCCAAAGTTGAGGCCTATGCGACCAACCTGCAACTTGAGCGTCACTACATGTAGTGGTGTGTTGCCTGTCTCGGATATCCAGTTCCGACTTGGGACTGGGCAAAATGTCTCATGCTTCGTATCCGCAACTTGGAATCATGTCAAGCAATCACCGAGTTGAGCTTCCACTTCCCGGCCCTCTGATTCAAGCTATCCGACCACCCTGTGCTGCTGCACCTCAACAGCCCCGCGCCAATGGTCAAAAAAGTTGCCTAATTCGGACAGCTCCTGCGGGAAACCCCGCACCCCTCTCATTGGCGTTGGGATAGTTGAAATTGACGCTGCACAGCTTGGAGTAACTAAGGTGGGGAGAAGTATCCGGACACATGTAAACCTGGTGGGCACTTACGACTAGGAGACGGGATCTTGTCCATCTTTTGTCTGCTTCAGGATCTCCGAGCCGCCAGTGTGGCCCCGTCTGATAGCTAGCCGCTGACGATCTGCAGAATTTCACAGATCCGCTTCCCCACTTGTCTGGGACACTTTGATGGCGGAGACACAATGATCCCATTTATTGCCTAGTCTGTCCGACATGCATTGACAGTTTGCGTGGATAATAAGAGGGCGGGCTGCCTCACTTCTTCGACTTGAAGCAAGACACCCTGCCCTGATTTGCTCAACTACGGCAGTTGTGTCTTGGTTTCTTTCCCCTTACCCACACACTCCGGAGTTCGCACCAAGATGTCAGCTGCTACCTTGAGCCTCACAGCGCCGAATGGCACGAAGATCTCCCTGCCTACAGGGCTCTTCATCAACAATGAGTTCGTGAAGGCTAGCTCGGGATCCAAGATCACTGCCATCAACCCAAGGTACGATAAGAAGTTGAAGTTACTCGTCGAATACCACGAGACTGACGACATCATAGTGATGAATCTGAGATCGCTGCAGTTGAAGCCGCATCACCTGAAGATGTTGATAAGGCTGTAAAAGCAGCACGGGCAGCACTAAATGCCCCAGGCTGGGGTGACATCTCTGCTACGGATCGGGGCAGATTGATGTTCAAGCTCGCCGACCTCGTCGAGGCAAACCAAGAGACTCTGGCCACCCTTGAGACGTGGAACGGCGGTAAGCCGTATGGCGTGGCCCTCGGAGAAGATGTGGCGGAAACAATCTCAACGCTACGCTACTATGCTGGCTGGGCAGACAAGATTCACGGCGAGACCATTCCGACAACGCCTCAGAAGTTTGCGTATACAGTCAAGCAGCCGATTGGAGTTTGTGGACAAATCATTCCGTGGAACTATCCAATCATGATGGCAGCATGGTTAGTGAAAGTTCTTCTTCACAGTTAAAAGGCACGAACTAATTCAACTTATAGGAAGCTCGGCCCGGCATTGGCGTGTGGCAACACAGTGGTTTTGAAACCTGCCGAACAAACGCCACTCTCTGTCCTGTACTTTGCAACTCTGATCAAGGAAGCAGGATTTCCTCCAGGCGTTATCAACATTGTCAATGGACTTGGAAGGGAAGCCGGCAACGCCCTAGTTTCTCATACCGATGTTGATAAAATTGCTTTCACTGGCTCCACAGCAACCGGAAGACAAATTATGAAGTCTGCGAGCGTTAACCTGAAGAACATCACGCTAGAGACCGGCGGAAAGTCACCTCTCGTGGTCTTCAGCGATGCCGATCTCGACCAAGCAGCAAAATGGGGCCATGTTGGCATTATGAGCAACCAGGGCCAGATCTGCACATCCACATCCAGAATCCTGGTACATGAAGATGTCTATCAGGACTATGTTGCAAGGTTCAAAGCGATATGTCTTGAGAACAAGGTGGGCAACCCCTTCGACGACGACACATTCCAGGGACCGCAGATCACCAAGGTCCAATATGAGAAGATTCTGGGATACATCCAAGCCGGTAAGGATGAAGGTGCCAAGCTTGTGACTGGTGGAGTTCCATTCAAGAACGTCGGGGATGGCAAAGGATTCTTCATCGAGCCAACAGTCTTTTCCGACGTGAAGAAAGATATGAGGATCTTCCAAGAAGAGGTTTTCGGTCCTTTCGTCGCCATCACGCCCTTCAAGACGGAGGAAGAGGCAGTTTCTTTGGCTAACAACACTTCATACGGACTCGGCGCTGCGTTGTTCTCACGCGATATCGAGCGGTGCCATCGCGTAGCCGCCCGCCTCGAATCTGGAATGGTCTGGATCAACAGTTCGAATGACTCTGATATTCGTGTTCCATTCGGTGGCGTCAAGCAAAGTGGCATTGGTCGCGAATTGGGAGAAGCTGGTCTGGCTGCTTACTCACAGACAAAGGCAGTGCACGTCAACATGGGATTCAAACTGTGAACTGGTCAAGTAGAGAAATCTTGAAAGCCCAAAGCCACACGATCTATTGCCAGTCCCAAACTTCCTTTTTGAATTAATTATAGCACGACGGCATCTGACGCCAAGTCGGAGTACATTTCCGACCACGTTACGTCCTCTCGAGCGGCCTTCCATACACCGCACAAAACCTCAGAGACAGTATGTAAGCTAGCAAACCGCATCTCATCACGAATAATATGAAGGATACCCAGAACTGCTTTTCTGTGTCTCGGGGACTGAACATGCGCACCAGCGACGAACAAAGGGAAAATGACACAATTCAGCACCTTTGACGGCTGTTTCATATCGATGATGCACTCTAGACACGGCAGAACGTGCTGCTGTACGAGAGAATGAGAGACTGGTAGGCCGCAAATGGCTCGATACATGTAGATGAGAGCCGTATGCTGAAAGGCGCGAATTAAAGTGAAATCGTTGTTTGCCTCCGAGTCCGGATCGACATCTCCAGTATCTGAACATGTGTCCGTGATCTTGGCATACATCGGAGACAAGGCCGTCTCGAACTTGCGGATAGTTTCCATTGAGAGTTGCTCGGTGCCGTTGTTCAGAGCATCTCGGAACTCTGTTAGCCGAGATATTTGCTGGAAAACTGAGGCCAGGGATGAGCGTCCAAGGATGTCTCTTCCCCACCATACGGATCTGTTCTCAATCGAATCCCATATTTCGTGAGGGAACGAGGGTTTCCCTCCCTTGAGCATGATAGTTGTGAGATCCGTTGACGCAAATTCGGAGAGGAGCATGTGGATCGACTCATGACTCGTCTCCAGGACCGGGAGAATGCCCCCGAGACTGTCGATGATTGCCTTCACGCCCCCATGATGACTGGACGTTGACGCAGACGCCTGAGCGCATTCAAGGTATCCGTCGTGGAAATAGAGTAAGAGCACAGCAAGCAACAGGGTCATGAGTGAACTCTTATCGACCATGTGAGCGCCGCCGACCTCACCACGTACGGCGGCAAGACACTCGAGTCGCTTCATACGAAGAAGACTGCGGCTGTTCCTCCCGTCCTGGAGAACCCGATGCGCATCCGCAATGACGCACGCCGCGAGAAGTACGACCCGATGCTCAAGAGCCTGTAAGATTGGGGCCGCGCAAGGTTCCGGGGCCGTCGTGAGAAGCGGCCACAGGCGGTGGTGGAAGTAGTCCAGGGCGCGCCGTTCGTCTGAAGCCAGACAGGACGCGAGCTGCGCGTCTCTGGTGGCGATCTGGTAGATGGCCGGAGCCTTGACCGTGGGCCGGGTGCTCCATTTCAGGCGGCGAGCGTTGAAGTCGCAATCCGCCCCAATCTTGGCGCAACGATTGCACCGCGGCTTTGTCAGGTCGCACTTGATGCGGCGCTTCTTGCAGGGCCAACAAGATCCCTCGACTACTCTGACTCTGTTTGTGGGCATCTTTGGGGTTCCAACGGTCAAGAGACGGCTAGCTGGATGATTTATAAGGCTGCGTCAATGTCGAATTGGGTACTAGTAAGCTCTCGGCGACGTTCGCGATAGCAGATAGTGACGAGTGAGTGGAGATCCAAGCCTAATGTTGTGGTTTGCTATCGGCAGGGTTCGGATTCCCGTCTGGTATCAAGGCCCCTCCTCCCAAGTGCTCGAGAAGGATTCGGTAGATGGGGAAGCTGTGCGGGGGAAAAGGGGGATGAGCACGGATGGGATCCGGGCTGGATTGACTCGACGAAGCTCCAAAGTTTGCGGAATTTGGTCCATCTAGTTTCCCCAAGGGGTTTAGCGGCAGTTAAAATGACCCGGTCTACGGAGTACTGTTTTGTGTGACAGCCGTAACTGTTATCCGGGATCAAACCTTGTTTTGCAGATCAGAGAACGCGTCGGAAACCCAATGGCTGCAAAATTTCGAGTAGACAAACGACCGACCCCAATAAAGAGTGAGCTCTTCACGACAAGTCAACAATGGACCCCGCAACGAACGAGACATGGGCTGAAGTCCAGATGACGCCCAATCCATTGACAACTATAAGCACTGCTGTTGCACTGGTAGCTTGCTCGATCATAGCTCTCATTTTGGGCATCCGGCTAGCCCGTTCACCGCAACCCGCGAGTGAACCCTTAGAAATCACACAAGTACAACTTGGCCTCCCAGTGTGCAAGATAGCCAATTTGAATGATTCTGATTGAAGTTTCATAGCTATACATATATCCTATCAAAGGGCTAGGAGGATGCGCTGTGCAACGAGCACATTTGGGCAAGTACGGCTTAGTCGGAGATAGGACGTTTGCCCTGCAAAAGGTCATTCGGGATAAGACCGACCCATCCAAGAAGACATATGAGACCATGTTCATCGGCTACTATCTCTATATGGCACTATTCCGGGCTTCAATTGAGCATGATGGAAGGCAAGAAAACGCGACCGATGGAGAAGTCATAGTAAAATGGCACGGCCGGGGAACGGAGCATGGCAAATCTATCAACGAAGCGAACATCACCACCAGTGACGAAATCCGATTTGCCCTATCACCAAGTACACAGGGGCTAGAAGTGATCGACACAAGCCTTCACGTGAGCCAGGCCAAAGCCTACGACATGGGCGACGAACTTGCGACGTGGTTCTCGGAGCGCCTCGGTGTTGAGGCGAGACTCGCCTATATTGGTAACGGCTCGCGACCTGTCCTGGGGTCTTTGGCACCAAACAGCAAAGCAGGTCTGCAAAAGGCTAGACTCGCTAGACGCCTCAGGTCATTCGTCCCATTTGCCCGGTTTCCCGAGGAGCGTCTTGTCTTCAACGACCTTGCACACTACCTCGTCGTCACTGAAGAGTCCACCGCGGAGGTTTCTTCTCGCCTAGAAGGCGACTTGACGATGGACGTTCGAAAGTTCCGCCCGAACCTTGTCGTCAAAGGCGCAAGTGGTCCCTTTGCAGAGGACTTTTGGGGCGAGTTGACGTTCGACGGCGGTGTCCAGATGCCTCTGACGGCCAATTGTTATCGTTGCCAGAGCATTACTGTTGACTATGAAACTGGCAAGACTGCGAGTGACGATCGTGGATTGGTGTGGAAGAAGCTGAATAAAGATCGCCGAGTTGACAAGGGCGCCAAGTATAGTCCTGTCTTTGGACGTTATGGGTACTGCTTTGGATCAGCTGTTGGAGAGATACTGAGCGTGGGACAGAAAGCGCGAATCTCCCGCGTTAATTCGGACAGAACGACTTTCGGTAAGCTTTCAACCTTACTTCACTGGTAATGATCGAGTCCTTTGCTAATGAGGCTTTCTAGATTGGCCGCATCTCACAACGTTCGGCATCAACCAGAAGAAAAACTAGATCGAGGGGTTAATACTTGCTTGGAAGATTTCTGGAAACACAACGGCTTCTACCAGCTTAGAAGATTATTATAGATACCGGCATAGAACACAAAATCAACCAAAGTCATACCTCCGACGAGAGGGAAGCACTTTGGTTTCCGTGGACGCCCTATCAAGTCAGTGGGCGAATTGGATAGTCGGGTAGATCTTATGTATTACGGGGACGCGAAAGTCTCCGAAAACTAGAATGCTAATCAAAAGCAGCTTTTCGCTCGGATCGGAGCCCTTAGGCCTCCCGGAGGAGGATGTGCCAAAAGTATAACGTTGAATCGTGATCGAGACCCGAATCAGTGACATGAGGGAGCTGACTACCCGCTCCGCTGAGGTGTGCCGGCGCTAACCTCCGCAAACTCCATATCCCACCCAGTTCGTCCGAGTGTTGGACCGGCCGGCTCAGCACCTGACATAATCCACCATGGTTAAGACTGAGGAGAACCGTAGTGCTGAACAAGTGGCCAACCAACTCACGGCCCGAGTGACATGTCTCGAGTATTGCCCAGGTGGCGATTGAACACAACCTTAGTGGTCCATGCCGAGACAAAATTCTCAAATTCTTCCAAAGGTCTTCAGGATCCAAGCTGACATGGCCTATGGCGCATATTTCTAATGTCAAGTGAATTCGGCCCGGTTGTTATGCAACGTTGTCACTCCGCCGAACCGATGTGCAGTTCACATCGAATCATCGGCGAGCATGGATTCGAGAAGCTGTACTGCAATTTTTTAATAGATGAACTAGGACTAGCCAAGTCCGCATGAATTCCGCAAGTAACCCCACTAGCAACACATCTTTCCAGTGACGAAGCAGCCAGCGCTCAAAGTCTTGTTTGACACACAAGTGAACAGAGGCGCAGATGACATGGCTTACTGCATAGCAAGAATTGAAAGTGGGGAGATCTGAATGTGTGTAGATCAGTGTTGCGCAAAACTCGTCCAATTTTTGGGAAATAGTAGAGCGGACGAAAGCATCCTTTCCCATCAAGTACGAAGTACAGCGCCGTTACACCGTACCTAGACGGCATGTTTGCTGGCTCCGTATGAATTATTCATTCATGTCATTGCATCTATACTCTTGAATCGGAATAATGCTTATTGTCATATCAGTGAATGAGAAATACCCTGGCGATCAACATTGCGCTTGCGGACTTGGCGGTCGGTCTACAGCTCGGACGTTTGAGATACACCGGATCCTTACCTATTTGCGGTCCGCCATGCTCGAACGAAGATGACAAACCTACTTATGCTTCGGTGATATCACCGTCTGAAATTTAAAACCGCTCGTACTCGCGAACATTGTTCGAACGTACTATTTATGAAGACTGTCGGACCCTACAGTCTACAGGTAGTAAACCCAACGATCTCTTCCAACATCATTCACGTCCCATATAAGCTATCCACCAACGATCAAACTCATCCCATCAGAACACATCGTCAACAAGTCTAAAATGTCTAGCACAACTTCTCCAGCTGAGCCGTGGTCCTTGAAGGGCAAAACTGCCATCGTCACCGGAGGCTCCCGCGGAATCGGCAGTGGAATTGCCGTACACTTTGCCCGCAAGGGCGTGGAAAACCTCGCCATCACGTACGTGGCAAACAAGGCCGCTGCCGATAATACTCTCGCACAATGTCGCGAATTGGGTGTCAGAAATGCTGTTGCAATCAAAGCGGATTCAACCGATCCCACAATCGCCCCAAAGATCATTAAGGATGCCTTGAACGGACTGAAAGTTACGACTATTGATATTCTGGTCAACAATGCGATTCTCGCTGATATTACCAACACCTCGGACGTCAAGACGCTGCAAGCCAAGGACTTCAACGACATCATGGTTGCAAACGTCTACACCCCGATCAGCCTGACAACGGCTTTCATGGAGCACGCACCCAAGTATGGTGGTCGCGTCATCAACATCTCCAGTATTGCCGGTAGAGTGGGCAATCCGAGCCCGATCATGACGTACGGAGCCACGAAAGCCGCGCTCGATAGCTTCACGAGGTCTTTTGCAGACACATTTGCCGCAGAGAAGGGAATGACTTTCAACAGCGTGGCGGTTGGACCCACGGAGACCGATGCGCTCGCTAAGGCGAGGGAACTGCATGCGGAGTTCATCGACAAGCAGATCGAGTACATGACTGTTGGTCCACGTCTTGGGAACACTGATGATATCGCCTATATCGTGGGATTTCTTGCGAGTGAAGAGGGACGTTGGGTCAACGGAGCTGCTGTCAGCGCAAACGGTGGACATCGTCAAACCCTTGCTCATTTTGGCTGATTTTATGGCTCAACATATTGGATCACCTATATGGACGTTTTCAGATAGAGTACATGAATCAACCACGGTAACTTACGAATAATACTCACTTGACTTCCACACCTCCTCCCATGTCCCATCATACTCGCCACGTTCATAACATTCCATCGTTCTCTGTCAGTCGGATATCATGATTCTGCCATCAGTTCAATCATGGAAGGGGTCGCCGCGACCAACAATCTGACGGCAACAGCCATTCATAAATTGAAGTATCGCAAGAAGCCACAAGACTGTTCAAGTCGTAGCTCATGTCTTCATGCCCGACTTGCGGAATACTGCGTACCATATTCATGAGAAAGACGAGTCCTCACACTATTACAGTGGCACAGTGGTTAATCACATGTAATTGGAAGGCTAACCTACATGCCCCTCAGCGCTATTTCCACTCCGCAATGTACCTAGCTTATTTTAGCTCACTCCACATTCGCATCGTGCATCGCACCAAATACGGCGACTTCCGAGCTGCTCCGGCTCCCGACATCCGAAACGGCAGCCCGGGTATCCGGGTAGCTCTCCGTATACCTCTCAGCTCTCGTTTGAGGAGCTCACTCCATATTTCGATTTCGATAGTTTCTCTAATCATCTTTTTTGAGATCGTTTATTATACTAGTTGTTGGTGTTGAACATGGTGTCTCACGACAACGAGTTGATTTCATTCAACATGCAACCGCCTCCAAGAAAGCTTGTCAACGTTGATCAGATCATCGAAAATGCCACACTCGCAGAGAAGGTCTCGCTGCTTGCCGGTGAGAATCCCCCAAGAAAAGAAACCCATCAAGCTGAGTCCCTGGTACTGACAGTTTATGGGTAAAGGCTCCGACTTTTGGCACTCCACCCCTCTTCCCCAGCACAACGTCCCGGCCATCAAATGCACCGATGGACCCAATGGCGTCAGAGGCTCACGATTCTTCAACCCAGTGCCCGCGCTTTGCATCCCTTGTGGGAGCGGACTAGGAGCAACATGGAACCCTGAGTTGATCGAGCAAGCTGGCCAGCTGCTTTCCAAAGAATGCGACGCCAAAGGTGCCCATGTCTGGCTCGGCCCAACGGTCAATATCATTCGCTCCCCGCTGAATGGTCGTGGGTTCGAGTCCTTCTCTGAGGACCCGCACTTAAGTGGAATGCTTGCAGCTGCTATCATCAGGGGGGTTCAATCCCGAGGGACTCTGGCAGCTCTGAAGCACTTTGTGGCTAATGATCAAGAGACCGAAAAGATGTCTCTCGACGTGCGCATGTCTGACAGAGCACTGCGAGAAATCTATCTCTTACCTTTCCAAATCGCTTTGAGAGATAGCAACCCCAGAGTAGTGATGTCTTCTTACAACAAAATCGGCGGCCTACATGTTTCTGAGAACCCCATGATTCTTCAAGATATCCTGCGAAAAGAGTGGGGGTTTGATGGTCTCATGCTCTACTCGTTCAACAGTGTATCGGCTAACACGTGCAGGTACGGCACCTACTCTTGTGAGGGAGCGCTCAACGCTGGCGTCGACATTGAGATGCCCGGCCCTAGTCGTTACAGAGAGAAAGAAGCCCTTGCCGCAGTCTTCTCCGGCAAAGTACATCAACACACCATAGACGAGCGAGCGCGAAAAGTTTTACAGTTTGTCAATGACGCGGCTTCAGCTCGCGTCGAGAAGGAAGAGAATATGCGGGATGTTCTTGAAGACAGGGCCCTGAATCGCCATTTGGCAGGCGAGAGTATCGTGCTGTTGAAGAATTCTGCCAATCTATTGCCAATATCAACCGAAGACTGCAGCGAAGTGGCCATCATCGGGCCAAATGCTGAGCTCGCAGCTGCTTGTGGAGGAGGCAGCGCGAGTCTTCGACCATACTACACCAGTTCCGTACTCAAGGGCATACGGGACTCACTACCTCCTACAGCTGAAGTACACCATGAGCCGGGTGTGTATGGATATATCTTGTTACCGCCTTTCACAGAAAACAACGTGTGCAATGATGAAGGTCAGCGAGGTGTGACGATCGAATTATTCAACGAGCCGCATATCATCAAACAGCGAATGGCATTTGATCGTGTTACGATACCGAACACCACCTATCAACTGATGGACTACGAGCATCCCAAGAAGGGAGAAACTTTCTTCATATCTATGCGTGCGAATTTCGTTCCAGAACACACCGGCACGTACGAATTCGGTTTGGCGACTTACGGCATTGGTGACCTATTCATCAATGATGAGCTCGTCATTGACAACTCGACAGAACAGACACCGGGAGGCATGTTCTTCGGCAAGGGCTCAGCCGAAAGGCGAGCAACGTATGAGATGACAGCTGGGAAGCGGTACCACCTTCGCGTTGAGGCCGGCAGTGCTGCAACATCAAAGGTGAAGGGTGGATCACTGTTAGCGATCCCAGGTGGCGCGTGCCGGTTAGGTGGTTGCCGTAAAATTGATCCTGAAGAGGGCATCCAGAGAGCCGTCGAGCTAGCGAAGAGATGCAAGTACACTTTTGTGGTTGCCGGACTAAACGTAAGAAACTCTCAACGACTGTTGCATCCCAGAAAGCTGACCATAGGTAATTCTAGGCGGATTTGGAAAAGGAGGGCAAAGATAGAGACACGATGAACATGCCGCCACAAGTAGATAACCTTATCGCAGCGGTTCTAGATGCGCAACCGAACACCATCGTGATTACTCAAGCCGGAAATCCAATCAGCCTACCTTGGAGGCATAGCGCCAGGACGATGGTCCACAGCTGGTACGGCGGCAATGAGGCGGGCAACGCCGTAGCGGACGTTATATTTGGACGCATCAACCCCAGCGGCAAATTGCCTATGACCTTCCCTGCTCGGCTAGAAGACAATCCTGCGTACCTTGCATTCGGCAGCGACAATGGCAAGGTCTACTACTCTGAAGACATCTTTGTTGGGTACCGCTGGTACGAAGCGAGAAAGATGGAGGTTGCATTCCCATTTGGGTAAGTTGACTTGCTTGTACTTTTGCAGAAGCCTGCAAGCTGACGTTCTCCCAGCCATGGTCTGAGTTACACTACCTTCCAAATCTCGGAGATGCAGGTATCATCCTCCAGAGTTCACATCAGCATAGAAAATACTGGGCGGATGGCAGGCGCAGAAGTTGTCCGCCTGTACATCAACTACTCGACTACATCTCCCAAGTCAAGATTTTCGCGTCCCGTTCGCTCGCTTATGGGATTCGAGAAAGTCTTCTTGCAGCCAGGGGAGAGAAGAAGAGTCTCAATTCCTATCGATAGATATAGCACCGCTGTCTGGGATGGAAAGAGGAACAGTTGGTGTTGTGAAAGAGGCCGATATACTGCTTCAGTCGTTGCAGGAGGCGCGATCTTGGATGGCTCCTTTGAGCTTGACAAGGACGTGTTCTGGACTGGCCTTTGAGTAAAGGCCCCCATATGCGTGGTCGGGCTTGACCAGATGTTACATGTACATATACCTACGTACTAAGTATTTGTTCTATATAGAGACTTCAGACAAAGACCTTGCGTAATGCCTCGAAGCTTAGGGCTTGAGGATCTCATCGATAGCTCCATGAAGTCTGCTACAAAGTCACTGAAAACCGTTGCAGGATGACAATAGTGCCAAGAGCGTTGTGAATTTGTGATTCCAGATCTCGAGATCAGTACTACCAACGATCAAAAGCAACCAGAATCAGCCAGATTCCAGTCGTTTTGGAGTGGCATGAAGGTATCCAGAAATAAGTCTGGCTGACATTCCCCGTAACTCGGCTCAAAACCCAGAGTCATTGATACATCGTATGGTGCCGCACTTGTACCGAAGCCAGCTTCTGAAAAGCCAAAGCCATTGGCTGTCATATCTTGAGGCATCGGCATGTATGGCTGCGGGCCATGCTCCTTTGACATATCGGTCATCAGGAACTGCTGAGGTGTGACACCATCTGCGCCCACCCCTATTGCCGGCGCATTTGACTGGTACTCATCCCTGTCCTCTTCATCGTCTTGTTGGAATTTCAGTTTCCGAATCTCATCTGTGACGCTGTATTTTGAATAGACCTCCGTCACCGACCCTTGCGTACCTCTCTCCACACCAGGTTGTTGAGCCCCGGTCGCCTCGTTGTCGGATCCCGGCTGTTCGGCCTCCCAATTAGATCTGAGCGGGCTGGAGTCCCCAGAGTCACGCTCCACATCGTGTATGAGATCTGCAATTCCACCTCGCAAAAGCTTGGTGGTGGGGTATATCTCAGCTGGCGTCTCCAGAATATCTGAGCACGCCTTCAGTTTGGATATCAAGACATCCTTGGGCAAGTTGGCGAACTGGCTTGATCCAAGCCGTGATACGACACGGGCAGAGTGGAAAGTACACATCACCAAGGCCGGATCTGTGATAAAAATGTCTCTCCCCATTTCATTCACTGTTGCCATGATATTCGCAACAGCAAGCGCATGCTGGAGACACTTGTCTCTGCAGAAAGAGACCAAGTCCTGAGGCAGAGTTTGCAACTCTTCCACGGGGAGACCTTCCCGAAAGCCCGGTATCGTAAACCTGTACATATCGCATTGGCACTGATGCCATCATGTATGGAACATGACGAAAGGGGTGCGTTGTGGGGTGTAGGCTCGGAGAAAGAGGTTCTTTTTATCGAATGCAAATTGCGGCGGTAGCGAACGGCGCAGCGCATCGAGTTCGTCCACAAGTCCTTTGAGGAGCGAAACACATTCAACTAAGGGCTTCCGATGATGTGTGATTGTGTGCGATAACCTAGATAGACTGGTTAGCTTGGGGCCGACAGACCGTCAAGGCAGCAATAAAATCTTGATACTGTACCTTTGTATTCGATCTCGAATGTCGAGGACTCGGACATTGTACGCCATCAGACCTAGCTCCAGAGAACATTGATTTTCCGGGGGCTTCAGAGGTTCTGTCATTACAGGAATATCCAGAGTAAAAGATCGCTCGTGGCAGGGAAGTTGGAGGTGTATTGTTTCCTTCGGACACCCGGTGAATTCTGTTCTTCCGCTGGAGTAAAGCGTTTCCATGGTGTAGATCCCCCACATGAGACGCCGGCGACGCTCTTGAGTAAGGAAGCTTAGGCGGCCATCTTCATAGTTGAGTCGCATCATGAATGCTAGTCTTGCTGCAAGGCAAGCAGATACTAGCATTTTACTAAATCGACGAGCGATGATGTGGTCCAGTGTAGTGAGCATAAGTGCCTCGATATCCGACATGGAAGGCTCACTGAGCCGCATAAAGAGCTGCATCTCCGACTCTTGGATCCATCTAGTCGCTTGTTGCAGACGGTTACTGTCCCCTGATGCAATATAGCGCGTTGTCAGACCACACATTGCCTTCAGAAGGCGCGGGTTGTATGTGTCCTGTGCCCAGCTTTGACAGAAGGTTGCCTTGTGGATGAAGCCATAGCAGGGTATTGGATAGACAAAGTCGAAGAAAGCATCGATGTGTTGCTTGATGATTGTCTTGTTCGAGTTCAACTCACTACATAACAGAACATATTTCAGTAAACTTCAGCACACAGGGAATTGCCAAGTAGACTTGCAAGGGACTCAACTTACAACCCAAGTGACGAGGCTGGAGAATGCGCAACGGAGGAATCTCGATTCATAGATGAAGTTCTATTTTCCATGCTGTTTTCCGAACCTGTAGGTTTCCCTATTACAGGGTAATTAGTTCGAACCGTGGGTTAATGAAGAGATTAATTTAACTATATAAATTTTTACGTAGGTATAAAAAAGAGGTTCTAACCGCAGATTAGGCTAGCTATAATAATCCTAAATAAGGCCCCTAATTAGCCCCTAAATAATTAACTATATACCGTAGTTAAATTAGATTTCTAATCCGATACTAACTTTCTTTTTTTTTTATTAATTTAATTATTATAATTAGAGATATGATTTGACCTCGGGCCCGTTTACTAAGTCGTTTCTTTTTCTCCCTTTTCTCTATTCCTTTTATATAACCTATTTTTTTATTTATATATTAACTTTTTTATTACTTATAAATTATTCTAACCCCTTATTAAGTACTATTTTTATAAAAGCGTTAGCGAGGTTATTATTACTATTAATTTAATAAATTTTAAGGATTTTGCGCTTTTTGTACGATTACCTAAGGGCTATAATATTAATTATAAGCCTCTTTTCCTTCGTAGTTCTTAATTTAATAAAATATTCGTATAATAAGTAAAAATCCGTATAGATAATTATTAAGATTAGTAAAAAGCTAAGCCGATTAGTAATTCTCCTTAGCGTTATTAAAATTACGTAAGCAAGGTTAATACTATTAACTATACCGTAGATTTCTAACGCTAATATACTTTTTATTACCTACTTACTTTTAATTAATAAGTAGTATATTATATTATTATATATTATAAATTCGCTCTTATTTATACTCTCGTTAATGAGAATAATAATATACTCTAATTATAAAATAAGGTCCTTATTATTTATAAATAAGCTATTTACGAATATATAAAGCTTATTAACCACAAGGTTAATTAGGTAGTAAATAAGACCTCGATCGAAATTCGAGTATTACTACTTAAACTACTTATTAAGTACCTCGACGTCTTATTAATTTAGTTCTATAGCTTATACTACTTTAGTATAGTTAAAAATCGCCTCGGGCTAGTATATACTTATAATATATACCCCTTGCACAAGCTTAGTTTTATATCGCTTTTTAATATTAATTACGTTCGGATTAACGAGGCTAATTTTTTTATTTTACTCTTTTTATTAAAAAATAATAGTTTCCCTCTCGATTATAAAAATCCTACTATTAAATATTAATAAGTTATTTATTATAAGGACCTCTTTTAGCTTTACTACAAAGCCCACTTTCTAAAGCTTTTTATCCTCCTTTTTTATAAAATTAATATCGAATAGGCCTAATATATTATTAGTTTATATTTTAATAATTCTAAATTAGTTACCTACGTACTCAGAGACTAGTAAGTACGGGTCGTATATAAATATAACTATTAATAATTAATTAATATAAAAGTCGTAATAAGTAGCTTATTAATAAGTACCCGATTTTATAAGCCTATATAGTAGCTTAAATACTTTAATAATCGTGCTTTCTAAGTACTTACTAGCTATTTCCTTTAGTAAATAAGCTAGGATTCTCTTTATAAGCCCTATAGCTAATTAAGTATATACCTAGGTAATATTATAACTCTAAATCTTATATCCCTTTTTCTATAATAATATTATTAGTACTATTATTAATTATTAGTTATAGCGCTATATAATAAGTAATTATATAAATAGCGTTACCTTTTTAACGTTGCCGTACCCCTAAATTACGTATCTAAACTTCTCGTACGGCTAGGGTATTCTTTTCTTTTTAATCTTACGAACTATTTATAATTTAAATATATAGAGGTTTATATACTTTTCTAAGTCGTAGAGGATAAATTAATAAACCCCTCGATTATAAAAAGTGTTTACTTTAATAAGATCTAATTCCTTATACGGCTTTTTAATAATTATAATTATACTTTCTTTACGTAGTTTAACTATTAGCTCGAAATTAGCTTTCTCTTTTATTATATAAAAAGTATTAATTACTTCGTTATTAATAATAAATTGCCGCGTTAGTGCTTATTATCGTAGTTTTCTATAACGTCTCGCTAGTAGTATTAGTACCCTTTTAACAATTTCTTTTTCCTCGTCGTCTATTAGTACTACTACGACGATTTTATTAAGGGTAATTTCTTATATTTTTACTACGGGTTATATAGTTTCCCTTAGCTTTTCTTCTTTTTATAAATTAGAAATTACCTCGCTAAGATCTATATAATATAATCTTATTACTATAATTAATACCTCGAGGGGTTAGTTACGATCCCTTACGACTACATAAGATCGCTCGTTAATAAAAATTAATTTATATAACCTAGCCTATTATTAAATAATTTTGTACTATATTTATATATCCGAATTTAGTAATATATCTAAATTACCCTCTATATCGGGCCTATTATATATAGTAATTACTTTATTAACTTACTTTTTTATACTTACTTTATATAGTACTCGTATTACTTTTTTAACTACTCGGGCTCGTTAGCTTATATTTAATAATAGTAACGAGGCTAAGGTCGTTCTTAAATATACTATAAATATAAAAAGCGTTAATATAAGCCCGTTAGGCCTTATAATATCGTTATAATATTTAAGTACTATTTAGAAGTATTTGTCGTTAATAAAATCTAGATTTTCTTTTTTAATAATTCTAAATACCCTTTTTAACTACTAATATACCCTTTTTACCTTTCTAATACTATAGTACGCTTTAACGAGTACGACTTTTAGCTATATACTATAAGCTATCGCATTCTCTCTAAAT
Source organism: Colletotrichum cuscutae (assembly GCA_030869315.1). Classification (NCBI taxonomy): domain Eukaryota; kingdom Fungi; phylum Ascomycota; class Sordariomycetes; order Glomerellales; family Glomerellaceae; genus Colletotrichum; species Colletotrichum cuscutae. The sequence continues at coordinate 174,406 of MPDP01000254.1, forward strand.
TCTACTAACTTAAAACTAGTACTAGCGTCGGTTTTAATACTATTTAGCGGTCCTTAGTATATATTAATCTAGCTTTTTTATAGGGCTATTTATACTATTTTTACTTATAAATCCTAGAAGAATTACCCTATTTAAAAGGATATAGCTTTATTAATTACGTATAGGACTAACTAATTATCTAAATAGAAAATATTAACGATTATTTTCTAATTAAAGTTGAGCTTATTATATAATTTAAATTTAAACCTACGTAAGCTTTACGTATTTATTTAGTATTAATAATATATTTTTATTAACTACTCTAGCGCCCCTATTTCGATATCGTTATTACTTAACTACTTTAAGAAGTTATATAGCCTTATAACCGACGGGTAACCGAACCTCTAGTATAGTTATCGAAGCTTATTTTCCGTTAGGTAATAAATCGACTTTGAGTCGTTATTAAGCCTTATAAACGCGTACCTTTATTATCGTTCGACTATTTTAAAGTACTTACCGCTAGAGATTCTATTTTTCGTATTATCGAATATAATACTTAGTTAATCTATATCTTTTAAATATAATAAAAATAAGGTATTAATAAGTAAAATATAAAAAGTTATTATTCCGAAGTATGTCTCTACTTTTACTATACTTAGTACGACGATTTCCTTACTTAAGCTAAAGCTAATTCTTATAATACCCGCTATTAACGTATTAAGTATTATTAATACGATCTTTTATAGCGCCTAGAATTACCCTTTTCCTCTTATTAATTATTATAATACCTTAGTATCTAAAATAATCCCTTAAAAAGTTTTTAAACTATACTTTCCGCTTATATAAAATACCTAAATAAGCTTAGTATTTAAGTAGTTTAGGTAGTATAAAAAAAAACCCCCCTAGTTACTATTATAATTACTTAGTACCTAATTTCTCCTTAGGTATTAAGAGAGGTAAATCCGGTATTATTAAATTCGATAAGCCGGATTATAATTTACCCCCTTTACCCCTCTCTGTACCCGTCGTTTAGGGGACTTTCCCTTACTATCTATAAATAAAAACCTACTTATTAAAAGCTTCTACTACCTTTTACCTATTTATTTTCGTATATCCTCTAGAGGCTAACGGGGTAAAAAAGGAGTAATTAATATTATTAATTTCGTTATAATCTAATTCGTTAGTATAAGGTATGAGGTCTTTCTTATTTTCTAAGTTTCTTAGCGTATCCTTTAGGCCGTTAATTTAGTTACTTATACTAAGTTCTATGCCCCCGGATGTGCCCTTATATATTACGAGGAATTAGTTAAATTAATTAGGGCTAGTTTTATTTTTTATTATTTTTAACTTTCTATACTATTTATATAATTCAGTACGTTCTTTTTTAGAGTAGTTACTTAACTAATATCTATCCTTTTTATAAATAAAATACTACTTTTTTTATTACCCTATTTACAAGTTAAATCTCTATTTATTTAATAAATCCGGGCCTCCTTATTAATAATTACTATACTTAGCTTCTTTCCCTTTTTTATTATACGTTCGATCGACTTAGTATTACTAATAAGGGCCGTCGTATACTTAGAGGTAGGTTTAGTATAGTATTCTTATTTTAATATTAAAACTAGATCTTAGCCTCGAGTAAAGCGTCTCGTAATTTTCAAGTACTTAATATAGGGTTATTTTTACTTCTAGTACGCGTTAAACTACGGTATAAAGATATTTAACTTTTCGCTCGTTAGTTCCCTTATTTAGCTAGGTTTTTACTAACTTATTAATTCGATCGATAAGTTTTTTAAGGATTTCTATTTATAATTTACCTTTTATTATCCTAACTATAAATATAAAAAAAATTATTTATAGCTTTAATAAGAGCTTTAGATTCTTATTATAAGTCTTAAAGCGGCTTTAGATTACGTTAATAATACTAAAAAAGTCGTTTTAATTAAGATTATATACTACTTTATAATAATAATTAGAGGCTTTACCTATAAGTACGATATTAATTACTAAATAGTACTAGTATTCCCTAATCCCGACCTTTTTATAATAATTATAAAATATTATTAGGGTTTTTTATAAAACCTTATACTTCCCTCTAGAATATAATTTCTTTTTTAAAAAGATCTTTTTAAGGTTTATAAATTACCTCGTATTATTACTAGATTTTTAATATTTATATACGATCTCTACGTCGCTACGTACTATTAATAACTTCGGGTTATTTATTTCCTTTTTTATTAGCTAATTAGTACTGAATTTCGTATTAGTAGCGGCGACGAGCTATAGATTAAAATAGGTAGAATTATTAATTATCGGACTTTTAGTACTATATTTTACCTCTATATATCCTTTTATAATAATAAATTACTATTAGTAATTATAGGGAGGAAATCTACGTTATTTACCCTCTTTTTAAATTCGTTAAAGTAATTATACGCCCTATTAACTTATACCTAGTTCTATAGTATAAATTCCTTTCTTATAATCGTTACTACTAGGATTTTATATAGTTCTTACGATTATAATTACGCTAGTAATATCCCTTATCCGTAGAGGAATTTATTAACTACTTTTATAATTCTTAGGCGTATACTTATAAACTATTTATTTAGTTAGTAATTAAGGTCGTTTATAATCTTATAAAACAGGGGTTACCCCTATAACCCCCTTTTTTTATAAATCTTAGTTAAATAGATTAATACTACGTTAATTTACTTATTATTAAGCTAATCCGTAATCCTATATATCTACGTCCCCTAATATTTTAAGTTAATATTTACTTATTTATAAGGGATCGGGATCCTATTTAGGATCGGGTTTTTTCCTCTTTTCTTTTACCCTAACTTACTAGGGGTCGTACTTTAGCTTATACCCGTATTAGTAATTATTAACGTATTTAATTTTAATAAGGATATATTTAATCCGTGCGTTAGCTATAATAAGCCCGTGCTTTTGTTACTTAATAAATTTATTAGGGTTTAAGAGATTCCTACTTTTTCTCACTATTTTATTACTACTTTCGTTTTTATTATTTTTAATAATTACTATTACCTTTTTAAATCGTTAGCTATTATACTTACTAAGACCTCTTTTTTATTTAGGATAAAAGGGTAGGTTTTAGTAACCCCCTTTTTTTAATAGTAGCGGTAGACGTTTATATTATTATAAAAAAATATAGTAATTAGTCTCGTAATCTTTATTAGTTATTAATTTCTACTATTCTATATACTTCTAGCCTCCTAAGCCTCGTACTCTCTATATCTTCTAAATAGCTTCTTTCTTTAACCTACTTCCTTTAGGGCAGTATTTTATAAAAATAGTCGAATATAAATACTAAGTAGCTCGTAAAAAATCTATATAGGTTATTAAGTACGGTTAGTAAAGTTAAGCTCCCCCTTTTTTATAAGATCGCGGGCCTTAAGAACTTATTAAAAATGCTACTTATTACTCGTACTTAGTAGGGTTAGATATTTTAGAGATTTTTTTTTTATAGCCTCTCGGTACCCTATTTTATAGTTTCTTAAGTAGTATTTTTTATAATTTAATTATACTAATTTAGTAATTATCGCTCGCTAGTAATTCTTTTTACTAATTTAGCTAGTTAATTTTTAATTATAGGCCGGCCGTAGTAAAGTTATTTAGTAAAAAAGCTACTTAAAGTAATAGTAAAATACTAATTACTTAAGTAGTTCCATTAATTAACGTAGTTTAACGTAGTAAACGTCGACCTCTCGTAGGTAGTAAAGGGCTATGATTACTTAATTCCGTACGGTATTTAAGAATTATCTCTTTTTTTTATTTATTTTTATAAAGTTACTTAGTACGAATCTCCTATCTTATATAGTATTAAAAAGTCGTCTCTTTTACGTAACGAGATACTTTACTAATTTATAATAATAAAATTTAATTATTAATTAGTATAGGTTTTTTTATTATAGGGTAATTAGTTCGAACTATGGGTTAACGAAGAGATTAATTTAACTATATAAATTTCTACGTAGGTGTAAAAAGGAGGTTCTAACCGCAGGTTAGGCTGGCTACGATAATCCTAAATAGGGCCCCTAATTGGCCCCTGCGCAATCGACTGTATGCCGCGGTCGAATTGGACTTCCGATCCAACAGAACCACCACGCACTGTAGCAGGTGGTTGGTGTCGGAGATCCGAATTTGGGTTTCTGGTTGATGAAGACTTAGACACATCTGGGTACTGGCAGTCAACACCCCGATGAGAGCATCGCCGACATGAGGGCTGCGTGCCACAGCACTTTGTCTTCTTGTCACGACATTGTATGCAAGCAGTACGCACGCGACGCTTCTCCAGCCTCAGATGGCTTGGGTCACTGCTGCTAGGAGTGGAAGAATTTGCAGCATCCGGCAACTGATCAGGTGCTGCAAAGGAGCAATGAAACTTGAGCCGACGACAATTTTCGCAACCTCCAGGTGCGCCGTCACATCGAACCTATCGGCTACGGGTTAGGGGACCCTCTTCCCGAAGGACCGCGGCAGGGAGACTCCGCATGCAAGTTGACCGCGACTTACCTTGCGGTTCCGGCACTGGAAACATATCTGCAACCCTTTTCGGGGCCGACCCGAAGCGCGATATGGATTAGGCGTCTCCATGTTCGAGTCTTACCCGCAGTATTCTCTTATCAAAAGAGTGAAGATGCATAAGGTCGGGGGACGGGGTGGGAAGTCGGGGGAAGAAGAGATGACATGTCTTCCGCCCGAGTTCCGAGTTGATTTTGTCTTTCTCGCATCCGCCCGAGTTCCGGGCCCCGGGGGCCACACTAGTTGGACGCCAAAATCACAAGCGGGCGGTCACCGGGTTCCTCACCCGCAAAAGGTTTTCGTTCTGGACTCTCTGCTGGTACGCTGGGTCGCTCCGTCGCAGCGTGGCTTTCTCCATTCCTCCACTCACCTCCAGGAATTCGTCCCTAGCGCCGTGAACGGTTTGCTTCCCCAGTGGGTTCCCCAAGTTGGGGAAACCTCCTCGGCCATGTGTTGGTTCGTCTCGTGCGTCTGATCGGACGACTCTATTGCCAGTGAAAGGGGTGATTAGCTCAGATCAACGGGGAGTCCTGGCTCCACTTGACAGGGAACGACGTAGTAACGTAATAACCACGAGGCGTAGAGTTTGATTCCTTCAACGCGTCTGAATACATAAAGACCGGGCAAAGAATGCATCGCCAATTTCAGCCCGAGCACCCTGTCACTTGAGACAAGGAGCTGAGGTTATTCGAACAGTCGCACAAAGATCTCCGAGGTCTCACTTTCGCGATGGCGCCCAACCGAATCCTTTAACATTTCAACGGCACCCTGGCTGCGGCCTTTACCGTAATTGCCGTCTCGACCTTCAACTATGGCTTCGATAACGCCGGCTACTCAACAACACAGGCGATGGACGCGTTCCAGCGCCAGTTTGGCGACCAGAACCCCACAACTGGCAAGTGGAAGCTTCCCACCGGCTGGCTCGCCTTGTTCAACAGTCTCAACTACATCGGCTTCGCGGCCGGGGTCATCATCGGTAGCCTCGTCAGTGCTCGCTGGGGTCGCCGGTGGTGCATGTTTGGAATGAGTGCGTGGGCCGTTATCCCTGCAACAATCGCGATTACTTCAAGTACCCGAGAGCAGATCATGGCTGCACGCATTCTGAACTGTAAGCGGTTTCTCCCTCGTCCTGCACCAGAGTTGCTGACTGGAGCATGCAGACATCTACGTTGGTATGGAACTCGCTGTGGTCCCAGTGTATCAGTCTGAGATTGTCCCCTCGGAGATTCGTGGTTTTGCAGTCGGCTCCTACCAATTCAGTCTGATGGTAAGCTTTTTGTCTCCAGTCAGTGGAGTAGTTAAGGTAACAGGCCTGCTCAACTAACAATTCTTTGTCCAGTTTGGCACTCTGATTGTCAACTCTATCTGCAGAGGAACCAGCACCCTGGATGGCAATGCATCTTGGCGGATTCCGATGGGCTTATTCTATGTCATTCCTTTCATCGTCATGGGCCTGATCTTCTTCATCCCCGAGGTAAGCATATGTCGACCACAACCCCCCATGCGATAGACTGCACCTACTGACTTTCATTCAAGTCACCTCGCTGGTTGTTGACCCAGGACAGAGTCGAAGAAGCCCAAATTTCCTTAAGGAAACTCCGAGCCGGCACTATCTCTGACTCCGAGATCGATGAACAGTTCGCCGCCCTCCAGTACGCTTTGAAACAGGAAGTCGAACAAGGAAACTATATGGAACTCTTCAAGGGTGTCAACTTGAAGAGAACTGGTATCGTGATGGCCATGAGCTTTTTCCAGCAAGCGACGGGGCAGGCTTTCGCCTCTACCTACGGTGCAATCTTCATCAAGGACATTGGCACCGTTAACCCCTTTACCATGACCATCATCAACGCCGTCGTGAACCTTTGCATGGTCTTCGTCGGACTCTACCTGAATGATCGTGTGGGACGTCGGTATGTAGATCTCTACCACAGACCGTCTCTGTCGTGCCTTCTGGGCCATAAGTGTACTAATCTCATAAATTCATAGACCTCTTCTCCTAATCGGTGCAGTTTGGCAATTTGCCGCCATTGTAACCATGGGCTCCCTGGGTACAGTGGCCGAACCATCATTCGCCGTCAAAACGAGCATCGTGGCCATGCTAACGATCTTTGCCGCCGGCTACGTCTTTGCATGGGCGCCTCTGAACTACGTCGTTACGACCGAGATTCCGGCCCTCCGACTGCGCGACGCCTCTCAACGAACGGCGTCAATGGTCAACGTCTTGGCCAACTTCCTCGTCAACTTCAGCATCCCATACCTGCTCTACACTCCCGGCGCAGGATTAGGTTCGAAAGTCGGTTTCATCTTTGCGGGAATCCTGGTGCTGGCGCTTGTCTTTACGTGGTTCTGCATCCCCGAATGCAAGGGCAAGTCTCTCGAACAGATCGACCGGATGTTCAACGAAGGGGTCCCGCTGCGCAAATTCGGCAAGTACAAGGCGGAGGACATGTTTCAGGCTACGCCAAAAGACGGCGAAAAGGCCGGGGTTGTTCTGACCGCAAGACACACGGAGAAGGCGTAACGAGGAAGGAAGCCTGTGGTGTTATATTCAGCGGTCACTCGATGATCTTAATTTCTGAACCAAGAGCGAAACTCAGGGGCTGTAGGTTTCCCTCTTATAGGGGAATTAGTTCGAACCGTGGGTTGACGAAGAGATTAATTTAACTATATAAATTTCTATATAGTATAAAAAAGAGGTTCTAACCGCAGGTTAGGCTAGCTACGATAATCCTAAATAGGGCCCCTAATTAGCCCCTATATAATTAACTATATACCGCGGTCGAATTAGACTTCCGATTTAATACTAACTTTTTTTTTTTTTATTAATTTAATTATTATAATTAGAAGTATAATTCGACCTTGGGCTTATTTACTAAGTCGTTTCTTTTTCCCTCTTTTTTTTATTTTTTTTATATAACCTATCTTTTTATTTATACGTTAATTTTTTTATTATTTATAAATTACTCTAACCCCTTATTAAGTACCACTTTTATAAAAGCGTTAGCGAGGTTATTATCGTTATTAATCTAATAGATCTCGAGGATTTTATACTTTTCGTACAATTACTTAAGGGCTATAATATCGATTATAAGCCTCTTTTTTTTTATAGTTCTTAATTTAATAAGATATTTATATAGTGAGTAAGAATTTATATAAACGACTATTAAGATCGGTAAAAGGCTAAGTTAATTAGTAATTTTCCTTAGTATTATTAAAATTACGTAGGCGAGGTTAACGTTATTAACTATATTATAAACTTCTAACGCTAGTATACTTCTTATTACTTATTTACTTTTAGTTAATAAGTAATAGATTATATTACTATATATTATAAATTCGCTCTTACTTATACTCTCGTTAATAAGAATAATAATATACCCTAATTATAAAATAAGGTCCTTATTATTTATAAATAAGCTATTTATAAATACGTAAAGCTTACTAGCCGCGAGGTTAATTAGGTAGTAAACGAGACCTCGATTAAAATTCGAGTATTATTATTTAAGCTGCTTATTGAGTACCTTAACGTTTTATTTATTTAGTTTTATAGCCTATGCTACTCTAGCGTAATTAAAAGTTATTTTGGGCTAGTATATACTTATAATATATACCCCTTGCGCAAGCTTAGTTTTATATTACTTTTTAATATTAATTACGTTCGGATTAACAAGGCTAATCTTTTTACTTTACCCCTTTGATTTAAAAATAACGGTTTCCCCCTCGATTATAAAAATCCTATTATTAAACGCTAATAAGTTATTTATTATAAAGATCTCTTTTAGCTTTATTACAAAGCCCGCTTTTTAAAGCTCCTTATCCTCTTTCTTTATAAAGTTAATATTAAATAGGCCTAATATATTATCGGTTTATATTTTAATAATTTTAAATTAGTCGCCTACGTACTTAGAGACTAGTAAGTACGGGTCGTATATAGATATAACTATTAATAATTAATTAATATAAAAATTATAATATATAGCTTATTAATAAGTGCCCGATTCTACGAGCCTATATAGTAATTTAAGTACTTTAATAATCGTACTTTCTAAGTACTTACTAGCTATTTCTTTTAGTAAATAGGCTAGGATTTTCTTTATAAACCCTGTGGCTAATTAAGTATATGCCTAGGTAATATTACGGCTCTAAATCTCGTATTTTTTTTTATAGTAATACTATTAGTACTATTATTAATCGTTAGTTATAGCGCTATATAGTAAGTAATTATATAAGTAGTATTACTTTCCTAACGTTACCGTATTTTTAAATTACGTATCTAGACTTCTCGTACGGCTAGGGTGTTCTTTTCTTTTTAATTTTACGAACTATTCGTAATTTAAATATATAGAGGTTTATATACTTTTTTAAGTTATAAAAAATAAATTAATAAACCCCTCGATTATAAATAGTATTTACTTTAATTAAATCTAATTCTTTATACGGCTTTTTAATAGTTATAATTACGCCTTCCTTACGTAGTTTAACTACTAGCTCGAAATCGGCTTTTTTTTTTATTATATAAAAAGTATTAATTACCTCGTTATTAGTAATAAATTACCGCGTTAGTACTTACTATCGTAGTCTTTTATAACGTCTCGTTAGTAGTATTAGTACCCTTTTAGCAATTTCTTTTTTTTTATTATTTATTAGTATTATTATAACGATTTTATTAAGGATAATTTCCTATACCTCTACCGCAGGTTATATAGTTTCCCCTAGCTCTTCTTTTTCTTATAAGTTAGAAATTACCTCGCTAAGATCTATATAATATAGTTTTATTATTATAATTAATACCTCGAGGGGTTAGTTACGATCCCTCGTAACTACGTAAGATCGCTCGTTAATAAAGATTAATTTATATAGCCTAGCCTATTATTAAGTACTTTCGTACTATACTTATATATCTAAATTTAGTAATATATTTAAATTACCCCCTATATTGGGCCTATTATATATAGTAATTACCTCGTTAACTTATTTTTTTATACTTACCTTACGTAGTACCTATATTACTTTTTTAACTACTCAGGCCCGTTAGCTTATATTTAGTAATAGTAACAAGGCTAAGGTCGTTCTTAGATATACTCTAAATACGAGAAGCGTTAGTATAAGCCCGTTAGGCCCTATAATATTATTATAATATTTAAGTATTATTTAGAGGTATTCGTCGTTAGTAGAATCTAGATTTTTTTTTTTAATAATTCTGAACGCCTTTTTTAGCTACTAGTGTGCCCTTTCTACTTTTTTAATACTATAGTACGCTTTAATAAGCACGACTTTTAGTTATATACTATAGGCTATCGCATTCTCTCTAAATTTTACTAATTTAAAGCTAGTACTAGCGTCGGTTCTAATACCGTTTAGTAAACCCTAGTATATATTAATCTAGCTTTTTTATAGGGCTATTTATACTATTTTTACTTATAGATCCCGGAGGAATTACTTTATTTAAAAGGATATAGCTACGTCGATTACGTATAGGACTAGCTAACCATTTAAGTAGAAGATATTAATAATAATTTCCTAATTAAAATTAAGCTTATTACGTAATTTAAATTTAAACTTACGTAGGCTCTGCGCATTTATTTAGCATTAGTAATACACTTTTATTAACTACTCTAGCGCCCCTATTTTAATATCGTTATTACTTAATCGCTTTAGGAGGTTATATAGCCTCGTAACTAACGGGTAGCTAAATCTTTAGTATAATTATTTAAGCTTACTTTTCGTTAAGTAATTAATCGACTTTATATTATTAATAAGCTTTATAAACGCGTGCCCCTATTATCGTTTAACTATTTTTAAGTACTTATTGCTAGAGATTCTATTCTTCGTATTATTAAATATAATACCTAGTCGATCTATATTTTTTAAATATAATAAAAATAGGGTATTAATAAGTAAAATATAGAAAGTTATCGTTCCGAAGTACGTTTTTACTTCTACTATACTTAGTATAATAATTTCCTTACTTAGGCCGAAACTAATCCTTATAATACCCGCTATTAAAGTATTAAGTATTACTAGCGCGATCCTCTATAGCGCTTAAAATTACCCTTTTTTTCTTATTAACTATTATAATACCTTAATATCTAGGATAATCCCTTAGAAAGTTTCTAAGCTATACTTTTTGCTCGTATAGAATATTTAAATAAGCTTAGTATTTAAGTAATTTAAATAGTATAAAAAGGACCCCCCTAGTTACTATTATAATTACTTAGTACTTAATTTCTCTTTAAGTATTAAGAGAGGTAAATCTAGTATTATTAGATTTAGCGGGCTAGATTATAATTTGCCCCCTTTACCCCTCTTTATACCCGTCGTTTAGAGGACTTTCCCTTACTATTTATAAATAAAAGCCTACTTATTAAGAGCTTTTATTACTTTTTACTTATTTATTTTTATATATCCTCTAGAGGTTAACGAGGTAAAAAAAGAGTAGTTAATATTATTAATTTCGTTATAATCTAATTCGTTAGTATAGAGTATAAGGTTTTCCTTATTTTCTAAGTTTCTTAGCGGATATTTTAGGCCGTTAATTTAGTTACCTATACTAAGTTCTATACCCCCGGATGTACCCTTATATATTACGAGGAATTAGTTAAATTAATTAGGGCTAGTTTTACCTTTTACTATCCTCGACTTTTTATACTTTTTATATAATTTAGTACGTTTTTTTTTAGAGTAGTTACTTAACTAATATTTATCTTTTTTATAAATAAAATACTATTTTTTATATTACCCTACTCATGGGTTAAATCTCTACTTATTTAACGAATCGAAGCCTCCTTACTAGCGATTACTATACCTAGCTTCTTTCCCTTTTTTATTATATATTTAATTAACTTAGTACTATTAATAAGGGCTATCGTATATCTAGAGGTAGGTTTAGTACGGTATTCTTATTTTAATATTAAAACTAGATCTTAGCCTCGAGTAGAGCGTCTTATAGTTTTTAAGTACTTAGTATAAGGTTATTTTTATTTTTAATACGCGTTAGACTATAGTATAGAGATAGCTAACTTTTTACTTATTAATTCCCTTATTTAGCTAGGTTTTTATTAGTTTATTAATTCGATTAATAAGCTTTTTAAAGATTTTTACTCGCAATTTACCCTCTATTATCCTGGCCACGGATATAAAAGAAATTACTTATAGCTTAGATAGGAGCTCTAGATTCTTATTATAGGTCTCGAAGCGGCTTCGGATTATATTAATAATACTAAAAAAGTCGTTCTAATCGAGATTACGTACTATTTTATAATAATAATTAGATATTTTATTTATAAGTATAATATTAATTACTAAATAATATTAGTATTCCCTAATTATAACCTTTTTATAATAATTATAAAATATCGTTAGGGTTTTTTATAAAACCTTATACTTCCCCCTAGAGTACAATTTCTTTTTTAAAAAGATCCTTTTAAGGTTTATAAATTACTTCGTATTTACTAATAGATTTTCGGTATCTATATACGATCCCTACGTCGCTACGTACTATTAGTAACTTCGGGTCGTTTACTTCCTTTTTTATTAACTAATTAGCGCTAAATTTCGTATTAGTAGCGGCGACGAGCTATAGATTAAAATAGGTAGAATTATTAATTATTAAACTTTTAGTACTATATTTTGCCTCTATATATCCTTCTATAATAATAGATTATTATTAGTAATTATAAGGAGGAAATCTACGTCGTTTACCCTTTTTCTAAATTTATTAAAGCGATTATACGCCTTATTAACTTATACTTAGTTTTATAATATAAATTCCTCTTTTATAATTATTATTACTAGGATTTTATATAGTTCTTATAATTATAATTATGCTAATAATACCCCTCGCCCGTAGAGGAATTTATTAACTACTTTCGTAATTCCTAAACTTATACTCGTAAACTATTTATTTAGTTAGTAACTAAGGTCGTTTATAATTTCGTAAAATAGGGGTTACCCCTATAGCCCCTTTTTTTTATAAACCTTAGTTAAATAGATTAATACCGCGTTAATTTACTTATCGTTAGGCTAATCCGCGATCTTATATATTTACGTTCCTTAATAATCTAGGTTAATATTTACTTACTTATAAGGAATCGGGATTCTATTTAAAATCGGGTTTTTTTTTTTTTTATACTAACTTACTAGGGGTTATGCTCTAGTTTATACCCGTATTAGTAGTTGCTAGCGTATTTAATTTTAATAAGGATATATCTAATCTATATATTAATTATAATAAGCCCGTGCTTTTATTACTTAACGAATTTATTAAGGTCTAAGAGATTCCCACTTCTTCTTATTATCTCGCTACTACTCTTATTTTTATTATCTTTAGTAACTACTACTGCCCCTTTGAATCGCTAGCTATCGTACTTACTAGGACCTCTTTTTTATTTAAAATAAAAGGGTAGGTTTTAATAGCCCCCTTTTTTTAATAATAGTAATAGACGTTTATATTATTATATAAAGATATAGTAATTAATCTTATAATCTTTACTAGTTACTAATTTCTATTATTTTATATATTTTTAGCTTCTTAAGCTTTATATTCTCCGTAACTTCTAAATAACTTCTTTCCTTAACTTACCTCTTTTAGGGTAGTATTCTATAAGAATAGTTAAATAGAGATACTAAGTGGCTTATAGAGGAGTTATATAGGCTATTAAGTACGGTTAGTAAAATTAAGCCCCCCCCTTTTCTTATAAGATCGCGGGCCTTAAGGACTTATTAAAAATACTACTTATTACTCGTACTTAGTAAGGTTAAATACTTTAGAGATTTTTTTTTTTACGGCCTCTTAGTACCCTATTTTATAGTTTTTTAGGCAGTATTTTTTATAGTTTAATTACGCTAATTTAGTAATTATCGCTCGTTAGTAATTCCTTTTACTAATTTAGCTAGTTAATTTTTAATTACGGGCTAGCTATAGTAAAGTTATTTAGTAGAAAAGCTACTTAAGGTAATAATAAAATACTAGTTACTTAAGCAGTTTTATTAATTAATATAGTTTAACGTAATAAACGTCGACCTCTTATAAGTAGTAAAGGGTTATAATTACTTAATTCCGTATAGTATTTAAGAATCGCCTCCTTTTTCGTTACTTTTATAAGGTTAATTAGTACGAATCTCTTATCCCGTGCGGTATTAAGAGGTCGTCTTTTTTACGTAATAAGATATTTTACTAATTTATAATAATAGAATTTAATTATTAATTAGTATAAGTTTCCCTCTTATAAGGGAATTAGTTCGAACTATAAGTTAACGAAGAGATTAATTTAACTATATAAATTTTTATATAGTATAAAAAGGAGGTTCTAACCGCAGGTTAGGCTGGCTACGATAATCCTAAATAGGGCCCCTAATTAGCCCCTGTGCGATCGACTGTATGCCGCGGTCGAATTGGACTTCCGATCCGACAGGGGCATACATATCCCACGTTGCCAGATCTCAATGTTGTTCAAAGCTGTGCTGTGCCGGCCCCCTCATCAACCGACGAGAGGCTCAGCCCCTATGTAGGGGCTATTTTCTCTTGCTAGTCGAGAAATACTTCTAGCCAGAATCCAAATTTGGTAGCAGAATTTGGTTGATTGTGGCCACAAAAAGGCTGGGTTGTTTCATAGTGCGGTCTCATTAACCTTTTTGAGAATTGTTTCGAGAATTCTATCCTCGAGGATTCACAGGGGAATTCACACCAGAGTCCTGTTGGTTCGGTCAACGCGGAGTAACCTGCCCGTTGCGGTTCAGCCCGAGGCGGCCTGACACGGCGGTAAGAAACCATTTCTATTGACTGCATTCAAAATGTGGTTACATCGGCGTGGCCGATTCCAGGATCGCGCTCAGCTCGTCTCGCAACCACTATCTTGGGTCTCTTGGGGTAGATAAGCATTCGTTGGTTAATGAACTAGATTGGTTCGTTCCTGGCCTCCTTAAAGGCCCCTCATCCAACCTGCTACCAACAACATGGTGCCATTCGACTTCAAACAACCCCTGCATTCAGAATCGGCCGCTACATCTCAATTGAGTTGGTGATTCAATCATCGTCCACTTCGATTGCTCAACGTTGCTTCACAATGCCAAGATCATAGCCTTCACGCCACTTACCTGCAATGAAGCTGCCTCGTCGAGTCAACTTCACTGGCCCAAAATGCCAAGTGTTATTGATAGAATCTTACCCCTAGGCCTACTGTTAGTATCCCTATCACAAGGATATTAATGATTAGTTCGAACCGTGGTTTTAACAAAATAGGTTAATTAACTATAAATAAATATTATTACGTAAGTATAAAAAGGAGGTTCTAATTATAAGTTAGTTAGATTATGATAATTATAAATAGGGCCCTTAATTAGCCCCTATATAGTTAGTAATACGCTATAATTAAATTAAAATTCTAATTTAATATTAAATTTATTTTCTTTTATTCATTTAACTACTATAATTAAAAATATAATTTAACCTCGGGCCCGTTCACTATGTCGTCTGTTTTTACCCATTTTTTATTTTTTTATATATTTTTTCTATATAACCTATCCTTTTATTTATATTATTCCCCTTTTTTATTAATAAACTACTCTAATATTTTATTAAGTACTACTTTTATAAAAGCGTTAGTAAGGTTATTATTATTATTAATTTAATAAATCTTAAGGATCTCTCGTCGTTTATATAACTATTTAAGGACTATAATATTTATTATAAGCCTCTTTCTTTTATAATACTTAGCTTAATAAGCTATTATATACTAAATATAAATCAATATAAATAATAATAAAGATTATAAAAAAGTTAAATCGATTTATAATTCTTTTAAACGTAATAAAAATTATATAAGTAATATCTATTTTATTTACTATTTTATAAATTTTGAATACTAGTAGGTTATATATAACTTACTTACTTTTTGTTAATGAATAATAACTTATATTATTCTGAATTATAAAATCGTCCTTACTAAGGGTCTCGTTAGCGAGGATAATAATATATTTTAGTTATAAAATTAGGTCGTTATTATTTATAACAAATCCCTTAATAAATATATAAAGCTTTATTAAGGCGATTTTAATAAGCTAATAAATAAGGCCTTAGTTATAATTATTTTAACATTATTATAGCTATTAACTAAGGGTATTAAAATTATACTTTATAAACTCTATAGCTTATATGGTTTTAATATAATTAAAATAGCCTTAGGTTAATAAATATTTATAATATAAGCTCCTTATATAAGCTTAGTTTTATATTATTTTTATTAATTAGGGGAATCTAAACTAATAAAAGTAATCTTTTTATTTTACCCCTTTAATAAAAATACTATATTATCCGTTTTAATTATTAAAATCCCTTTATTAAATACTAATAATAACTCTAATATAAGAACCTCTTTTAGTTTAGTTATAAATATTACTTTTTAAAGCTCCTCGTCCTCTTTACTTATAAACTTAATATTTAATAAACTTAAAGTATTATCTATTTATATCCTTATAATATTAAAATAGTTATTTATAGATATAAAAATTCAAAAATAAAGATTATATATTAATATAGTTATAAATAACTAATGAATATAAGAATTATAATAGTATATAGCTTATTAATAAATACTTAATTTAATAAAGTTATATAATAGCTTAAGTACTTTAATAATAGTACTTTCTAAGTACTTATTAGTTATCTTCCTTAGTAGGTAAGTAAGGATCTTTTTTATTAACTTAGTTACTAATTAAGTATACGCTTATATAATATTATAACTTTATATTTAATATCCCTCTTATTATACTACTACTATTAAGATTATTATAAAGTACTAGCTATAGTCTTAAATTATAAAGAATTAGGTAAGTAGCGTTGCTTTCTTAATGTTATTATACCCCTAAATAACGTACCTCGATTTTTTACATAACTAAGTAGTACCCTTCCCTTTTATTTTTTAAACTATATATAATTTAAGAATATATAAGTTTACGTATTTAATTTAATTATAAAGAATAAATTAGTAGACCTTTTAATCCCGTAATATTGTTATTTTGACGAGGTACAATCTTTTATATAATCTCTTTATTATTATAATTATACTATTTTTATAGTTAAATTACGAGTATAAAATCGGCCTTCTCTTTAGTTATATAAAACGTATTATTATTTATTTTATTACTAATAATAAAGTATCATAATAATACCCTTTACTTATGGCTTTCCTAAGCGTTTTATTAGTAATATAGGGATCATTCTTTCTTTACTATTATTCTTTATTTATTTTATTATAACGATTTTATTTAAAAATAATTTGTTATTCTGTTTTAAGTTATTAAGAGGATTCCCTTAGCTCTTTTTTTCTTTATTAAGCTAATATCTCTTTATTTAGATTAATATAATACGGTCGTATTCTTATAATTAATATTTAAGTAGTTAGTCTCGATTATTAATGACAATATATAACCGTTCGTTAATTAAAATTAATTTATATAGGCCTAATTACTATTTATTAGTTTTTTTAAACACTAATATTCGAATTTAATAATATATTAAGGTTAGGGCTTATATTTAGCTTATTATAAGTAATAATAGTCTTATTGATTTTTTATTTGATATTTATTTTATAAAGTATTTTTATTATTTTATTATCTACTTAAGCTTACTAATTTATATTTAGTAATAATAACGAGGCTATTATTATTTCTAAGTATATTCTAAGTATAAAAAGCGGCGAAACTAGCTATTTTAGGCTTATATTACTATTATAATATTAAAATAGGGTGGGGCGATTAGTCTTAGTATTTCTTATTTCTAAAGCGGATTAAGTATAGGGACCTACGAGAGAGCTAATTAGAAAAAGATATAAAGAGAAGGGCCCCGATTAGAGAGAGGAGCTTAGTAATATAGATTTTTATTTTAATTATATATATACCTTTTTAAGATCGAACTAAAGCCTTTTTAATAATTTATTTTTAAATACGATAATATAAAACAATTAAGAAGTTTACTCTTTTAATCTAATTAATACTACCCTCTTTTTTTAGTTATAACTTCGTTAATAAAGGCCGTATTAACCCGATTGAAGGAGGTATTTTATATTATTTTTATAAATATTAGTAGTTCTTTTTAAGTACCGTATTATAAAAGTCCTTTATACTTTATACTTTTTTAATAATCTCCCCTTTTAAAAATCCCTTCCTTTTTTAAATAAGAGAATAAGTAAAAAAAAGCCTAACTCGATTAGAGATAATTTAAATAAATAAATAAAAAAAAGTCATATAATAATTAAAATAAATATAAGTAGTAGGACTTTAATTAAAAAAAAACTAAATAATTAAGATATAAAAACGAAGATATATAAAAAAGGGCTTCTTATTTAATAAGAGGGGGATATAATAAACTTTAATAAGCGAGCAAGACAGATAGGGGAGGAAATATACGAATACTTAGGACTAGATTAGGCCTAAATACGGACGTTATAATAGTACAATAAGACGAACAACGAGTTAGGATTAGAACTAATAGAATTTTTTAATAAGTATAACTAGTTATTTAACTAGACTATTCCTTATTAATTAATATAGCCTAGAGATTTAATAATAGACCTATTTAAAAGTACGGATACGTTAAACTAAGGGCGCTTAGGAAACTAGTTTTTAACTAGACTTATTAGTAATTTTAATTAATATTACTATAAGTTTAATACGAAGTCTAATTAAAACTCTAGTTATATACTTAGTAAGGGTTAAGAAGGACGGCCTAAATTATATTAATTAGGATAACAGCTATGCTTTAGTTATTAGGACGGCTCCTCTTTTCTTTTTCTAAACTTTATTTAAAATAAATAGATTAATATAAAACTATTAAAATTATAAATAAAATTAACGAACTATACTTTTAATAACCTCGGACTATAAATATAAATAACTAATATATTACTTTTGCTACTATTAGCGACCCTTAGGACGTTTAATTATATAAACCTAACCTTTTTATTTTAAATAGATTATTTATTAAACTAGTTTTTATAGTTTATTAAGACTTATAAATTACGAAGTTATTTAATAATAAGAAGCTTACTTTTAATAACGGATCTATTTACTAATTTAATTAGAAAAAGCTAGTTAAGGCTTAGGTTAAAATAGATACTTCGATAAATACCTTCCTAAGCGCTATTATTACCCGGATCTAGATAACCGTACCTTAGACTAAGGACCTTACGACTTTTTAGCCTAATTTAATAAAGAATATAAGGTTTTATAAAATACTATTCTCTAGTTAAGAGGGGACTATAGTCTTTAAAAATAATAATATTATAGACTTTTTAAAAAAGTTCGAGGATTAGTACGAGATTAGTAAGGTCCTAGACCGATTTAGGAATAAACTTATTATATATACTATAGGAGGAGATTATTAGACTCTAGTTAAGGATATAATTAGAGGACTACCCTAGGCCTAAACTAAGGATTTCTTTTTAAAAAAGTATAGAAGATAAGATACTAACCGCTTTTTAAATAAAAAAGAGTAGATTAAAAGAGTTATTAAAAGACTACTTATCTCGTTTTCTAATTTAAACTCTACTTAAGTACTATTTACTAAGATTAATATTATAATTACTCTTATTAAATAATAAGACCTTTATATTATAACTAATAAGAGCCTAATTAAGGCCGTATATAAGTAGTTCTACGCTAATATTATAAAAGAAGTAGTAGAGAAAGTCGGGGTTATTTTAAATAGCTTTATTAAATTAATAAAGTACGCGAGGTTTAAGGTAGGACTTCTTAATATAATTATATATAAAAAGGAATATAACCTACTCTTTATAAATAATTAGAGTTAACTTAAAACCTTATTACGATCCCCTACTTTATAAGCGTGTAGAAATACTTAGTATTAGTATCCGAACTACTAATAATATTACTAGTTAATAATAGGGGCCTAGGTTACCTAGGTAGTTATTAATAATATTACTAATTCTAACTTAGTTAATAAAATAAGTAAGCTAAAGATTTATTAAAATAGTATTTATTCTCAAGGTCCTGCCCGTATATTTAATATAAGCACTACGCGTCTTAATCGGCCCCTAATTATAGGACCTAGAGACCGCTACTAATACTACTAAAGTCTATACTACTAGATTATTAGGGATTACGATTAGTATATTCTTAATAAGGACGCTTATTTTATTATTTTAGCTTAGAGAGCTTAGTATTATAAAAAGTGCGATAGTTAAGAGCTTATAAAAAATATCCCTTTTATTATAGTTAAAAATAGAAAAAAACGTATAATTATTAATTACGTTACCTTTTTTTCTTATATAGTAAATATATTAACTAAGGAAAATACTAAGCTTTTAACTAAGTAGATTCTAAACTATTAGATCGGACTACCCTAGTAAACTATACTTATACTTCCCTTAGCTAATCCTATGAGCATAGTTAAATACGTCCACGTAGTACGACTTAACTTAAGTTACTATAGCTAAGCGGACGTTTATACTATTTATAAAAGAAAACTGCTTAAAAAACCGTACCTTAGTAACTACGTTATACTCTAAAGAAATATATAAAATCGACGCTACGATTCTACTTCTTAATTATAATAATAATATAATAGACTCTAGGGACGAGGATACTTAACTAGTTACTAAGTAAACTTAATTATAAACAAGGGCCTCTTAAAAGGGCTAGATTACCTCTTATTACTACCGATCCTTAATATAAGTTACGAGTTCTTTTTATTTATTAAGTATTATTTTATAAGAATATTATTAAATCTTATTAATTCTTTAGTTATTTTTTTATTTAAATCCGGGATAAAGATATAAGGGGATAATAAGAGGAGAAGAATTATTTTTTAGCTATTATAATTAAAAACTTAACGACCTTACTTATTAACTATATAATTATATTAAAAAACCCTACTCCTCTTTTTAAGTATCTAAGCCTAGTTCCTTATCTAATCGAGCCCGTTTAGTATCTAGCCTAGCTTATATAACTTCTTATTTTACTTATTTTATTTTAATATATTAATAATTTTTATAAGTTATAAATATATAGTTTTTAATAGGGTACGTAAGAGGGGCGTCCTTAAGAATAGAATCGTACTTATCTTCCTTAGTTTTAGTAATATTAATCTAGTTAGAAACTATATAAACTAAAGTCTTAACTCTTTTAATATTAATTAGGATTAGAGACGCTACCCTACTATTACTTATTATATAATAATAATAATAGCCTTACTTAGAGTTAGCTCTAAACTAACTAATAGCCTATTAATTATTACTCTTTTTAAAATAGTATTTTTTATTTTTAGAATATATATAATTATTATATTAATCGTTAAAATAATTTAAAAAAAAAATATACTTAAAGTAGGGGACTATCTTTTTAACTAGCTCCTTAGTATTAGAACCGATATACTTTTAAAAGGACTATATATAATAGTTATAAAGTATAATATTCCGAACACTATAAGCCTAGATAAGTAAAAAATTAATAATAGGAGTTCGTTTACCTAATTACTAAAATAGAGGGCCGAAGTAACTAACGTAATCGTAATTAATAAAAACCTAACGGTTTTATAAAAATAATCTACTTATAATACCCGGATTATAGACGTACTTCTTAATAACGTTTTAATTCGTAATTAATTACTAAAACTTTTAAACTATTTCTTTTTTAATATACTTATTAACCTAAGGATTTATAATATAGAATTCAGTATAAAGCTCTCTAACTAATCTAAAAAGAGTTAACTAACTAGTAGTCTTAAAAATTTAAAAAAAAATAACGTTAGATTAGGATAAGGATTAAAAAAATCGAATAGAATAGCGCTTATTATAGTTTACTTTTTACTAACCTCTCGAAACTTATAGCCCTAAGTCTTTTAAAAATAGACCTTCTTAGGAACGGAGGAGGAATATTACTAAGGCCGGACGTCGTAATAAGTAGTTTTAATAATCTAATACGCGTTACTAATAGCTAAAGTATTAAATATAATAAGTAAATAGATTATTTATTTATTTATATATTCTGCTTTTACTAGCTACTCGGGCGGTTCTCGGTATTATTTATATAGTATTAATACACGGTATTAGTAAATACTCATACTATCTTACTAGATTATTTTTTTAGATTTTTTAACTTTTTAACTTTCCCTCTTATAAAGTTTATAACTATAGATTATTAATAGTAATATTAGGTGCCCGACGCTACTACTTTATAAGCCCGCGCACCTAGCTAAGTTAGCTACCTTTCTAGGTAATAATAGCTTATAATAGTATAGTATTAGAGATACCCTTGTCGCCGTTATTAAGAATAATACCGACCTCACTAATATTTACTATACCTTTAACTTTAACTTATATATATATATATTCGTTACCTCGTTACTTTTATTAAAATTAAAAACGCTACTTCCCTTGCTATTTATTATTATTACGCTATTGTTATTATTATTACTATCTAACCGTTTACCTTAAGTATACTTTATTAAAATACCGAGACGCTACTAATAGCTCGTCGACCTTTAGGGTTTCCTTAATAACTAGAAGTTCGATCTTATAAATATTATACTAGAGGACGCCGAGCTATAGAGAGACCGCTTTAATAAATACTATATCCGTAATATTAACTTATAAAAAATAGATAAATATATTATAATAAGCGTTACTCTTATTAATACCTTTTTAATATAATAGAGTAGTATAAATAAGCCTAGACTTAATAATATAATTAGGAGCTTAGAAAGAGCGTAAGTAAGCGTATTAAATAGGAATATTAGTAAGGAGAGGTTATTATTAAATAAGATAAGGGGAGAAAGTAAGGAGTAGTATTTAGTTATTAAGAAGGCGATTAATATGCTACGGCGGCGGGGTTATTAATATCTTAAGTTTAGTTAGTATTAATAGCTACTCAGTAACGGCTACGGCCGGCTATAGTTAGTTATAAAGTTTTATTAAAGTACGTAATAAAGACACTCGATATTAACCCTAATAGACTAGCTTGCCCGTGAAGGCGAAGATGGCCCCTAATGAGGCGGACCGGACCCTAAAGGGGTAAATAGATTATATTACTAAAAAGAAAAGAGACCGAGTAGAAAAGGATAATTACGATTAAAAAGCTATTATTTAGGGAAAAAAATAAAAAACGATAGAGGAATTAAAAAAGGGCCTTTATATACCCCCCCCCTAGATCCGGGGTATTAAAAAGGAAAGTATTATAAGCCTCTCGGCTAATCGGCGCTAAATTATAGCTATTATAAAAAAAAAAGGAGTAAATTATAGGATCGGGGCCTTCTTATTATTTATAATATAGCGCCTTCTTTTTTAATTAATAGAGGCTATTCTCGCGATTAGTATAAAAGGGTAGCTTTTTACCCGGCTACTTAACTTTTCTTTCTTCCCTCCTTAATTACTTCTTTATAACTACTACTAATTAAACTTCCTCTAATTTTTACTTTCTAATTTACTATATAAATACTAACTTAGCGATTTATAATAGCCTCTTTACTTTCTATCTCTCTTTCTAAGCTAAATAATAAAAAGAATATAGTACGAATTTAGAACCTAATTATAATAAAAAACCTTAAAAATAATACTAAATACTAGCTAAGAAAGTAAAATCTAGATAAACATATTATTTTTAATAAGACTAACCCTAGAACTATAATAAATACTAAAGACTCTTAGTTTATTAATTTTAATACGAACTACTAATATAAAGCGCATACTAACTATTACCTAAACCTAGTACCTAAGCAAACTAGTTTCCTCTAAATAATCCTAACTCTTTATAAAATCGACTTTCCTAATTAGCTTAGTATAAGGGACGAACTTCCCTTCTTTAATTAGCGCCCTAAGGTTTTTAAGGGTCTAAAAGACCGGAAAACTTAGATAGGTTAGACTTATTATAAAATAATAAAGATCCTAACTAATTATTATAACTTTTAAAAACGCTTATTATATAAAGATTAAATTTAAAAATATAAAATTAAATCCGTAATAGAGGTTATAATATAAGACCTTACTCTAATATATAATATAATTATAATTAAAGAGGGATAAGAGAGTACTTTCGAACTAAATAAGATCTTTACCCTAATCCCTTAAACCTAAGAGATTATATAAAAAATTAGAACTTTAGTATACTTAATAATCTTCTCTTTTTATATTAATAATCCGGGCTATTTTATAAGAATAATTATTAACTAGTAAGATAGTATAGTTTATTAATACGATCCGAAGTAGGCTCTTAAGTAATTAGAGAAGATATTTATTAATAATATCTAAGTACTAAAGGCTTTTTATAGCCGGATTAATATACCTCTTTATATTTAATAATTAATTAATATAAGTACTTACGTAGTCCTTATAGTATAATAGCTAGGTAAATAGGAATACGGTTTATACGTACTCGAATAGTTTTATAATATAATCTAATACGGCTAGCTTAACTTAACTTATAACGTATATTAAATAACTTATAAATACCTTAGGTTATTTAATAATAAACTCTATATAGCTTAGATCTAGTTAATTAGTTATAAGTTCTAATATAATAGTTATTACTTTTTTAATACAATAAGACCTTTTTTAAAAAGGTCTTTTAATAAAATAATAAATAATTAAGACTCCGGAAGTAGGCCCTATACTAACTTAAATAACTCTAACTATATTATAACTAACGCCCCTAAGGTACTAACTCCTTATAAATTTAGTTCTTATTTACTTAGACTTAGGTTTACTAACTAAGATTTAAGAATTTATAACCCCCGTAATTATAGCTATTATACTCTTATTAATCTTACGTATTTTAAAAAAATATATAAAATAGTTAAAAGCCTTAAGTAAGAACTTATTACTCTTAAAAAGTTATTTTTATTATTTCGATTTTTAAAAATACTAAAGAGTACTTAAATATCTATAATAAGTAGTAACCCTAATTAAACTCTATAAATAATTAAACTAATAAAAGTTACTAATTAGCGTTTAAACGCCGTTATTAATAATTAACTTATATACTTAATTAATACTCTTAAGACCCGTCGAGTTATAAAATCTTTATTAAATATATTACTACTTAAGTTATTATTATACCTTAGCCTAGCTCTTAGTAAAACTAGTCTAAGTAACTAAAGAAGTAATTTTTTAAATACTCTAATTAGGGGCGGGGATAGTCCTATTATAAAGATTTTAATTAAAATACTAAGGGTTTAGTTAAAATAAGAGGCTATTAAGTACACGCTCTCTAAGTATAATCGGGCTATATAAGAAAATAACGAATACTAATATTAAAAACTAACTAAGTTTTATTAAGATCTCTTATAGTATCGTAATATATATATAAATAAAGCTAATATTAATAAAAGTACGAGGGAATAATAAGTTAATTAATATAACGACCTAATTATAAAAACTATATATATAACTCTAACTTATACTTTTTAAATACTATTATTAATAAAAAAATCTAAAGAGAATTAGGTTAGTAAAGATTAGGATTAAAAGATTATTAAAAAGGATTAGAATAAGAACTAAGTAAAGTTAGTAAAAAAAGTAGCGAAAGTAGAGAAAGTAAAGAAGGTAATTATAAAAAAGAAAAGTAAATAAAAAGCTTAATATAATTAACTATATATAATAACTAGGACTAATCTAAAATAATTTTTTTTTATAAAAAATTAGGGAAAAAGAAATTAGAAAATAATTAGAGTAGGGTAGGGCGATTAGTCCTAGTATTTTTTATTTTTAAAGCGGATTAAGTATAAGGACCTATAAGAGAGCTAATTAAAAAAAAATATAAAGAGAAGGGCCCTAATTAAAAAAAGGAGCTTAGTAATATAGATTTTTATTTTAATTATATATATACTTTTTTAAAATCGAACTAGAGCTTTTTTAATAATTTATTTTTAAATACGATAATATAAGATGATTAAGAAGTTTACCTTTTTAATTTAGTTAATACTACTCTCTTTTTTTAGTTATAACTTTATTAATTAAGGCCGTATTAACCTAATTAAAGGAGGTATTTTATATTACTTTTATAAATATTAGTAGTTCTTCCTAAGTACCGCACTGCGAAAGTCCTTTATACCCTATACCTTTTTAGTATTTAAGTATTATTAAAAAATACTCTTTATTTATAATATTAAAGTACTCGTTATAAATAATTTTAAAAACTCTTTTAATTATTAATAAGCCCTTTTTACTTTATTAATACTATAATACGTTTTAATAAAATATAATTTTTAATTATATATTATATATAATAGTATTATGCTTAAACTTTATAAATTTAAAGTTAATACGTATATTGATTCTAGTCTCGTCTAGTAATTCTTAATATATATTAATTTACGCTCTTTTTAGTATTAACTATATAGTTTTTATAAATAGAGTTTCAAAAAATTCTCTTTTTCTTAAAAAATATAGCTATTACGGCTAGCTAGTTATATTAAGTATATTAGTAAAAGTTAAGGCTACGAGTACTAAGTAAATAGTATCGTAATTATAAATAGCTTTTTTAAAACTATATTTATAAGTTATAAAATAAGTAAAGCTTTAGTAATAAATTATAATCTTATTAAAAGGGGTTCTTAATAAAAATAGTTAAAAGTAATTATAAAATCTAATATTAAGTTAGTTATTAAAAAGTCTTATTTTTATAATCCTATAAATAAGTTATTATAATTTAAATTAGGGCTTATTAAGTAACGTTTTTAAAAATACTAAAATATTTACTAGATTTTTAATATATCATAATTTAATACTCATTTTCAAAATTAAGAAGCGAGGATTTAAAATCGCAATACGTTATGTATTTTCTTAATTATTAAGACGAAAATGTAAAATACTAAAGGGTAAATTAAAATATTATAAGTATATACGTCGTAGTTAGTTTTATAACGCGACTATTAGTATTATATACGATCGTAAGTTCTTTTTTTATTAGTATCTATTTTATATTAATTATATTTATAATAAATTGTTTTTTATTTAAAGCTAATAAGTTAGAGCGTAAAAAAGAGGTAAAAGAGGTTTTTCTTAAAAAAATAGGTAAAAGCTTTATACTATATATAAGCTAAAATAGATTAGTTTTTATTAAAATTAAATCGTTTCTTTTTTCAAAAAAAAAGAATAGTATTTAAAAGAAGAAAAGTAATCCCTAATCCTTTTAATATTATTTATAAAAATAAGTTAGTTATTACGTAAAAGGCGTAATTTAGTAATACTTTTGAAATAATTAACTAGGAAGCTATAATAACTAGAAGTTCTAGTTTTAATTTTGATTTAAATACTTTTTAAAAAGTTATTAAGAGTTCTAAGAGTTCGTAATAAGTTCTTATATATTTTTTTTATATTCGTAGTTTTTTTATTTTATAAGGTATTCTTTATTATTAGTTTTTGCTTTATAGTTAATAATTCGTTCGATTTCGTACTCTAGTTAGTTTCTTTTTTATTTTTACTTCTCGTCGTTCTTTTATAATTAGCTTTTTTTAATTATTTTATATACGCTTTTCTTATTAAGTACTTTATTTATATAGTTCTTATTCCCCCCGATAGAGCAATTTACCAGGACCGTACCGTGTATTACGTATTAAAGAAAACTAGGTATATTACGCTCTATACCTAATTACTAATTAAAACTCCCGACCTTTTGTTATTTATTTAGAGGGCGAGCTATACTTACTCTAATATATATAAAACCTTTTAATACTAGCCTACGTAAGTAATTAGATTTAATATTATATACTCCTTTTTATTAAGAATTAAAAAGCCTCTTATATATTCCTTTATATTTATAATATAACTTATATTAAAGGGATTTTTAGTTTTGTAAAATATAATTTCTAAGTTAATATTAATATATTAGATTTTAACGTCCGTATTAACCCGGCTATTTATAGCGTTCGTACTATTACTTAAGTAAATTCTATATTATTAAAAAGTATTATACCACTTTTTAAACGTACTTATGTTAGTTATATTAACTAGGACGTCGAGGGGGCCTAATTTATCGAGCCCTAGAGGGGGGGACTTGTGAAGGGGTATTTTTAAAGTCCTAGCCCGCTAGTTACTAATTATATACTAGGAGTAAAGTAGGTTCTTAGCGAGGTAGTATTTTAACTAACTAACTTTTTAATTAGTTATTTAACTAGATATCTAGGTAGTAGTTTATATATTAATAAGTTCGTTTAATAAGTTTATTTAATAAGTTCGTTTAATAAGTTTATTTAATAGGTTTATTTAATAAGTTTATTCACTAAGTTTATTTAATAAATTTATTTAGTTTAAATAGAGAGTAGCTTTAAGTAATATTAAAAATTATAAAAATAAAAGAAATCTTTATAAGTTCTAAAAAGTAGCTAGATATTAGCCCTTTTAGCCCTTTTTTTTAAAGACCTCTACGTTACTATTAAAGTTTAGAACCTCTATAATTAAGGGCCACCTCTAACTTTTATAACTAACTTTTATTATTAACCTTTTTAACTAGCGCTACTATATAAAAAATAACCTACTTATCCTAAATTATATAGCGGTTTCTATATTAAAATTATTATATTACGTTAAGTATGTACTTAGGGTATATTACGTATATTATATAATTAAAAAGTATACCGTATTATATGATTTCTTTTAAAAGCGTAATCTTATTAAGGTCGATCTTTTGCGCTCATAAAGCCGGAAAAAAAACCACTATATATAGTTCTTATTATTCTTTTTAAGCCTTAGCTTTTTTAATATAGTAAACTTAATATTAGTTATATTTATAATTTTCTTATTCTATATATTTATTATTAAAGTACTTTATAAAGAAACTAGGGTCTAAGCTAAATATTACTTTATTATTTTTATTAAAGCTTAGTAACGTCTAGCTAAGTAGTTAACTTTTTATATAAGCGTTCTTAATAAGCTTATTATTACGTTTTTATAAATAGAAATAACTATTCTATTTAAGTACGAAGTACTAAAAATACTTATTATTTAAGTATTCTATTTAAACCAATTCTTTATAAAAGGGGTCTTTAGAGTTAAGTAAAGAGTAGTCTTTATATATATAGGGGGTTATTATAATTCTTTTACGTTATCTAGTTCTATAGAATTAAATAGTTTAGTTATTTTTAAATAAATAAATATATTTATATTATAGTTCGTTATTATCCTCTTTAGAACTAGTATTATTAACGCTAAGTAGTCTTTTATAATCGATTTCTATTTAAGTACGTTATTAAGTAACGTTATATAATAGTTTTTTTCTAGCTTTATAAGTATAAAAAATCGATCTTAATAGGATTACGCTTTTAAAAAAGATTAAATAATATACTATACTTTTTAACTATATAATACGTATAATATACCCTAAGTATATGCCTAATGTAATAGAGTAATTTTAATATAAAAACTACTATATAATTCGGAATAAGTAAGATATTTTTTATATAGTAGCGCTAGTTAAAAAGGTTAATAATAGAGGTTAGTTATAAAAATTAAAAGCGGCTCTTAATTATAGAGGTTATAAATTTTAATAATAATATAGAGGTTTTTTTTTTTTAAAAAAAGGGCTAATATCTAGCTATTTTACTATACTATAGCTCGTAAAGATTTCTTTTATCTTTATTATTTTTAATATTATCTAAAGCTACTCTCTGTTTAAACTAAATAAATTTATTAAATAAACTTATTAAATAAACTTATTTAACGTACTTATTAATATATAAATTACTACTTATTAAGAACTTCTTAGTATATAGTTAGTAACTAGCGGGCTAAGACTTTTTAAAAATACCTTTCGATAGGTCCCTCTCTCTAGGGCTCAGTAGATTCTTAGGCCCCTTTAATACCCTAGCTATTATAGTTAATGTAAGTACACTTAAAAAGTAATATGATACTTTTTAATAAAAAATCTAGCTAAGTAATAATACGAACGCTATAAATAGTTAAGCTAATATAAATATTACGATTAAGTATATTAATATTAGCTTAGAAATTATATTTTATAAAGCTAAAAATCTTTTTAATACGGGCTATATTATAAATATAAAAGAATATATAAGGGGTCCCCTAACCTTTAATAAAAAAGAGTATATACTACAGAATTTAGCTACTTGTATAAGTTAATATTAAGAGGTTTTATATACGTTAAAATGAGTATAGCTCGCCCTTTAAATAGTTATACAATAAAAGGTTAGGAGTTAATAAAAAGGAGATAACGGTAAAGTTAGTTAACTATTATTTTAGTTAGTAGTTAGGTATAGAGCGTAATATACCTAGTTTTTTTTAATATATAATATATAGTACGGCCCCGGCGAATTGCTCTATTAGGGGAATTAAGTAACGTTATAAGGTTCGTTTAGATTATAGATTAATTCTTTCTTCTTAAAATATAAAGAACTAGTTCTTATTTTAATATCCCTTTTTTAATTTTAAGATTATTCTGTTTTTATTTATAATTCTAAACCTAAGAGTTAGTTTTTTAAGTACTTCGATCTTATTTTTATATACAAAGTTTTTCAGTTATTTTTTAATTTTATAAATAAATCTTTTATTAATATCTACTTATTATATTATATAATAAACTTAATTAGAATTTTATTTAGATGGAAACTTTTAAACTTAGTAAGTTATTCTTAGTTTACATAGTTTTATTATACTATATAACCAAGGCTACTTATAATTTCTTTTATATTAAGCTTTTTTCTTCTAAATCTAAAAAGTTGCTTTTTTATATTACCTAGGAGTTTTTATTTAATTTATTTTTTTTAAAAAAAGTAAAGTATATTTCTTATAATAGAGTCCGTTATAGCTTTTTCTTTTATAGTTTTATAAATCTAAAAGAGCGTAGTAATATATTAAATACTAATTCTTTTCTAAAAGATATAGGGTTAATAAGCAGGTATTTTTTTTATTACTATTACTAGGGCTTTAACTAAAAATAAAGTAGTATTATATCCTAAATATCCGTTATTTCTAAGTTACTTTAAGTACTATCCTATTTATCTTTTACTATTTTAATAACTAAAGTAGTTATTATTATAATAAGCTATATATAAGAATTATTTATAAGGGACTTTTCTATTTATAACGTTAGCTTCTTTTTTTAAAATAGGTTAGTATTAAATATATTTAAGTTACTAATAATCTCTAATTATATATTTTAGTTTATTATGATTATAATACTTAAAGTCTTTTTTCTATTATAGTTCTTTACGTTTTATAATATTAAATCTATAGGTCCTCCGTATTATTTATAAAACGTACTTTATTACTATTAGTTTCTTATATTATTTAATAACTACTTAGTAATTTATTATAATCTTAATACTTTTTATTAAAATTAGTTTAAGGGCGCCGTACTTCTTCTTTTTTGTATATTATTTATATAATTAAGTATTTATCCTAATAGCGAGCTCGACGTATTATAAGAAATCTATTATTTGTTTTACTTTACTAAGTTTATTTTTAATTTTATTCTTTAGTTCTTAATAAAACGGAAAAATACGGGTTTGTTTTAGTAAAGTCGAGTTATATTACGAGTTTTTTTAACTTAAAAATATAATATAAAGCGGACTTAGTTTATTAAAAGTTAACTAGGTCTCTCTTAGTTTATTACTTTTTATTAAGGTCTTAGAATAGGGATTCGAAAACGTTATAAAATCCTACTATTTATTTATTTATATTTTCTACCTTTACTAGTTACTCGGGCGGTTCTTAATATCGATTATATAGTATTAATATATAGTATTAGTAGCCTCCCGACGGAGTAATCCGCCGGGGCCGTACTGTGTATTATATATTGGGGAAAACTAAGTATATTGCGCTC
This sequence comes from Colletotrichum cuscutae, assembly GCA_030869315.1. Taxonomy (NCBI): domain Eukaryota; kingdom Fungi; phylum Ascomycota; class Sordariomycetes; order Glomerellales; family Glomerellaceae; genus Colletotrichum; species Colletotrichum cuscutae. The sequence continues at coordinate 205,723 of MPDP01000254.1, forward strand.
TATACTTAATTACTAATTAAAATAGCTCCTGACCTTCTACCACTTCTAGCTATTTAAAGGGCGAGCTATACTTACTCTAATATATATAAAACCTCTTAGTACTAGCTTATATAAGTAGTTAGATCCCGTATTATATACTACTTCTTATTAAAAATTAAAAAACCCCTTATATATTCCTTGATATTTATAATATAGCCCTTATTAAAGGGATTTATAATTTTATAAAGTATAATTTTTAAATTAGTATTAATATATTAAATTTTAATATTTATATTAGCCCAGTTACTCACGGTATTCGTATTATTACTTAGCTAGATTTTATATTATTAAAAAGTATTATACCACTCCTAGGGCGTATTTATATTAGCTACGATAGCTATAGCGTCGAGCTAGCTAAAGAGGGCGCCTAGCCCGAGAGGGGTAAACTTATTAATAAGCATCTTTAGCTTACTAATTACTAACTATATACTAAAAGTAGAGTAGTAATTTATATATTAATAAGTTTATTTAATAGGTTTATTTAATAGGTTTATTTAATAAATCTATTTAATAAGTCTATTTAGTGAATTTATTTAGTTTAAATAGAGAGTAACTTTAGGTAATTTTAGAAATAATAAAAATAAAAAGAATCTTTATAAGCTTTAAAAAGTAATAAATATTACCCTATTTAGCCCTTTTTTTAAAAACCTTTACGTTATTATTAAAGTTTAGAACTTCTATAATTAAGGGCCACTTCTAACTATTATAGCTCACTATTATAATCAATTATTACGGCCGACCTTTATTATTAACCTTTTCAACTAGCGCTACTATATAAAAAATCGCTTACTTATTCCGAATTATATAGTAGTTTTTATATTAAAATTACTCTATTATATCAGGCGTATACTTAGGGTATATTATACGTATTAAATAGTTAAAAAGTATACTATATTATTTAATCTTTTTTAAAAACGTAATCCCGTTAAGGTCGATCTTTTATACCTACAAAGCCGGAAAAAAACCACTATATAGTATTAGTAAATACCCCTACTATCTCGATAGACTATAATAAAATCCTATTATATTATTAAAAATATTCGTAATTTTCTTTTTATAATAAAGTAAGTATCCGCTATTACTAAAGAATTCTTTTTAAAAAGGTTCGAACTATTCTAAAGCTCGTTTTTTAAAAAAAAGTTACTATATAAATAACTCGCTTAGTTTTATTATAAAAATTAGCTATATAGAATATTTAGTAAGTTCTAATTTAAATTAAATATCTTTTAAAGTATTTAGTAGTTTTATTAAAAATAATAAGTATATTAAACTTAGGTTTTTTTATTTATTTATTAGAGTTTTAATAATATTATTAATAGCTTAGAGGGTTCTAACTTTTTATCTTAAGTTATTTACTTCTCTTTTTCTAATTCTTAAGTTAGTTATAGCCTCGTTAACTATATTTTAAAAAGTAGTAATATTTTTGTTATTTTAATTAAAATTACGGCTATTTAAGTAGAGTTATTATTAAAAGACTCTATAAGGTCTTTATTCTACTTATTACTTTTTTCAATAATACGTCGTATTTTTTATAGTTAACTTTTTTAAAAACTATATTATTATTAGAGTTATAAGTAACGTTAGGTATCTCGTTATCCTCGGCCTTAGTTAGCTTACTAACTAAGTTAATAGTTTTTTTTAAATAAAGGGGTACTTAGGGTTTTAAATAATATTATCGTTTTTCTTATTACTTAGTAAGTTTTCGTAGGGTTAAATTACTAAATAAAGTAATTAAAGTATTATAGCTAGCTAGTTATAAGGAATATATCAATAAAAATTAAGGCTACGAGTACTAAGTAAATAGTATTATAGCTATAAATAGCTTCTTTAAACCTATATTTATAAATCGTAAAATAAATAAGGCTTTATTAATTAATCGTAGTCTTATTAAAAAGGGTTTTTAATAAAATAGCTAAAAGTAATGATAAAAATTAATACTAAGTTAATTATTAAAAAAGTTGTAAAAAGTTTATCCTTAAGTCTAGCTTAAGTCTATACTATACATAGGTCCGACTATAACTATATTTTTTATTAATAATTACTCTTATTTATTAAATAATCGCTTAATAAATATTAATAAGCGCTTACTTAGAATACTTATAATTATTATTTTATTATATAATAATTATTTCTTATTTATACGTAACTTATTTATAGTTCTTTTGTTTCATAAGAGTTATATAATATTCTATACTCTTATGTATATAGTATATTATAATTATTATAAACCTGTGGGGCGAGCCCTAGTCTTAGTTATATATGTTAAGTCGTAATAATAGCCTTATTAATAGTAAATAGTACTAGCTAATTATTTAAATATAAAATATTAATAACGATTTCTTAGTTAAAGTTAAGCTCGTTATATAATTTAAATTTAAATTTATATAGACTTTAGGTATTTATTTAGTATTGGTAATATACCCTCGTTAATTACTCTAAAGCTCCTATTTATACGTCGTTTTTTAATTATTCTTAAAAACTATATAGCTTTATTATTAATAAGTAGCTAAAGCGTTTATATAATTACTTAAGCGCGCCCTTTATAAAATAATTAATAGATTTAATATTTGATTCGAGCCTTATAAACGTATATCCCTATTATTATTTAATAAGCTTAGCTTATTTATTATAAAATAGTCTATTTGTCGTATTATTACATACGATACTTAACTAGTCTTTACTTTTTAAATATAATAAAAATAGTACAATCCGTGGTTATAAACTTTATAAGAGGGAAAGTTAAAAAGTTAGAAAATTTAAAAGAAAAATAGTCTAGTAAGATAGTGTGAGTATTTACTAATACTATGTATTAATACTATATAAATAATACTAAGAACTGCCCGAGTAGCTAGTAAAGGTAGAATATATAAATAAATCAAAATAGTATATTAATAAGTAAGATATAAAGGATTATCGTACTAAAGTATATATTAACTTTATAATACTTAAGGAATATATATTTTTTTTACTTATGTTAAAGCTAATCCTCGTAATCCCTATTAATAATATATTTAGTATACTTAAGAATATTTTTTAGAGTATATAAAATTACCCCTCTTTTTATTAATTATTATAATACCCCTATGTTTAGGATAATTTAATAAAAGGTTTCCGGGCTATATTACTCGCTAATATAGAATATCTGTTGCGAAAGTAAATTTATTTACCTTATTATTCGCCTTATTATCAATGTTACGTATTGATTATGTAAGCAATACTGCTTACATAAGCTTATATAAGCATCGGAAAGTACTAGAAGGAAACTACATAAGCTAGAATCCTCTCGAGACGGAATTACGTACTACGATTACGTATTTATTTACGTATACGTGTTTACTTACGTATACGATTACGTATTTACTTATGTATACGCTTATTAATTATATTATAATTAATAAGCTATAGAATATACTAGTAAGAGGTTTCTATACCTATATATAGGCGTATATTTACCCACTTAGACCTTTTGTTAAGTAAGCAACTTCTTACATAGTAATTTAATTATATTACTCTCTTTCCTATAAAAACCTCTTTTATATACGCTTATTACCCATATATTTATATATTCTTACTTCCATATAAATATTCACTTCCCATATTCTTTTATAAGAATATCCCGTATTACCTTATTATAGCTATACGTGCTAGAATATCTAAATAGTATTACTAATTAGTTTTTTTAATAAGTATAAAAAGGGAGCTTCTAGTCCCTCTATTACTATTTTCTTTTTAAACTTATTAAACTTTTTATTATTAATAGTTACGGTATTAAATCTTTTATTATTAGCTATACCGTAGTTAAATTTCTTATTATTAACGTCGACGTATAATATTATTACTCTCTAAGGGATCTCTCATTTTTAATTATAAAAGAAGGCCTATTTATTGAAAGCCCGTACTACCCCTCGTTCGTTTAGTATAATATATTCTTTTATAAATAATAGTATAGAAAAGGAGTAGTTAATATTCTTAAAATCGTTATAATCAATCTTTTATATATATATAAGGTTAGATCTTTTTAACTTTTTTCTTTTTTAAAATAGCCCCCTAGAATATTAATAATATTGTTTGTTAACTACTTTTTATAAGTAATAAAAAAATAATTAAATTAATTAGTACCTATTTTACTTTATATACCCCTCGATTTTCTATACTGTTTATATAATTTAATACGCTCTTTTTAGAAATAATTACTTAATAACTATTCTTTTATATATAAAATACTTCTCTTTATACTACCCCTATCATAAATTAAATTAATAATTAACTAAAGGATCTAATCCTCTAGCTTAATAATTACTATACTAAACGTCTCTTCTCCTATTTCTATATATATAATTAACTTAGTATTATTAATAAGGGCTGTTATAAAATTAAAAATGCGCCTAATAGGGCATTCTAGCCTCAATATTAAAATTAAATCTTAGCTTTAAATAAAAGGTTTTATAATATTTAAATAAGTAATATAAAATTATTCTTATTTTTAGAACTCTTTATATAATAATATAAGAATATTAAATCTTTTACTTATTTATTCCCTTATTTAACTACGTTTTTATTAACTTATTAATATAATTAATAAGCTCTTTAAAATCTCTAACCTCGACTTTATTTTTATTAATTTAATAATAGATCTAAATAGTAATACCCTTAGCTCGGATAGGAGCTTTAAACTCTTATTTTAAGTTTTAAAACGACTTTAAATTATCTTAATAATATTAGAATAGGGTGGGGCGATTAGTCCTAGTTTTTTTTTCCTCTAAAGACGATTAAGTATAGGGACCTGCGAGAGAGCTAATTAGAGGAAGATATAAAGAGAAGGGCCCCCGATTAAGGAGAGGGCTTAGTAAGCAGATCTTTACTTTAATTATATATATACCTTTTTAAAATTAAACTAGAGCCTTTTTAATAATTTATTTTTAAATACGATAATATAAGATAATTAAGAAGTTTACTCTTCTAATCTAGTTAATACTACCCCCTTTTTTTAATTATAACTCCGTTAATTAAGGCCGTATTAACCTGATTAAAAGAGGTATTTTATATTATTTTTATAAGTATTAGTAATTCTTCCTAAGTACCGTACTACGAAAGTCCTTTATACCCTATACCTTTTTTAATAGTCTCCTCTTTTAAAAATCCCTTTTTTTTTAAATAAGAGAATAAATAAAAGAGAGCCCGACTCGATCGAAGATAATTTAAATAAATAAGTAAAAAAAAGCAGCGTAATAATTAAGATAAATACGAGCAGTAGGACTCTAATTAAAAGAAAGATTAGATAATTAAAACGTAAAGACAAAGACGTATAAAAAAGGGCTTTTTATTTAATAAGAGGGGGATATAATAAACCTTAATAAATAAACGAGATAAATAAATAAAAAAATATACGGATATTTAGGACCGGATCGGGCCTAAATACGGATATTATAATAGTATAATAAGACGAACAACGAGTTAGAATTAGAACTAATAAAATACTTTAATAAGTATAGCTAGTTATTTAACTAAACTATTCCTTATTAATTAATATAGCCTAGAGATTTAATAATAAACCTATTTAGAGGTGCGGATATGTCGGACTAAGGGCGCTTAGGAAACTAGCTTTTAACTAAACTTATTAGTAATTTTAATTAGTATTACCGTGGGTTTAATACGAAGTCTAATTAAAACTCTAGTTATATACTTAGTAGGGGTTAAGAAGGACGGCTTAGATTATACTAATTAAGATAATAGCTACGCTCTAACTATTAGGACGGCTCCTCTCTTCTTTTTTTAAACTCTATTTAAAATAAATAAACTAATATAAAATTATTAAGATTATAAATAAAATTAATAAACTATACTTTAAATAACCTCGGACTATAAATATAAATAAGTAATATATTAATTTTGCCACTATTAGTAACCCTTAGGATATTTAATTATACGAACCTAACCCTTTTATTTCGAATAGACCGTTTACTAAACTAACTTTTATAGTTTATTAAGATCTATAAACTACGGAGTTATTTAATAATAATAAGCCTACTCTTAATAATAAATCTATTTATTAATTTAGCTAGAAGAGGCTAGTTACGGCTTAGGTCGGGATAAATACTTTAATTAATACCCTCTTAAGTACTATTGCTACTTAGATTTAAATAACTGCGCCTTAGACTAAGGACCTTATAATTCCTTAGCCTAATTTAATAAAAAATATAGGGTTTTATAAAATACCGTTTCTTAGTTAAGAGGGGACTATAGTTTTTAAAAATAATAATATTATAAACTTTTTAAAAAAGTTCGAGGATTAGTACGAGATTAGTAGGGTCCCGGACTAATTTAGGAGTAAACTTATTACGTATATTATAAAAAGAGATTATTAAACTCTAGTTAAGGACGTAATTAGAGGACTACCCTAGGCCTAAGCTAAGGATTTTTTTTTAAAAAAGTACGGAAAATAAGATACTAATCGCTTTTTAAATAAAGAAGAATAGATTAAAAGAGTTACTAAAGGACTACTTATTTTATTTTCCGACTTAAACTCTACTTAAGTACTATTTATTAAAATTAATAATATAATTACTTTTATTAAATAATAAGACCTTTATATTATAATTAATAAGAGCTTAATTAAGGCCGTATATAAGCGGTTCTATGCTAATATTATAAAGGAAGTAGTAGAGGAAGTCGGGGTTACTTTAGATAGCTTCGTTAGATTAATAAAGTACGCGAGGTTTAAAATAGGACTTCTTAACGTAATTATATATAAAAAAGAATATAGCCTACTCTTTATAAATAATTAAAGTTAACTCGAAACCTTACTACGATTTTTTATTTTATAAATATATAAAAATACTTAATATTAGTATCTAAACTACTAGTAATATTACTAGCTAATAATAAGAGCCTAGGTTACTTAAGTAATTACTAATAATACTATTAATTCTAACCTAGCTAACGAAATAAATAAGCTAAAGATCTATTAAAATAGTATTTACTCTCGAGGTCCTGCCCGTATGTTTAATATAAGCGCTATACGTTTTAATTAGCCCCCGATTATAAGACCTAGAGACCGCTACTAGTACTACTAAAGTTTATATTATTAAATTATTAGGGATTATAATTAGTATACTCTTAATAAGGACGCTTATTTTATTATTTTAGCTTAGGGAGCTTAGTACTATAGAAAGCGCGATAGTTAAGAGCTTATAAGAGATATTCCCTTTATTATAATTAAAGATAGAAGAAAGTATACGATCGCTAATTACATTACTCTTTTTTTTTATATAATAAATATATTAACTAAGGAAAATACTAAGTTTTTAGCTAAGTAGATTTTAAATTATTAAATTGGACTACTCTAGTAAACTATACTTATACTTCCCTTAGCTAATCTTATGAGTATAATTAGATATATTTACGTAGTACGACTTAACTTAGGCTACTATAGCTAAGTAGATATTTATACCGTCCATAAGAAAAGACTACTTAAGAACTATACTTTAGTAACTATATTATACTTTAAAAAAATATATAGGATTAATAACCTAAGCTAGTTTTTATAACTTAGAAAGAAAATAGTTTCTTTTTTTAATTAGAAAAGGGAAATTATAAAAATTAATAATAACGACGAGGTTTTTAAAATAATAGAGAATATAACTTCTATATTTATTTCTAAACCTTAGCTTACTAAAGTCCTAATTAGTATTCTTAATACCGGTACTTAAGGAACCTAAGAGCTTTTTTTTTATAAAACTTAGAAAATAATAATTACTAATTAGATCTATAACTTTAACCTTAGGGCTAAGATAAGGAAGTTAATAAAAAAGAGGCTCGAGGCCCCGATTTTGTTTTTTATAAACTTTTTATAAAAAATTATATTAAAATATACTATAATAATAGTAACTTTAATACGTAATTAGGGGTATTTTAATATTAATAAAATCTTATTAAAAGTTCTAAAGTCTTTAGTAAATCTAGCGAAGAATAAGTAATAGTAAAAGGATATTAAAGATCTTTTTAATAAGTATAACTAGAACTTCTTTTTAAAGCCGAGCTATATAACTAAGATTAGTAAAGTTAGAGGTGCTAATACGAATTCTAAGTTCTTAATTTTTATAATTTTAAACGCTTATTTTTAGTTAGAAGTTTAAATATCTAGCGTAGATTAGGATAATAAGAGTTTAATAATTATTACTATTTTAGATACTAGGGCGTAAATTAATATCTTCTTAAAATAATATATTAAAAAAGCTAGTATTTTTTATATAGTAACGAAGCTTTAAATATAGACGTTTAAGTACGATCTCACAAGCTAAATAATTTTTAATAGCTTTTATTTTATAAACGTATAGATTAGTAAGTTTAAAGTAATTACTTATTTTTTATTAAGGACGAGCGAGAGACCTCTAATCTATTATTACTAGGTCTTCTATTTATATAAAATACTAAGCTATTTTTTAAATATAATAAGTTAATAATTACTACTCTAATTTATATTAAAGACAAGAGACTAAGGATCTTTATAAGGATAATTAAGATAAACGGTTTTTAGGACGTAAAAGATATTTTACCCTAGCTTAAGTAGTACGTAAAAGAAGTTTTTAGATTAGAAAACTAGATATTAGTAATATAACTAGGGATATTACTAATTCTAATAACCCCTATTCGGAATCTAAGTTAGAAAAAGACGAGCGTATTATAGTAGTTTTAGACTAAGGCTAAGCTAATTAGATTATAATTATAGTCGTGCTTTATATAATCTAGCTTTAGATTATATAAATTAGGAGAGTAATAGTGGCCGCTCGGGGTAAGGCTAGAGATAGACCGAACGGATTAGCTAATTAAAACGATTTACGTTTTTTAATAAGAATACTTATTTTTTAATAAGAGGAGTTATATATCGAATAACGAATTATAAAACTAGAGCGAAAGGTGTTAAAATAGTACGAGATAGCTAAAAAAGCTTTTTATAAGATTCCTTATACTATAAAAGCTAATACGATATATAAGAAGAAGGATTAGAAGGTTTAGCTAGTTAATAACGCGCCCTCTAATAAATCAATACCTAATAGCGATCCTTATTAAAAACTTAAAAAATTTAAAAAGGTTAAAAATAAGTTACGAAACTAATCGGGCCTTTATAAGGATATTATTATACTTAAGTTTTTAGATATAGAACTAGGCTTTAGATTAATAAACGACCGCTTCTAAGTTATTTTTAAGGATTATAATTATTTCTTACTTCGTAAATAAGAGCTCTTTAAGTAAATATTCTTTAATTAAGAAAAAGCGCTAGTATAGGACTTTTTTAAATACGGCCGTCTTAACCCTATAGTTATACTATTTTAATTAATTAAGATTATATTTTATAAGGCTTAGTAAGCAAAGGGTATTTTAATCTCGAAAGCTTTATTACTAAAAGCCTTTAAAGTAATCTAAGAACGTATTACCCAGGGTATTATTAAGGAAAGCTATGCTACGTATTAGAACCCCTAGTTCTTAGTAATAAAAAAGGACGGCGGTTTTTAACTAATTAACTTAATAACTAAGGTTAATATTATTACTCTTTAAGACGCTTAGTAACTACCTAATATTAATAAGTTCTTAGAGGAATTTGCTATAGATTAACTTATTTCCCTTTTAGATTTCTTTTTTAATTACGATTAGATCTCTTTAAATAAAAAGAGCTACGATCTAACGACTTTTTTAACTCTACTTAGGTTATATAAATACTATACCCTCCTAGTAGGAGTAATAAATTCGGTAGTTTAATTTTATTAAATTATAACCTGCATTTTTTATAACTTAATTCTAAAATACTATAGCGCTTTTATTAATAATATCGTAGTTAAAGGCCCGCAATCTTATTATAATAATAAGTACCTAACTAACTATCTTAGGATCCGGCGATTTATTTATAAACACCTCTAGAATATTAATTAAGTCTTAGTTAATATCGAGTTAGCTAGCTATACTGTTTCTAGGGTAAAGTCGTAATAGTACTAGTTATCTATAGTTATTATAGGCTACTTTTATAATACGAAAGGGAGATAGCCTAATTAAGCTAAAGTTTTTAAGATTTTTAAATAGATAAAATACTCGAACGTTTTAAAAGTTAGATCGTTTTTTAGTATTATTACTTTTTACTACTACTAGATTAAGCAATTTTTTTTTAAAATAGCCCTATTATACTCCCTACTTAGTAAGAACTAATTTTTTAAATAGGGAGCGCTATAAATCGAAGTTATAAAAATACTTAAAGAAGCGATTACTATAGTTCTTATTTTAGTTTTATTAAACTATAGTACCGAGGCTAGACGGATTATTTTTATAACGGACGTTAGTATTAAAAAATAAGGTAGTACGCTTAGTTAGGTTATTAATAACGAGCGTATTATTACTTAATATAAGAGCGGGATATAGTGCGGGCTAGAGCTTAATTATAACTTTAAAAAGCTTAAAATACGAGGCGTTCTAATAAGCCTAAAGCGTTTTTATAATTATTTATTTAAGATTAACTTTTTATTAAAAACCAACGCCCGAGTCTTAATTATTTAGATTAATAGTATAGCGAATAACTTATTATTAGTAATAATAATACGCTAGCTCTTTTAGATTAGACTTTTTAATTTTAAAATTAAGTATATTAATAAAAAGAAGAATATTATAATAAATAGCCTTTTAAAAAAAACCCCTAGCTAATCTAACCTAGTCGAGGTAGAGTTTAACGAGGATATTAAGGACTTTATTAACGTACGAGTCCTATAAATATAAGTTATAAAGAACTTTTTTATTATAGTATATAGCTATAATAACGTTACTATTAATTAGATATAGGAAATAAATATTCTAGCTAATATATTAGTACTAAATAAATAATAGTTAGACTTTTTAAAATAAATTACTTATTTCTTTTTTATTTTAAAGAGGCTAGTTAGTATGCCCTTTAATTAGTTTAGACGTTTTAAGTAAATAGTAATACGATTTGTTATATAGGATAAACTTTTATTTTAATAAGGGACAAAGACTTATTCTTAACTTACTTAAGTAATTAATAATAAGTGCCGCTAAGTAAACTTAATTAGCAAAATATATAATAAGTCTAGGTATAGGGGACGAGAGGTTATATATTTCTACTTTATAAAACGATATTACTAGCTAAGAATATACGCTTAGACTCGGGAGCTAATTACGACCTACGAGGCTTATTAAAAAGCTAGATTATAACGTTTTAATAACTTTTATATATTTATAGTTCTAATTTACGAACCTTTCTCTAGGGTCTATTTAAACGTTTAGTATATAAATAAATAAAAAGTTATTAAAGCGTATTATAAGTTTATAGAATATTTAGAAGCGCGGATTATAACGAACGCTATATTAAAAAATATTGCGAAGTTTATTTAAAAAGATATTATTTATTACTATAAGATTTATAGTATTCTAATTATTAATAAGGAATAAGAAAATATAGGCGCTATAACGTAGCTTAATTAATAGTGCGGTACTTAGCGAAAGGTTATATTAGCTTATAACCCTCGCGCTAACGGGCTTTTTAAAAAGGGTTACTAACTTATTACGTATATACTTCGTATTTAGTTAGATTAAAAAAAAAAGATATTAAACTAATACTAGCTATAGCCCTTTTTGCGAATAGGATAATTATTAAAGTATTATTAAGTTATATACTGTTTTATTTTATTTATAGTCGTTATATAACGACCCCGATCGAAGGAAAGACGGCGACTTAAAGGGTACTTAATTAGGAGAATATATATATAATAGATTAAGAAGTCTAAGCCCGATTACGAGCTTTTACCTTTTTAATAAATAACTAAGAAGCTATAGTTAATAAAGTTACTTAATACCGAGCCTAAACTTATAATCGGTTTAACTCTTTATATACCCTTTAATTAGTAAAGTTATAAATTAGTAATTTAGTTCTTATTTTTAACGTTTAATAGAAGAACGATATATTAATTTTTAAAAAACTCGATTATTATTAGTAAGGACCTTTCCGTATTTACTTAGCTACTCCGAACGGATCGTCGTATTAACTAGAGACGTTTATTAATAAACTAATTATAGGGGCTACTTATATTAGTAATTAATTTAAGAAGTTCTTAAAGTTTTTAAAAGGCTTTTACTTATTACTTACTAAGTTTAATCTTTATAAGGACTTTATTTTTAACTTAACTAACTTTCTATTCTTATAGGATAATATAATTAATACTATAATTCTACTTCTTAATTATAATAATAATATAATAAACTTAGGGAACGAGGATACTTAGCTAGTTACTAAGTAAACCCGATTATAAGCGAGGGTTTCTTAAGAGGACTAGATTACTCCTTATTACTACCGATCCTTAGTATAAGCTACGAGTTTTTTTATTTATTAAATATTATTTTATAAAGATATTATTAAATCTTATTAATTCTTTAGTTATTTTTTTATTTAGATCTAGGATAAAGATATAAGGGGATAATAAGAGGAGAAGAATTATTTTTTAGTTATTATAATTAAAAACTTAACGGCCTTATTTACTAATTATATAATCGTATTAAGAAACCCTACCCCTTTTTTTAAGTATCTAAGCTTAGTTCTTTATTTAATTAAGCTCGTTTAGTATCTAGCTTAGCTTATATAACCTCTTACTCTATTTATTTTATTTTAATATATTAATAACCCTTGCGAGTTATGAATATATAGTTTTTAATAAGGTACGTAGGAGGGGCGTCCTTAAGAACAGAATCGTACTTATCCTCCTCGGTCTTAGTAGTATTAATTTAGTTAGAGACTATATAAACTAAAGTTTTAACTCTTTTAATATTAGTTAGGATTAGAGATACTACTCTATTATTACTTATTATATAATAATAATAATAGCTTTATTTAGAGTTAGCTCTAAACTAACTAATAGCTTACTAGTCGTTACTCTTTTTAAAGTAGTATTTTTTATTTTTAGAATATATATAATTACTATATTAATTATTAAAGTAATCTAGAAGAGAAACGTACTTAAAGTAGGGGACTATTTTTTTAACTAGCTCCTTAGTATTAGAACCGATATACTTTTAAAAGGACTATATATAATAGTTATAAAGTATAATATTCCGAACGCTATAAGCCTAGATAAGTAAAGAATTAATAATAAGGGTTCGTTTACCTAATTACTAAAATAGAAAGCTAAAGTAATTAGTATAATTATAATTAATAAAAACCTAACGACTTTATAAAAATAATCTACTTATAATACCCGGATTATAAACGTGTTTCTTAATAACGTTTTAATTTATAATTAATTACTAAAACTTCTAAGCTATTTCTCTTTTAGTATACTTATTAACCTAAGGATTTATAATATAGAATTCGGTATAAAGCTCTCTAGCTAATTTAAAAAGAGTTAACTAATTAGTAATCTTAAGAATTTAAAAAGGAGTAATATTAGATTAGGATAAGGATTAAAAAGATTAAATAGGGTAATACTTATTATAATCTACTTTTTACTAACCTCTCAAAACTTATAACCCTAAGTTTTTTAAAAATAGACCTTTTTAGGAGCGGAGGAGGAATATTATTAAGGCTAGACGTTATAACGAGTAGTTTTAGTAATTTAATATACGTTATTAGTAACCGAAGTGTTGGATATAATAAGTAAGTAGATTATATTATTAAGAAGAAAAGAATAATTATAATCAAGAAGCTATTATTTAAAGGGAAGAAATAAAAAGCGATAGAGGAGTTAAAAAAGGGCCTCTATATACCCCTCTAGATCCGGGGTATTAAAAAGGAAAGTACTATAGGCCTCTTAGCTAATCGGCGCTAAATTATAGCTATTATATAAAGAAAGGAAGGAGTAAATTATAAGATCGGGGCCTTTTTATTATTTATAATATAGTACCTTTTTTTTTAATTAGTAGAGGCCGCCCTTGCGATTAGTATAAAAGGGTAGCTTTTTACCTAGTTACTTAACTTTTCTTTTTTTTTTCCTTAACTACTTCTTTATAATTATTACTAATTAAACTTTTTTTAATTTTTATTTTTTAATTTACTATATAAATACTAACTTAGCGATTTATAATAGCCTCCTTACTTCTTATCTCTCTTTTTAAGCTAGATAATAAAAAGAATATAGTACGAATTTAGGGCCCGATTATAATAAAAAACTTTAAAAACGATACTAAATACCGGCTAGGAAAGTAAAATCTAAATAAATATATTATTTTTAATAAAACTAACCCCGGGGCTATAACGAATACTAAGGACTCTTAGTTTATTAATTTTAATATAAACTACTAATATAAAACGTATACTAATTATTACCCAAACCTAGTACTTAAACGAACTAGTTTTTTTTAAATAATCTTAACTCTTTATAAAATCGACTTTTTTAATTAGCTCGGTATAGGGGACGTACTTCCCTTTTTTAATTAGCGCCCCGAGGCTTTTAAGGGTTTAGAAAATTAGAAAACTTAGATAGGTTAGAACTATTATAAGGTAATAAAGATCCTAACTAATTATTATAACTTTTAAAAACGCTTATTATATAAAGATTAGATTTAAAAATACGAGATCGGATTTATAATAAAGGTTATAATACGGGACTTTATTTTAATATATAATATAGTTATAATTAAGGAGGAATAAGAGAGTACTTTTAAACTAAATAAGACCCCTACCCTAATTTTATAAACTTAAAAAACTATATAAAAGATTAGGACTTTAGCGTACTTAGTAATTTTTTCTTTTTATATTAATAATCTGGGCTATTTTATAAGAATAATTATTAACTAGTAAAATAGTATAGTTTATTAGTACGATCCGAAGTAGGCTCTTGGGCGTTTAGAGAGGATATTTATTAACAATATTTAAGTACTAAAGGCTTTTTATAGCTAGATCGATGTACTTCTTTATATTTAATAATTAATTAATATAAGCGCTTACGTAGTCCCTATAGTATAATAACTAGGTAGATAGGAATACGGTTTATACGTACTTAAATAGTTTTATAACGCGGTCTAATATAGCTAGCTTAACTTAATTTATAATATATATTAAATAACTTATAAATACTTTAGATTATTTAATAATAAACTCTGCGCGGCTTAGATTTAGTAAATTAGTTATGAGTTTTAATACGATAGTTATTACTTTTTTAATACGATAAGACCTCTTTTAAAAAGGTTTTTTAATAAAGTAATAGATAATTAGGACTTTAAAAATAGGCCCTATACTAACTTAGATAACTCTAATTACGTTATAATTAACGCTCTTAAGGCGCCGACTTTTTATAAATCCGGTTCTTACTTATTTAAACTTAGGTTTATTAACTAGGATTTAAGAATTTATAACCCCCGTAATTACGGTTATTATACTCCTATCGATCCTACGTACTTTAAAAAGACGTATAGAATAATTAAAAGCTTTAAATAAGAACTTATTATTTTTAAAAAGTTATTCTTACTATCCTAATTTTTAAAAATACTAAAGAGTACTTAAGGATTTATAATAAGTAATAACTTTAATTAGACTCCGTGGGTAATTAAACTAATAAAAGTTATTAATTAGTATTTAGACGTTATTATTAGTAATTAACTTATACGCTTAATTAATATTCTTAAAACTTATTAAGTTATAAAGTTTTTATTAAATATATTACTACTTAAGTTATTATTATACCTTAGCCTAGTTTTTAATAAAGCTAGTCTAAGTAACTAAAGAAGTAATTCTTTAAATACTCTAGTTAAGGGCGGAGATAGTCCTATTATAAAGATTTTAATTAAAGTATTAAAAGTTTAGTTAAAATAAGAGGTTATTAAGCACACGCTCTCTAAGTACAATCGGGCTATATAAGAAAATAACGAACGTTAGTATTAAGAATTAGCTAAGTTTTATTAAGATCTCCTATAGTATCGTAGTATATATATAAATAAAGCTAATATTAATAAGAGTATAAGGGAATAATAAGTCGATTAGTATAACGACTTAATTATAAAAGCTATATATATAACTCTAGCTTATACTCTTTAAATACTATTATTAATAAAGAAATCTAAGGAGAATTAGGTTAATAAAGGTTAGGATCGGGAGATTATTAAAAAGGATTAAAATAAGAACTAAGTAAAACTAGTAAAAAAAGTAATAAAAGTAAAAGAGGTAAAAAAAACGATTATAAAAAAGAAGGATAAGTAGAAGGCTTAATATAATTAATTATATATAATAACTAGGACTAATCTAAGATAATTCTTTTTTATAAAAGATTAAAGAAGAAAAAATTAGGGAACGATTAGAATAGGGTAGGGCGATTAGTCCTAGTCTTTCTTTTTTTTAAAAACGATTAAGTATAAGGACCTATAAAAGAGCTAATTAAAAAAAGATATAAGGAGAAGGGCCCCCGATTAGGGAGAGGGCTTAGTAAGTAGATCTTTATTTTAATTATATATATACCTTTTTAAGATCGAACTAGAGCTTTTTTAATAATTTATTTTCGAATACGATAATATAAAATAATTAAGAAGTCTACCCTTCCGATCTAGTTAATACTACCCCCTTTTTTTAATTATAACTCTGTTAATTAAGGCCGTATTAACCCGATTAAAGGAGGTATTTTATATTACTTTTATAGGTGTTAATAGTTCTTCCTAAGTACCGTACTGCGAAAGTCCTTTATACCCTATACCTTTTTTAATATTAAAAAAGTCGGTTTAATTAATAATACGTATTATTTAATAATAATCATAATCCGTAGCCTTACTAATTAACACGACGTTAATTACTAAATAATATTATTATTTTCGGATTTTAACTTTTTTATAATAATTATAAAAAATTATAAAAGTTTTTTATTCCCTTAACGGAGTAATTTACCGGGGCCGTACTATATATTA
This sequence comes from Colletotrichum cuscutae, assembly GCA_030869315.1. Classification (NCBI taxonomy): domain Eukaryota; kingdom Fungi; phylum Ascomycota; class Sordariomycetes; order Glomerellales; family Glomerellaceae; genus Colletotrichum; species Colletotrichum cuscutae. The sequence goes on from MPDP01000254.1 coordinate 222,637, forward strand.
CGTATTAAGGAAAACTAAGTATAATACGCTCTATACCTAATTACTAACTTAAACTCTTAACTTTTTATTATTTACTTATAAAGCGAGCTTTATTTATTTTAATACGTATAGAAATTCTTAGTACTAGCTTACGTAAGTAGCTAAGTTTAGTATAATCCCTTTTCTATATAAGTATTATTATTACTTAGAAGGTCTTATAAGAGCTATTTAAAGCACTAGTTTATTATCCTAACTCTATATATTTCTAACTTATTTATTATTATTATTATAACTAAGTTAGTATTAATATATTAGATCTTAGTATTTATATTAACTTAGCTATTTATAATACTTATAATATTACTTAGCTAAATTACTTACTATTAAAAAGTACTTTATTACTCCTTAAGTATATTTACGTTAGTTATAATAATTATAGTATCGAGCTAGCTAAGGGCGCTTAGCTTAAAAAGAGTAAACTTATTAATAAGTATTTTTAGCTCACTAATTACTAACTATATATTAAAAGAGTAGGTTCTCATTAAAGTAGTACTTTATATATTAATAGGTTTATTTAATAAGTTTATTTAATAATTTTATTTAATAAATTTATTTAGTTTAAATAGAGAGTAGTTTTAAGTAATATTAGAAACAATAAGCATAAAAAGAATTTTTATAAACTCTTAAAAATAGTAAATATTAGCCTTTTTAGCCTTTTTTTAAAAACTTCTATATTATTATTAAAGTTTAGAACTTTTATAGTTAAAAAAGGCCGTCTCTAACTATTATAGCTAACTATTATTTATTTTTTTATTTTACTTTTACTAGCTACTACGGCGGTTCTTAGTATTATTTACATAGTATTAATATACAGTATTAATAGATACTCCTACTATCTCGATAGACTATTTTTTTAGATTTTCTACCTTTTTAACTTTTCCTCTTATAAAGTTCATAACCATGAATTATTAACGGCGAGCTAACTATTATAACTAACTATTATAACCGACCTTTATTATTAACCTTTTTAACTAGCGCTACTATGAAATAGTTTACTTATCCCGAATTAAATAGCGGTTTTTATATTAAAGTTACTATATTATATTAAGTACGTACTTAGGATATATTACGCATATTATATAGTTAAAAAATATACTATATCGTATAATTTCCCTTGAAAATATACTCCTATTAAGGTTAATCTTCTGTACTCATAAAGCCGGAAATAAAACTACTATATAAAAATTTTTATATGACCTTATACCTCCCCCCTTAGTATAATTTCTTTTTTGAAAAAAGCGTTATAAAGTTAAGAAATTATTATATAATAAAGACCATTAAGTTAGTTTTTTATATATCTTTTACGTCTTAAAAATAACTATATTAACCTTACGTTAATTTTATACTTTTTTAAATAATAAGGAGTAAGCTACGTATTAGTAACGTTACTAAGCTAGTTACTAAGATTAATAAGATTACTAATAATTACCCTCTATATATAATTTAGCTTCTTATTATAATAAGTACGAAAATATTACTATTAGTAACTTTTAAAAAAAAGTTTAGTTAGTTTACTTATTTACTAAATTCGTTATATTTTAACACTACTTAATTAACTTAATTCTAATCTTGAAACGTAAATTTATTAATAATAACTATTGTAACGAGCGATTTATAAGCTCTTTATTCTACTACCTAGGCCAATAAAACGCCTTAATAATAAAAAAATCTAATAACATTTTTTATAATATTTAAATTAGTACTAGCGAACTATTTATTTTTCTAATTACTTAGGTCGTTATTAATTTTGTAAAATAAGGGTTATCCCTTAAGCCCCTTTTAAATATAAATTTCTATAATATAAAGTAATATTATATCGATTTACTTATCATAAAAACTATTAAAATCTTTATATACCTATTTTTTTAATATTCTAGTTTAATTTCTATTTAATTATATAAAATATAAATCCCTTTTTTTAGCTATATACTAACTTACCCCTCGTTATACTCTAACTTATACTCTTATTTATAATAAATAATATATTTAATTTTAATAAGATCGTATTAAAACTACTTACGAACCTTAATAATAACGTATTATTATTACTTCTTAAATTTATTAAAATCTAAGAGCTTTTTACCTCTTTTTTTTATATCTAGCCTCGTTATTATTTATTTTAAAGTTTCTTAATTAAACGCCATTTTTTTAATAATCTTTTTAAAACTTTATTTAATTAATAACAAGAACAGATTTATAAATAACTTAATAACCTCTCGATTATATAACGTTTTTCTTTAAATTAAAACCTAAGAAGTATATATATTTATTAATCCGTAGTTATGAACTTTATAAGAAGGAAAGTTAAAAAGTTAAAAGATTTAAAAAAAATAGTCTATTAAGATAGTGGGAGGATTTATTCATACTATATAATAATATTATATAATCGATATTGAGAACCGCCCGAGTAATTAGTAAAAGTAGAAAATATAAATAAATATATTTATTAAATAAAATATTACTAATTGATAATTTACTTCTTATTTTTTAAAATTAGTAATTTTATACTAAAAGTTTAGTATAAAAAAGAGCTCTTTTATAAATATTTGAAAGATTCTTTTTTATACTAATTATTACCTTAACAAAAAGCCGTAATAACTATAATAAAAAATCATAATATAATTCTTTTCAAATTAACCGTTTTTTTATTAAATTAATTTTCAATACTTATAGGACTTATCATTCGTAGTTCGTAGTTATTATAACTTTTAAATTCCCTCTTCTTTTATTATATCGTCCTCTATATTATATTCTTAAGTAATGCTTAGGGAGTAATTAAAGGGGCTATATAGAGATTGTTTAAATTACGGGCCCGAAGTCGTATTTATAAAATCCTCGTAGTAGTAAGTTTTTTTATATATTATAAATCTCTTAGTTTTATAATTCTTATATAAGTAGTTACCGGTTACTAGCTAAAAAGCTTTATAATTATTTAAAAATCTCTTTTTTTGAAGTTGTATAGTATTTTCTCTATATTATATTTCTAAGCTCGTTTATTATATTAATTAATTAAGTAAGTAATTACTATATAGGGAGTTCTTTTTATTAATCAACTAGTTAATTCTTAATCACGGGCTTATTATAATCAACTTAATTAATAAAAAAGGATTATACGAGGTTAATAATAGTAGCTTAGTTATTTTAATACTTCTATCAATTACTAAGGGTTATTTTAATATAATAAACGTTAGTCTTTTATAAATAATTAAGAGCTACGATTTTTCTATTTCGTTCTATTATAAAAAGTTACGTTTTATTACTTACTTTTTATAAAATTAAATGATTTAATTTTATTATTACGTTACGTTCAAAGAGAATTATCTCTTTTATATATAAAATACTTTACTAATTTATAATAATACAAATTAATTACTAATTAATATTAACATCTTTATTATAAGAATATTAGTTAATTAGTTCGAACCGTAGTTTTAATAAAATAAGTTGATTAACTATAAATCTATATTATTATATGAATATAAAAAGGAGGTTCTAACTATAGGTTAGTTAGGTTACGATAATCGTAAATAGGGCCCTTAATTAGCTCTGCGCAGTCGGCCGTACACCGCGGTCGAATTAGACTTCTAATCCGACACCTACTAACATTAGTAGTCATAGGAAAACGGGCGTTGAGATTCTTCTCCTTTTTCTTAGTATAAAGATATCTTAACTTGTCTTAGTCTCATTCCCGCTGTGTTTTGTGTTGATGAACACGCACAGCAAGTCTTTATAGCACACTAAAATCGTTATATCTCGTCTCATCTTTCACTTATCAACCCGTAATTTATCACTCCGTTTAACTGTACAGTAACCCTAATCAATTGAGCATGGCTCGACCAACAGCCCTCACAACCCTCAAAACCGCGCCTGTCTTGTTCGACTTCGAACGCAAGTCGTCAGGTTTGCCCATATCTCCAGTTGGGACCTACCCCGAGTCGCAGGGTGCCGAGTCGCAGGTCGACTATGCCGCCGGCTCTGGAGCTGTGTCTCCATGCTACGACAACAGTCACTATCAAGACAAAGCTGATGTAATACCCGAGAATCCATTCGACAGTGAGAGCAGCAGGGTCCTGTTCGATGCCATTGACAAGCTTCAATCCTGTGGAGTCAGCCAAGAGCTGGCCATTCCTCAGGTAAGATCAGCCTATCCCCCAGCACCTTATCAAAGTTTGCAAGTTGATCTGTATCTCAGCTGGTCATTGTCGGTGGTCAATCCACCGGGAAGTCGTCACTACTCCAGAGCTTGACCGATACTCCCTTTCCAGTCGGTTCAGGCTGCTGCACTCGCTTCGCGACAAGGATCGTATCTCGGAATACCGCGCCTGGAAGTCGTACCTCCGTCAAGGTGACAATCGTAGAGCCTGATGTTACCGACAAGTTTGGCTATCCACCGGATGATACGTACAAGAATTCCCGCCTTATGTAACTGATCATCTGGGCGCCGAAGAGTTTACGCAGCTTGTGGAAACTGTAAGCCCTGTCCAATCCTTCATATTTCTTACACGGCGCCATCTCTTACAAACACTGTAGATCACCACCAAGTACATGGGCATCAAGAGAGGCAAAGGACATGCGACGAAAAACTTTGCCTCTCAAGTTCTTCGGATAGAACTTTCAGGCCCTTCCCGATCACATTTTAGCATTCTTGACGTACCTGGCATCTTCTCTTATGCTCATGATGTCAATGAGGATGAAGAGCATGGTGTGAGACAGATGGTCGAGGAGTACATAAGACAAACAGCGAACATTGTCATGTCAGTTGAACCTCGCGGTTTGGCCATTCATAAGGCTGATGAGTAGCAGTTGCGTGGCCGCCGCTACGGCTGATTTGTCTACGCAAGAGATCTTCAAGATGGCCGCCAATTTTGTCGACAAAAGTCGTCTTGTTGGAGTCCTCACTAAGTGTGGCAGGCTGGAAAATCCAAACGAGGTAAGCTGCGACTGAGACTTCGTGTTACTGGAAGTCTGCTAATCCTCATCAGGTCATTGACATCGCAAGTGGATATGGTAAAGACTCTTCAAGATCTATGAAGGACGGCTGGTTTGTAGTGAGAAATCGATCCGAAACCGACGATGAAGAGCTTGATTTCAAAGAAGCTGACCGCAAACTCTTCAGTCGCTCGCCTTGGGATAGGATCCCGGAGACTCGACGAGGCTTCGTACAGTTTCAGTAATACCTCGGCAATCTTCTTTGCGCTCAAATTCGAGGAAACTTTCCCGCAATTCAAGAGTCAGTCCGGAAGTTGCTCTCGGATGCCAAAGACAGCAGGAAGAGTCTAGGAGAACCTCGCCCAAGTCATAGTCTACGTCAGCAGTACATCAGGGATGTGGTCGAGAAGTACCACACTGTTGCGACAAAGACTCTGAAGAGTCCCGGGTCATTGACCAAAGACAGTCTACGGGTCAGAGGACTAGTTCGTCGCGCAAACGAAAGCTTCACCGCCTAAATGCTTGCACGCGGGCATACGCACACCTTTGAAGACCATGGAGTTGACCCCATAGCCCAGCTCTCCGACACGATCACCTTATGGTCAAATCCTCAACCAGCCACAGTTCCGACACCAACTGGGCACGAGTAAGTTACTACACCACCAGCAACACCGCCAACGAAGCGACATGCTCCGCCGTCTCAACAGCCTATCAAAACTCAGTCTGTCCACGCCGCGTCCTTCGTGGACGAAATCCGTAAGCAGCTTCATATTTGGCAGACAACAGAACTCTCCGGGATGGTGAATACAGAGGTCATCCAGATTCTCTACAAAGCGCAATCAGAGAAGTGGCAACAGATTGCAGAACATCACATTGAGAACATAGCCGATGATGTAGAGAGGGCCTCAAATTCGATTCTCGAAGATGTTTGTTCGCCCAACAATTGCTCGAAAACTCTGTATGAGGAGCTGGCACGAGCCCTTACCCACTTTCAGCAAGAAGCCAAGCAAAAAGCCCTGCGAGAGCTCAAAGAGCACTGCCGACGCGAGAGAGAAGCTAACCTCCAGACAACAGACGCAAGGTTTCACGAAAGGCTGCAGGCTCTACGCACTGTTCGACTTCTCAAAGCGATTGGCGCCAGCTTCGCTTCATTCGAAGTTCTGGACCTGAGCAGCTCCAGGACTCTCTTCCATCAATTACACCACTCAATCGAGGGCAACATGGTTAATGATGTGCATGACGTTGTTAAAGTTTACTACGAAGTAAGACGGGCCCCTTGCAAAGCCACATCTTAAGAAGTTTCTAACACGTCTTCCAGCTTTCTCTCGAGGCCTTCATCAGATACACCACCAACAATATTGTCGAAGATTTCGTATCTTTCTCCAAGGGGCCCCTTTTGGGATTGTCCACGGACTGGGTCTTCACGCTGACTGATGAAGAAGTTCACAGGCTCGCTCGCGAGGATGACGAGACAATGGAGAGACGTTCGCACTATGACGGAGTAATTGAGAAGCTGCAAACTGCGCATGAAATAGCCGAGAAGGCTAGAGTTCGGACTCGGAATCTTGGGGACATGTGAGCTTACCTCACTGGGTGCTCGAGAGACTCGAAAGCCGTGATCATAGTGTATGATAGAAGTTGGCTTCCAGGTATTAGGAGATTGATAGTTCAGATCCATCGATTTCTCCCGTTTTCTATACACTTCTCAAGCATACATATCAAGCCTGATTGTCCGTAACAATTTGGTGTATCTCACTTAAAGAACACGAATCAACAGTCTGGGATGGTATTACTAGCGAAGACGCACCTGAAGCAGGAATGGCTTCTCTTGCATAAGTCTAGAACGAACATCCTGTGCGGATCCTGACTCACTTGCCCAGAAGTACGGTACCTAGATTCGCCAACCGTCGCGAACCCTGTTTCTTGATGGCCCCGAGTCAACGTGGTTCCCCATGGGGTTCATCACGATCCATGATGAAAAGGCCCAAATAGAGTTTACCGGTGGCGTGTTACCCGGGCCGGAGAGTCAAGTGAAGAGTTGCGGAAAATCGGCTAGAAATTGGACCCCTGGGAGCCGCAAAGATGCAACCAACAAAAGTAAGTAGTGCATCAGGAACGCAGCCGCTTACGGATACAGGTTGGGAGGCCGAAGCGGCCCATGAGCGGTTGCACATTCCTGTCCGGGATTTCCTCTTGGGGCAAGCCGAGACTGAGACCGTGCAAAGAAACAAAAGAGACTCTTGTCAGGACCCGGTTAGAGATGAGATGGCGTGGTTTATGGTGGTCCAGGCTGTCTAGTTGCGTCGCAATGGTGCCTTTTTTGCATTCCGGGGACAGGGACGGCAAAATCCTGGGGGACATGCGGGGTAAAGTTTACGGAGCAACCATCAAGAAGTAGTGTGTCTGAGGCTCGCGAGGCCGGACAGCACTCCGCCGGTGGCTGACTGATTGATTTGATGGTCGGATTCCTGCAGTCGGCAATACCAGTCTGCTGAACGGGTGAAGTTGGATCTTGGCGACTACTGAATCCAAAGTGTAAAGTTTGGTTTTGCCTCCGAGTCAAACCCGGGAGTTGCTGTAAGCGCTACCTTAGCCTGCTGGCAACTCCGGGCAACGTCCGGGAGGCAAACTGGAACCAATGTTGTTCGAGTGGCAATGGACTAACTGACGTCGACGGCAATAGTTAATCCCGAGACACGGCAGTATCAATCAAGAGGCGTTACGAACGTTGGCCACGATCAAAGCAGACGAGACGTAGATTCATGTTATTTGGATAATTGAATCATTTGTTGTGGTATCTATGCTTGAATCTAGATAAACTAGGTAGTGGTATCTCAACAACAGTCGAAGTCCTACAGACTTCGTAAGAGGATAGGAATTAATGACATCGGATATCAATCCGTGCCCAATTTGACAAGGCCGGAAACTGCCCGGCAAAGGACATAATTCGTAGAGATGGGGTATATCGGTTTTGGGCCACCCTGGCCGAGTTCCGCATCCCGACCAGGGGACTCAAGTGCGCAATCTTGAGGGCGGGAATGAACCGCAGATTAAGACTTCTCCTCCTTCTCAACGTTCTGGGTCTCCTCGTCCTGGCGCGCCCACAGCCCGTTAGGCTCACCACTGCTGGTGCTGCCCTCGCGACGGTTCTCGCGGGTGGTGGCGTGACCAGTCTCCTTAGCGTCGTCGTATGTGATGAGAAGCTCGCCGTTCTTGCCGTAGCGGTGAGACTCTTTGCGGGCGACGTCGACGACGTCGAAGGCACCCTTGAGTCCGGGGGAGGCCTTAGCAAAGATGGAGTCCATTTCTTCAAGAGAGCGGTAGGCGGTCTCGGGGAAGAAGAAGTAGGTGACAGGAACGATAATGGCGTTGATGATGGCGAAGATGGTGTAAGTGTGGTGCTTAATGGAGTCGAAGGCGACAGGAGTAATCATGACGACCTGTAGTTCCAACGTTAGTGTTGACTCGATAGTAAGTAGGCTCGGAAAGAAACGTACCATAAAGTTAAAGATCCAGTTGGCGGAAGTAGAGAGAGCGTTGGCGGGAGCACGAATACGCAAGGGAACGATCTCGGCGGGGTAGAGCCAGGTCATGCCGAGCCAGCCAACGGCGAAGAAGGTGTTGAAGACGAAGAGGAAGACAATTCCAGTGATCTGGCAGGCGTAGGTCTTCTGGGAGTTCACACCAGCAAGGATAGCCATCGTAGCAGCCTGACCAACAGCGCCGAAGAGCATGAGCTTGCGGCGACCAACGCGCTCGACGAGGAAGACGGCGGGCCAAGAAGCAATGAAGTACTCGGTGCCGTTGAGAGCAGCCAGCAAGTGAGCCATGAAGCGGGTCATGCCGAGGTTGGAGTAGATGACGGCGGCGTAGTAGGTGATCAGGTTGATACCGCAAATCTGCTGGAACATCTGGTTGACGTAGCCGAGAGCGGCGCGATGGAAGTTGCGGTTCTTGTCCATGGTGAAGAGGTCGCGGAAGCTGCCCTTGGACATCTCTTCGACCGTCTCCTTCATGACAATGTACTCGTTCTTACAGTATTGATCGTCCTGTGGCAGATCGGCGATGGCGGCGATAACCTCTTTGGCCTCCTGATCACGGTTCTTGAGAATCAACCAGCGAGGAGACTCGGGCAGGTTCCAAACAAAGGCGAGGATGAAGAGACAGAAGAGAATCTGAAGAGCCAGGGGGAAACGCCATGCGACAGAGCCGGGTGCAAATGACATGCCGAGGTCGATCCAGTACGACATCATGATACCACCGCTGATGAGAGCACCCTCAATCATGACGAGCTTGCCGCGCTTGTGCGATGAGCAAGTCTCAGATTGCCAGGTAGGGACTGTTGATGTGTTGCCGCCGTTTCCAAGACCAGTGATGATACGTCCGATGATGAGATGCTCGATGGAGAATGCGGAGGCCTGGAGAGCAGCTCCGATGACCATGATGGAGGTACCGAGGATAATCATACGCTTGCGACCAAGGGGGTTTCCGATGAAGATGGTGATAATGGCGCCGAGGAAGCAGCCGAGGTTGTAGGAGGCGACGGCAATACCTTGGTTGGTAGAGCGCATGCTCTTGATGTGAGGAAGAAGGCCGGCCTCTTCGGGGTTGATAGAAGGGAATTGGGACTGGAAGGCAGGCAGAGTGAGAATACCACCAGTGACACCCTGGTCTGGATGGGAATGACAAGTTAGTCCTGTTGTTTGGCCGTTTCGGAGTCAAGTCCGTGATGTGAGATTGAAACCTACCATATCCGAAAAGCAAGAAATCACATCCTGCGATAATACTGATGGCCCAATTAAGGCTCTTGCCTCTGAGGCCGAAGTAGTTGAGCTTGCCCATCTTGGAGACTCTTTCACAGCGGACAGTATTGGATCGACGGGTTCCAAACAATGTCGAGGGCTGTAGGTCGTAGATCGGTTGGTGAAGGGGATGAGGTTGAGTCGGGATGAGAGGTAACAACAGGAAGATCAGATGCGAATTGAGATGGCGAACGTGTCGACCTTATAGATGAAAATCCCAAACCTACCGCGACAGGGTAAAGATCGGCAATTTCAGCGCGACGCCAGGAATTACTTCTTTCTCCTCACCACTCACGCTCATACCACAAGACGCAAGTACATGCCCGAACCTGCACTGACATGGTAACATGGCTACTCGTGCCAGCCTTGGACCCTGGCGTTGGTGCTGTTTACACCGAACCCAGAAAACCCCAAGTAGCCAATCCCCAGCCGTCCCACGAAAGGCTGCCCCGATTTCCCCCAATCCCCGTACGATCCAAGATCCCTCTGGAGGGGAGGGGACATTCTCCGACCTTGAGGAGGGGGGTAACGACTCCACATCCGGTTCCACGGGGGTGGACAATGGGACCCGAGGGGAGGACACAAGGAACGGTTGGTGACATGTCGTCAGGTCCGGCCAAGACGCCGTCATGGAACGCGCGGGGCCGCTTGTAGCCAATACGGCGCCGGGAAGGGTAAGAGTTTTGCGGGTTCGTACATTACAAGACGTTGCAATACGGTGGCTTCACCGCTCTGAGACGCGAACACTCGTGGAGTTTCCGTCCTATCGCGCGGCAGAATTCGGAGAGACACCGACGCGAGAGTGGTACCTTTGCCATCACGCCCGTGCTTGACCAAAGGATAAGGCAGCACCAGTGCGAAAGCGGAGCAAAGAGTACCCAAAAGAGCCGCACTTGTGTCCATAATCGTACATTGTCGGTGGAGTTTAGATGGAGAAGTACTGGAGACTACGACGTCATACCTTGAAGACTTTGATAGCAGACTGATACCTAAGTAATGCAAGGGAAAAAGTACCTCGAGACTCGAGAGTGCCCTTTGTGCATCTCACATCTAAACTTGAGCCAATACCGTTGGCTCAGTCAGACTTGGGTTGGAACTATTCCTGTCCGAGCGGCGCCGTCTGCGAGTCAGGGGGCCCTGTGCGAACCCTGCGGCAACCTTGAGCCGACCACCGCCGCCCTCCCTCTCGAGAAGCGCCGACACGGGACTTGGCCAGAGGAAGAACTGAGAAGGCAGGGTAGCATCGTAACCGCTGAGAGCGCTTGCAGCTGCGGATTCTGACTCTCAGTTATCTGCTCGCCCGGCCATTGTCATCTCTCTCTTTGGCTGCTTTGGCAGATTAAGTTGGACCTGCGGTCGTGGGGACGACGGGCGACAGAACCAGGTTTCAAGTTGAAAATACTCGAACGCGATTTGTCAATGTCGGCAGTTGTTGGTAGCAAGGTGCGTCGAGATTGGTGGACCACATGACGTACTGGTTCAGGCTATATTGATTTCTGGAGGTTAGACTTTAGTTTTTGTTTTGTCTTTTTCTCCGACTCGTGATTCCCGTGTCGCTTTGGAGTAATTAAGCAGATGCTGAACCGAGCACATGTCGTTAGGATGCTAAAAGCTTAACTAGATGCTAAGAATAAGCACTACAAGCACAAGCCTTGACACGACGAACCGAGGGCATTGGCAGCTATGCCAATGTTCTTGTCCATTGCTTGTTCAATGTTTATCCCTTGGTATTGTGAATCCTCATTTCTTATGGCTTCCAGTCTCCAAGACCAATGGCGGCTAACTGTGGAGGCTGTTGGAGCTAAAGGTTGAAATCTCAACTCCGATCTACACTATCCAAGTATTTCGGGATGACGTCGACACTGTAGGAGTTTTCTCTCTTCTCGGCATTACCCATTTGGGCAATCCGAAGAGGCGCGCCAGGCGCATCAGCAGACGAGCCAAGCCCACAGCAAGCCGACTGAAGTTTCGCACCAACACCAGGGTTGGCAAATTAGTCGCTTAGTCATTAGTCATAGTCATAGTCTGACTAATATAGTCTAACTATAGTCACTGAAAGATCCTGACTAGACTAGACTAGGCTAGTATTAGTCGCTTATATAAGTGACTATAGTTAGACTTACTTAACTAATGAGTCAACTAAATTAGTTAAAAATATTCTTGGTAAATTAAAAAAAAAGTAATAAATTATAGTAAAAATAGTATTATATTAAGTTAGAAATTCTTAAAAAATACTATATATTAATATATATTAAAGTGTAGTACTTATTAAAGTTTAATTAAAGTAATATTAATTAAATAATAATTTTTATATAGGCGTTTGCTTATAATAACTAATAATTACATTATAAGGCTAATTATTAAGGACTTATAATTACCTTAATAAAGCCTATACAAAGAGTAGTATATATATATATATATATATTAAAAGAGTTATTATTACTATTATTAAAGAGTAAAAGTAAGTAAAGTAAAGGGGGAAGAGTAAAAGTATATATAGTTAAGTTCCTCCCGATAGAGCAATCCGCCGGGGCCGTACTGTGTATTACGTATTAGGGAAAATTGGGTATATTGCGCTCTATACCTAATTACTAACTAAAATAGCTCCCGACCTTTTGCTACGTAAAGTTCTTTAAGTTTAAGCTATTTAGAGGGCGAGCTATACTTATTTTAACGTATATAAGACCTCTTAATACTAGCTTATATAAGTAGCTAGATCTCGTATTATATACTCCTTTTTATTAAAGGTTAGAGGACCCCTTATATATTCCTTTATATTTATAATATAGCCTATATTAAAAAGATTTATAACTTTATAAAGTATAATTTTTAAATTTATATTAATATATTAAATCTTAACGTCCGTATTACCCCGGCTATTTATAATATTCGTACTATTACTTAGCTAGATTTTATATTATTAAAAAGTATTATACTACTCCTAGGGCGTATTTATATTAATTACGATAGCTATAGTATTAAGCTAGCCGAAGAGGGCGCCTAGCCCGAGAGGGGTAGACTTATTAACGGGTATGTTTAGGTTCTTATCGAGGTAGTAGTCTATATATTAATAGGTTTATTTAATAGGTTTGTTTAATAGGTTTATTTAATAAGTTTATTTAGTAAATTCATGTAGTTTAAATAGAGCTTTAGGTAATATTAAAAGTAATAAGGATAGAAAGAATTTTTATAAGCTCTAGTACGAGTAGTTAGATATTAGCCCTTTTAGCCCTTTTTTTAAAAAACCTCTACGTTACTATTAAAGTTTAGAACCTTTATAGTTAAAAAAGGCCGCCTCTAACTATTACGGCCGATTATTATAGCTAACTATTATAGCTAACCTCTACTATTAACCTTTTTAGCTAGCGCCGCTATAAAGTAGCTTACTTATCCCGAATTATATAGTCATTTTCGTATTGAAATTATTATATTACGTTAAGTACGTACTTAGGGTATATTACGCATATTAAATAGTTAAAAAGTATACTATATTATATAATTTCTTTTAAAAGCGTAATCCCGTTAAGGTCGAGCTTTTGTGCCTATAAAGCCGGAATAAAACCACTATATATATAGTTAAGTTAGATTTCTAGAAGATTCTATAGATTACTAATTAGTATTTTACTTTAAAACTCTTTTTACTATTATATTTAATAATAATTAGTTATATTATTAACATATTTCTTAAGTATTCTAGTAGTTTCTATTATATTCTAGAAGTTTCTACGAAATTCTAGAACCTTTTATATATTCTATTTATAATAATAAGACTTATATAGTAGTATAAGTATATATACTATACTTATAAACAGTAATAATACTAATTACTATAAATAGAAATAATAGAAACGTCTAGAATCTAGTAGAATAGAGTAGAATAATATTAATAATAATTAATAATAAAGTAATTCTAGATTATTCTAAAGAGTAGTTTATTATTAATAGTATTATTAATTATATATAATAATTAGTAATAAAATAAAAACCTTTAGAGTTTTATAGAAAAGTAAGAAAAATACAAAAAGAACTTAATTCTACTCCCTAAGGTCTAGTTTTACTTTTCTTAAGTAAGTAATTATATTACTAAACACTATAACTAATACTAAAAACCTCTTTTAATCTCTTTTTATTATTATTATACTATTATATTCCTTTATAAGAATATTATTATTATACTATTATATTCTTTTATAAGAATATTATTATAATAGATTTTTTTATTTTAGACTTTTTTAAAGCTAGTAGCCCTATTTCTATTGCTAGTAACACTCTTACTAATAGTACTACTAGTACTAGCTTTATAAACTCTTTATATAATAAAGAGGACTATAAGTTAGAGCTTAATAGCGAGTCTAGTGCCTATATCTTTAAGAATAACTTATTTACTCGAACTCTTTTACTTGTTAATCATATAGAAAAGAGAGAAATATAAGTTAAATATACTACGTAAGTAAATATATTTTTTTATTATATATTTAAGTATACTAACTAGTAATATAGGTATAGTAAAGACTAGATTGTTAAAGTTAAATGTTTCTAATCCTCTAACTTTATGAGATATTATAAGTAATCTCACTTTAATATTACTTATAATAAAAAATCTAAAAAGAATCGAGTAAAAAATAAGTAATATTACTATTATTATATATTTATATATACTAATTAACGTATCATAGAAACCGATATAGTAACTATAAATGAGTCTTTTTTTAGTAATAAAAGACCTCTTACTAGTACTATTACTAATTTTAATAAGGAAGAGGCTTATTTAAAAATATTAACTTTTATAGTAGAAAATAAGCTACTATTTTCTACAATAGATTCTAATTCTTTAAAAGACCTTTTAAACTATTATAATAAGTATATCTTTTACTATTATATTATAATACTTTAGTATTTACTAATATTATATTATAGGTTAAATCCTATTATTAATAGAAAGAAGATTAGGAATTTACTAAACATTACGTATAGTAAATTTCTTTCTTTAATTAACTTAGAGATAACTAAAAATATTAAAAACTTAGGAAAGTTTTCCTTTATTTTTGATATATGGACCTCTAAGTCACAAGATGCCTATTTAGGTATTATTATAAGCTATATTAATAGCGATTTTAAGCTTATTTATAAGCTAATTAATAAGTTATTATATATAACCCTATTTTAGTATATATACTAACTAATATTTATAATATTTAAAGACCTTACTAAATCACATACGGGTCTTTATATATATAAAAAAGTTATAAATAGTTTAGCTACTTATCCAAACTTAACTATTAATAACTTTTTTAAGTAAGTAGTTATACTTAATTATATTATATTATTATACTAACTTATATAGTTTTACTAGAGATAATGTATCTAATAATAATACGTTTTTAGATTCTTTTACAGCTAATTATAAATTGGCTTTAAATAAAGAGTTTAAAAACGATATTAGATATATTGCTTATATTATTAATATAGTAATATAGAATATATTAGCCGACTATATATCTAATACTACTAAAAAAAGAATTATTAAATTATACTAATAGTAATATTAGTATAATTAATAATAATCTCGTAGTTGATAAAAATATAACTACTAAGAATTTAATTAGTAGTAAGTATTTTTATATTATATATATTACTATATAATATATACTAAATATATATATAGGTCTTATTAAACGTATCCGTAGAATTACGGTTATAGTTAAATATATTAGCGAGATTAAACGATTATTATTAGAAAGTATAGAAAAGTCTAAAAGAGACGAAACTTTACTTTTTAATTTTAATAAAAGAATTATTTCTCTAGGTAAGTTAACTAATATATATATAAGGGTTTATACTAATATATCATAGATAATAAAACTAAATAGAATTCTACTTATAGAATAATATCTACTACTTTAAAGCTTGAACTAGCTTTAGAATATATATTTAAAAATATTAATAATTGAGAGTATAAAAAGCTCTATTTTACTACTAACGAGTATAAGGTTTTAAAAAATCTAGAATCTATATTCGAGATTTTTTTAAAACCTAGTAGTCGTTTATAGTCTTAACTATATATTAACCTTAATAAGGGTTAATTATATATATATACTATATATAGTAAACTTAATAATTTAGTTATAAAGTTTAAGACTTTAAGAGAGTAGCTACCTAAGTTAGTAAGTACTATTTCATTATATCTTAATATTTAAACTATATATTAATACTTTAATAGGCTATATACTATACGATTTTAATAAATAGTTGAACAAAAGGAATAGTTAAACTATCTAATTACTTTTTAAAAAGGTTAAAACTATTGAATCTAAATATATATAAACCTTATATATTAGGTTTAATTTTAGATCCTAGATTTAAACTTATACATTTTAAAAGAAATTGTTTATTATATTACTATAAAGATATAAAATACGATGTAAAAGAGTCATTAAAAAAGAATATAATTTATAAGTATTTTATTATACTTATTATTATATTACTTTACTAATTATATACTTTATAGAGTTAAAGAAGAAAAGTATGGGTCTAATATTACTAAAAAAGTAGTAGAATCTACTACTTTTAATAACTTAGATTCTAATAACGACTTTTATATTAATAATACTAATATAGAAGTAGAGTATATTAATTATTTTAATAAAGGCCCTTTAACTTAAGAGGTATATATTTCTCTATATAATATTTAAAATACTTATTTACTAATATATATAATAGGCTAACCTACTATTTATAATAGATTCGGGACGCACCTAGTAATAGAACGCCGATAACTTAGTAATTAGTATACGGACCGCGTTATAAAAGAACTTTTGATAATATAGAGCCCGTATAAAGGACTTAGTAAGCTTTAGTTTTGTAATATACTTATATTTATATTATAATCTTACTAATTAAGTACTTATAACCTGATTTTTTATAATTCTAAAGCTTTTATTTTTACGGAGTAATTAATATAAGTAATAATAAATTACGAAAATAAATAAAACGTTAATAAAGTAATACTTAGTTATTAATAAAGGGCCGCTAGTACTAACGAGCTATCGCTATTTAGAGTTAACTACTTAACCCTATTTTATTTAGAATAATGAGCTTATTATAGGGCGAGTCCTACCTAAATATTAGCGTTTATAAAAGAGCTAAATAAAGAAAATAATGAGAGCAGGTTATTTCTATAAGCTAGCTACTTTATTAATACCCCGAGGACCCTATTTATTATAAATAGGGCGTTTATTAATAACTAATTACTAAACGTACGCGGTTTAAATACGTATAAAAGCGTAAATAATACTAAAATAGCTAAGTTAATAAACCTTATAAGCTTAATAATAACCTGTTTTTATAAAATAATAAAAATAATAATTAAAAACTAAAATTAAGAACGGCGTTACTATAAAGAGCTCGTTTAATAATTTACTAAGTAGCTAGGGACGTATTTAAGTTAATAAAAATATAAAAAGCCTCTTTTTTATAATTATAAACTAATTAAAAAAGAGTTTATAAGTACTTAAGTAGTAAACTAATTTATTATTATAAAATAAGTAATAATCTTTATATAAAAAGTATTATAAAGTAGTATATAAAATAGGCCCTATTTAAAATATCCTTATTATTATAAACGTAATAGTATAATTATAAAAAGAGCCTCTAGGGCCCCCTCTCTTAAAATAACTTCTTAGCGTTCGTTTATTAATAATATATAGACCCCGAGACTTAAGAACGGGAATATTATAAAGGGCTAAGGATAAAGAGGCTAAAAAAGAGCTAAACTCCTACCTAGTTCCTTACTAAGTAATTAGCTATATATTATAACCTAAGTATAAAAGATATAGAGAACTTAAAAATAAAAGTATATTAATTTTTTTAAACTACTATTTTAGCTATAGGATAACTTAATTTATTATAGGGTTTTAATTAAAAAAGTACGTAATATAGCCTACGAGGCTAACTAATTATAATTATTAAATTAATAAAAGGGCGGTAATTAGTTATAAAAGGACGATAAGAAGAGGCTATACTTATTATCTAAATAACTACGTTAAATATCCCCTTTTTATAAAAAAGGGAGTAAAGAGAGCTCTAAAAAGCTAGGCTCTAGAGATCTACTTAAAATAGTATTATAAAAACTATATAATAAAGCTACTTATACTAAGCTATTATAAAAGCGTTATAATAGTAATATTAGATACTTTATATATAATAAAACGGGCTATATATTTAGTAAGTACTAAAAGAATAAGTCGGGAAATAAGGGCGATAATAAGCTAACGTACCCCCGATCGAAGCTAACGTTAATAACTATTTAATGAGTTATAGAGGTTAACTTATTAAAAAATAAGTAAGTATAAATAATATATTTAATACGCTTATACTAAGTATTAAAAAAGTATTAATAAAAATAACTACGAAAGGTAGGGCGATCGTTTTATAAGGGGTCGTTAAAAAGCTAGTTAAAGTTAATATAAATATATACTTAAAAATAAATATTATTAGTACTAGGCTCGTAACCTATTTAGGGTTAACCTTAGTTATTACTATAGCTCCTTTATTAAAGGACTTTTAGAATAAAGCCGTAGGCTAAGGAAAGGCTTACTAATTAACGCTCTTCTTTATTAACTACTATAAGTAGCTAAGGAAGATTTAATAACTATTTACCGTAATTAATAAAGATAAAAAAATAATAAACCTCTTATTATTATAGTTATTAATAAGCTAAAAGGGCATTTATATTAATATTATAATAAATATATAATTATATAAGCCTATTTCTATTATTAAACTAAAAATAATAGCTCGCGATATTATTAAGAATTATAAGAGGGTTTACGTAATATATATTGCTATTATAAGAAGTATTGCGGGGATAACGGAGACTAAACTATAAAAAGGTCTATTATTAAAGCTTTAATCCGAGATAAAAACGTTTAATAAATAAGTAGTAAAAGGACCGTAGTTATATAGTAGGGTAGAATACTTTATTAACTTAATTTTAAGTACTAAACTATTATATAGCCCTATTTATTTATTAAATAAGAAATAATTTCATAAGCTTTATATATATATTACCACGAACTGGGCGAACGATTATATTATATTTTTAACTAACGAGGCTAGAGTACCGATCTTTTTTATATTAAAAAAGGATAGTACGCTATACCTCTATATAAATTACTATAAGCTAAATAAAATAACTATAAAGAATTAATACTTATTATTACTTATTAACGAGCTCTTAAATAGGCTTTATAAAGTAAAATAGATTTTAAAAATAAATATTAAGGATACTTATTACCGTATTCGAATTAAGAAAAAAGACCGATAGAAAATAGCGTTCTAGGGCCGATATAGTTATTTTGAGTACATTATTATACTTTTCGGGCTAATAAACGTATTTATAACGTTTTAAATATATATTTACTAAACGCTCGCCGACTTATTAAATACTTATTATATAATATATATAAACGATTTAATAATCTATTTAATAATAAGGGAGTAGTATATAGAGGATATTAAAAAAGTCCTCTAATTTGTTTTTTTTTATTCTGCCTTTGCTGGCTGCTCGGGCGGTTCTCGGTATCATTTACACAGTATTAATACACAGTATCAATAAATACTCCTACTATCTTAATAAACTATTTTTTTTAGATTTTTTACTTTTTTAACTTTTCCTCTTATAAAGTTCATAACTACGGATTATTAACGGCGATATTAGGCGCCCGATGCTACTACCTTATAAACCGCCCACTTAGCTAAGTTTACCGCCCTCTAGGTAACTATAGCTTATAACGGTAGTATCGGAGATACCCTCGTTGCCGTCGTTAAGAATAATATCGACCTCTATAAGCACGATATCTACCCTAGCACTTTTAACTTTAACTTATATACGTATACATATTCGTTACCTCGTTTCCTTTATTAAAGTCGAAAAACGCTTCCCTCGCTATCTATTACTATTGCCCTATTACTATTACTATTAAATCGTCTACCTTAAACATATACTATTAAAATACCGAGACGCCTAGTTATTATTAACCCCTAGGGATACCTTAAGGGCCAGAAGTTCGATCCTATAAGTATTATACTAGAGGACCCCGAACTATAATAAGGTCGTCTTAAGGAATACGGATTAGATACCGTCGACTTAAAGATCCGAAATACGTATATTGACATAGGTATTATTATTATTAGCGCCTAACTTATATAATATAGCCTTAACGAAATACCTAATCGACTATAGAGTATAATTAATACCCTAGTATTATAATAGTAAAATAAGAGGTTTAGAGAGACTAAAAAGGATATTCTAGAGTTATTAAATAAGTTAGAAAATAAGAGGTAGGTTTTAGCTATTCGGAAGGTTATTAATATGTTACGTCGTTAGTAACGGGATGAGCTATGTTAATAATTAGTAACGGCTACGGCCGGCTGTAGTTAGTTATAAAGTTTTGTTAAAGTACGTAATAAAGACACTCGATATTAACCCTAATAGACCAGCTTGTTTATAAAGGCGAAGATGGCCCCCAATGAGGCGGACCGGACCCCAAAGGGAAAAGTCCTCTAATATTTACGGTTATACGGGCTTTTTACTAAACTATCGAAGTACTCTTTTTATTAAAAAAGGGTCGAATTCCTAAGCTATATTATTACCTTAGAAAGAATCGAGATTAACTTATTATAAGTACGAACGATCGCTAACTAGAAGGCGCTAGAGTTTATTAAGGATGTTTAAGTATTCCTAAGGTTCTATAACTTTTATTAAAAGTTTATTACTAAATACTTATGTATTATTATACTAATAATAGTATTATTAAAAATAAAAAAGAGGAAGATAAAGGAATTTTAGTAAATTAAAAAAGTAAATAAGGTGTTTAATTAGCTAAAAGTTACTTTTATTTTAGTAATTATACTTATATATTAGAACTTATAACGTACTATACGGGTAGAAACTAACGCTTTAATTAAAACTATTATAACGATCTTATTATAATAAACTAATAAAGAATAATAACCCGTTACTTATTAGTTACGGAAGCTTTTAAATACGGAGTAGTAATAGGTTATAAAATAATAAGAGCTACTTATTATAATAAAAAGATTAGAATACTAAGCTTATTACTTTTAGGGCCTTTTATAAAAGTTTATAGTTCTAATAAACTACTAAGTACTTAAGGAAATAATTAATATAGTAATATAGGATTTTTTAAAAAAGGCTTACGAAATAAGTATATAAGCTATTAACATTTAACTTTAACTTAGAATACTAACTAAGGAAAATAAACCTAGCGAACGGTCTATTTAAGAAGTTAAATTATATAAAAAGGGAAGTGTTTTATAAGGACGTCCTCTTTATACTAGCTTAGAAACTACGTTTTATTAGCGAACTACTATTTAATATTTAATAAAAAATAATCAGTTTCAAAAGAAAAAATAATATTATTAAAGTATATATTTAAGTAATCGAGGCCTCCCTTTACGATCTTAGTTAGATATTAACTAGTCTTAAAAATAGGGAATCCTCTCTTTTATATTAGTAATATACTATAGGGCGTACTAATAAAATAATAATAGTTATTATT
The DNA here is from genome assembly GCA_030869315.1 of Colletotrichum cuscutae. Lineage (NCBI taxonomy): Eukaryota > Fungi > Ascomycota > Sordariomycetes > Glomerellales > Glomerellaceae > Colletotrichum > Colletotrichum cuscutae. The sequence goes on from MPDP01000254.1 coordinate 243,989, forward strand.
ATAATAACTTAAAATAAAAAAGTAAAAAAGTTATTAGCGAATGCTCGTTAACGGTCCGGTATAAATAAAGAGGAGTTAAATAGAGCTAGGGTTATTATACTAAAATAGTATATTGTATATCCTATTATAAAAGAGTTTATAAGGAGTAAAATAGAATTTACTTCTTATTTTTTATTAAAAATTAAGGAGCTTATTAAAAGATTATAAACTAAAAACGAGTTCTATATATTATAATTAATAAGAGTTTATACTATAATTAGCGAGCTAAAAATATATTTACTTAATATATAAAGTATACTATTTTTTAAAAAAAGGACTTATTATTCTTTAAATAGAGTCCCTTTAAATAAAAATCCTTTATTAATATTATAATAACTATAAAGTAAGTTATATAAGAGCTACGAAAACTCTCGAGCTAATTTAAAAGAAGTTTTATTAAAAGAATATTTAATAAAATATTTAGAAATACGTTAAGAATTATAAATACAATTTAGGAGTTATAACCCTAAGATATAAGCCGTACGGATAGCTATAATTACTATTATTACTCTTATACTTATTTTAAAAAATATTTATAAACTTTATTACGGGGCTATTATTAAGCGCTCATAATAATAGTACTAAGTACGACTATATTTTAGTTATTATTTATTATATAATAAAGTTTACGAAGTTCTTACTTATTATTAAAATACTTAACGTAGTATAAATAATAAGTATTTTATATAAAGAGGTCGAGTATAAGTTTAGTACGCTAAAAAGTATTATTACGGATAGAGATAAGCTTTTATAAGCGTATTTTAAGAAGAGTTTATTAAGAAATAGGTAATATATTACTAACTATTTACTATATATTACTTAAAAACGGATAACTAAATAGAGCGGACTTATTAAATATTAAAAAAGTATTTAAAGATCTATACTAAGGGCTTACTAAATAAATAAATAGCGTAATTAAAAAAGGCTAAGTTTATATTAAATAATAGTTAATATTCTATTATAAAAGTATCTCTGTATATAGTATTATATAGTTATTACCCTAAGTACGTTAAATATATACTTAATTATAAAGTTACTATTTAGGGGGTTCGGAAAAGGGTTTAAAAAATTAAGAAGATTAGGGCCTAGGCTACGCGAGCTTAGGTATAAGCTTTTAAAAACTAAGTAGCTTATTATAATAAAATATATACCCTAAAAAAGTTTAATTATAGAGAGGTCGTTAGCTTATTAATAAAGAATATATAATTTAAAAATAATAAATTAATATTAAATATATTAAAGTAGTAATAGCTAAAAGGGTAAGTAAATAGGCTTATGAAGTCTGTTCACTAGAGTAATATTAGAGAATATATAACGTTTTCTTAGTTTCTTAGCTCCAGCTATAGGGGAATTATAAAACAATTAATAATTAAATAATAAATTTTTTAAAACTAAAAAATAAATAAAATATTTAAAAAGTCGAGGAGATTATTATAAAATAAAGTAAAAAGAAAACTTACGATACTTTATTAAATAAGCTAAGTAATTTACTAAGTATAATACGTAAAAACTTCTTAAATATCTTAATAATATAGTAAAAATAATTAAAAATTCGAACGCTATAAAAGAATATATATATATAAAATAGGACGATAAGCGTTAAGTTCGTAATAAAAAGTTACTAAAAATAAGTTAATTAATAATATTCTATAGAACCCTTTTATTTAGCCTAGCGCAAGTTTTTTAAAAAAAATATAATATCTTAACTCTTAATAATATGTTACTAAGAGATCGCTAAGATCTAATTATATTAGAAAAGTAACTTATATAATATTAATAATAATAGTAGTAGTTCTAGTATATATTTTTAAAATATAATAGTTAATAACGGTATTATACTTAGTAAGAGAGAGGCGAGCGGGCTTAGTACGCGTACTTAGCTAACTACTCTTAGTAAGGCCGTTAATTTTATTAATATTATAATAAGTAAAAAAGAGGTAGTTAAAATTATATAAAGTATTATATATAATAATAATAATGGTTCGTAGAGCGTTTACTATAGGGTTATTACTAAGAGCTATAATAAGAACTATAGTAAGAACTATAATAAGAATTATAATAAGAACTATAATAAGAACTATAATAAAAAGTAATCTAAAAAAAAGATATTATTATTATTATTAACTAATTAGGGAGGTAGAACGTTATTTAAAGTAACGCCCTAATTATTATTATTAGCCTAAGGGGACTTAGCACCGTTAATTATTATAAAAAACCTATTAATATTAAAACGCTTATTACGTTTCTTAGTTTTAGCCTTAGTTAAAATAATAGCGTTATTAAGCTATTATAGAGCTTTAATTTAAAGTAAAAAGAACGGGATACTAATCGTATTAAGATTTAAAATAATATAACTAAGGGCTAAGGAAAACTAGTTTATAAAAAAGAAAAAATCGTAAGTAAGTATTAATAAGTTATTAATAATAAAATAGTAACGCTTATTATAACTCTAGTTAAGAGAATTATTTATATTATTACGGGGCTCCTCGGACTTAATATCCTTGGGCTAGGACTTTTTAAACTTAGTATTAAAATAGTTCTCTTTATCTTTATTATTAAGAATATAATTAGTAATAAGAGTACGTTTTTTAATAAGAGTCCGAGTTTTAGGACTATAAAAAATAGGAGTAGTACTATAAATAATAATAACATAAATAAATATATTATTTATTAAGTACTTAATAACGCGTTTATAAAAAATAAAAAAACGAGGAAACTCGGTAATATATATAATAATTACGCCCTAAGGAGTCGCTTTATAATATTAAAATAGATTATTAAGGTTATTTTATAAAGCGACCGCGCGGCTATTATTATAAAAATCAGCTAATTAAAGGTAGCTAAGGCGAGAGATAATTTTAGCCTTATTATTAATATTAAGAATACTAATTTAAATAGAGAAAATTATATTAATAAAAAGAGATAATTACTAAATAATTATTAATAACTTATTATGATTGAGATTAATAAGCTTAAATACTCGTAATTAATAATAAGCACCTAGAGAGTAACTTATTTAAAATTAACTTTTTAATTACTTATTAACGAGTTAGTAATATAAGTAACGACCTTTTTTTATATATTAATAATATAGTTAAAAATATAAAGAACGCGGCCGTATTTATAGAAGTTAAGGTTACCCTACTTTTTAATATAATAAAACTCTATAAAAGTATTTTAAATAAGCTAAGTAGCGCTATATAGCTCCTCGGGAACTTAAAATAATATCATTAGCTTAATATTTAGTAATAGATTAGCAAGGACTTAATAACTATAGTAGAATAATTTTTCTTATTAATTTAATAAATAATATACTTAGTAACGTAAGTATTAGTAATATAAACGAGCTTATTAATATCGCGATATATACTAAATAAGTAGTATATATAGGGAGTACTACTACGGAGACTATAAAAGCCCTTCTTAGGATCGTACTTAATATTAAGTATATCCTTAATACGCAAAATAGTAAATATTTTAGTAAATACTTAGTAATAGTATAATAAAAAGATCGCGATTAAGAAACGATATAAAAATTAGAATATTATAAAAAGAAAGGTATAATTATATAAAAAAGAATTCGTAGAACGGTTATTAAATAGAGGGGAGAAGAAAAAGTAAATATACGACCGGTAATAGGGAGAGAAATCTTTTACTTTACTTAATAACTTAGTAATAATAATAATTATAAAGTTAAGTAGGCTCTTATATATTATAACGGTCGGAATACTTTATTATAAATACGTATTATTAACTTAGTAATAAGTTAATATACTATTACTAAATAATAATAATAAAGTACCTGTTAAATAATAAAATAGGAGTAATACCTTGTTCCTAAGTAAAAAAGGATATTATTAACGCTTTAAAAAAGATATTACGAATAACGACGTTAATAACTTTATTATTAGCGTTAAAAAAGGATGTTATATAATAACTTTAGGGACTAAAGTTACGTAAGGGGGGAGTAATTATAATAAATTCGGAATGTGCTTAGTAATAGGACGCTAATAACTTAGTAATTAGTATACGGACTATATTATAAAAGGACCTTTTATAACGCAGAGCCCGTATAAAGGACTCGGCAAGCTTTAGTTTTATAATATACCTATACCTATATTATAGTCTTACTAGTTAAGTGCTCATAGCCTAATCTTTTATATTATTATACTAAAAAAATAATAACTATAAATATCCTATTTTAGCTATTATAGCTAGAAGATATTTAGCTATACCAGCTACTTTAGCTTTAGTGGAGAGGGTTTTTTCTATTTCTAGTAATATTTTTACTAAAAATAGAAATAAACTACATCCATCTACTATATCCAAATTAATTCTTCTAAAGTATTAATAAGTTAATACTTTAAAAAAATTAAAGGATATTTATATAAATAATAAGAAGGATAGTAATATTATAGAAGAGGAAGAGGAATAGTTGCTATTTTTATAGTTTTTAAGTTAGTTTTAATTTATTAATATTTTTACTATTTTCTTTATTTTACTATTTTATTTATATTATAACTTTTTTCTTTATTATCACTCTTTATTACCCCTATTATTACTTCTATTATTACCTATATTACTATTACTCTTATTATTACCCCTATTATTACTCTTATTATTACTCCCACTATTACTCTTATTATTACCCCTATTATTACTTACTTAACTATATAAAAGTAATATACTAAAGATTTTACTATATAGTATAATAGTTATTTAGCTTAGTAGTTTAAGTCTTTACTTTATTACTTCTTAAGGTCTAGAGTTCAATTCCCCCTTTAGTTACTAGTTTTAAGTCTTATTAATACTTAATAATTTAAATAAAATATAATTATATATAATATATAAATAAGTATTACTACTATTACTACTACTACTATTATTACTCTTATTATTACCTTTATTATTACTTTTATAGTAGTTAAATTAAAGTATTTAAAGTTTTTTTATTTATTATATATGACTAATTTAGTCGACTAGTTAGTCGACTAGACTAAACTAGGCTAGTATTAGTTAACCCCCTGACTAGACTAGGCTAGTATTAGTCAGGCCCCTGACTAGACTAGACTAGACTAAATCCCAACCCAAACCAACACCAATGAAAGGCGACAAAAAGCTTCCAAAACCCGGCGAGAACGAACGGAAAAACTGACGGGCCTTTGTATCCTCGTGTCAAGTCCGTTTTTCACCCGCATTCCCGCATGAACTGAACTGGAGAAATGGGCCTGTGTGGACAAAGACTGTGTGGTTTGAATGTCCAGTCAAATTTCCCCCAAACCCAAAATGAACTGACTCGGGGGCCCACAAACATACAGTCTGTTGGTTGACGTTTGCGCAAAATGGGCAATGAGGCCGATGTTGGACCTACTTGGCGCAACAATCTTCTGCATCTTGTGTCAGGCATCTGTATGTACACTGACGTATTGCAGTGGATGATCACTTTTCAGGCTCTCTCTATGAGTCGCGAATGTCATTTGGAGGCCTTTAACCTTGGTGATAGCCTCAACGAGGGGCCAAAGTTCTGCCGATCTCATTACCAACTACTCGGTTTGACAAAGCTGTCAACTGTCGAGGTCCCTGGCAGAACGTGGTTTCCATATTATGTTTCAGGCCCCTTTGTTGACGTACAACGCACACGCAGCGTCTATCACTGCAATTTTGCAGAGATCTTCATAACAGCACATGCTTTTAGGACATCGAATCGTCAACCGAAGAAGGCAGGACCCTGACTGTGCATTCTCTTTGGCGTCTTAGGAGGATTGTCTGTACCGCTTGTCTCCACACATCGGACGAGTGATGCCTGGCGCATGGGAAAACCGGGTCCTCGTATGCGCGTTTGCGATGTATCTCGAATGGTAGACATATTGGTTCGCTGACCTGAAATCCATCGGTGGAATCCAACGCCGGAGTTAAAGTCTCACACATTGGGTAGACTCGCGTGGGTTTTGGACGGGAGATTAAGACTCATAATGGAAACTCCACCCCAGGACAGATTGGATTTGTTTGAGACTGCCCATATCCCGGGACAACAAGGAGATCTTCTTTTGCCATCAATTAAGTAGTACTCGATTCAATCGATTAAATCGAGCATCAATCTTTCAGTTTTTTTTTTTGGTGTTGTTGTGACAGAGCACGGGAGGCGGGAGGGCCAAGCCGATAACATCGCCGATTCACCGGGCCGGAAAATTCTGCAAATTCGGCCCCACACCGAGAAACCAAGTTTCTTGTACTTGGAGTGGATCGAGATCCTGGAAGCAACTGCAAAAGAACGCAGGGCCTCTCTACCCGCCTGTCAGGTGCAAGAGAAATGCTTCGTGACGGTCGGAGTCAGAGTCCGGTTTGAAGGTGAGAGAGGCAGCCTACTGTGGACTTTTGGCTGTCACTAGAGAAAAACTGGGGATGAGGGGATGATAGAGAACCTGAGGAGAAAGATGGAGGAGGGGCGTCAGTTCGGGTCACAGAACGGTGTGACATGTTGAGCGAACCTGTGGCTCTGTGGTTCTGCTCCAAGACAATGGAGTCTTTCCCGTTTTTCCCTGCAATATCTGGACCACTGGCAATTCAAAGCACACAAGAATCATTATGTGACCCTGCAGTGAGGTGTCTAAATTGACCTCAAAATTCACGTCAGCCGCGCGGGCGCACATCGGCCCTTCGTCGCTACAAAACGTCAGGCGGGATTGGCTGCAGTAGTTTCCGCGATAGGGGGCTGAGCTGGGTCGCTTAACGTGAGCCGCGAGCGCCTCACCTACGGTGAACGGTTCTTGCTTTTGGGCCCTGGTCGTTTGGTCAGGGTTTTGGCTTCGGTTCTTGAAAATGACGTCGTTTCTGAGGGATGGGTTCCACTCTATCGGTTGTTCTCCTAGCCTGATGATGCAGATGGACTTTGATATGAAACTTCTTCCAATAACGCGATAGTGGCGCCGCTTCACCGGAAAGCTGCCGAGCTACTAGTGGAAAGTCTTTTACAATACGTCCTTGACGCGAATGCTTGGCCATGCATTCGTAATCAAGAAGTCTCTTGCTAGATGTATTCAACTCTTGTTCTCATCAACCAGGATAATCGGGTGCCGCCCGTGATGACGATGATTTGATGCGAGATTCAAGACCTTCTAGTCTTTGATCGTTCAATAAAACCTTCGATCGGATAGGGCTTAGAGACGCATTTTCTGGTTCCAAGATCTAACTTTCAAAAAGTGCAACACATTCCATACATCCTTTGGCTACGTGCTTATAGAAGTCGGCCGATTCCTTGAAGAATGACTCTAGACAGCAATTGCACGCACAATGAGCTTAACGAAGATAGGAACCCATGCTCTCAAGATACCTCAAGCAATCTTCAGACTAACAGCAGATCGGCATGATTTGCAATAGCCCCTTTCTAAATGCTCGAAAGTTCGGTCGAGACTGCTTGTGATCCTGCCCAATCCATAATCTGCCGTCGAATCAAACAGGGCAAGTACGGGCCAAGATCCCGTTGTATAAGGCTCCTGCGGGGTCTCCACGCCGAAGCTTCCGGCGAAGTATGTACGTATTATGCCTCCGGGGAAGGTGGGTCCGTCCATGACTTCAGGCCGGTGGGGAAGCCGGACGCCATCCCATCCGACCGACTCATCAAATTTTTGTCTAATAGTACTTGAGTGTTATCTATAAAGGTGAGATCTAAAGACTGAAAACGCTGCTTCTCTCAAAAAATGCCCACAGCAAGCTTGGTACAGGTCTCGCAGATTTGGAGACATTCTGCTTCAACTCCCTACTATTTCTCGGCGCTCCTCTCAACGCAACATTAATAATCAACTCAACAATCAAAACAACTAGCTCCTAGAAATCGACGCTCAATCGGTCCAAGTTTGATGTCATTAACGCGTTAATTGTGTTGAGTGAAGCGCAGCTACTACCTGGCTTAGGATACCTTCGTAGACTACCTTACCTAGCATAACGTATTGCCGAGTATTACGGAAGCAGCAAATAACCCAATATGAGATCCGAGGTAAGCTTGACAACCTCGTACACCTTCACGAATCAAACAGACGAACAATCAAGAATTTTCATGGAGATCGTTATGAGTGCGTACATGTACTTCTCTTCTCAATTCATCTTAGACCTCATTAATGATGGGAGCGACTGGCTGGTGTTTCAGCGAGAAAGGTCGCTCACTGCTCATACATTGACCTGAATCAGTAAAGCATAATTCAAGTCACTTCTTTCATTGCAAGCAAGAGCGTATAAGCATGTGTTCTGTCGTTTACGCTTGTATTTCTCTACCCAATTATTGTTCTGGGTGGGCCCTGTATAGGTAGAGGTAAAACAATCCGAAGTTTGATTGAAATTAGGATAGCTGTCTTTCCAGGAGTTCTTTCGGATAGAACTTTGTACGTAACAAGCTCCAAACCACAGTGTGTCAGTCTCGCACTTGACTCATCCCTTGTGTTACGGTAAGTGTGCTCTTGCATGTATACACATTGATCGTTGCCAAAGCACTGGCTATTTCGTCCTTTGGCCTTCAGTTAGACTCTCAACCCTAGTCTTAGGCTCCTTTACTCTGGCTGCAGAGCGAAACGATCTCCAGTTTGAACCTGAATCAAGGCACTATTCTGACCACCCATACTCGAGAATGACAGCCTGTAATGTAATGGATTAAGACATTGGCATAGCGGAGTTGAGGATAGCAATTGAGTGAACAGCTTGAGTCATGAAAACTATTATTGTTTCTTGCTGGTACTGGCGCTTCACTTGGGCCACGGAAAGATCCAGCTTTAATCTCAAGTCTTTGTGAAAGTTACTGGCGCTTCTGCCATTGTAGGGATAATTGATTATCCTTTCGATCGACCTGTAAAATCGAGTCTAGAACCATCTACGGCTTCACCGCAGCCCTCAGCCCGCAGTCGTACGAAATTGACTTTCAGTCATAGCCCGGAGAACCGGACAAGCAAACCATCTGGTTACAATCTTGAGCTTCACTGCATGCGAGCATGGCCTAGAACTCCATGGTGTACCCTGCTACTATTGGCGCTCGAGTTTCCCAAGAAATACCTCATACTTCTGGGGTCTCCTTTTTCTCTCTTTCAGGATAAGCTGGGGATCTGCCAGTGCATGAATCTCATCATGTAAGAAGTCAATGCAGCACGTAGTGCAACCTGAAGGCCGAAGAGCAGATGGTGATCGTTAGTCCACATCTAAGTGAAGCTGCGAGCTCGTGTATTCGATCTGCGAATGTCCACTCCCTCGGCCCGAGGCCCCGAATGCGTTATTTTGATCAATGAGTATGTGCTGAATGCTTGCGTTGACTTGCCTTACTAGCTTGAAGAGACCGCTTACATGTAATTACTACATTGGGTAAGGCTGAGCGTTGGAAAGACAGCGCTATGCGCATCTCGCTATGCGATGTCCGAGTCCGACGACCCCAGTAACTACCCCTATGGACTGCAGGTAACAACTCGCTGCAGACTATCGGCAATGCCGTTTCATGCAATATCAACCACTCAGTGAGGCTCTCTTACATCCACATTCGATCACCACGGTACTTGACATTAGCGGCAAACCTCAACATCAGCCCTTTGATGTCGTAACCAATCATCCAAATATTGAGGCCGCGAACAGACTTTTCATAGGATGGAACCGCGTCAAAAAAAAAAGTGTTAACGATCGTATGATCATTGATGCAAGAGAAGGCCCGAAAAACCCTCGAGGATTAAACCCTGGCTTGAACAGTTTACTCAAATTTTGACGCGGATCACAATGCTGGACGCAACGCTAAGGTCTGTTCTTCTTTCCCTGCAATCGAAGCCCCTAGAGCGCCAGTAGAACCCACTAGAGTCCTTAATCGTTTTAGTCGCGACTTCAGTTTAGCAGCCTAAAGTGCCGATGGTAACCTTCCTTTGCAGAATCTTAGATGGCGGCAATCTTGAGGAAGCATGTGTAGCATCAACGCCTTTGCGATCAAAGTCGTGAAGTCCCAATCGCTGGAAGAAAGAAATGAATCAATTTGCCAAGCCGTGGGATGTCTTATGAAAAGAGACGAAACTAGTCAGAGTCACGATGTGAAGTTCTCCGGTACCTTTTGGCCCGACGCACTGGCGTCTGACATGTCAAACGTCCTCATCCCAACATGGTCTTGACATACCTTAGTGTACCGGACTGATATGACAGCCTTGAAGACAGGCGGAGAAGCTGATTCTATGTGGCATCTGCGTCGGGTCTCAGCTCCGAGCGTGTATCAGTAAGGTGATGTTGCTCGAGCGCCTCAATGTCAGCCCAAACTCAGAGATTAACTGCGTGGGGTATTACACATGCACCTACCATGTTGTGGTGTCTGAAAGACCCGGAAGCCTATTTTATGATTAGTATGAGCATATACCACATACAGGCTCGAAGGCACGACATCAGAAGTCGTGCATATCAAGTCAACACTAATGTGGCTCGGCCGAGTGCACGTCTTAAACCATCCGGTAGCTGTAGACCGAGTCACATGTAGTTGCGCGGCCGGAGAGGCCTCCTTACGAAGCGGATCACCCGGCACAGAAAGAGACAGCAGCTCGGGGGCGGAGTCCTTACTTCAATGATACCCCATATTCGGCGGCGGGGGAGCTCGAAGGCCGGCGGCCTATCGGTTGAATACACCAGCATTCGGGCGCTGTGCCCGAACGAATACCGCGCTCCCCTTTCAACGCCATCCCAAGTCCGCGAGTGAGCATGTTTTGGCTACTCGTCGAGACGACAATGGAGTGTGCGACACTACAAGTGGAATGGGCAATATACCAAAAACCGGATCACATCGGAATTTCTCCCCCCAAAACGCCGACGGAGAAGACATTAGTAGACAGCTCACAGAGCCCCTGGTCGATAGCCGGGAGCTCCCAGACCGATCGCCGCGTTCCTGTCTCAGGTTTATGAATCTGGTCATGGACCTTCCATGCTCCCAACCTGCAACAAGCTTATTTGATCCTTCGGGACCAATACTCTTTTTCTGCCAAGCGTCTCGTGAATCGATACGCCGGAGCTGCCACGAGTTTAGGATGACAGCTGACAGGAAACCCTTCTCTTCGTAACAAGCGGAAACAACCGACTGCTTTCAACTCTTGGGCGGGCCAAGATTCGTTGCGAGTAGCATGAGGTTGCACGCGCCCAAGGTGGTGTTAGAATACGGGAACTGAAACTGGGTGCCTCTGTCCCGATGTGGTTTCTGCTCGGACTCAATAACACTGTCAGTTAAGACCTTTTGTTGATCTCTAAGCCTCAGTCCGTAGGGTTGGGTCGTGATCTACAAGTGAAATAACCTTTTTAGGAGATCCACAGATGCCCAAAGCTCGCTTGTCGGAATGGAATCATGGTTGAAGATCAGGTCATGTTGAATTGTTGAGATGACTGCACGCAGGCAGCAATTTACCAAAGTCATGGCCAAAGACCAAAGAGTCGACTCGCAATCGGTCCGGATGTGATGCATCTTGTCTAAGCAACAGCAGTGCCCTTATTTACTACTAACCTAGGTGTGTAATTTCGGCACCTCATCTTACTAACAACTATCTCTGAATGGTTACCAGTTCGACATGGACTTCGCTTGAGCCCCGCATACGACGAGGCGTTGCAACATTATCTACCGTGAAACTATCGAATGGCAGGTTGCCCACCCGCGCGGTGTCAACTTTGACTTCTTTAGCGATCGATTGTTATGATCTGCTCACATGCGGAGAAGAACTGCTGGGCACAACCGAGCAATGATGTGCACTAACCGCGTTCACGGTGACGCGGCAATCAACGGGATGGTAGATACCAGGGTATCGCTGGTTCCCAAAAGGCGCAAATCGTGAAAAAGAGTACCTCATCATCATTCCGTGGATGGACTAGGCACCTTACACTCGTCTCAGTCTGCTTCATCTGAAGTCGAGGTATTGACACTTAGCCACTTGTCACAAGACGTCAGTCGTCACAGATGGCAGACATGTCTGTGCCATCCCAGCGGTTAGCGACGCAAGCCCCTCTGAAGTTCTGAACACAACACTACTGCATACAAGGTAACGTTTGATTCTGGAGCTCTTCTAGGGGGCTACTTCATCTGGCCCAACCTTTGAACAGCGATGCTGGGCGGTCCCTGGCCCTAGCGAACATGTTTGTTTTCCCAGGCCCACCCCCACCAGGCCGCGGTGTGAAGACAGTTTCAACGAGGAAAGCTCAGGGGAGAGGATAAGCTCATCTGAAGTTGCCCCATGTGCGATTGGTATCACAGCGAGGGGGTTGAGTAACTACTTGGAGAAAATACCGCGAAGACAATACATGACTTCATAAAACAAGCGTCCCACCCGGGAATGTTGGTGCCGGAACACGACCCATGGATTTCTATCGCCCTCGATTCAGCCTGGATGTGATGTTTTGGACCAGCCTAGAAGCCAAACATCAGCCACACTTATTATCGACCATGCCGGCACGTTCTTGAACTTGATTGGAATGACGGTTGGCACTTCTTCGGCTCTCGAGATCACTTCATTGCACAACGGACATTATCCTGTGCAAACATGTCGGGCACAAAACAATCGCAGAGTCCTCAGGACAGCCCAGCTACCAAGACATCACGGGGTGTGATGAATTGCAAGCCATGTCAAGTCCGCAAGGTATCTTGTTTTCACTGCCGCAGATAAGATTGTTTTCTGATCGGCGTCCCGCCCTCGTGCAGATCAAATGCGACAGAGCGTTACCAGCGTGTGGAGTCTGTCAACTCTATCAGAGGTCATGTTTCTATGGTAAACTCCGTCGTCCATCATCACCGTCGTTGTGCATCAGAGCAACTAATCTATAATCAGAGGGTGTCCCGAAAAAGAGAGGTCCCAAGAAAGAGTCGCTGAGTGCTTTGATCAAACGAATCGACGGCCTCGAAGAGCTCCTCAAATCCGAAAAGACCCCAACTCCACCTGGTTCCGATGCTATTCCAGCCGATTTCAACGAACTACATGTCTACAGCAACAACAGTGCCGACCCTTGTGGCTCTGCATCATCAGATGTTTCTCCCTATAGTGCTTTTCACGAGGGAAGCTTTGGGGCCAATAAGTATGTAGAACGATCTCACACCCATCGACTTTTCCAAGGACCTCTCCGACTAACAAAGAGCTAGTGAATTCCCATTCATCATCAACGCAGAAGGCTTAGTAGACACCTACTTTACGTACTTCCACCGCAACCCGTACCGCATCCTTGACGAGGAGGTCACCAGACAGAAGCTGAGAAACAACAAGATGCCAAAGTCGTTGCTGTACGCTATCTGTGCAGTGTCAACTAGGTAGATTTGCAACCATTAGAATACTAAAACCACTTGAACCTGACATGAAAGTAGATTTTCAGAACAGCCCGGTAGAGGGCCAAGCAGCAATGTTTCCGCAGAAACGTACGCCTCTTGGGCTCTCAAGGACATAGACTTAGGAGACACTACAATCGAAAACTGTCAGGCTTTGCTGTTGCTAGTGACAGCTTTTGCGGCAATGAGGAACGGCCGTAAAGCCTACAGCGTACTTTGTGAGTGTTGAGAGAGTTTGATCGTTTTCTTTTACACTGAACTAACGGAAAAACCGAAGCTCAAGCTGTGGGCGTAGTCCTGGCGCTCGAGTTGTACCAAGGATCAGAACAACATGACGACTACAACCATACGCAGGGCAAGATGAGGAGGAGGTTGTTCTGCACCTGCTACGTAATGAATGTTTTCGTATCAACATGGCTCGAGAGACCCTCACTCATTGACGATGCCCTCGTCAAGACGACTATCCAGTCGTCCAGACAAGCCTCACCGGCTGGCTGGCCACCAAACAACGAGTGCTCTTTGACGGTCGAATGCGAGCCTCCAAGCGAACGCGCAGACAACCCAGACAACGGGCTACAGAAGATGGTATGGGTCGCCCACATCCTTTCCGACGCCAACAGATACCTGCTCGTGACGGACCCAACAACACAAGCAGCATTCGCACATCGCCACAAGATCCGGCATGATCTCGACCAATGGGCGGCAGAAATCAGCCGCAACCCGGACTACCTCTACCAAGACCCGAGAGGAGCAGAAGCAAACACCATGCTCGAGTGCCAAATCATCTACCACCTGGTGCACTGCCTCATCTACCGCCCGCTTCTCCCCTTGCACCTTAGCGAGCCGGCCGGGGCCATGAAGATACAACACTGGGTGATCGAGGCAACGAAAGTCGCCTTCCGACACGCCACGGCAATCATTGAGCTGATCGACCACGCCATGCAGACAAAGTTGCTGGAACTTCCGGCGTTCATTTCCTTTTGCATCTTCACGGCCGGAACGATTCACGTTCACGGGATGCACTATATCAACGACCGCCAAGACCAAGGCGCTGGAATCGGACTTCCTTCGTTCGCCAGCTCTCCGATGGCAGCAGAGACCTTTTCGTCTTCTTCCGAACTCGTTAGCAAGTGCCTGTACCAGCTCTCGGCAATCGGCAACGAGGCCGAATCTTCTCGATCGTCTAGAGCGTACCTCGAAGAGCTCACGAAAGAGCATGCAAAGTTGTTAGGGAAGGGTACAGCTGGCTACATCCCCTCGCAAACGAACAAGTTCTTCAACAGATACCCCGTCGAAGTGCGCCAGCGAATCCAAGGCTTCCATTTCGGTCCACTGCCATCGAGCATACTCTCACAGTCATATCCGCTAGAAACCTCCGATAGTGGTCCCAGAAAGATAGGAGGAATACCACCGGGACCGTGGGGCCCGAACCCGAGCCACGCCGGCGTCAAGATACCTGTCATGGCGACAAGCACCAGTATGGGGCAGCGAATGGGATCAACCCAAGGTCATTCACGGTCCTACTCAGATAGCACTCCCATGACGCAAACATACTCATTCGCAACAAACGCGCCCGTTTCTCAGAGGCCATTGCCAGCTTGGCCGGGATTCCAAGACGCGACACCGAGGCAGATCATGGCGCATAGCACACCGATGCTTGGCCCCTCAACTTCATCCCAGCTCACTTCACCAATATCCCAACAAGCACCAACGTCTACTGTAGAGCGAAGCAATTGGAGCGGCGCGGAGGGGTTCGGAGGAGGAACAGATGAGCCACTTACTTATGACATCGTCCCCGGCGCTGTCACTACGGCAGGTCCGATGTATCAGACGGAAGGCACATTTGTACAATATCAAAACTTCTCTGTATTATAGTTAGAAGCAAGCCAACATACCCGAATTTTGTCGTTTCCCTTGATCGTATATTTCAGATGGAGTCTGGTGGGTGCGGTTCTCTATCCAACATACAAGGGTTCTACGCTTACTTAGTCATTGATACTGCTGTTACCTTTGCTCCAGAGTTCCATCGCCGGATTGTACTTCTTCATGAACAGTGGTTTATTGGCCAACGCCCAGTCCAAGATAATCATCAAGGCAGATATACAACATGAGACCGGCTACAGCTGTAGGAAGTGATGTTTGGGGAAAGGGTTCATTTGGAATTAAACTACGAAACCGACATATTCCAGCACAGCACCGCCATCTAATCCCAACTACTCAAAACCCTTCGACATAACATCATTATGTGCTTGTGTGTATAACGCTCAAATCTCCTTGACAAATCCAACCTCCACAACCCTATCCATCGCCAACCTCAAATTCGCAATCTTGGCCCGGGTATTATCCCGAATCCACAAAAACGTACCCAAGGTGAAGCGCCGGAGAATACTCGTCCCCGTCCGAATGTGCATCTGCCCCTTGCCGACAATATACAACACCTTGTGCGAATAAGCACGATCCAGCTTCGCCAGCTCCGCCGCGACTTTCTCGTCCCGAAGCTCCACGGGCCCCTCAGTGTCTTCCCATGAGCCGTCCGTCGTCGTCTCCCCGCACGCAGTGGCCGCCTTGCTCGCCGCCTGCTGCACGACGAACTTGCGCACCTGCTCGTAGATCAGCGCGCCGAGATCGGGACTGACGACTTCATCCATGAAACCGTGGCGGACGACGAGGCGATAGCAGCCCGCCAGATTTGCGAACCGCGAGATGTGATAGCGCTCTGAATCAGGAACAGTGGGAACCTCGACCGGGTGAAGATGGAAAAACACCGCCACGTCGGGGAGGGCGCCGAGCTTGGAGGCAAAGTGCGTGAAAACACTGGGCGTCTGCACGCCCGTCTTGTCGAAGAAGATACCGAAGCCGCTGACAGGGGAAAGCACATCGCCGCCCCAGCGCTGGGTGAGCGCCAGCATGCCCTCCTTGTTCTTGGTGACGAGCGTGCTGGGCTGGAAGCGGTCCTCGGCCTCGGCGCGCCACTGGTTTTCCTTGCCGAAGCGCCAGAGGAGGAACATGCCGGCCATGAGAGCCGAGATGAGCAGCGTGAACCAGGCGCCGTCGGGGACCTTGTTGAGTGCCGAGGAGAGGTAGAGGCCATCGAGGGTGGCGAACATCAAGGCTGGCAGGGCAATGAGCCAGACGGGAAGGCGCCAGACGAGGATGGCGACGAGGGTGACCATGAGGGTGTCGAAGAAGGTAACGAAGATGACACAGACACCGTAAGCGTGACCCAAACTGGTTGTGTTGTTGTAGACTGCCGTGACGAGGATGGTGCCGAGCATGAGGAGCCAGTTGAGGAGGGGTACGTAGACCTGGCCGTGGAAGGTGGAGGAGGTGTGGACGACCTTCATCTGCGGGCAGTAGGAGAGCTTCATGATCTGGCTGGAAAGCTGGAAGGTCGCCGTGATGATGGCTTGCGAGGCGACGATGGCGGCGAGCACGGCGAGGATCAAGCTCGGGTAGAGCATGCCGGGGAACACGGTGTTGAAGAAGGGGTTGGTGTACTTCTCTGGCATGAGGGCGAGGTGCGCGGCCTGTCCGCTGTAGGCGAGGATCAGGCAGGGGTATGTCCAGAGCAGCCAGCTCATCTGCACGGCGCGCATGCTGAAGGCACCGAGATCAGCGAAGAGGGCTTCGACACCGGTGAAGCAGAGGAGAACGCCGCCGAGCATCCTCCATCCCTCCGTCTTCTTTTCCATGAAGAAGTGGATCGCGTAGTAGGGGCTGAAAGCCTTGAGGACGGTGTAGTCATACTTGACGAGGTTGTAGATGCCAAAGGCACCGTTGAAACCCAGCCAGATGATGACGATGGGCGCAAAAGTGGTGGCGAGCTTGGTGGTGCCGAGGGGTTGGATCAGGAAGAGCAGGACGAGGATGCCGCAGGTCGTGCCGACGATAGTGGAGGTGCTGATGTCGGGCTTGACGACGGACAGACCCTGGATGGCGCCGAGAACGGACTGCGCGGGGGTGAGAATACCGTCGGCGATGACCATGGAGACGGCGAGGACGCCAATGGTCTTGAGGAAGCCTCGTGTGAATTTGGACTTTTCAATGGCCGAGCGGATGCCACGAGTGACGGGGCGGACGTCTTGTGTGTTGTGGCGTTCGATGCGTACTGTTGCTTCTTCGCGAGGATCAAAGTTTGTGATGTTGGCCTTGGTGATGTTAGAACGTGGACGTGTAGAAAGGAGGAAGAATCAAAGTTTGAGGTTCATTCGACTTACAAATCGGGTCAAGAGAGAGTAGCACGAAAAGGTACCACCCTCGCCCTCGTTATCGGCGTGTAAGACGATGAGGACATATTTGGCCGTGACCATGAGAGTGAGGGACCAGATGATGAGAGAGAGAACCTGGGTGAGGTCGTTCTTGGTGGGAAGGTCAGTGAAGGTGGACGAGTATACGTAGAGAGGACTAAGCGATTGTCAGCAAAACAAGAAACCTCCGTACGCGTTTCTTGATCCAAACTTACCTGGTTCCAATATCGCCGTAGATGACACCAATAGACTGATACGCAAGCCTTTCGAACCCGTCAGCACATAAACCCCCCTCAAACCCTTACAGAGGTAGCGCATCACGGCCAAACAACATACCACATCAACGTCGTGCCAGTGAAAACCTGCTTCTTCCTCCCGTCATCGCGACGCCAATCATCGCCACCATCATCAGCCTCGGCATTCGATTCCCTGGTAATAGCGCGCGAGAGGCGGTTCGAAGCGACGCGGTTCAGGTCGCGGCTCGAGTAGATACCGCCGGCGATGCCAGAGCTGGAGCCTCCATCAGGACCGGGGCGCGGGAACGTAGACCACTCGTCGACGGTCGAACCGGACTTGTGTTTCTCGAGCTTGTCTTCGATTGTGATTCTGGGAGCGCTCGGGGTTGCTGGGGTGCCTTGGGCGTCCATGCTAGGCTGGAATTCTATTTCAGGGGGTGGAAAGGTTGAGAAATGGGAAAGGGGAGGGAAAGAAAATGCGCCGGCGTAAAGCACAGCGAGTGAGAGATAAGACCTAACAAAATAGTAGGATCCTGATGGCAGAGAATATCTAGTAAAGTGGTAAAAAGGGGACTTCACAAAAACCAATACACGGTAAGATCTTTCGGTTGAAGATTGAAAGGGCGGGATGCGACTTCTTTAAGTCCCGGGAATTTGGAATGACAGGGTCTTGATGTTTCTGGGTTGCCCTACCCTAATCTCAGGATCAAATCTTTTGTCTCAAAAGACAAAAGACAAAGACGGCAAAGTTGGATGGAGGAAGGGGAGAGAGTGGGGGTGCCATGAGGGATCTTGGTTCATCTTGCCCATCTCGGGGACCCTCGAAGAGAGTTACAGAGAGGCAGGCCAGCATGGCGGTCAAGGCTAGCCCGGCTAGTGTAACGGGAATTTCGATGCATCCTTGATGAAGCGGACCTAGTACCGACGCGGCCTCTACTTTTTGTCAATTAGCCCCGGAGAGCAAAAGCCACCGGGCCCATATTAGCATCGAGGAACGACTGGGCGGTCGACAACGACGGCCATCCCCGGGGGTGGCATTCCAGGAATCCAGCCCACTTGTCCCCCTTCCCACCTTCTTGACGTTACCCACCTCGGGGCCTACTTGTGAGATCCCATGTGGCATGTGGCGTGCAGGTTTCCCATCTGCACATATGCACGGGCTTATCTGTGAACAGACGGGGATGCCCCTCCCCCTTTGGGTGCTTATGAGAAAGAGTTTGATGACAGAAACAAGACTGTCACAAGGTTTCTTCGATAATGGGGGTTGGCCCTTCGGAAGCGGAGCGGCTATGACTAGTGCTCTTCCTTCGGCTCTGGGGTTAGATGGGGAGTAAGGCTATTCCGCACCCACACGAAGGCTATCCCGCACCTATACTAGGCTATATTTAGTAGAAACTAGGGTAGCATAGCCTTAATATATATTTTAGTAGCGATACTACTACAGAAATCACTACGTTAATAATTACGAGTTTATAACTACTTAATATATAATTATATACTAAATTAACTATTATAATATTAGAATTATTATTATTACTTACCCGGGCTCGGGCTAGGCTAATCTTACTAACTACTCCCCTATTACTTACTATATTATTAGCTTAATTACCTTAATTATAGCTACGATAGAGGTATTAACGAGGTTATGTAGTGGTTTTTTTCCGGCTTTATAAGTACAAAAGATCGACCTTAACGGGATTACGTTTTTAAGGGAAATCATACGATATAATATACTTTTTAATTATATAATACGCAAAATATATCCTAAGTACGCGCTTAACGTAATATAATAATTTCGATACGAAAATCGCTATTTAATTTAGGATAGGTAAGCTGCTTTTTACGTAGCGGCGCCGGCTAGAAAGGTTAATAGTAAAGGTCGGCCGTAATAGTTAGCTATAATAGTTAGCTATAATAGTTAAAAACGGCCTTTTTTAACTATAGAGGTTCTAAACTTTAATAATAATATAGAGGTTTTTTAAAAAAGGGCTAAATAGGCTAATATTTACTACTCTTTTACCGTACTAGAGCTTATAAAGATTCTTTTTATTCTTATCGCTTCTAATATTACTTAAAGCTCTATTTAAACTAAATAAATTTACTAAATAAACCTATTAAATAAACCTATTAAATAAACCTATTAAATAAACCTATTAAATAAACCTATTGAATAAACTTATTAATATATAAACTACTACTTAAATAGCTAGTTAAATAACTAGTTAAGAAGTTAGCTACTCAAAATACTACTTTAATAAGAACCTATTTTAAAAATACTCGTTAATAAGTCTACCCCTCTCGGGCTAGGCGCCCTCTTTAGCTAGCTCAACGCTATAGCTATCGTAATTAATATAAATACGCCCTAGGAGTAGTAAAGTTCTTTTTAATAATACGGAATTTAGCTAAGTAATATTATAAGTACCGTAAATAGCCGGGCTAGTACGGATATTAAGATCTAATATATTAATATTAACTTAGTTATAATAATTATAATAAGTAAACTAGAGATATATAGGGTTAAAATAATAAGCTAGCGCCTTAAATAGCTCTTATAAAACCCCCTAGGTAATAATAATACTTATATAAAAAAAAGATTATATTAAACCTAGCTACTCACGTAAGCTAGTACTAAGAGGTCCTATACGTATTAAAATAGGTAAAGCTCGCCCTATAAGTAGTTACGTAATAAAAAGTTAGGAATTAATAAAAGGGAAATAATAGTCGAGTTAGTTAACTACTATTTTAGTTAGTAGTTAGGTATAGAGCGCATTATATACAGTTTTCCCTAATACGTAATATATAGTACGGCCCCGGCAGATTGCTCTATCGGGGGGATTAACGAGGTTATAAAATAGTAGTATTTTTATTAATTTAATAAAAAAGGTACGTTATAAGGGCGGTAAAATTACTAAAAAGAGTACTATAATAGTAGTTAAGGTTACTAAAGTCTTATTATCTTAATAATTAACTTACTAAACTATAAGTTAAATTAGGTATTAATAATAAAAATAATAGTATTTTATAATATACTAGCTCATTACTTATTAATAGCCTTAGTAATAGTTTTTTACTTCTTTTATAACTATATAGGGGCTAATATAGGGGTAGGGATAGTACTTTAACGTAATAATAGGTCGTATTTAAAAGTAGAGGGCTTTTTTAAAATAGAATTATTATATAAACTAAGGGTAATATTTTAATATTGAAAGAGTACGGTAGGCCTATTATAGAGGGTATTGTTATTAATAATAATTAGGGTAAATTATTAATAATTAATACGTAACTTAATTATTTTTAAGTTAGCTTTATAGGTTATTTTATAAAGAGTAATAATTATAAGCTAAAATAGGGTAAAAAAAGTTAGTTAACGTTTTTTTAGTAAAAGAATTAATATTAACGTACTAGATCTTAATCTAATTATTGATAATAATTAACGTTATTTTTTATAAATAACCGAGCTAGGTTATTTAATTTTAAATAGTTAAGGAGGTTATAGCGGCATAGTAGGCCCTATTAACTTAAGTACTAGTGTAAAGAGGTGAGCGCTTTATAAAAGATTAGTTATAAAAAACCTTATTAATAATACGTAATTAATATTAAATTTAATTAAGTACTTAGAAAGAGATTATTAATAAAAGATTTCTTATTATAAGTATATTACTATAGCCCACTTTAATATAATATTTTTATTTACTTACTTTCTCTTTGAATCGTACTTTTTTTATATAGACTATTTTAATAATAATAAGTTAAAAACTATAGAGGTTAAAAAGCTAATTACATAAGTACGACTTTAACTCGTAGTAAGTAAACTCTATACGTAACGTAATTTTAAAACCGTAATTCTATAAATAACTAACGTAATAAATATAAAATTAATTATAAAAAGGTAAGTAAACGGCCTCGAGGTATAAAACTATTCGTAATTACGTAAGATTAAAGACTTTATAAAGTATATATAATAGATTCGGGATGCGCCTAGCGATAGAACGCTAGTAACTTAGTAAGTAGTACGCGAACTATATTATAAAAGAACTTTTTATAAAATAGAGCCCGTATAAAAGACTCTATAAGCTTTAGTCTTATAATATACTTATACTTATATTATAGCCTTACTAGTTAAGTACTTATAGCCTAATTTTTTATAATTCTAAAGCTTTTACTTTTATAAGATAATTAATATAAGTAATAATAAATTACGAAAACTAATAAAACGTTAATAAAGTAACGTTTAGTTATTAATAAAGAGCTATTAGTACTAACGAGCTATAGCTATCTAGAGTGAACTACTCGACCCTATTTTAACTAAAATAACGAGCTTATTATAGGGTAAGTCTTATTTAAATACTAGCGTTTAAAAAAGAGCTAAATAAAAAAGATAATTAGAATAAATTACTTTTATAAACTAGTTACCTCGTTAATACCCCAAGGACCTTATTTATTATAAATAGGGCGTTTATTAACGACTAATTACTAAATATACGAGGTTTAAATATATATAAAAGCGCAGATAATACTAAAATAGCTAGTTTAGTAAACCTTATAAGCTTAATAATAACCTATTTTTATAAAATTATAAAAATAATAATTAAAAACCGAAACTAAAAACGGTATTAATACGAGGAGCTTATTTAATAGCTTACTAAGCGGCTAATACCGTACCTAAGTTAATAAGAATATAAAAAGCCTTTTTTTTATAACTATAAACCGATTAGAGAAGAGTTTATAAGTACTTAAGTAATAAATTAAATTATTATTATAAAAGTAAGTAATAATTTATATATAAAAAGTACTATAAAATAGTATATTAAATAGACCCTATTTAAGTTATTTTTATTATTATAAATATAATAATATAATTATAAAAAGAGCCTCTAGGACCCCCTTTTTAAAAGCGACTTCTTAGCGTTCGTTTATTAATAATATATAGACCCCGAGACTTAAAAATAGAAGTATTATAAAGAGCTAAGAATAAGGAGGCTAAAAAAGGGCTAGACTCTTACTTAGTTCCTTACTAAGTAGTTAGTAATTTATTATAACCTAAGTATAAAAAATATAAAGAATTCAAAAGTAGAGGTATACTAATTTTTTTAAACTACTATCTTAGCTATAAAACGACTTAATTTATTATAGGGTTTTAATTAAAAAAGTATATAATATAGTATATAAGGTTAATGAACTATAGTTATTAAATTAGTAAAAAAGTAGTAACTAGTTATAAAAGAATAGTAAAAAGAGGTTATATTTTTTATTTAAGTAACTACGTCGGATATCCTTTTTTATAAAAAAAAGAGTAAGGAGAGCTCTAAGGGACTAAGCTCTAAAAACTTATTAAGAGTAGTATTATAAAAGTTATATAATAAAAGTACTTATACCGAGCTATTATAAAAGCGTTATAATAATAATATTAAATACTTTATATATAATAAAATAAGCTATATATTTAGTAAGTACTAAAGGAATAAGTTAAAAAGTAAGGGTAATAATAAACTAACGTACCTCCGATCGAAAATAATATTAGTAACTATTTAATAGATTATTACTGAGCTAAGAGTTATAAAAGTAAACTTATTAAAAAATAAATAAGTATAAGTAATATACCTAATATACTAATACTAAATATAAAGAGGGTATTAATAAGAATAATTACGAAGGGTATAGTAATAGTTCTATGTAGTGGTTTTTTTCCGGCTTTATAGGTATAAAAGATCGACCTTAACGGGATTACGCTTTTAAAGGAAATTACACAATATAGTACACTTTTTAATTATATAATATACGTAATATATCCTAAGTACGTACTTAACGTAATATAGTAATTTCGATACGAAAGCCGTTATTTAATTTAGGATAGGTAAGCTACTTTTTATATAGCGGCGCCGGCTAAAAAGGACGATAGTAGAGGTTAATAATAAAGGTCGGCCGTAATAGTCGGCCGTAATAGTCGGCCGTAATAGTCGGCCGTAATAGTTAGAGGCGGCCTTCCTTAACCGCAGAGGTTCTAAACTTTAATAGCAACGTAGAGGTTTCTAAAGAAAGGGCTAAATAGGCTAATATTTACTACTCTTCTTCCTCTCTTATTAGTCGTTATTTAGTATATTATAAAACTTACCTCGTACTTATTATACTAAAGCTCGTAAAGATTCTTTTTATTCTTATCGCTTCTAATATCGCCCAAAGCTACTCTCTATTTAAACTAAACAAATCTATTAAATAAATCTACTAAATAAACTTATTAATATATAAACTACTACTCTACTAAAGATACTTATTAATAAGTCTACCCCTCTCGGGCTAGGCGCCCTCTTTAGCTAGCTCGATACTATAGCTATCGTAGCTAACGTAAGTACGCCCGAGGAGTAGCAAAGTACTTTTTAGTAGTACGGAATTTAGCTAAGTAATATTATAAGCGTCGTAAATAGCCGGGCTAATACGGATATTAAGATCTAGTATATTAATACTAGCTTAGTTATAATAGTTATAATAAACGGGCTAGAGGTATATATAGTTAGGGTAATAAGCTAGTACTTTAAATAGCTCCTATAGGACCCCCTAGGTAGTAATAATACCCGTATAAAAGAAGGGATTATACTAGACCTAGTTACTTACGCGGGCTAGTACTAAGAGGTCCTATATATATTAAAATAAGTAAAGCTCGCCCTATAAGCGGTTACGTAGCGGAAGGTTAAGAGCTATTAATAAAAGGGAGATAATAGTCGAGTTAGTTAACTACTATTTTAATTAGTAGTTAGGTATAGAGCGCAATATACCCAGTTTTCCCTAATACGTAATACACAATACGGCCCCGGCGGATTGCTCCGTCGGGGGGAGCAATAGTTCTATAAAGCGTTGCTAAAAAGCTAGTAAAAGTTAATATAGATATATACTCTAAAATAAATATTATTAGTACTAAGCTCGTAACTTACTTAAGGTTAACCCTAGCTACTACTTTAGCTCCTTTATTAAGGGACTTTTAAAATAAAACTATAAGCTAAGGAAAAGCTTATTAATTAACGCTTTTCCTTATTAATCCTTATAGGTAATTAAAAAAGATTTAGTAACTATTTACTATAGTTAATAGGGATAAAAGAATAGTAGACCTTTTATTATTATAACTATCGATAGGCTAGGAGGGTATTTATATTAATACTACGACGAATATATAGTTATTTAATTTTATATTCTACCTTTACTAATTACTCAGGCGGTTCTTAATATCGATTATATCATATTAAAACATAGTATTAATAAATACCCCCACTATTTTAATAAACTATTGTTTTTTAGATTTTCTAACTTTTTAACTTTCCCTCTTATAAAGTTCATAACTACGGATTATTAATAATAATATTAGGCGCCTAACGCTACTACTTTATAAGCCTACGTACTTAGTTAAGTTAGCTACTTTTTTAAACAATAATAACTTATAATAGTATAGTATAAGAAATACCCTCGTCGCCGTTATTAAGAATAATACTAACCTCATAATATCTACTTTTTAACTTTAACTTACATACGTATCTATATTCGTTACCTCGTTTTTTTATTAAAGTCGAAAACGCTTTCCTCGCTATCTATTACTATCGCCCTATTACTATTACTATCGAATCGTCTACTTTAAATATATACTATTAAAATACTAAGATACTTAGTTATTATTAACCCCTAGGGATGCCTTAAGGGCTAGAAGTTCGATCTTATAAGTATTATACTAGAGGACCCCGAACTATAGTAAGGTCGTCTTAAGGAATACGGATTAGATATTAGAATGGGGTGGGGCGATTAGTCCTAGTCTTTCTTTTCTCTAAAGCCGATTGAGTATAGGGACCTACGGGAGAGCTAATTAGAAAAAGATATAAGGAAAAGGGCCCCCGATTAAGGAGAGGAGCTTAGTAATACGGATTTTTATTTTAATTATATATATACCTTTTTAAAATCGAACTAGAGCTTTTTTAATAATTTATTTTTAAATATAATAATATAAGATAATTAAGAACTTTATCCTTTTAATCTAATTAATACTACCCTCTTTTTTTAATTATAACTCCGTTAATTAAGGCCGTATTAACCTAATTAAAAGAGGTATTTTATATTACTTTTATAGGTATTAATAGTTCTTCCTAAGCACCGTACTATAAAAGTCCTTTATACTATATACTTTTTTAATAATCTCCCTTTTTAAAAATCCCTTCCCTTTTTAAATAAGAAAATAAGTAAAAAAAAGCCCAACTTAATTAAAAATAATTTAAATAAATAAGTAAAAAAAAGCGGCGTAATAATTAAAATAAATACGAGTAGTAGGACTCTAATTAAAAAAAAGATTAAATAATTAAAATATAAAAACGAAAACGTATAAAAAAGGGCTTCTTATTTAATAAGAGGGGGATATAATAAACCTTAATAAGCGAGTAAAATAAATAAATAGAGAAATACGCGGATACTTAGGACTAGATCGGGCCTAAATACGGACGCTATAATAATATAATAAAATAAACGACGAGTTAGGATTAGAACTAATAAAATACTTTAATAAATATAACTAGTTATTTAACTAAACTATTCCCTATTAATTATTATAGCTTAGAGATTCGATAATAAACCTATTTAAAAATATAGATACGTCGGACTAAGGGCGCTTAAAAAACTAACTTTTAACTAGACTTATTAATAATTTCGATTAGTATTACTATAAGCCTAATATAAAGTCTAATTAAAACTCTAGTTATATACTTAATAGGGGTTAAAAAAGACGGCCTAAATTACGCTAATTAGGATAATAACTACGTTCTAACTATTAAAATAGCTCCTCTCCTCTCTTTTTAAACTCTATTTAAAATAAATAGACTAATATAAAACTATTAAAATTATAAACTAAATTAACGAACTATATTTTTAATAACTTTAGATTATAAATATAAATAACTAATACGTTACTTTTACTATTATTAACGACCCTTAAGACGTTTAATTATATAAACCTAACCTTTTTATTTTAAATAGACTATTTACTAAACTAGCTTTTATAGTCTATTAAGACTTATAAACTACGGAGTTATTTAATAATAAAAAACCTACCCCTAGTAATAGATCTACTTACTAATCTAATTAAAAAAAGCTAGTTACGGCTCAGGTTAAGATAAATACTTTAATTAATACCCTCTTAAGTACTATTATTACTTAGATCTAAATAACCGTACTTTAAACTAAAGACCTTATAATTCCTTAGCCTAATTTAATAAAGAATATAGGGTTTTATAAAATACCGTTCCTTAGTTAAGAGGGGATTATAGTTTTTAAAAATAATAATATTATAAACTTCTTAAAAAAGTTCGAGGATTAGTACGAGATCGGTAAGGTCCCGGACTAATTTAGAGATAAACTTATTACGTATATTATAAGAAGAGACTATTAGACTCCGGTTAAAAACGCGATTAAAAAACTACCCTAGGCCTAAACTAAGGATTTCTTTTTAAAAAAGTACGGAAAATAGAATACTAACTACTTCCTAAATAAAGAAGAGTAGATTAAAAAAGTTATTAAAAAACTACTTATCTCGTTTTTTAACTTAAACTCTACTTAAGTACTATTTACTAAGATTAATAATATAATTACCCTTATTAAATAATAAGACCTCTATATTATAACTAATAAGAGCCTAATTAAGGCTATATATAAGCGGTTTTATACTAATATTATAAAAAAAATAGTAAAAGAGGTCGGGGTTACTTTAAATAGCTTCGTTAGATTAATAAAGTACGTAAAGTTTAAGATAAGACTTCTTAATATAATCGCATATAAAAAAAAATATAGCCCACTCTTTCTAAACAATTAAAATTAACTTAAAACTTTATTATAATCCCCTATTTCGTAAATACGTAAAAATACTTAGTACTAATATCCGAACCGCTAGTAATATCGCTAGTTAATAATAGAGGCCTAGGTTACCTAAGTAGTTATTAATAATACTACTAATTCTAACCTAGCTAATAAAATAAGTAAGCTAAAGATTTATTAAAATAGTATTTATTCTCAAAATCCTATTTATATATTTAATATAAGTACTATGCGTCCTAATTAGCCCCTGATTATAAGACCTAGAGACCGCTATTAGTACTACTAGAGTCTATACTACCGGATTATTAAAAATTACGATTAATATACTCTTAATAAGGACGTTTATCTTATTATTTTAACTTAGGGAGCTTAGTATTACGAAAAGCGTAACGGTTAAGAGCTTATAAAAAATATCCCCTTTATTATAATTAAAAACGGAAAAAAGCGTATAATCGCTAATTACGTTACCCTTTTTTTTATATAGTAAATATATTAACTAAAAAAAATACTAAGCTTTTAGCTAAGTAGATTTTAGATTATTAGATTAGACTACCCTAGTAAACTATACCTATACTTCCCTTAGCTAATCCTACGAGTATAGTTAAATACGTTTACGTAGTACGACCTAACTTAAGCTATTATAGCTAAACGGACGTTTATATTATCTATAGGGAAAGACCGCTTAAGAACTATACCTTAGTAACTATATTATACTTTAAAAAGATATATAAGATCGATAGACCGAGCTAGCTTTTATAATTTTAAAAAAAAATAGTTTCCTTTTTTAATTAAAAAAAGGAAATTATAAAAATCGATAATAATAACGAGGCTTTTAAAATAGTAAAAAACGTAACCTCTATATTTATCTCTAAGCCCTAGCTTACTAAAGTCCTAATTAGTACCCCTAATATTAGTACTTAAAGAACCTAAAAGCCTCTTTTTTATAAAACTTAAAAAATAATAACCGCTAATTAAACCCGTAATTTTAACCTCAGGGCCGAGGTAAAAAAACTAATAGAAAAGAGGCTTAAGGCCCCGATCTTACTTTTTATAAACTTTTTATAAAAGATTATACTAAAATATACTACGGTAATAATAACTTTAATACGTAATTAGGGGTACTCTAATACTAATAGAATCTTATTAAAAGCTCTAAAATCCTTAGTAAATTTAGTAAAAAATAAGTAATAGTAGAAAGATATTAAGGATCTTTTTAATAAATATAACTAGAACCTCTTTCTAAAGCCGAGCCGCATAACTAAAATTAGCAAAATTAGAAGTACTAATCCGACTTTTAAACTCCTAACTTCTATAATCTTAAACACCCACCTCTAGTTAAAAATCTAAATATTTAATATAGATTAGGATAATAAAGGTTCGATAATCGTTACTATTCTAAATACTAAGGTATAAATTAATATCCTCTTAAAATAATACGTTAAAAAAGCTAGTATTTCTTATATAGTAACGAAGCTTTAAATATAAACGTTTAAATACGATCTAGCTAACTAAATAACTTTTAATAACTTCTACTTTACGGACGTATAAATTAATAAGTTTAAAATAACTACTTATTTCTTTATTAAGAACGAGTAAGAGACCTCCGATCCGTTATTACTAAGTCTTCTATTTATATAAAATACTAAGCTATTTTTTAAATATAATAAGTTAATAATTACCGCTCTAATTTATATTAAAAATATAAAACTAAGGATCCCCATAGAAATAATTAAGATAAATAGTTTTTAAAATATAAAAAACATCTTATCCTAGCTTAAGTAGTACGTAAAAGAAGTTTTTAAATTAGAAAACTAAATACTAGTAATATAACCGGGGATACTACTAGTTCCGATAACCCCTACTTAGAATCTAAGCTAAAAAAAGACGAGCGTATTATAGTAGTCTTAGACTAAGGCTAAGCTAATTAGATTATAACTATAGTCGCACTCTATATAATTTAGTTTTAAATTATATAAATTAAAAAAGTAATAGCGGCCGCTCGGGGTAAAATTAAAAATAGACTAAACGGATTAACTAACTAAAATAATTTACGTCTCTTAATAAAAATACCTACCTCTTAATAAAAAGAGTTATATATTAAGTAATAAATTATAAACCTAGAGTAAAAAGCGTTAAAATAGTACGAAATAGTTAAAAAAGCCTTTTATAAAATTCCCTATGCTATAAAAACTAATATAATATATAAAAAAAAGGACTAAAAGGTCTAGCTAGTTAATAACACGCCCTCTAATAGATCGATACTTAATAATAATTCTTATTAAAAACTTAAAAAACTTAAAAAGGTTAAAAATAAGCTACGAGACTAATCGGGCCCCTATAGAAATATTATTATACCTAAGTTCTTAAATATAGAACTAAGCTCTAAATTAATAAATAACTATTTCTAAGCTATTTTTAAGGATTATAACTATCTTTTATTTCGTAAATAAGATCTTTTTAAATAAATACTCCTTAATTAAAAAAAAGCGCTAGCGTAGGACTTTTCTAAATACGGCCGTCTCGACTCTATAATTACGCTATTATAAATAATTAAAACTATACCCTATAAGGCCTAGTAAGCAAAAGGTATCCTAATCCTAAAAGCTCTATTATTAAAAGTTTTTAAAGTAATCTAAGAACGTATTACCTAAGGTATTATTAAAAAAAACTATATTACGTATTAAAACCCCTAGTTCTTAATAATAAAAAAGGACGGTAGTCTTTAGCTAATTAACTTAGTAACTAAGGTTAATGCTATTACTTTTTAAAACGCTTAATAACTATTTAATATTAATAAGTTCTTAAAAGAATTTACTATAAATTAACTTATCTCTCTCCTAAATTTCTTTTCTAACTATAATTAGATCTTTTTAAATAAAAAAAGCTATAATTTAATAACTTTTTTAACTTTACTCGGGCTATATAAATACTATACCCTCTTAATAAGAGTAATAAATTTAATAGCCTAATTTTATTAAATTATAACCTACATTCTCTATAACTTAATTCTAAAATACTATAACGCTTTTATTAATAATATCGTAATTAAAAGCCCGCGATCTTATTATAATAATAAGTACTTAACTAACTATCTTAGGATCTAACGATTCGTTTACGAATACCTTTAGAATATTAATTAAATCTTAGTTAACGTCGAACTAGCTAATTATACTATTTTTAAAGTAAAGTCGCAATAGTACTAGCTATTTATAATTATTATAAACTACTTTTATAGTATAAAAAGGAGACGGCCTAATTAAGCTAAAGTCCTTAAGATCCTTAAATAAATAAAATACTTAAACGTTTTAGAAATTAGATCGTTTCTTAGTATTATTACCTTTTACTATTACTAAATTAAGTAATTTTTTTTTAAAGTAGCCTCGTTATACTCCTTATTTAGTAAAAACTAATCCTTTAAATAAGGAGCGCTATAAATCGAAATTATAAAAACGCTTAAAAAAATAATTACTATAGCTCCTATTCTAGTTCTACTAAACTATAATACTAAGGCTAAATAGATTATCTTTATAACGGACACTAGTATTAAAAAATAGGGTAATATACTTAATTAGATCGTTAATAATAAGCGTACTATTACTTAATATAAAAGTAAGATATAGTGCGGGCTAGAGCTTAATTATAACTCTAAAAAGCTCGAAATACGAAGCGTTTTAATAAGCTTAAAACGTCTTTATAATTATCTATTTAAAATTAATTTTTTATTAAAAACCGATGCCTAAGTCCTAGTTACTTAGATTAATAGTATAGTAAATAACCTACTATTAGTAATAATAATACGCTAACTCTCTTAAATTAGACTTTTTAACTTTAAGATTAAGTATATTAATAAGAAGAAAAATACTATAGTAAATAGCCTTTTAAGAAAACCCCCTAGCTAATTTAACCTAGTTAAGGTAGAGCTTAATAAGGATATTAAAGACTTTATTAACGCACGAGTCTTATAAATACGAGTTATAAAGAACTTTTTTATTATAATATATAGTCGTAGTAATACTACTATCGATTAAATACGAAAAATAAATATTCCGGCTAATATACTAACGCCGAACGAATAATAATTAAACCTCTTAAAATAGATCGCCTATTTCTTTTTTATTTTAAAAAAGTTAGCTAGTATACTTTTTAATTAGTTTAGACGTTTTAAGTAAATAGTAATACGATTTATTATATAAAATAAACTTCTATTTTAATAAGGGACGAAGACTCGTCCCTAATCTATTTAAATAGTTAATAATAAGCGCTACTAAGTAAACTTAATTAATAAAATATATAATAAGTCCGGGTATAAAGAACGAGAGGCTATATATTTCTGTTTTATAAAACGATATTACTAGCTAAGAATATATACTTAGACTTAGGAGCTAATCGTAACTTACGAAGCTTATTAAAAAGCTAGATTACGACGCTTTAATAACCCCTATATATTTATAGTTCTAATTTATAAACTTTTCTCTAGGGTCTATTTAGACGTTTAGTATATAAGTAAATAAAAAGTCGTTAAAGCGTATTATAAGTTTATAAGATATTTAAAAGCATAGATTATAATAAACGCTATATTAAAAAATATTACGAAGTTTATTTAAAAAAATATTATTTATTACTATAAAATCTATAGTACTCTAATTATTAATAAGGAATAAGAAAATATAAGCGCTATAACATAGCTTAATTAATAATATAATACTTAGTAAAAAGTTATATTAGTTTATAACCCTCGCGCTAATAAGCTCCTTAAAAAAAGTTATTAACTTATTACGTATATACTTTATATTTAGTTAGATTAAAAAAAGAAAAATATTAGACTAATACTAGCTATAGCCCTTTTTATAAATAGGATAATTATTAGAGTATCGTTAGGTTATATACCGTTCTATTTTATTTATAATCGTTATATAACAACCCCGATTAAAAAAAAAACGGTAACTTAAAAAGTACTCGATTAAAAAAATATATATATAATAGATTAAAAAGTTTAAGCCTAATTACGAGCTTTTACCTCTTTAATAAACGACTAGAAAACTATAGCTAATAAAGTCGCTTAATACCGAGCCTAAACTTATAACTAGTTTAACTCCTCGTATACCCTCCGATAAATAAAATTATAAATTAGTAATCTAGTTCTTATTTTTAACGTTTAATAAAAAAATAATATATTAACTTTTAAAAAACTTAATTATTATTAATAAGGACCTTTTTATATTTACTTAGCTATTCTAAACGGATCGTCGTATTAACTAGAGACGTTTATTAATAAACTAATTATAGGGGCTACTTATATTAATAATTAACTTAAGAAGTTCCTAAAGTCTTTAGAAAGCCTCTACTTATTACTTAATAAGTCTAATCTTTATAAGGACTTTATTTCTAACTTAACTAACCTTCTATCCTTATAAAATAATATAATTAACGCTATAATTCTACCTCTTAATTATAATAATAATATAATAAACTCTAAGGATAAGGATACTTAACTAGTTACTAAATAAACCTAATTATAAACAAGGGCCTCTTAAGAGGGCTAGATTACCCCTTACTATTACTAATCCTTAATATAAACTACGAGTTCTTTTTATTTATTAAATATTATTTTATAAAAATATTATTAAATCCTATTAATTCTTTAGTTATCTCTTTATCTAGATCCGGGATAAAAATATAAGGGGACGATAAAAGGAAAAGAATTATTTTTTAATTATTATAATTAAAAACTTAATAACTTTACTTATTAACTATATAATTATATTAAAAAACCCTACTCCTCTTTTTAAGTATCTAAGCCTAGTTCCCTATCTAATCGAGCCCGTTTAGTATTTAGTTTAGCTTATATAACCTCTTATTTTACTTATTTTATTTTAATATATTAATAACCCTCGCAAGTTATAAATATATAGTTTTTAATAAGGTATATAAGAGGAGCGTTCTTAAGAATAAAATCGTACTTATCCTCCTCAGTCTTAGTAATATTAATTTAGTTAGAGACTATATAAACTAAAATTTTAACTCTTTTAATATTAATTAGGATTAGAAATACTACCTTATTACTACTTATTATATAATAATAATAATAGCCTTATTTAGAGTTAGCTCTGGACTAACTAATAGCCTACCGGTCGTTACTTTTCTTAAAATAGCATTTCTTATTTTTAAAATATATATAATTACTATATCGATTATTAAAATAATTTAAAAAAAAACGTACTTAAAATAAGGGACTATCCTTCTAACTAACTCCTTAGTATTAGAACTAATATATTTTTAAAAAGACCGCGTATAATAATTATAAAGTATAGTATTCTAAATATCGTAAGCCTAAATAAATAGAGAATTAATAATAAAGGTTCGTTTACTTAATTACTAGGACAGAGGGCTAAAGTAACTAACGTAATTATAATTAATAAAAACCTAACGGCTCTATAAAAATAATCCGCTTATAATACCTAGATTATAAACGTACTTCTTAATAACGTTCTAATTTATAATTAATTACTAAAACTTATAAACTATTTCTCTTTTAGTATACTTATTAACCTAAGGATTTATAATATAAAATTCAGTATAAAGCTCTCTAGCTAATTTAAAAAGAGTTAACTAATTAGTAATTTTAAAAATTTAAAAAAGAGTAATATTAAATTAGGATAAGGATTAAAAAGATCGAATAAAGTAGTACTTATTATAGTTTACTTTTTATTAACCTCTTAAAACTTATAACCCTAAGTTTTTTAAAAATAAACTTTCTTAAGAATAGAGAAAGAATATTACTAAGGCCGGATATTATAATAAGTAGTTTTAATAATTTAATACGTATTACTAATAGCTAAAGTCTTAAATATAATAGGTAAGTAGATTATATTATTAAAAAAAAAAGAGACTAAGTAAAAAAGGATAATTACGATTAAAAAGCTATTATTTAGAGGAAAAAATAAAAAGCGATAGAGGAATCGAAAAAAGGCCTCTATATACCCCCCGGATCCGGGGTATTAAAAAGGAAAGTACCACAGGCCTCTTAGCTAATTAGTACTAAATCATAGCTACTATATAAAAAAAAAAGGAGTAAATTATAAGATCGGGGCCTTTTTATTATTTATAATATAGTACTTTCTTTCTTAATTAGTAAAAGCTACCCTCGTGATTAGTATAAAAAAGTAACTTTCTACTTAGCTACTTAACTTTTCCTTCTTCCCTCCTTAACTACTTCCTTATAACTACTACTAATTAAACTTCTTCTAATTTTTACTTTCTAATTTATTATATAAATACTAACCTAGTAATTTATAATAACCTCCTTACTTCCTATCTCCCCTTCTAAGCTAGATAATAAAAAAAATATAGCGCGAATTTAGGGCCCAATTATAATAAAAAACCTTAAAAACAATACTAAATACTAACTAAAAAAGTAAAATCTAAATAAATATATTACTTTTAATAAGACTAACCCTAGGACTATAATAAATACTAAAGACTTTTAGTTCGTTAATTTTAATACGAATTACTAATATAAAGCGCATACTAACTATTACCCGAACCTAGTACCTAAATAAACTAGTTTTTTCTAAATAATCCTAACCCCTTATAAAATCGACTTTCCTAATTAGCTTAATATAAAAAACGCACTTCCCTTTTTTAATTAGCGCCCTAAGGCTTTTAAAGGTCTAAAAGACTAAAAGACTAAAAAACTTAAATAAGTTAAACTTATTATAAAGTAATAAAGATCCTAACTAATTACTATAACCTTTAAGGACGCTTATTACGTAAAGATTAAATTTAAAAATACGAGATCGGATCTATAATAGAGGTTATAATACGGGACCTCGTTTTAGTACGTAATATAGTTATAATTAAAAAGGAATAAAAAAGTACTTTTAAACTAAATAAGACCCCTACTCTAATCCCTTAAACCTAAGAGATTATATAAAAAATTAGGACTTTAGTATACTTAGTAATCTTCTCTCTCTACGTTAACGATCCAGGCTATTTTATAAAAATAATTATTAATTAATAAAATAGTATAGTTTATTAATACAATCTAAAGTAGGCTCTTAGGCGTTTAGAAAGGATATTTATTAATAATATCTAAACACTAAAGGCCTTTTATAGCTAGATTAATATACCTTTTTATATTTAATAACTAATTAATATAAGTACTTACGTAGTCCCTACGGTATAATAGTTAAATAGATAAGAATACGGTTTATATATACTTAAATAGTTTCGTAACGTAGTCCGATACGGCTAGCTTAACCTAACTTATAACGTATATTAAATAACTTATAAATACCTTAAATTATTTAATAATAAACTCCGTATAGCTTAGATTTAATAAATTAATTACGAGTTCTAATATAATAGTTATTACCTTTTTAATATAATAAAACCTTTTCTAAAAAGGTTCTTTAATAAAGTAATAAATAAATAGGACTTTAGAAATAGGCCCTATACTAACTTAAATAACTCTAACTATACTATAACTAACGCTCCTAAAGTACTAACTTTTTAAAAATCCGGTTCTTATTTACCTAGCTTTAGGTTTATTAACTAAGATCTAAGAATTTATAACCTTTATAATTATAACTATTATACTCTTATCGATCTTATATATTTTAAAAAAATATATAAAATAATTAAAAGCTTTAAATAAGAACTTACTATTTTTAAAAAGTTATTTTTACTATTCCGATCTTTAAAAATATTAAAAAGTACTTAAAGATTTATAATAAGTAGCGACCCTAATTGGACTCTATAAGCGATTAAACTAATAAAAGCTACTAATTAGTATCTAAATACCGTCGTTAGTAATTAATTTATATACCTAATTAACACTCCTAAGACCCGTTAGGTTATAAAATCTTTATTAAATATATTATTATTTAAGTTATTATTATACCTTAGCCCGGCTCTTAATAAAGCTAGTCTAAATAATTAAGGAAGTAATCCTTTAAATACTTTAGTTAGGGGCGAGGATAGTTCTATTATAAAAACTCTAATTAAAATACTAAGGGTTTAGTTAAAATAAGAGGTTATTAAGTATACGCTCTCTAAATATAATCGGGCTGTATAAAAAAATAGCGAACGCTAGTATTAAAAACTAGCTAAGTTTTATTAGGATCTCTTATAGTATTATAATATATATATAAATAAAGCTAATATTAATAAGAGTATAAAAAAATAATAAGTCGATTAGTATAATAACCTAATTATAAAAGCTATATATATAACTCTAGCTTATACTCCTTAAATACTATTATTAATAAAGAAATTTAGGGAGGATTAGGCTAATAAAAGTTAGGATCGGGAAACTACTAAGAAAGATTAAAATAAGAACTAAGTAAAGCTAGTAGAAAAAGTAGCGAAAGTAAAGGAGGTAAAAAAGATAATTTTTAAAAAGAAAGGTAAGTAAAAAGCTTAATATAATTAACTATATATAATAACTAGGACTATTCTAAAATAATTTCTTTTTATAAAGGATTAGGGAAAAAGAAATTAGAGGATAATTAAAATAGAGTAGGGTAATTAGTCCTAGTCTTTTTTTTTTCTAAAGCTAATTAAGTATAGGGACTTATAGGAGAGTTAATTAGAGGAAAATATAAAAAAAAGGGGCCCCGATTAGAGAGAGGAGCTTAGTAGCGCGGATTTTTATTTTAATTATATATATACCTTTTTAATATTAAACTAGAGCCTTTTTAATAATTTACCTTCGAATATAATAATACGAGACGATTAGGAACTCTACCCTTCCGATCTAGTTAATACTACCCTCTTTCCTCGGTCGTAACTCCGTTAATTAAGGCCGTATTAACCTAATTAAAAGAAGTATCTTATATTACTTTTATAAGTATTAATAATTCTTCCTAAGCACCGTACTGCGAAAGTCCTTTATACCCTACACCTTTTTAATACTATTAACTTAAAGATCTAAAATACGTATATTAATATAAGTATTATTATTATTAATACCTAACTTATATAAGATAGCTTTAATAAAATACTTAATTTATTATAAAATATAATTAATACCCTAGTATTATAGTAGTAAAATAAGAGGTTTAGAGAGATTAAAAAAGATATTTTAGAGTTATTAAATAAGTTAAAAAATAAGAAATAAGTTTTAGCTATTTAAAAGGCTATTAATATATTACGTCGTTAGTAACGGGATAAGCTATATTAATAATTAGTAACGGCTATAGCTATTTATTATTAGTTATAAAGTTTTATTAAAGTACGTAATAAAGACATTCGATATTAACTTTAATAAACTAGCTTACCTATAAAGGCGAAAATAGCCCTTAATAAGGCGGACCGGACCCCAAAGGGGAATATATAGTTATATAAACCTATTTTTATTACCGAACTAGAGGCAATAGCTTATAATATTATTAAGAATTACGAGAGGGCGTACGTATTATATATTATTATTATAAAAAGTATTATAGGGATAACGGAGACCGAAATATAAGGGGGTCTACTACTAGAGCTTTAATCCGAAGTAGAGACGTTTAACGAATAGTTAGTAAAGGGACTATAGTTATATTTATTTTTTTTATTCTGCCTTTGCTGGCTGCTCGGGCGGTTCTCGGTATTATTTACACAGTATCAATACACAGTATCAATGGATACTCCCACTGTCTCGATAGACTATTTTCTTTTTTAATTTTCTACCTTTTTAACTTTCCCTCCTATAAAGTTCACAACCACGGATTATTAACGGCAACTATAGTTATATAATAGAGCAAAATACTTAAGTAACGTAACTCTAAGTACTAAACTACTATATAGCCCTATTTATTTATTAAATAAGAAATAACTTAATAAGCTTTGTACGTATATTACTAAGAACCTAGCGAATAGTTATATTATACTTTTAGTTAGTAAGGCCGGAGTACTGATTTTTTTTATACTAAAAAAGGACAGCACGCTATACTTCTATATAAACTACTATAAGTTAAATAAAGTAATCGTAAAGAATCGATACTTATTATTACTTATTAACGAGCTCTTAAATAGGCTTCGCAGAGCGAAATAGATCTTAAAAATAAATATTAAGGATACTTATTACTATATTTAAATTAAAAAAAAAGAGCGATAGAAAATAGTATTTTAGAGCTAATATAGTTACTTCGAGTATATTATTATACTTTTTAAGCTAATAAACGTACTTATAACGTTTTAAGCGTATATTTATTAAACGGTCGCTAACTTACTAAATATATATTATATAGCATATATAAACGATTTAATAATCTATTTAATAATAAGGGACTAGTATATAGAAAATATTAAAAAGGTTTTTAATATTTACGGTTATACGGGCTTTTTACTAAACTATTAAAGTACTCGTTTTATTAACAAAGGGTCGAATTCCTAAGCTATGTTATTATACTAAAAGGAATTAAGATTAACCTATTATAAATACGAACGATTGCTAATTAAAAGACGCTAAAGTTTATTAGGGATGTCTAAGTATTTTTAAAGTTCTATAACTTCTACTAAAAGTTTATTACTTAATACTCGGGTATTATTATATTAATAATAGTATTATTAAAAAATAAAAAAGGGATAAATAAAGAAAT
The DNA here is from genome assembly GCA_030869315.1 of Colletotrichum cuscutae. Taxonomy (NCBI): domain Eukaryota; kingdom Fungi; phylum Ascomycota; class Sordariomycetes; order Glomerellales; family Glomerellaceae; genus Colletotrichum; species Colletotrichum cuscutae. The sequence goes on from MPDP01000254.1 coordinate 283,215, forward strand.
TCTAATAAACTAAAGAAATAAATAAAGCGTTTAATTAGCTAAAAGTCGCTTTTACTTTAGTAACTATATTTACGTATTAGAACTTATAACGTGTTATATAAATAAAAACCGACGCTTTAATTAACGCTATCATAGTAATCTTATTATAATAAGCTAATAAAAAATAGTAACTTATTATTTATTAATTATAAAAGCTTTTAAATATAAAGTAATAATAAGCTATAAGCTAATAAAAACTACCTATTATAGTAAAAAAGTTAGAGTACTAAGCTTATTATTTCTAAGGCTTTTTATAGAAGTTTATAGTTTTGATAAACTACTAAGTACTTAAAAAAGTAATTAGCGTACTAATATAAGGGACCTTTCAAAAAGGCTTACGAGGTAGGTATATAAGTTATTAATATTTAACTTTAACTTAAAATACTAGCTAGGGAAAATAAACTTAGTAAACGGTCTATTTAAAAAGCTAGACTATATAGAGAGAGAAGTATTTTATAAAAACGTTCTCTTTATATTAGTTTAAAAACTACGTCTTATTAATAAACTACTACCCGACGTTTAGTAAAGGATAATTAGTTTAAAAAAGAAAAATAATATTATTAAGATATATATTTAAGTAATTAAGGCCTCTTTTTATAATCCTAGCTAAATATTAGCTAGCTCTAAGAATAAGGAATCCTCTCCCCTATATTAATAGCGTATTATAGGGCGTATTAATAAAATAGTAATAGTTATTATTATAATAACTTAAAGTAAAAAAGTAAGAGAGTTATTAATAAATACTTAACGACGGTCTAGTATAAATAAAGAGGAGTTAGATAGAGCTAGGGTTATTATATTAAAATAGTATATTTTATATCCTATTATAAAAGAGCTTATAAAAAGTAAAATAGTATTTACTTCTTATTTCTTATTAAAAACTAAAAGGCTTATTAAAGATTATAAGCTAAAAATAAGTTTTATATATTATAATTAATAAGAGTTCGCGCTATAACTAGCGAGCTAAGAGTATATTTACTTAATAAATAAGGTATATTATTTTTTAAAAAAGACTTATTATTTTTTAAATAGAGTCTTTTTAAATAAAGATCTTTTATTAATATTACGATAATTATAGAGTAGGTTATATAAGAGCTATAAAAATTCTCGAGTTAACTTTAAAGAAATTTTATTAAAAAGATATTTAATAAAGTATTTAGGAATATATTAAGAATCATAAGTATTATTTAGGAGTTAAAACCCTAAGATATAAGCTATATAAGTAGCTATAGTTACTACTATTACTCTTATAACTATTTTAAGAAATATTTATAGATTTTATTACGGGGCTATTACTAAGCGCTCGTAATAACGGCGCTAAGTATAACTATATTTTAATTATTATTTATTATATAACGAAGTTCGCGAAGTTCTTATTTACTATTAAGATACTTAACGTAGCTTAAATAGTAAATATCTTATATAAAGAAGTTAAGTATAAGTTCGGTACGCTAAAAAGTATTATTATAAATAAAAATAAGCTTTTTATAAGCGTATTTTAAAAAAAAGTTCGTTAAAAAACGGGTAATATATTGTTAACTATTTACTATATATTATTTATAAACGGACGGCTAAATAGAGCGGACTTATTAAATATTAAAAAAGTATTTAAGGATTTATACTAAGGGCTTATTAAATAAATAAGTAATATAGCTAAAAGAGGCCGAGTTCGTATATAATAATAGCTAATATTGTACTATAAAAGTATTTTTATATATAGTATTATATAGTTACTACCCTAAGTATATTAAATATATATTTAATTATAAGGCTATAGTTTAGGGGGTTTAGAAAAGGGTTTAAAAAATTAGAGAGATTAGGGCCTAGGCTATGCGAACCTAGGTATAAGTTTTTAAAAACTAAGTAGCTTATTATAATAAAAAATATATTCTAAAGGAGTTTAATTATAGAGAGGTTATTAGCTTATTAATAAAGGATATATAATTTAAAAATAATAAATTAATACTAAAATATATAATAGTTTTTTTTCCGGCTTTATAAGTACAAAAGATCGACTTTAATAAAATTACGCTTTTAAAAGAAATTATATAATATAGTATACTTTTGAACTATATAATACGTATAATATATCCTAAGCACGCGCTTAATATAATATAGTAATTTTAATACGAAAACTACTATTTAATTCGGGATAAGTAAGCTACCCTCTTCGTTATATAATAGCACTAGCTAAAAAAGTTAATAATAAAGGTCGGCCGTAATAATTAGCTATAATAGTTAGTTATAATAATTAAAAGCGGCCCTTAACTATAGAGGTTCTAAACTTTAATAGCGACGTAGAGGTTTTTAAAAAAAGGGCTAAAAGGGCTAATATTTAGTTACTCTTCGTACTAGAGCTTATAAAAATTCCTTTTATCCTTATCGCTTTTAATATTACTTAAAGCTACTCTCTATTTAAACTAAATAAATTTATTAAATAAGCTTATTAAATAAACTTATTAAACGTACTTATTAATATATAAACTATTACTTTACTAAAGATACCCCTTAATAAGTCCCCCCCTCTAGGGCTGAATAGATTCTTAAGCCCCCTTAATACCCTAGTTATTATAATTAATATAAGTATACTTAAGGAGTAGAATAGTACTTTTTAATAATACGGAATCTAGCTAAGTAATAATATAAATACTATAAATAACTAGGCTAATATAAATATTAAGATCTAGTATATTAATATTAACTTAGAAATTATATTTTATAAAACTAGAAATCTTCTTAATATAAGTTATATTATAAACGTAAAGGAATATATAAAGGGTCCCTTAACTCTTAATAAAAAAGAGTATATAATACGGGATCTAGCCGCTTACGTAGGCTAATACTAGGAGGTTTTATATACGTTAGAGTAAGTATAGCTCGCCTTTTAAATAGCTAGAACTTAGAGGACTTTACGTAATAAAAAGTTAGGAGTTATTAATAAAAGGGAGATAACGGTCGAGTCGGTTAACTATTACTACGGTTTTAATTAGTAATTAGGTATAGAGCGCAATATACCCAGTTTTTTCTACTACGTAATACACGGTACGGCCCCGGCGAATTGCTCTATCGGGGGGTAATACTAAAATATATTAAAGTAATAATAGTTAAAAGAGTAAGTAAATAGGCTTATTAAATATATTTACTAAACTAGTATTAAAGGATATATAATATTGTTTTTTAGTTTTTTTAGTTTAAACTATAAAGAAATTACTAAATAGTTAATAACTAAATAATAAATCTCTTAGAGTTAAAAAACGAGTAAGACGTTTAAGAAATTGAAAAAATCGTTATAAAATAAAATAAAAAAAAAGGCTTACGATATTTTATTAAATAAGCTAGATAGCTTCTTAAGTATAATACGTAAGAGCTTACTAAGTACCTAGACGGGGTAATAGAAGTAGTTAAAAAATTCGAACGTTATAAAAAAAGGATATATATAAAATAGGATCCCCCCGATAGAGCAATCCGCCGGGGCCGTACTATATATTACGTATTAGGGAAAACTGGGTATATTACGCTCTATACCTAACTACTAACTAAAATTAACTAACCCGACTATTATCTCTTTTTTATTAACTCCTAACCTTCTGCTACCTATCTATAAAGTAAGCTTTACCTACTCTAACGTATATAAGACCTCCTAGTACTAGCTTATATAAGTAGCTAGGTCTATTATTATCTTTTTTTTATATAAATATTATCGTTACTTAGGGGGTCTTATAAAAGCTATTTAAGGCGCTTATTTATTACCCTAACCCTACGTACCTCTAGCTTATTTATTATAGTTATTATAACTAAGCTAGCGTTAATATACTAGATTTTAATATTTATATTAGCCCGGCTATTTACGGTATTTATAATATTACCTAGCCGAATTCCGTATTATTAAAAAGTATTTTATTATTTTTTAAATATACTTACGTTAGCTACGATAGCTATAGCGTCGAGCTAGCCGAAGAGGGCGCCTAGCCCGAGAGGGGTAAACTTATTAATAAATATTTTTTAGCTTACTAATTACTAACTATATACTAAGAGTAGAGTAGGTTCTCGTCGAGGTAGTAGTTTATATATTAATAGGTTTATTTAGTAGGTTTATTTAGTAGGTTTATTTAGTAGATTTATTTAGTAAATTTATTTAGTTTAAATAGAAAGTAGCTTTAGGTAATATTAGAAATAATAAAAATAAAAAAAATCTTTACGAGCTCTAAATAGTAAATATTAGCCTATTTAGCCCTTTTTTTAAAAAAAACCTTTACGTTATTATTAAAGTTTAGAACCTCTATAGTTAAGGGCCGCCCCCGACTATTATAGCTAACTATTATGGCTAATTATTATAGCTAATTATTACGGCCGACCTCTATTATTAACCTTTCTAACTAGCGCTACTACGTAATAAAGAGGGTAGCTTGCCTATCCCGAATTAAATAGTAGTTTTTATATTAAAATTACTATATTACGTTAAGCGCGTACTTAGGATATATTACGTATATTATATAGTTAAAAAGTAAACTATATTATATAATTTCTTTTAAAAGCGTAATCCCGTTAAGGTCGATCTTTTATACTTATAAAGCCGGAAAAAAACCACTATATAAAATAGGATAATAAACGTTAAGTTTATAATAAAAGGTCGTTAAAAGTAAGTTAATTAATAATATTTTATAAAACCTTTTTATCTAGCTTAGCGTAATTTTTTAAAAAAAGATATAGTATTATAACTCTTAGTAATACGTTATTAAGAGATTATTAAAATATAGTTATATTGAGAGAATAACCTACGTAATATTAATAATAATAGTAGCGGCTCTAGTGCGTATTTTTAAAATATAATAGTTAGTAATAGTAGTCCGCTTAGTAAAAATAAAGCGAGGGGGCTTTATATACGTACTTAGTTAATTATTTAGAATAAGGCCGTCAGCTTTATTAATATTATAACGAGCTATAAAGAGGTAATTAAAATTATATAAAGTATTATATATATTAATAATAGTAGTTCGTAGAGCGTTTACTATTTAATTATTACTAAAGGTTATAATAAAAACTATAAAAAGTAAAATAGGAAGTAGAACGGGAAGTAGAGTATTATTATTATTATTATTTAATCGGGGAGCAGGAGCGTCCTCTGAAGTATTATTCTTATTATAACTAAGCTAAGGGGCCTTAGTAATATTAATATTTATAAAGAATATATTAATATCGAACTACTTATTATAACTCTTAGTTTTAGCCTTAGTTAGAGTAATAGCTTTATTAAGCTATTATAAAACCTTTATTTAAAATAAAAAAAGCGTAATATTAGTAATATTAAGATCTAGAGCTATATAACTAAGAATTAAAATAATCTAGTTTATAAAAAAAAGAATATTATAAGTAGGGGTTAATAAATTATTAATAATAAAGTAGCGATACTTATTATAATACTAACTAAGAGAATTTTTTAAATTATTATTAATTCCTTTAAACTCGACTTTTTTAAACTAGGACCTCTTAAACTAGGACTTTTTAAACTTAGACTTAGACTTAGTATAGTTATCCTCGTTCTTATTATTAAGAACATAGTTAATAATAAAAGTATGCTTTTTAATAAGAGTCTAAGTCTTAAGACTATAAGTAATAAGGGGAGTATTATAAATAGTAATAATATAAGTAGGTATATTATTTACTAAGTACTTAGTAACGCGTTTATAAAAAATAAAAAAACTAAAAAACTTTAAAATATACGTAATAATAACGCCCTAGGGAGTCGATTTATAGTATTAAAATAGAGTTTTAAATTTATTTATAAAGCGACTGCGCGGCTATTATTATGAAAATAAGGTAGTTAAAAGTAACTAAGGCGGGAGATAATCTTAGCCTTATTATTAATATTAAGGATACTAATTTAAAAAGAGAAAAATTAATATTAATAAAAGAAAATAATTACTAAACGATCGCTAATAACTTACTATAATCGAGACTAATAAGCTTAAATACTCGTAATTAGTAATAAGCTCTTAAAAAGTAATATACTTAAAGTAGACCTTCTTATTACTTATTAACGGGTTAGCGATATAGGCGCCGACCTTCTTTTACGTACTAATAATATAACTAAAAGCATAATAAATACGGCTATATTTATAAAAATTAAGGTTACTTTACTCCTTAGTATAATAAAACTCTATAAGGATATTCTAAATAAATTAAGTAGCGCTATATAGCTCCTCGGGAACCTAAAATAATATTATTAGCTTAATATTTTAATAATAAATTAATAAGGGCTCAACGACTTATAGTAAAACACTTCTTTTTATTAATATAATAAATAATATACTTAGTAACGTAACTACTAGTAGTATAAACGAGCTTAGTAATATTATAATATATACTAAATAAGTAGCGTATATAGGGAGCGCCGCTATAGAAATTATAAAAACCTTTTTTAAGATCGTACTTAATATTAAGTATATCCTAAATGCGTAAAATAGTAAATACTTAGTAATAATATAATAAAAGAATCATAATTAAGAAACGATATAGGAATTAGAATATAATATTATAAAAAGAAAAGATATAGTTATATAAAAAGAATTCGCAAAACGGTTATTAAATAGAGGGGGAAAAGAAAAAATAAATACGTAACTAATAATAAGAAAAAGATCTTTTACTTTACTTAATAGCTTAGTAATAATAATAACCGCGAGGTTAAGCGGGCTCTTATATATTATAATAGTTAGAATACTTTATTATAAATATATACTATTAACTTAGTAACTAGTCGGCGCGCTATTATTAAATAATAATAATAAAGTATTTATTAAATAATAAAATAAGAGTAATACCTTATTCCTAAGTAAAAAAGGATATTATTAACGCCTTAAAGAAGCTATTATAAAGAACGACGTTAATAGTTTTATTATTAGTATTAAAAAAAGATATTACATAATAACTTTAGGGACTAAAGTTATATAAAGGGGGAGTAATTATAATAAGTTCGAGATACGCTTAGTAATAAAACGCTAATAACTTAGCGAGTAATATACGGACCGTATTATAAAAGAACTTTTTATAAAATAGAGCCCATACGAAGGACTCTATAAGCTTTAGTTTTATAATATACTTGTACTTATATTATAGCCTCGCTAATTAAGTACTCATAGCCTAATCTCTTATAGTATAGCTTAGTAATAATTAAAATGTTCTTTAGTCTTAGTATAAATATACGCGTACTAAGCCTCGAGAATTCTATTAAGCGTCTACTTATATAAGTTTAATAATAAAATTAATATAATTAAGGGCTATAGAGGCGGTAGAATTAATAAATTAATTAAAAATAAATAATCGTTATTAACGGGCTATATTAGTTAAAGTAATTCGTAAGTTAAAAATTAACTTAGCGGGCTAGTTATAAGATCCTTATTTTTTATTATTTTTACTTAGTTAATTAACTCTGAAAGATTTACTAAATTTATACTAATAAAATTAAGCTAACTAGAGCTCTCTAATTACTTTAATACCCTATTTAATAAATTAATTCTGGTGCTAAGTAATAAATTTTCTAATATTAATACGTAAAGTTAAAAGTAGCCTCGTAAGAACTCTAAGTAGTCATAGATTTCTCTTTATATATACTATCCTACTTCTACTTAATATTTAATACTATATTTTTAAGAATATACTAGAGGTAGATTTATTACGGTATATTTAAAGACACTACCCTTATTATCTTTTTTAGCGTATTATTAAAGTCCGTAATAATTACTTTTAGTTACGGAATTTCTCTTTTTTTATATACTAATTTTAATTAGCTTAGTACTTATTCAAAGGTTTTCGTATCTTTATTTAATACGAGGTAAAAGGCCGTATTAAATATAGTATAAATAGAAGTCGTACTATTAACTTAAAAAAGTAGTATATTAAAGCGGTTAACTTACTCTCTTAGTAAGTTTTAATGACTTTCAACTATATAATTACTAACTTTATAAGTATTATTTATTATAAATAATTTAAGGTTTCTGTTTTATATTTTAAAGTACTATATATATACATTTAAAATACGCTATTAATCTTACTTATTATAAAGCTATAGTAAGTTATTAAAAATACTATATTATCGTTCTTATTCAGCGTTTATAAATAGATCTATATTAAAGAGAGCGGGCCGTACTTATTCTACTATAGCTTTTACTAAGTATTCTTAATATCGCGCTATTTGATAAGTATATTTATAGAATTACGGATTTAAGTAATAATATAAGTAGAGGTAAGTTTTTTAGTTATTAATAATAATTTTATTATTATACTAACCGTCTCTTTACTAAGCTCTTATTAACTTAGCTTATAAAATACTTAGCCCCCCCAACGGAGCAATCCGCTAGGGCCGTACCGTATATTACGTATTAGGGAAAACTGGGTATATTACGCTCTATACCTAACTACTAATTAAAACTCCCGACCTTCCGCCGCCCGTCTAGAGGGCGAGCTATACCCACTCTAACGTATATAAGACCTCTTAGTACTAGCCCGTATAAGTAACTAGATCTCGTATTATATACTCCTTTTTATTAAGAGTTAGGGGACCCCTTATATATTCCCTTATATTTATAATATAGCCCGTATTAAAAAGATTTTTAGTTTTATAAAATATAATTTTTAAATTAGTATTAATATATTAGATCTTAATATCCGTATTAGCCCGGTTATTTATAACGTTCGTACTATTACTTAGTTAAATTTTATATTATTAAAAAGTACTACGCTACTCCTTAAGCGTACTTACGTTAGCTATAATAACTAAGGTATCGAGGGGGCCTAAGAATCTATTAAGCCCCAGAGGGGGGGACCTATCGAGGGGCATCTTTAGTAAAGTAATAGTTTATATATTAATAAGTTTATTTAATAAGTTTATTTAATAGGTTTATTTAATAAGTTTATTTAGTAAATTTATTTAGTTTAAATAAAAAGTAGCTTTAGGTAATATTAGAAGTAATAAGGATAAAAAGAATCTTTATAAGCTCTAATATAAGTAGCTAAATATTAGCCTTTTTAGCCCTTTTTTTAAAAACTTCTACATTATTATTAAAGTTCAGAACCTCTACGGTTAAGGGCCGCTTCTAACTTTTATAGCCGACTTTTACTATTAACCTTTCTAACTAGTATTACTACGTGAGCAAAGAGGGTAGCTTACCCATCCCGAATTATATAGCGGTTTTCGTATTAAAATTACTATATTACGTTAAGCGCGTACTTAGGGTATATTATACGTATTATATAGTTAAAAAGTATACCGTATTATATAATTTTCTTTAAAAGCGTGATCCCGTTAAGGTCGATCTTTTGCGCCTATAAAGCCGGAAAAAAACTATTATATAAAATACTTAGCTCAATAAGTACGATTTTATTATTAATAATTCGTAGTTATACTTACTATATATTATACTTACCCTATATTTATTTTATAAATTAAGGTATTAATATATACGAGCCCTTTATAAGTAGCCCGTTTTTAATATTATCGTTTATTACTACTTAGTTATTAATAGCTATAGCTAACTGCTACGCTTATATATGAAATCTAAGCGGAATAGGGAACCGTTTTACCACTCTTTTAACTTTAACTTATTTATCTTATAACCGAGGTCTCGTTAATATAACTAAACTTTTATAAAAATATTATTAATCGAATTATTTATTAAATTTATTAAAAAAAGCTTAAAGGAAATATAAAAAGGTAGGAATTAGGTAGTGAAATTAATATAAAAATATTTTAATATAGTTAATAAAAAAGCACTATAATAATTATATAATTACGTTACCTAGGCTAATATGCGGGTAACCTAGTTGTTAGAATCAGCTAGAGCTACTTAGTATAGCGGCTACCTAATTCTACTTACTATTTCCCCGAGCGGGCCTAGTATGGGTGCGGGATAGCCTTCGTGTGGGTGCGGAATAGCCTTACTCTGGATGGGCTCGTGTAGTGGACTTCAGGCGAAGTGCGGCAAGGTGTGCCGGGTGGGAGGAAGGCCGGATGATGCAGGCGAGGGAACGAGCGCCCGCTGCTATGTATGTGCCGGCATGCTGTAAGTAGGCTGTATCCATTAAGTGGTGATGATGAACGTTTTCTCTGCGAGACTGCTTGCGAGTAGGTAGACTGAGTGGAGGGGCCGGTTGGCAGGGGTAGCTTGCGTAAAGGTAGGGGTAGAGGCGGCTCTCCTCCAGTCAGAGATGGTGGGAGAGCACGCAGTACCTAGAGTCTTTGACTCTTTTGAGACTAAGAATGCGGTGTTCGCGGGACCCGTAACCATAGTTGAGTTGGTGGTGTCAATTTGCACACTGCCATTGAGGCAGCCCCGGCGGCTTTGGGCAGCCAAAGGATGAGGCTCGAAACTTTTGGCTTTCCATGGCAGAAAACGGGCCACACTCGCAAGAATGATGACGGCGTCTCTGTCCCTCTCTCGCGCGAAGCTTGTTGAATGTGGGATGCCGCTGGCCATGTTGTCTCTTGCTAAGGGTCTCTAGCGCATTTTCAGCTCTCGACTTCTACACCCTCTCGCGATGCTAGGTATGTCTGAGTTGTTGGTTTTCTCTGCCAGTCTGACCTGATGTTGCTGCACGTGCCAGTGATCCAATATGCTGCCAAGCCCTGACTACAGCGCGTCTGTGAGAGCAGTCACCAAGATGGGATGGATCCTTGGCCCTTTACTTTTTTCCCTCCGAACAACTAGAGCCAACTTGCCAAGGCGGCGCCCAAAAGAGCCAAGCTGCGGGCGTAGGGGAAATTGATGTTGACGATGTGGTCCGTGGATGGATGGGGGGGGCATCCAGGGAAGTGAATACCCAAAGAAGGATGGGATCTGTCAGACTGTGGCCGGGCCCTGCTCTTCAACTTTGAAGCAGCAACATAATGCCTCACCATGTCCACAGTCCAACTCTGGCCACTTTACGCCGGATGCCGGTCTTTGCCGTACCTAGGTAAATGGTCCGGGCTGTGTAGACTGTAGGGCATGACTAGACGGTGATGGGCAGAATGACAAACCCCGGGAGGTTGGATGGACTCTTAGCTTTAGAATGAAAGAGAGAAGAGAGACGGGGCAAAACAGAATGGAGGGAAGATGGGCGTCGGGAGGCGGCCCGAGCTAAGATGCTAGGTTCTAGCATAGTAGCATGTACTCCGTGTGTATCCATAGTAAGAGTTGAATGCAGACAAAGAAGGGGGAAGTGGTGGGAGGTGGGAGGATGCAAGCGACACGCCCGTAGCTACCCCTGCCATCCCCGGAGGGTTTCTGCGGGGACATGCAAAACAAGCGGGTCCTCTCGAGAATAAAGTGGACCGAAAGTTCGGAGGCAAGAACGGGTATCTGGACCCACCCGGCCGTGTTTGGTTTGTTTAGAGCTGCTAAGCTTCTGCTAGCGCCCGCCAAGCGTGCCGCATCCATTTCCTTAACGATTTCCAAGAGGTCGGCTATCCGCCCTAAGAAAAGGCGACTTTGGTCATGACAATCTCATCTAACTGGGAAAAAAAAAAGCCTCATATTTGAGTCTCTCCGTCAAACTTTTTGGCGTGAGGGAATTTTTGGGCAAACATGGTCCCATTGGACCGCCAAGACATTGCTCAGTTTTGTTTGCCAAGACTTTTCGTCTCTCCTCCCACTCTTTGGAGTCTCTGGCTTGTTTACTGCGTATGTGTACGAAGCACACGGCTAGTTGTTTTGCATAGCCACGCGGGATACTCGATACAGCTGTCGTGCCCGTCACTTTTCCAGCTTTCTTTTGCCTTTCCATCCCATTAACAGACTGGTCAACAGACGATCAACAGAGCTGACTTGCCCATGTTGATGACAACTGACAGATCCAATCCAGTTTACGCCCGCGTGTCGCGCCTGGCACGGACTCTGACGATGCTGGTAAGATTGCATCGCATGCCTGACCGTCCCAGCCCAGACTGTTGGAATTAAGCCAGGGTGAACATTGGTCTGTGACACCCGTGATGCCACGAACCGAGAGATGCTTACTCTCGGTTGATCTCTCTTCTCTCCGTGACCTAGCCAGGGCAATGTCCGATGTTACACGGGACTCGCCAACCACAGCCTGTCCCATCTGTCAACCCAAAACTCAATCTTTCTTCGGGACTGACTATCAGAGTAGTCCGTCAAGTCCCAAGTAGCCTGCATCGCATGGCGCCGACACCATGGTACACCGCCCAAGCCAAACAGGCGTGACAAGATGCGCATCATTCCTACGCGAGGTCCGGTAGTCCGTACATCTGGGTCCAATCAATGCTCTATTTCATTTTGTCGCTTTTTGTGCTTTTAACTGATTTACGCCACTCCGATCAAGCCCTTCCCGAAACATATGTGCGCCACAGAAACTATGCCACTCTAGACAAGTCCTGGCGACGATAATGTCGTATCATAGACATGACTGAGCCTTCCAACATCCTCTTCCCAAGAAGAGCACCCTAATCCATCTGGTCAACAGTCTGCGCAGACCCATTCGTCTTGGCCTCCCCCACGACCGCCGTGCCGTCCACCTCGCTGACGACAAAGTTCCATCCAAACTCGTCCTTGAGCTTGCCGAGCTGGATAGCCTGCAGCGTCGACAGAAGCTTCAGGCAGATATCGCCCGCCTCCTCCTGGCTCTCGGGGATGAACGTCACCGTCTCCTCCCCAGCCTTGGCGCTGCTGACGCGCTCCTGCGAGCTGCCGGCGAGGGACTGGGGTGAAGAGGCGTCGACACGCCGCGTGATGGAGCGGATAGGCACCAGGGCTGCTGCCGTGCCGGCGGCCATGACCTCGGTGAAGGTGGGGAGTTCGCTGTACTTGATCTGTAGGTGCATCTTTGATTAGCATAGTTCCTTGACCTATCCCAAAAGAAAGGGGTGAGAGCTCAAGACTCACCACTCGCTTCTCGACCGCCCAGCCGAAGCTACGTCCAATATCCTGGATACTGGCGCTCGTCACACTGTCAATAACGCACTTGGAATCCGGCACCACGAGGGTAATCTTGTCGCCCTCTTTCTTGGCACCAATGAAACCACTTGTGCTGAACTCGTCAATCTCCTCGTGCTTGACACTGTCGAGATGCAGCGTGATCCCGTATCCTTCGCTCCTCGCGCGGTCGCTGAAGCGCAGCACGGGTGCGTAGTTTCCGCCCACCTTGGCATGTCCGGTACCATTTGGCGCAGCACGGTCAAAGTCGTCGAGGATCAGCGCGTTAACGGGATGGCTACCGTGGTAGACGCCCGTGGGGATGACAAACACGGCAAAAATGTACTCCTCGGGCGGGCTGAGGCCCAGCTGGGCGGAGGAGCCGTAGAGCTGGGGGCGGATGTACATGGCGGCGCCGGTCTCGTGGGGCGGGACGTAACCGGCGTTGAGGGAGACGGCGGCCTTGACGGCGGCGATGAAGAGGTCTTCGGGGACGCGGGGCATGGAGGCGACGTCGGCGGAGTGTTGAAGGCGTTTTGCGTTCTTGTCGGCGCGGAAGATGTTGATTTGCTTGTCACCCGGGGCGCGGAAGGCCTTGAGGCCTTCGTAGGCTTGTTGGCCGTAGTTGAGGGAGGGCGCCATGCCGTGGATGCGCATGAAGGGGTCGGCGACGAACTTGAGGGGCGTCCATTTTCCGGTCGTGACGGAGTAGGTGGACTCGATGTGGCCGTTGACTGTAGTTGACGACGTTGGTTTGTGGTTGCTTAACGAACACCAGCATTGCAAGAGAGGTGGGGTTGAAGGAGGGGCAGTGTTGGGAGGAAGCTCTCACCTTCGCGGATCTTGAAGCCGACGTTAGACCAGTCAATGGTGTTGACAGGAGGGGGCGGGAAGGCGGCCATTGTGAGTGTCGTGTGTGGTTGAATCGAGGATCGTGGGTTCGCGCAACGTTGATTCTGTTTGTGTTCGGGACTCGCGGAGGGGTGGATGGCGGGGTGACTCTTAAGTCAATTGGATTTGACAATTCGATGTGGTTCGATGCTGACGAAAACCGATATCCACTATGGATCTCACGTAATAGCCTCTGTAAAGCTGGTTTCAATACAATTCAATGGCAGATTGATCGTGGAGGGGAAATTGGGTCAGGAGTCATAATTTCGTGATTTGCTTGGGCAGAGTTCAAACTTTTGGAGGGGCGCCGATCTCGGGACTGCGGGGTGCCCGCCTCCGTCGTGCGTCTGCCCCTTTTGGTGTGCCGTGATTGGCTCATTGCTTACTGAGATGGCGGGGCACCCCCTGGCGTAGCCTCCGTCTGCCGGAGGGCCGCATCTGCCAGACGCGAGGGGCCGACGGAATGGTGGTAGCAAATATTTGACAGCTCTATGGTAGGTAGACTATTCGTGATTAAGTAGGATCCATTGACTTGATGTGATGTCATTCCTGTAGTCTCGCACACGCGACAGCTGCAGGATGGACGGTCGAGGGCACGTGTAGATCAGATGAACTCTGCCGGCGTTGAGGGGAATGTCTTGGGGTTTCTGTTTTGGTGTCCAAGTATAATGTATGCATGTTGTATCAAGTCTATATAAGGCTGCTTGAACTGTACGCAAAGTGCTGCCTATCCATTGAATAGACAATGGTTTAACATACAGGTCTTCACATGAGGCATACCAGGGAAGGCACATCGATCGGAGCGGCCCGGTTGATGGCTTCCACGTGGGCCTCTCACTATGGGTCTTGTAGGTTCCCAAGATGAATAGTCACGTTCTCATGGGGAGCAAAATCGAAGAGGCGGATATGACCAAACACATCTTCTTGTTTTGGGGGAGAAGTCTGTAGTTTTCCTAGGTTCCGGAAGGCAATGTATACGTTAAGCAAGAGCGAACGGAGTTTCCGTTCCAAAGTTGAGTATCTGCTGCTCAAGGTAACACAACACCATAGAAGAATGCAGAGCTGAAGAGATGAACCTTCAACCAGTTAGGATAGACCTCGTGATCGGCTCTATACGGCGAGGACCACGAACTTGGGTTGGAGAAGGAGGAGAAAGTCAAAGAGGAGTCTTATCAGCGGTGGGTCTTCCCCACGACCGGGATGTGTCACCCGGGCCGCCTGTTTATCAATTACCCTGCAAAGCAAATGTGCGGGGACATTCCAGTCTCTGCCATCTCCCATCTGCCACCCATCCATCCATGGTTCAAACCCATGCGAGCCCATATCATGCCGATAAGACGGGGGGCTGGATCCTTAACCACTTATCGCCTCAGCATTAACGAGCTATCTTCAAGTCCGAGTCCAGCCCGAAGACCCCGGATTACAGACAGAACATAGACTAAGCTTGGTTCAACTACCATAGCGACTAAATTTCCCTTAATGGAACATGCCTCCCGATAGTAGCCTCATACATCTTGACGACTCATACATCTCTACGTACGGGAACAACACATCTCATTGACGCGTCTTGGATCATCCTTCACTGCGGAGCCTGAACCCTCCACTACAGAAACCCACCCTATCGCAGCAACGCCAGCCTCTACCCTCTGGGGCTTCTTGACGTCTCCCTTGTGGTGATGGACGATGCTCGATATGCCAAACGAGCACGCCAGGCCTGCGAGCCATGTCGGTACGGAGGATCCGTAGTTCTTGCTATTCATAAGACTCTAACAACAATGGTAGTCGCAAAAAGTCAAAGTGCCCAGGCGAGCGTCCTACATGCTCATATTGTGAGCGACTGGGACAACAATGCGTTTACAATGCGCCTGGCGGCGAGGTGCCAGACTCGCAACTCACAAAGCACAACAGAGAGATGGTTCGTTTTCCAGTCTAGGTTTGACTTGAGTATGCGACGGTGCTAATTTGAGGTCCGCGTCGTTAGGAAACCCGACTCAATAGTCTAGAGGATAAGATGGACCGCTTCATCCAGCATCTGAGGTTCGCCAACATTGTTCAGGCAGCACAGTAGCAAAAGCAACTCACGTTTCTAACTTGAAGTAGTCCTGTGTCACATCATACCCAACCATCCGTCGCGTCTCGCCATGTGCTCTCACCAAGACTCAGCGTATCTGCAGAGGAAGTAGGCCCAAAACCAGACTCAGCTCCGCCAGCATGGAGTCCTACGTATGTAAACGTCAATCATGCAATCAATTCCATCCTCATCCCAAATATCTGCTTATACTCGACAACCTAGAAGCCCATCAAGTGCCGCCGAGGCGCAGTTGATGGACACAGGGCGTCGCTACCTCTTATGGTTCCACGCCCAGCCCATCACCCTATTCGCTGAGGAGACCTTTCTGCATTCTCTCGCCTCGCGAGATCCAGAGCTGATCTTATCCCTCCAAGCCTTGGTCTTACGATGTCCGCCAGGATCCCTCACGACCCAGATCAAACAGCAGGTGAACGACCTCGCAAGATCGGCCCGCCGCATGGTCATGGAGCGAGTCACGGAAGGGCGCGTCGAGCTGTCGACGTTGCAGTCCTTATGTCTCCTGAGCATGTTTGATTTCGCCAGTAAGCGTTCCGAAAAGGAGCCACCACTTCATCATCATCACCTAGCTGACATGCCCTCGTAGCTGGTAACATTATGCAGTCCGGGCTCAGCATCACCACGGCGAGCCACCTCGCACACAGCATCCCACCAACAAACAACCCTAACAACGCTCAAGAAAGGAACTACTGCCTAAGGACAATCATCGTCCTCCAACATCTACAGGGCTGTATAATGCCCGCCCCGCGGCTCATGGGCGCCCTCCCAGGCTCCTCCACCAACAGTGGCTCCCACGTCCTTGGGCTCACGGCATACTGCGGGATCCCAGAGTATAACCTCGACGACAACCCGGACAAGAATATCTCTACCGTCGCCTCCGACTTCTGCGTCGTCTGGAGAATGGTCCGTGTCTACGCCTCCTCCAAGGTCAGCCCCGACGCCCCCCCGCCCTGGGACTCTCGCTCCGACTACTCCATGGTGCTGCAGAGCCACCACGACATTGACTGCCGGGCGCCGCAGAGGTTCCGCTTCGCAACGAACCGTATCGATCAGCAGAGTCCTGAGTCTCTACAGGCGCAGCGGCAGTATTGGATTCCCTTCCTCTTCAGCCAGTTCGTCCACGAGACTATCCCGTGTCTCCTGAACCACCCTTTCCTGCTGTCCATGCGCCTGCGGCATTTCCGACACACCATACCCGTACATTTCATCCAGCAGTCTTTTGAGAGTATGAATCGGACTGCCGGCTGGATCATCTTCTTCTTGGACGTGATTGAGAAGAAGTCGCTGCCGGTGATGGACCCGGTCATGGCGCACTGCGTCGTCATCGTGGCGACGATTCATCTACAGCATAGTTTCGTCCATGATCAGGTACTCAGGAGCAGAGCAAAGTCAGGCTTCGAAAAGTGTATGAACTTTTTACGAAAAACAGGAGCCGTCTGGCCAAGCGTCGCCAACATGGTACGTCGCCCTTTGCCCTTGTCCAATTTACACTCTCAAACTCTTTATAGACGGAACTAACCATCTCCCAGGCAAGCAACCTCCGACGCCTCCAAGACAGCGTCGTAATGAAATCACCCCCTGATCGCGGCGACAACACGTCCCAAAACCGCTCATTCTCCATCAATACCCAACTCCTCTGGGACCTCCTCATCTACGACCGCGCCTGTCGCCCCGACGCAGGCTGGGACCAGTCCATGTTCGGCGCCACCCTCCGCTCCGACGCCCGCGAGCTCTCCACCGAGACGGGCGCCGCTGAATTTGACCTCGTCGGCTCAGCCGGCATCTCGGGCCACAAGGCTGTGCCCAACGACGTGGGCGTGTACGCTCCCAATGACGACATTGCGCCTGTGTCGATTGCGGAACAGGCCCCAACATCGTCGCACCTGGTCGGGCAGGGGTTGGGTGATATGGGGCCGTCGTTTGAGGATATCTTTTTCGAGGGCGTAGGACCGTTTGGGGATCAGTCGAATCGTTTTATTGAGGCGAATGATTACGGGAGAGCGATTGATGATTGGTTGAATCTTGAGAATTAGCACATTATTATGGCAAAAAGCTGTAAAGCAAGAACGACTCTGTTTCCATCCATAGTCCATCACAAGGTCTTTGTGCCCGTTAGATGATCTCTTAGTGTGATCCTTGGTTGCTCCCAGTTCCATTCAAAACATCTATATCGGCCTCAACATCGTTCTTGTGGCGATTCCAGAATGCCTTCATCTCCTGATGATTGGCCCAAGCATTATTACCAAAGGCTTAGGAATGAAACCGGTCTGAATGTGAGATCACCTCACAGGCAGCACAATTTGAAGTGATTATTTTAATTAATACGCTAGAGAAGTTGCTAATTGTCGTAATGGCTTTAACTATCCATAGCCTTACTACACGTTACGTAACCTCGGTTATATAATTACCGAGGCCTACTTCGCTTATACCCTTTATGTTAGAGCGTACTTTGTACTTATTTTCTATTTTTAATAGATTATCCGTTCTCTTATATACGTTAATACTCTTATTATAACTATACGATAGTTATAAGCTTAGCTCTAACTTAGACCCCTATATACCTCTATTAAAAAGTTATTTTTTAAGGACCACGGCTTATTATATCTTTTTTATAATATTATTTACTCCTATTATATTTATTAAACTTAATTTTAAATAAAATAATATTTTTTAAAAAGACTACTAATACTCCTAAGTAAAAACTTAATTACTAGCGAGACTAGCTAAAGTAGTACCTCGCTCTCTATATTAAAGCTCGATCAAAGGACGTCTAGGATTTTTTAAACCTAGATAACCTTACTTTTTTATTAAACTTTTTACTTTTTATTAAATTTATTTTTTTAATTAAAGAGTATATTAAAATATAAAATATTATTTAAAATTAAGTATATAAAGCGGCTTTTAGTAAATATTAACGACGTTTTAAAGAGTTTATTTAATAAGAGTAAGAGGTAAAAAGCGAGGTTATAATCGAACTTAAAAGCGACCTTATTAAGTAACTAGTTGCTCTAACGAAGTTAAAAGTTATAATAGCGAATTAGGTATACCTTATTAAGGAATACGCCTCCTTTACTTAGTAAATAGTATTTAAAACGATCTTTTATATAAAAAAAGAGAGATTATATAAGTTAATAAATCGCTAGATCTTTTTTATAATTACTTAAGATATTTTAAAAGATACGAAAGAAGAACTTATTAATTCCTTAGATTACTCTTTTTATATTATAATCCGGGTTTTTAAACGAAAGTATATACTAAGCGACTCTAGCTTATTTATAATTATACGGGAGGAGTTTAATATAGTTATAAATAGGACGAACTTTAGTATTAGCTTATTAACTTAAATTAAGGATTTTTTTTTAACTTATTATTAAGTAAAGTAGCTTAAGCTACTCGAAGTTTAAAGGACCCTCGTTTTTAAAACCTTTTTTTATATAACTTTACGTCGCTTTGTTCTAAACTAGTCTAATTAGGAGCTTATTAATATTATTAAGCTAGAATAAAAAGAGGAAGCTATTCTTAATATTAAGTATTATACTAAGATTTTTAATAACCTTTTATATAAAGAAATAGTATATAATAAGAATTATAAACGACCCTTAGTAATATTTATAATACTAATAAGTTACTCGGATTTTTTTAATTAAAAAGAAGCGACTCTTAATTTATTTACGAACTACTTTTATAAGAGGAACTATTACTAAAAGCTAATAGAATATACGAAAGTAGAGTTCGCTCTAATTAGTAAGATAAAAATAGAATATATTTAGCTAGGTAGTAGTAAAGCTTAGAAAATAATTTTTTATTTAAATTATAAGAAGTATACTAATCTTCGGGCTAACCTTACTTAGAAAGGCTAGATTTATATAAAGCCCCTTATTAAATAGAATAATAATAATAAGAGTAGTTCTATAAAAATAACTAAATTTATTAAACTAAGTAATAAGAAGGATTTTAAAGTAATATACTTATTAAATATCGTAGCTATAATTATTAATATTAGTTTACTCTCTAAGCTAAGTACGGAGGTTAATAAAAATAGTAATCTTATAATCTTTTTTATACTTTTTATTAGCCTATACTTCCTTTCTAAGAGTATAGTTATAAATAACTATAGTACTATATATTTTATTAATAACTAATTATTCCTAGAGCCGGATTTTATTTAATAATATAATAGCTTAGAGAATATAAACTCTAGAACGGCCTTTTATTTTATAATTACTAAGAGAACGAGGGTTATATAACATGTCCTTATAGGACTAAAGGGGCCCGGGACTAAGTACTTTACCCTTTATAATATTAGTTTTATTAAGAACTTCTATATAAACGTCGTATTAAAAGCGCTTTTTTTAAAAGATTAGTATTTAGTACTTAGGCTTTAATTATACCTTTCGGTTTAGAAGCGAATTTAATAACGTTATTATTAAGTAGCTCGAGAAAAAGGTTAATTTAGTTTTTTTAAAATATAAGCCCTATTTATCCTATTCTCTCCCCCCGACGGAGCAATCCGCCGGGGCCGTACCGTGTATTATGTATTAAGGAAAACTGGGTATATTACGCTCTATACCTAATTACTAATTAAAATAGTAGTTAACTAACTCGACTGTTGTCTCCCTTTTATTAACTCCCGACCTTTTGCCGCTTTTAGCCGTTTAGAGGGCGAGCTATACCTACTCTAATATATATAAAACCTCCTAGTACTAGCCCGCATAGGTAGCTAGATCCCGTATTATATACTCCTTTTTATCGAGGGTTAGGGGACCCCTTATATATTCCTTTATATCTATAATATAGCCCGTATTAGAGGGATTTTTAGCTCTGTAGAGTATAATTTTTAAGCTAACGTCGATATAATAAATCTTAATATCTATACTAGCCCGGCTATTTATAGCGTTTATACTATTACTTAGCTAGATTTCGTATTATTAAAAAGTACTATACTACTTTTTAAGTATACTTATATTAGCTATAATAACTAGGGCGTTAAGGGGGCCTAAGAATTTATTAAGCCCTAGAGGGAGGGACTTATTAAGGGGTATTTTTAGAGAGTCTTAGCCCGCTAGTTACTAATTATATACTAAGAGAGTAGGTTCTTAACGAGGTAGTATTTTAATTAGCTAATCTCTTAACTAGTTATATAACTAGTTATCTAAGTAATAGTTTATATATTAATAAGTGCGTTTAATAAGTTTATTAAATAGGCCTATTTAGTAAATTTATTTAGTTTAAATAGAGCTTTAGGTAATATTAGAAGCGATAAGAATAAAAAGAATTTTTATAAGCTCTAAGTAGCTAGATATTAGCCCTTTTAGCCCTTTTTTTAAAAAACCTCTACGTTACTATTAAAGTTAGAACCTTTGTAGTTAAGGGCCGCTTCTAATTATTATAACCGACTATTATAGCTAATTATTACGGCCGACCTCTGCTATTAACCTTTCCGGCCGGTGCTGCCGTAGGGTAGCTTACTTATCCCGAATTAAATAGTAGTTTTTATATCGAAATTACTATATTACGTTAAGCGCGTGCTTAGGATATATTGCGCATATTATATAGTTAAAAAGTGTACTATATTGTGTAATTTCTTTTAAAAGCGTGATCCCGTTAAGGTCGATCTTTTGTGCTTATAAAGCCGGAAAAAAACTACTATATCCTATTCTCTACTTATAAGTTAGTCTCCGCTTATTAAAGTAGTTCTAATACGTAGTATATAACGCCTACGTTTTTTATACTAATTAAAAAACGACCGATTAGATATAGCCTAGCTATAGTACCTTAGATCTAGTTATTTTATATTAATAATACTTAAGAAGCTCGTATTAGCCGCTCGGGGGGTAAGGATTAAAGGACTAAGCTATTTAGAATACTAATACTATACGACTACTTATATAAAATAAGTAATCTTATAACGTACTTTAGAACGAAGAGTAACTCGACCTTATTATAAGATTTTATAAGACCTTTTTAACTACTTATTTATTTATAAATAAAATAAGTAGCTAATACTAATTAAAAACGAATATTTAAGTAGGATTTTTGTTTTTTTATAAGTTATAAAGACTTATAATATAGTATTTAGGGTTTTATACTTTTTTAAATAATAAGTACGTATATAAAAGAACGTAGCTATTTATAAGATTTAATAAAACGTAAAACGTATAGTAATTATAATTAATAATAAGACTCGTTTTTAAAAATAAATATAAGAACTAGGAATCGACCTAGAGACTACTTCTCTATATATAAAAGAACTAAATAGAAGAGGGGAACGAGCTAGTTAAGAGATTATTATTAAAGTAATTAGTATAATATTAGTAATTAGCTTATTAAATAAACTCTAAATAAAGGCTATATTAGCTATAGCTTATTTATATAATATTAGCCTTAGGTAATATATTAACTAGCTATTATTAGTTTAAACTAAAGAAGTTTAGTTCGTATATTATTTTAAGTAGTAATAATTAATAAATATACTAAAGCTTACTTATAATTTATATTTTTATTAAGAGTAGACGTACGTATACGGCTATAGAGCGTACTTTTTTAAAAGGGACTATGAGAAAGGAATTAATAAGAAATATTTTAAAATAGAGTAGAGGGGATATATTAAGTACTTTATAAGTTACGTACTAAATATTTATAACTTATATAAGATCTAGATCCCCTCGCTTTTAGAAGTTATTATTATTTAAAATATAACGTTTAATAAAATAGCTTTTTATTTAAGAAATAATACTAAATCCGTAATTCGTTTACCCAAGTCGAGGGCTATAGTAAGTAAGATTTAATAACTATTTATAATAATTAAACCTAAGCTCTTATTACTTAGGATTATAAATAAAAAAGAGGCCGTATTAATTAATAATAAAAAATAGCTATTACTACTTATACTTACTTTATAAAAAGTAAATAAGGCTATAAAAAAGCTTATTTTATTTTTAAATAAACGAAGTAGATAGCTATTTACTTTCGAAATAACCCTAAATTTTAAAAATCTAGAGTTAAATATAAACCTTACTTAGTTAACTAACTTAGTAAGCGAGGCTATAGGGGAAGTCGATCCTCTTATAAAGAGGATCGAAGACGTAATATACGTATAAATAGAAGCGAAAACTCCTTAGATTTCTTATAAAGAGGACCTTTTTACTTAACTAAACTCTAACGAGCCCCTTTAATAAGCGAGCTTATATTAAAAAATAAGAGTAATAAACGACTTAGTTAGTAATTTTAATATAGTTAGTATATATAGTTAAGATAATAAGTATATTAAATAAAACTAGAGGTTAAAGAACTAATTACTAGAGGTATTTATTTAAAACCCGAGTTAACGAGAGCGATTTAAATAATACTCTTTTTATACTTAGGTAAAAAGAGACTAGGACTTTTTTTTAATACGTATATACTTAATTAGTAAAAAGCGGTTAACGAGGTAACTTAGGGATATAGGACGTTATATTACTATATTTATACTATAATAATTAGAACGAAGTACGCTCCGCTAATTATATTTTAATCTAACCGAATTTATACAGATTAATTAATTACTTTTTTAAGAAAGTAAAAGGATATTTTTAAAATACTAGAACTTTTAAAAAGCTAATTCGTAGAGGTAGTACGGTTAAAAATTTAAAAACTAAAAGAAATAAAGATTTAAAAAGTAATTAATAGGGTATTAGTTATATTTAAGCTAATACTTTTTAAATAGGTATTTAATTATAAGCTTAATTATAATAATTACTTTAATTATTATAAAGCGAGAATTTATATTAGAGGGGACTTTTAGGAACGATACTCTTTAAAAAAGACCTACGTAGCGACGTTAATAACTAGGACATTTAGGGTAGTTATAGCTATTACTACCTAATTCGATTTAGAAGTTTATTAGTATAATATAATAAACGCCTTTTTAAACGTAGTTAAAAAGCTAGGCGACCTTTTTATTATTTACGAGCTTTTAAACGGTTTTTATTAGCTAAGTATATATATAGAGCTCGAGCGAGCTTTTTATAGCGCTTATAACGCTTTATTATTATAGTACGAGGAGCTAGTATTAACTCTTAAAGACCTAGGTCTTTTATTTATAAGCGAGGACCCTTATTTATTTTAAGATTTTATTAAATAAGTACTAGTTCTTTTTTATATAGACAAGATTTTTATTTTTTATTATAAAGATTACGTTTACGATACTAATTAAGTAACTAAGGGACTTAAAAAAAAGTACAAAATAAAAGACTAAGGGCTAGTTTTATAATATCTAAGTATAAGGGTTATTTATAATCGACCTAACTAAAAAATATACTTTATTTATAATTAGTATTTTAAAAAGGTAGTTAAGAAGTTCGACTTTATTAACTCTATTACTTTTATAACCTTATTATTAATAGTTCTAATCGAGAAAAACTTAGGAATTACGTCCTTAAGTAAGACTAAGTTTTTTTAAAAAAAGGTTAGTTTAATATTATATATAGCGATTATAATTCGGCCTAACGTCGCTTTTATATACGCCCTACTTTTTTAGTTCTTAACGAACCTATTTTATTAGTATTATTTTATTATAAATTAGGTTATATAATACTTTTTTTATATATAATATTTAGTAATTTATTTTAAGATTTCGGGGGGTAAATAAGTACTACTAATCGTAAGTAATACCTCGTTTATAGATAATAAAGAGACCTAAAGATCTTCATAAGGTTTTATAATCTCTTTTTTTAATAACCTTATTTAGTAAAAAGTAGCCCGTTAAAAGATAATAACTACGTTAATTATAGAAGCCGAGCTACTAAGCTTAGAATATATAGCTAAGGAGATACTCGCTCTTAAATACCTATTTAAAAATATTTTACTTAAGCTTAGTAACGTATAAAAAGTATACTATAATAATTATTAAATAATTAGATTCGTAATTAAGGAAAGGGAACGTATTTTAACTCGCTTATACTATATTAATATTTAGAATATATAGCTATAATAAGAGTACTTAAGAGGTTTATTTTAGGTAGTTTATATATTAATAAATAAGATACTAATTAATAGCCTTATAAAGAACTTTTTTAGAGCAAAGTTTAAATACTTCGTATTATTTTTAAATATAAAAAATATATAAGAAATAGTTATACTAAATAAAGGGACGGTTAAGAAGTAGTAAAACGGCCCAGGGGGCCCGGTTTTTAATTAAAAAACGTAGCTTATAGCTAGGGAGTATAAGTAGCTTTAGTAACCTCGTTAAGTTATTTAAGAAGAGGCTATTTACTTAAAATAGTAAGTATAAACTCGTTTAAAAAGGACTTAAACGCGGGCTATATATCTAGAGGGATATATAAGTTAATAAAAGTATTAATCCTAATTCGGATACTATTTATTTTTATAAATAAAATAGCTAATATTATTATAGTCTTAATAAGTTTTTTTAATAACGCCTTTAGTATAAAAAG
The DNA here is from genome assembly GCA_030869315.1 of Colletotrichum cuscutae. NCBI lineage: Eukaryota > Fungi > Ascomycota > Sordariomycetes > Glomerellales > Glomerellaceae > Colletotrichum > Colletotrichum cuscutae. The sequence continues at coordinate 308,570 of MPDP01000254.1, forward strand.
AGCGCTTATAAACGCCTCTTTTATTAGAGCTTTATTTATATAAACCCCCTTATTTTTATTCTTATTTAAGAGACCGTTATATTCGAGGGCCTTATATAATACTATTATTATACGAATTAAGGTTTATATATTAGTTTATAAATAAGAAATAGAACGAGGACGGCTTAGAATATACTTTATTAAGTATAAATAAGACTATATTAATAACTATAAACGCTACCGTTTTTTTTATTACTTCTTACTTAAAGTATAAAAACTTTATACCTAGGTCCCGTATATACTCCTTAAGAATAGGGGTATAACCTAACTTTTTATAAGTTTAGTAATATTAGTATTTATTATTAGTATACGAACCTAAGAGGTACGTACTATCCGAACGGTTATTAAGAGCGCTTTTAATATACCTAAAGTATTCGTAACTAAATAAGAGAAGTAAAAGTACTAGCTTATATTAAATTTTAATACTAAAAATAGTACTAAGAGAGTTTATTACTAAGAATTAGTTTTATAAATAATAATAAATAAAAAAGTATTATATATATAGTTAATTATTTTATACTCTCTAGGGGGAGGTAAAAGAGGGGGTTATAAACTCTCTTTATTTATACTATTCCCCTAAAAAAAAACTTCTTTTTTTTTTTTTTTTAAAAAAAAAAGAGCGAAAGAGGGGGCTATAAACCCTCCTCACTTTTATTACCTTCCTAAGTATTTCGTTCGGCCGTAAAGCCGTTACTTATTAAATAAAATAATTAGGTTAAAGCTAAATAAACGAGGTTATATTACTAATTAAAAATAAAATAAAAGAGATTATTTACTTATTACGGGCTCGTTAGGGGGGTTAGGGGAGCTATTACTTTTTTCTAAGGCCGTAGTTTTAAGCTTATGCTTTTTAGTTTCTTATATTATAATAATACGAGCGCGGTTTTTAGTCGTTCGTTTATAAATAGGTATTTAAATAAAACGATATTATTAGCTAAGATCTTTTTTTAATAATACGTACGCGTAAAAACGCGTACGTAGAAGCGAAAAGTAAGAGTATATATATATAGTAGTATTATAAGTATAAGTTAAAAAAAGAAAGAAAGTTTATACTATAGGTAGTAGTAAGGAATTTATATATTTACTACCCTTAACCCGTAGGTTAATTATTTAATTAATAAGAGGCCGCTTTTTAATTATACTTTTTATTAATAAAATAGCCTCGAGATTACTTATAATAACGAATATAAAAGTTAATTTACGGCTAATTTACTCTTTATTTATAACTCTATACGCAGACCGATTTACTTTATAATTCTTTTTATAAATAAACTTTTATATATTAATAAGTAGTTTTCTATTTTGAGCGGACCTTTTTACGATAATACGGGTAGTTAAGTACGCTTTTTCTAAACGTGATTTCGTTTAGGGGGGTATATCGTAATAGCTTTAACTATCTATAGCCTTACCGCACGTTATATAACCTCGGTTATATAATTACCGAGGCCTACTTTGCTTATACTTTTTATATTAGAGCGTGCTTCGTGCCTATTCTCTATTTCTAATAGATTATCTATTCTCTTATATACGTTAATACCCCTATTATGACTATACGACACTAATTAATTTGTCTCCTTGCGCACCTAAAATCAAGGCCTTAACTAAACTCGCGAAGTACTTAATAATAAACGAAACGCTAGTCTATAATATGACGTCTACTGCTCTCTATCGATGCTTACCAAGCTAATCCCTTAATTTGCCCCTGCCCAGCCCCATAATCAAGACTCTGACAAAACGACACATCTTCCTCCGTCTTGTTAGAGGCATTATGCTTGGGCGTCGCTGGCTAAATCTCGCCGCCCTCCTTATCTTCTTGCTCCTTGTGCCGCATCATAAGGTTCCGCGTAATCTCTTGGAAGAAGAGCGGTCCCTTTTCTACGCGCGGGTGGAGCTCCCCGTTCATGAAAACGCCCGCGTTCAAATTCTTTTGCGCGCCGTCGCAGAGGTCTTTGTCTTCGCGTAGAACCTGCTTGAAGAAGTCCGAGATGTAGTTGAAGGCTTCGTCGGTGGCTTTGTTGTGGCGGTAGACTTCGTATTCCATCTTGGATTGGGTTGATGAGACCGGGACGCAGCGTTGAATGTACATGAAGTCTGGGCTATGTAGACAAAATTGTTAGCCAGCATTCTTATGTGCTTTGAAACCTTGTGAGTCGAGGGGGAGGGATTCTTACGTGACAGTCATGGATGCGTTAGGGTAGAGGTAGCAGCTGTGAATGCCCAGACCAGGAACGGTCTCCTTGTCGACGTTCCAGTGCTGAATCCAGTTTCCTTGCGTTTCGACCCAGTACCTTGTCAAGTCAGTGGTAGCAGCCACTGCAGGGTGACCAGTCTGGCAATGATAACACTACATTTTGATACCACAGTCAGCCTCAAGATCCAGAGAACACCCAAGCTCTCACAGCTCAAGGATAAAATTTGCAAACGTACCTCGTTGTAGTTATCCGCAAGCGTCTTCCAGTTGTAATCACCCAGCATGTCCCACGTGTGATCAAAGTGGTAGTCATCCAAATTAAACCCCTCCAACCGCGGCTGCGTATCCACCTCGGCGAAGAACTCCTCCCACGGTACCGACGGCTTCTCCGCGCCATCCAGATTCACCCAGATGAAACCGAGCTGATCTACATGTACATGGACCTTGAACAGACTGTTCTTGCTTTTATCGAACGAGGGCAGCTCCTGGTACTTGGGCGCCTTGGCCAGCTTGCCGTCGAACCCATACGACCATGCTGATATACAGGGTAAGCATTGCACATTCTGACCGATAGAATCTTGCTGAATAAAGTAACTTACCGTGATAGTTGCAAGCAAGCACAATCATATGTCCGCTGTCCTTCTCCACCAGGGGGTACGCGCGGTGCCGGCAAATGTTGTGGTGGCCCCTGATCTCGCCCTTGCGGTCCTTGACGAGAAAGAAGTTGAATCCCGCCTGTGTAATCTGCACAAAGTCACCCGCCTCGACGAAGCGCGCCTTGTGAGAGACGAGCATCCACCGTTTAGAGAAGATGGCTCGCCTCTCTAGCTCGTACATGGCTGGAGAGCGGTACCATATCGCGGGCAGAGCACGGACGGCCTTTGGCTCGTTGGGTTCCGTTGCAGCGGAAGGTTTGCTGAGGCCGAACCAGCTCATGTTTGCAAAGATACGCTGAGATACAAGATAGAGAGATTTTGATATAAGTCTAGTTCAAAAGACTTTGTTGAATAAGCTCCAAAGTATGACAAGCAGTTGGACTGACAAAATGCGAAAAGAAATCTCGTCTTTAGCTCACGATTATACTAGCTTGCGGAAGATGTTGCAATATTCACTATTTGTAACAGTATACACAATCCCTGTTCATGATAACGACTCCGCAGTCCGGAGTCTACTCCATCGCTGTGAGGTATGCAATGGGAATCATCCCTTCGAACGTCGGAGTACGGAACCGAGAAAGTGGGGACGGACCGGGCCTCCGGGTCCATCTAATCGGGTGGATTACCCCGATCCAGGAGATAAACGTCCTTGTCCGCCTCCGTGGCGTCCCTATCTTGAGCCATTGAGAAACTCTACGCCTATCGGTTTGTTATGGTTGTCTCACATTCGATCTGCTCAGAGGATATGGAGGTTTGATGTTGCAATGGGAACGACGCCCGTACAATTTGTTCTTATCTGCACTCCGCGCATCACACGGGCCGTCTCCGATCACTCTAATCACGCGCAGCCATCTCTGGCCCTGCTTGTCCACATCATGCAATGACAGTCTCTGGACTTATCAAAATACCTTACCTGCATTAAACTTTGACTTGTGACACTACATCAATGGCATATCAAACTTATCTCTACACTTTCTGATCTTGATTCTAAGACTACCACAATCTGGCACCTGCAATATCAATCCCCCTTGCAAACTTGATCAAAATCCAATGTGACACCTAGCAAAGGCTCATGACCTTACAATGACGGCGAATGGTAAAGTAGAATCGAATGCCAATGGCAGCACACATCACACCGTCAATGGTGTCAATGGCCGTCTGAATGGCAGTTATTTGGCGGCAGAGGCACCACACAGCACAAATGAGACCTCATCACATGTCCATATCAACGGCACCTCTAACCGTGTCAACGGTAGCTACGTTGATCAATTTGACAATGACACTCCCAAAAAAGATCGCCAGCGGCTTCGTGTAACCATCATAGGTGCTGGGTGAGTAGACAGACCCATGGAATATGAGAGAGAATCTTGGCTTATGGAATTGTGACAGAGTATCCGGGATCTCGATGGGTGAGTCTTGATGATTCTCATTGGCTACTGTCGATCCCGTGGCTGACTGCTCTAAACCACAGCCTACAAACTTCAAAAGCATCTCAAAGACTATGTCGAGATACATATCCTTGAAAAGTCACCAGAACTTGGCGGGACTTGGTTCGAGAACAAATACCCAGGTTGGTACCCGCTTGATATGACCTGCAAAGATGACTTCGCTCACTTTCCATAGGCTGCGCATGCGATGTTCCAAGTCACTGCTATCAGTTCAGCTTCGCGCCAAATCCCGACTGGTCACGGTTGTAAGCATGGCATGTCTTCGAGCAAGCAGCATCCGGTAAACTGATTTTATCACGCAGCTATGCTTCATCTCAGGAGATTCAGGCTTATCTTGACGGTGTAGCACGCCATTTCGATCTGCGCAAGTTCATCAAATTCAACACAACAGTGACCAAAGTAGAGTGGTCGGAAGATTCCGGCACATGGTCTGTAAACACCGCGGATGGATCAACGCTCGTATCCGAGATTCTCGTCAACGCCAGCGGCATTCTCAACAACTTCCAAATGCCAAATATTGAGGGATTCGAGAATTTTGCCGGCCCTGTGCTTCACACAGCCAACTGGGATTCGTCCGTAAACCTGAGCGGTCAACGAGTCGGCGTTATCGGGGCGGGCGCGAGTTCCGTTCAACTGCTCCCCGAGATCCAAACAGAAGCTCGCAAAATCAGTGTCTTCATCCGAACACCGTCGTGGATATCTCCGCCGGTAGCCCTGCCAGAGGCCAATCGTCCCGGACACACATACGGCATAGACGAAAAGGAAGCGTTCAGAGAAGATGAGAAGGAGTATCTCGAAACCAGGAAAGGTCTAGAATCGCAGTTCAACGGAATGTTCCAGGCTTTTTTCAAGGCGAATCCAGAGCAGAGAACTATGCGCCAGCGGTTCGAGACGAGAATGAGGAGTCTCATCCAAGACAAGACTTTGCAAGACCAGCTCGTCCCAAAGTTCGAAGCGGGATGTCGACGGATCAACCCAGGGGAGAGGTATCTACTGACACTACAGGAGCCCAATGTCGAGCCGGTGTTTGACGGAATTGAGAGAATCACATCCAGCGGTATCGTCGCGGGTGGTGTTGAGTACCCTGCCGATGTTTTGATCGCTGCGACAGGCTTCAACACCTCGTTCCGACCTCGTTTCCCGATTCTTGGCCGCAACGGCGTCAACTTGCAAGATCTGTGGGCTGATGAGCCAACATCATATTGCGGGACCGGGGTCTCTGGGTTCCCCAATTACATGGTCTTCCTAGGCCCCAACACACCAATTTCAAACGGAAGCCTCATGGGTACGTCGTCTTTTGAGTAGATGTCATTGTTGTTGAGCGACGACTAAGTAGGTCCTTCCAGGCCCCATCGAGGCGACGGGAGATTACTTTATCAGAATCCTCTCAAAGGTCATCAGACAGCGCGTCAAATCCTTTGACGTAAGACAAGAAGCGCAAAGCGACTTTGATAAGCATACTCAAGAGTTCATGAAGAACATGGTGTGGACGGGCACATGTCGCAGTTGGTGTAAGTAAACAACAACCTCCGAGCACCAACCGCGCTCTCAACTTGAGAAAATCGCAATCACTGACAGTGTGTACAAATAGTCAAGAAGGGCGTCACAGGAAAGGTCAGCGCCCTCTGGCCAGGAAGTTCCCTTCACTACATGCAATGCTTGGCTGAGGACCGGTGGGAAGACTACGACTGGCGCTACGACGGGGAAAGGTACTCGTACTGGCGCGAGGGCTTCTCCTGGATCGAGCAGCCCGAGAAGGATCCACTCGGTATCGACCAGCGGGAGTATGCGACGTCCATGACTACCATCCCCCACAGGGCTTCTGATCTCAGCTTCTACCTGCAGAAGGCCGAGTCTCTCCCGCCAGGAGCGGTTGCGTTTGTCCCTCAGGCTCACGAACAGAAGCAGTATGTTGAAGAGGACGTGAAGATAGTGAATAATTTGGAGGGGTCTGGAAAGAAGGATGTCTCAGATGTCGTCAAAGATCAGACTTGTGCGTCTGCTCAGAGTATTCAGAACATCGAAGCTCTTAGACCGAGTGTTATGGTCCCGGTCTAAGAGGCAGGCGGTTATAGATGATTCCTTATATTTGCAGCTTCCTTGCGACCGCGATCGGACTCTGTTAGCATAGAATTGTTGGAAATACTAGAAATTAGAGGAATGATTCTAAAGCATCTAGCAACAGCTGTGACGACCAAGTATTTTATGGATATAAAGTAATGCCCAACACTAGAGGAGATCTACAACAAGAAGATATCTAGGAGAAGAAGGCTCACCACCGAGGGGTAAGCTGTGAAGCGTCAGGGGAATTCAGGGCGAGTAGTTCCTGTGGACATGGCCAGTGTAGTCAAATCTTTGATTCAAGGGCTCGATTTTGTTCCGTGTGTCTGTGAGTTTTACCAAAGGTAGAAAGGGTAAACGAGATTGGTCGTCGGATGCTCGCCCATGTTAGCAAGAACATTTTCAAATTCCATAATTTGCTTACAGGAATTCCGTTGCCTAATCCGGCTCAAGAGAATCAAGAGGATGTATCGCGGTATTAAACAGCCACGCAGAAGTCTCAGGGCTCAATGAAGAATAAATCGAATTAAGCCCTCCAATTTTTGAACCCTAATTCAACTACTATTAGGTATGATTCTAACCAAGGCGGCGATTATGTACTACTCAACTCGTGGAATTGGTGTTTTCCACGTACTAGGAACCAAATCACGTCTTACACGCCCAAGAGCCCCCCCATTGGAGTTTATATCTTCACCCCCAGCCAATCATCCCAGTCTTACCCCAGACTTGCCAACCTCGCCAGCAATTCACCCACTTATTTGTTTATGTTTTCTGCCTTTGCTGGTTGCTCGGGCGGTTCTCGATATCGATTACACAGTATTAATAGACAGTATCGATGGATGCTCTCACTGTCTCGATAGGTTTTCACCCACTTACAATTGATCATGTCCTAGCTTCACCAAAATCAAACCACATGAAGTTCAACGTCGTACCTAGCTGAACAGAGTCTCACGTTCAAATTCATACATCATTGTCTGGACCGGAACGCGGTCCGGACGTGTGTCATTGTGCAGGACGAAAGTCAAAGTGGGGACGGGCCGGTATCTCCGTGGCCCACGGGGACGATGAACCGCATTTCAAGGTGTTCCCACTCCACCACCATCCATCCCCTCCAAACCCCTCCATTCCCCCGCCTTTTGTCTCGACAGACGAGACGAGTTATGGCCTGGCTTGCTCCCACCGATAGCGGGCAATAAAATGGCAAGCAAAGAAACTTGCCGAATCAAGCAATTCTTCCCTGCCCTTTCGCCCTAGAGTTGACATATCACCTAGAATACATATCTCGTCTTGCAATACATACCTACATGCTCCAAAACAGACAGACCCTGTAAAGAATAGAAGCTTGGTCCCTCCTCTCCCCTCTTAGTCCACCTGAAATCATCCGTCCAAGCGCCATCTCTCCCGTTTTGACTAACACTCATTCCGCACTTCACGAGGCTCTCAAGGCAAGCCATGGCTTCATCAATGGAAGTAGAATGCTACCTCCTCTCATCCAACCCAGACGCCCCGAACAGCCCCCTCCCCGTAATCCACTATAGAAACGTCCTCCCGGAGCCCCGGAACGAGGAGTCGGTGACGGAGTTCCTGACCCGGAACCGGTGGGAGAAGAGGGTGAGTCTGTCATGATCGCATCACAATGTGTAGCCTAGACCTCAACTCTCCCTTTCCGCCACCCTTCTCTTTTTCAAGATCTCTCATCACCGTCACGATACGTGCCTCATATATCTAGTGAGAGTAAACCATCCATTCTCAACTGACACTTCCGCTTCCCCGGCAAAAGGGTACATGGGGCCACATCCCCATCCGCCACTTCCACCCAAACAGCCACGAGTGCTACGGTAAGTCCAACTAAACTCATCACCCCAACCAATTATTTTCCATTCCCTCCCATACCACATCGACTTGACATCGAGCCGCGAAGGAGGAAGCTCTAGACAAGTATCTGACCATCACAAAGGCATCTTCAGCGGCTACTCAACGCTGCTAATCGGCAAAATCAACGAAGGCACAGGGCAAGAAATCTCCGTATCGACAGGCGACGTCATCGTCCTCCCCGCGGGCACGGCACATTCTTGTCTCGAGAGCTCGGAAGATTATCGATATATCGGCGTCTATCCCGAGGTCTGTCTACTTACTTCTGTCCACGCCACCCCTATCTACCTATCCTTCTCTTAACACATCCTCCGTCTTAATCATTCTATCCTGCTCCATTTTCTTTCTCCATGGGGATAGACCAACTACCTCTAGCTTCATCTCATCTTCTCCCTAGCCACAGGAGACAAACGTGCACGGCATCTAGCTTACACTATACACATAATCTAGGGTTGTCCAAGATGGGTGAATGAGATGGGCAAAAAGCCAGCCGGTACTTTCAGCCCCGTCATCAGAGATGTAGGCATGCCGGAACGGGATCCAGTATACGGAGTAGATGGGCCGTTGATGAGACTCTGGCATCGGAATGTGCTAGCAAAGTTGTAAAGAGTGGCGATGGAGATAGGATTCATTTGTGACGATACACATGATATACATCACTCACGAGGAACGTCACGTAACTTGGTGGGAAGGCTAATCATTCATCCATATGTGAGCATGCCGTGATAGTTGGTATGATGCTACCCACGCCTCAATCTAAACCTCTGCAATCCTTCTAATCTTCATGCGTCTTTCCTCATCCCACTTCGTACAAATACATGGACAGGTACCCTAATGATACTAAGGGGGCTCGTCTCAACCCTTAGCCCCCGATTACACACATTACGCAACAACAAGAATTTGATAATACAGCAGAGTAGGGGGTTGTGTACTCAGAAAAGTGGTAAAGCGTTTCAAGGTCGGTCATCTGCATCGTCACAAGCTTCAGGTTAGAATCCGCAGGCAGCGAACATAACTAAGCGTTAACTCGTGAGGTGTGTGTGTGGTACTGAAGAAGAAACAGGAACTGGGAAAAGAGTAAAAGAAAAAAAGAAAAAAAGACATTAGGAAATATTCCTTTGCGAGAGTCGCCCCTCGTATGCGTATGATGCATGCCAATGCAGTCGTCATCGTTTCCCAAATGCCATGTTCGTGATCCTTTCCTTCGCCGATAGGAAACAGTGCAAAAGAAAAAAAAGAAAAAGAAATCCTGGCTTCCTGTTTTATACGCCTTTGCACTCCGCGTCTCCATGCTATCCAACTGTGGTATCATTTGCCTGGTGGCATGGCCAGGTCAATTACGATCAAATGTTGTGCGCCCAAACGTTAGCAGCACAGGGTTCACAGCGTAGAGCCGTTTGCTCGAATTCACCATAGTCCGATTAAGAGCTCCCTTTACTGAGTAGTGGCAAGCTTCTGGAGAGCTAGCAAGACACCTAGTCACAATTAATACTTGAGTACGAAATTGGGCAGAGGAACAATCAACTTACCGCTCACACCTTGTGTCAATGTCGCACCAGCCTCAGTGTTGCGGCTGTGTAAGCTGACAGTTACAACATCCTCGACAACCTTGTCTTCTCCAAGGGCGTTGGCCCACTTGAACACCTTTTCATCCTCACGCCCGTCACCAACAACCATGAGGAAGTCAACGGGGCTCTTGTGTTCCGAGTCAGGGGCCATGTGGACGCGGAGATCATCGAAGATCTTCTCTGCCGCGGTGCTCTTGGTCCAGTCAATGGGCTCAACGACAATGGAGCCATCGAGAGGAATGGCGTGGACACGCTGTGCCTCGCATGCATCGTTGACATGACTGGCACAGTCTCCAGCCTGGCGGGCCGCGGACTCGTAATCCTCGGCGCTCTTGTAGTGGAAGATCAAGCTGCAGCGTCGCTCTTCGATTTCGGCACCGGGGGTACGCTCGAGGAAGTAAGTCATGATGGACTTGACGGACTCTTTCCAGCTGGAAATCTGCTCTCTGTCGGCCATCTCCTGCCAGGTGTTCTTGCCGCAGTCCTTGAGGAAGCAGCCGTTCTCGGCAATGAGACCGAGGTTGGGTACGCGGCGGAATAATCGGTCGAGCTCTTCGGGGCGGCGGCCGGACATGATATAGACGGTGTTGCGCTCGTCGAGCAGAAGCTCGTTCAAGACATCCAGGGTACGCTGCTCCAATTAGACTTGTTAATAAAGCAGAGGTTCTTGAAAAGATTCTTACCTGAGGGCTGACAGGGATGATTTGGTTCATCGGGCCCCAACTAACCAAAGTGCCTTCGTAGTCGAGGATAAAGAGGCGTCGATTACTGCGAGAGTATCGCTGAGCCAGAGTGTTGATGTTGAGACGCGGGACCGAAGTTTGGTCGTGCTTGTGCTGCTCGTCGTATACGCGATCGAGGCGGGACAAGAATTCGCTGAACCAGTGCGATCCGGTGTGGTGCATGACGGCCGAGTAAAGCGCAGTCCAGCGGCGTTCCTTTTCTTCGTCGCCCATCTCGAGTGCTGTCTTGATCGCGTCGGCGCATTGGCGGTAGTCCCAGGGGTTGACCGAAAGCTCGTTGCCGCCAAATAGCGACGATGTACCAGTGAATTCGGACAGAATTAGCGAGCCATGCTTCTTCTCGGAGAAGACCTCGCCATCTTGGCAGAAGAGATACTCGTGCGATGTCAAGTTCATGCCCTCGCGCTGGCTCGTGATCATCAGCGCATCGGCCATGGTCAACAGGGCAAGGTACTGGGGGTAGTCGATATCCTGCTTCAAGTAGACGACGGGTTGGTAGGCCAGGTTGGCCCAGGAGGAGTTGACTCGGGTGACAATGTCGCTAACAGTCGCATCCAAATCAGACTTTTCGCTACCGGAGAGGGCGACTTGGATAAGGACAATCTTGTCGCGCCATTCGGGATTCTTGTTCAGGAACAGCTCGTAGGAAAGAAGCTTCTGGCGAACGCCGCGAACGTGGTCGAGCTTGTCGCGAGCTACAATGAGCTTCTTGCCCTGGTAGCGCTCCTTCATAATCTCGACCCATCTCTTCACATCGTTGTCGCCGCGGTGTTCGCTAAGGTTGACAGGATCAATGCCGATGGGCAAGTTAACCACGTCGACAAAACGATCCTCCAACTGCAGTCCATCAGTGGTTGCTTCGACACTCAGCAGCCTGCTGCAGGTCTGCAAAAAGTGACGGGTGTACTCGTGGATCTGGAAGCCAATGAGGTTGGCACCCAGCATGCCCTCGAGAAGCTGCTTGCGCACGGCCAAGCATCTGAAAACTTCGGAAGAGGGGAAGGCAACGTGCAGGAAGAAGCCAATCTTGGCGTCGGGCAGCTTCTTGCGCACCATGCCGGGAACGAGCAGCAGGTGGTAGTCGTGTACCCAGATAACGTCGCCGCGCTTCCAGTTCTTAACAATCTTGTCGGCAAAGGCCTGGTTGACGTTGACGTAGTACTTCCATGAGTGATCCTCGAAGGCCTTGCTCTTGGGGTTGTCGGGGATCTGGTAGTGGAAGACGGGCCAGAGAATCTGCTTGCAAAAGTGCGAGTAGTGGCCGTCAAAGTTCTTGTCGGAGCAGAAGACGGTCAGCATGTCGTGCTCGGTGGCGAGCCTGTCCTCGATGTCCTGCTTCTGCTGGGTACCCTCGAGGGCGTCGGTGGGCATGCCGAGGGTGCCAACCCAAGTGTATTCTCCAAGCTTGCCAGCGCGGGCAGCGGCCTCGGCGGCGTTGCGCAAACCACCGTTGCCCTGGTCGGCGTTCATAACGCGCCAGTTGGCGTGGGAAAAGACCCGGTCATGGCTGTCGCTTCTAACGAGCGGCCGAGGCTGGGTGATGCCCTGACGACCAAGTTCTCTGGCCTTCTCGAGGGTGCGACTATGCTCGGCAATGAAGGCAGGCGGGGGCGAGCTCGCGCGGGACTTGGGCTGGGTGGCTCTAGCACCCCACTTGGGAGAACCTTTGTCGATTGGCGCACCACGCTTGCGCTCTTCGTCGGGGAATATACGGAAACCGTCCTCGTTCGTAAAGGGATCTTTCGGGACAACGTCTTCGGTCGGGGTGATGGGAGGTGTAATGTCGCGGATCTGGTTGAAGAGACTGGGTTGGCTGTCGCCTTCGGTTCGCTGGGACTTTTCGGACTTTTTGGCGCGGCGCAAAGGATCGCCACGTTGAGGCGTTCCGGGGAGGGCGAAGTGGACGGTTTTAGGGAGAAATCTGGACGTTGGCAAATTAGTTCCCGATCTTGCATGACAAGGCGATCAAGAATGAAGCCTAGCAGCCGGTGGGCGTCTTGGATGGTCGCATGAGAAGTATCTGCGCAGAGGGGGGTATCCTGGCAGATACTTCGTTGACGTTGATGTGACGGAAAGGCAAGCAAAGCAGACATATCATAATCTTGAGACGGAGGAGAGCTTACAATGATGCGATAAATACCGTCATGTTGGGCAATCTGGCTAGTGGCTAGCCGTCTGTGTCGTGTGAAAGTGGGAAAAGGCCTCGGGGAGGTAGATGGTCCGGTTTGGAAGAGGCCGCCGAGTGATGGCAAGGGATGGAGGTTGAATAGAAGTTGACGTGGAGGTCGAGACGGAGGAGACGGGTAGCTACTAGCAGCTTTTCGTAGGGCAGAACATGTGGGAAGAGTCGAAGTGGTGTGTGGTTGGAAAGATCAAGTTGATGTGTTCTGGGTTGAGAGGTTTCTCCGTTGTCAAGGCGAGGGAGAGGAACCGAAGGCGAGGTGACGTTGTTCGTTTGTAACAAAGTACCTCTTGCTGAGAAAAAGCCCCTACAAAAGGACGGGATGGTGGATGAACAGATGGAGGGGTGTGTGTTTGTGGCTGGGGTAAAATGTGGGAGAGCAGTGAGAGGTGATTGGATTGATGCTTGTCTCAGACACAGCCGTAGGTGAAATGTGAGTGAGGATTCCTTTAGGTCAGGTAAGAAAAGTGAGGATGTAAAGGACTGGAAGATGAGGCGAGGGAGAATTTGAAAATAAAGAGCTGCCGGGAGCTGTGCAATTGTAGTTGTTGCTGTGGCTGCTGCTGCTGCTGCTGCTGCTGCTGCTGCTGCTGCTGCTTGCTGTGTTGCTGGGAGCTGCGCAAAATGTACCGTCAGCTTTGAGCTTTTTTATTTTCTTGGTTAATCAAGTGCTGGTCCTTGTCCCCGGACCAGCCAGAGCCTGAGCCTTGCGTAATGTAAAATAGCACTGGCTGACACTGGGCTGGGCGGAGGCGCATGCGTCAGGGAAAACACAGAAACGGTTGGGCCAGTGAGCGATGCAGCTGCGAGGAATCGATCGGGGTGGGTGGAGGGGGAAAAGGGAACAGTGGAAACAGAAGAAGTGAGGATAATATGAATGGTACGGAGAGTGTTGTTTGTGTGTCTACTCTGGTGTGTCTGTACAGAGTATCGTGAAGCGTTTGTCTTGTGTTCTTCTTCTTTCTTCTCCACGATGTTTCGGCATGCAACGTTTTCTCGAGAATATTCCAAAGTGGGGTGGGAATGCCGCTCTCTCGGTCTTTTTTTCTCAAACTTTTTTCTTCTCTCACCCTCAACCCTGGGCGAAAAAAGTCACGATGAGAGGGTGGGATTGGACGGGATGGGATGGGACAGGACAGGACGGGGATTGTACTCTAGTGCGAGTTTAAGGTGAGGGTGAAGTGGATGTGGTGTGGGCGTGGTGGATGTTGAAATTTGACTGGACTGTCACTGACCGGGAGAGCTGCAAGTGTGAAAATGTGGATGGAGCAGCGGGATTGGCCCGGAGGGAATTGGACGGACTCGACTGGGGTGAAGGCTGATGATGATGGGCTGGTGGATGGTCCAGGGGTGTGGAAGCTCACGGGATGGATTGCAACTGCAAGAGCCTGGAGAGCACGGGAAGTGGAATTGTGAGGATGAAATGATGAAAACCGTCTCCTTGCTGTGTACATACTAAAGGCATGGGCTGGGGAATGACGGACTGCAATGAAGCAAGCGTAGTTTTTGAAGGTGACGCCATTCGCGGAACGGCCCAGCCCACTCACTTATTCTCTCATTCACTCACTCAACCGATTTTCTCTCTCTCTCTCTTTCTCTCTAGCCCTCTTACTCTTAGATAACCGGCTGTTTGAGGCCACGAGTGAGATGAGAGAGGTAGAAAGTGAGAATGAGATGAGGGTGAGGGTGAGGGTGAGGTTGAGGATGAGAGTGAGAGATAAATCTGGCCGGGAAAGGAAGGAACAAAACAACAAAGGTGGACGGACGGGAAGCAACTGCCAACGGGCGAGGAACGTCGCTTACGTAATGAGGAAACCGAGCTACGTACCCTGGACTCCTAAGCCTTGAGCTTTGAGGCGACGAATGCGAGTGGAAGCTGACGCAGTGCACGGAGACGTACCGTCGACAAGTCGAGACTGCGCAAAACGAGGCTAATGCACGCCGTCTACCAAGACGGAACCGGAGAGATACTCAGAGTCGATGTGTACCTCTTCGTATTGCGGGATAAGTGCTGGACAAGAGAGAGCCTGGAGAGGCAGCTGCAAGATGAGATGCAGCGGGCAAGGTAGACGGGACCTCGAGCCTAGAGATAGAAAAGAGGCTGCCGCTAGCCAGAGAAGCTACCTTGATTCGAACCGGCTATGCGCTCCCTGCGATTAATAGGTATTCGTATGGTAGATTGTACTTTGGGTAGCTCGTCCGTAGCTTTGGTTGGATTTTGTTGGCCTTTGAGGCTTGCGTGGTGGTTGTGGCGGTGGTGCTATGTTGAGAATCCCGTTGGACCTGTCTTTTTTTTTTTTTCTTGATTCTTTGAGGAAATAGGATTGTAGATTATTTCCCCTGATTTTCTAATCTGAATATGTTTCGCGTTTCGCGTCTGGTCATCAGCGTCCTTTGACTTTTTCTTCGCGGCGTCAAATGTCGTTTTAAGTTGGGCGCCCCGGGGTAGGGTGTTCCACGTCGCAACAGCGATGCACCCTCGACACTGGAGACCGGGTGAACGGCTAGGTAGACGGGGGGAGCTCGACCTCGAGCGAGGGAGGGGTGGGATTGGGAGGTGTGGATGTGTTGGCCAGCTGCAGCCCTGGCAGTCGACGACTGAACGCACGTGTGGAATGCGACGGACCCGACGGGCCCACGACGGAGCAGACGTCCGGGAGAGTGGACGGCGATGTTCAGAGAAGGGCGACGAAGATGATGAAGTGGACGACGAGGAGGCCGAAGACTGGAGAAGATGGAGGGACGCTGAAGGTTGGCGGTAATGCTGACGACGATGCTGAGTTGTAGTGGATAGCTTTAGGAGGTTTTGTTCCGCCAGAGGATCCAACTACACGGAGTATATTGGTTTGCAGATGCTCGATGAATTCTGAGCTCCAGAAGGTGACGGAGATGGCCCAGGGTAAATCAAGGAAGAGCCGAGAAGACCAAAGAGCTAGTGCGGGGAACGAGAGGACGAGGGACGGGAAGGGAATCGAAGATCGGGATGTCAGGAGACTTTTAACTAGTTACACCCTCACGGCTCGGGGGTGATACTGCGTGGAAGATGGGAGAACATGATTGAAGAATCCAAGGGAACTCAGTGATCTTGTCCCATTTTCCATGTCTGTTCAGTTCTGCCCGTCCCTCCTCACATCGCAGAGTGTGAGATGCCTCTTTCATCCTACCCTAACCACCCCCCCCTTCGAGATAGCATGCAACACCATGCCACGCCATGCAACGGACATTTTCTACGGTTCCAGAGCGAGCGGACGATGGGGCCCAGGCCAGCCGCCGTCTCGTCTGGGAAAAGCTCAATGTGAGAAAAGCAACGTCTCTCCTTCTCGGTGAGGCCTCTCCTTATCCGCGTCTACTAGGTAAAGAGCAGGAAGTACAACTGTGTACATTGAAGTTGGTGTTGCCCATCACTTGTTGCTGTTGTAGTCTGACAACTTGACAAGCATGTTTCCCACCAGAATAGAAAGGAAGCTTGTCGCCGTTGGTGTATCATCCCCGAGCAACACGACCAAAACAGAATCCTACCTCATGCGGGAAGAATTGGAAGAAGCCAGGTGCCGCGATGGCTACTACCGGAACGGATTCGCGGTACGAACATCACCACCCTAGCTAGACCTTTGCCTTACTCCGTCCAGTACGTATCCGCAGAGACACCTCGGTTTCCGTGCCGCTGTGACTTTTCAGAATCTTGGGGCTGACAGGGATGGTGATGCTGCCCATCTTCCCTGGTCAGTGGTCCCAAGGCAACGTCAGGGATCCTTCGGGAATGACTGGACGGAAGCCACAGCGCCGCCAAAAGACTGGCCAGTTTTGACAGCCATGTTCCTCATTTACAGGCACCTAGCGAACCATCGAAGGCTGCTCCGTAGCTGACCGGACGACCGAAAGGTTTTCTTATTACCCCAAGGGTTCAAGACATTGAGACACGGTGGCGTGCCAATGATTGAAGAAAGCCAAAGCTGGGAAGCGCAAAAGACAAAAAGGCAAATATGACTGATGATGGACTAATGATGTGTCGTTCCCTCAAGGCCGACAGGAGCCGTGAGTATGACCTTTATCGTCCATCATCAGCCGGGACTCACAGCATCACACTGCGAATGGTCGGATTCTCTCATTTGTGACTAAAAGAACTCCCTGTGGTCAAGCTTTCGGTCTGAAATTCCAACATGTCAGACCAGGACTGGCCGGCCTGGACTGTGCTCACTCAAACACTCACTCGCTCATTCACTCCCATCATGAACAGCACGAGCCAGTAGGAAGATGATGCGCTTCGTGACCCTGGGTTGGGTCTGCTGATTTCATGTTGCCATCAAGATTGTCGAGACAAGCCCGCTTGCACCCCTTCTTACCTCGTTTAGTTCGCCTCATTCAAGCTGAAGGGGCATGAACTGAGACTCATGTCATGGACGCTCTTTTCAACAGTGTTTCTTGCCTCTCTCTCACCCCTCCTGTCACGTCAATCAACCAAGTGCAACGCGCCAACAAGCCACTGCTATTTGGTGAGGTACACTTGCTAGATTGGCACAAACGGGGAGCGGAAGGGGCCCCTTTCGTGGGAAATGGAGACGAAAATACAATCATGCGTCGGCCGTGGCTGCTACAAGAAACATCCGGAAAGCATCACATCTGGTCTGGCAACATCACGTAGTCTTTCGCTTCTGACATCTCTCTCACATCTTCGTCCAGTCTCTATCATCGCAGCCCCCTCTTCTTCTTGACCTTCACCTTGACTCCTCTTTTCTCCTTTGGGTTCGAATGAGGGGGAAACAAAAGGCAAACACTAACACTAAACAATACCACCACCACCATCATAACCATCACTACGACCACCTTGTTCATCTTTCTTCAGCAGCAGCTCCAACAAATCATCACTGCCAGCCAGCCACCACATCGCCGCTTAGTTTTGCCCGACGAGATTCGGCACGAGCATCGATCACCACCACCATGGCCATCACCAGGTCCTCCAATAGCTCGGCGATACCACCGAGCGAGGACGTTCCCTTCCCTGAGAGCGTTGCCGCCCACCACCCTGGCGCGCAGACAAGCGTCGTTCTACGGTACAGCACGCCTGCACATCAACATCGACGCCGCATATGCACCTCGTGCGACCCCAGCACAGCCCGATATTCAGAGATAACCTGGTGCTTCGCCTTACGACGAACAAAACCCTTTGGATTGACGATACGCCACCCTGGGTAACCCATCCACTCGCCGCCCATCGCGTGGCCACCCTTTGACCACACGTCTAAGCACGCCTCGCTGACGAAATCCTTAAAGCTGAGATGAATGATACTCCGGGCGGCTGTTTGTCGCCTGCAGCGCCTCCGATAGACAACTTTGAGATCTTGTCATCGTCGTGGAGCATTACGTTATTGATCCATCTGCCGTCAAGGAAGACTCCCTCGTAGCACCGCCAGAGAGCTTCAACAACCATTACTACGGGCCACGAACTAACATCGCATGCTCCCCGGCAATGGTAATCCAAGAGCTTGTCCCCTGGCCTCCGTTGTCCACGTTAGACCTGGTGCAACGCGGAACCCCAAACTCAATCCATCATGCAAGCTCTTAATTCCACCATTTTAGGCTCTCAAGCAATGCCTGGTTGGTGTCGCCCAGTGTTGGGAGAGCTCTACAACAAGCGGAACAAGAGACAGCTTGGGACCAGCAGGGTCTTGATTGAAGCTTGTGCAGTTTGACCGAGCGGCCAAAGCAACCTTCCAAACATTTTTTTTTTTTTTTTTTTTTGGCTCCCATGTCATGCTTCTACACCTTGGGTGGAATCTCTGGCTCTGGCCGGGTCCCTGGTCCCTGTGGAGTTGGGCTCGCGTTCCACGTTTTTGTCTTCTTTTCTCCTGCCTTTCTCCCCCTCTGTTTCTTCAACGCTCAAGACTTTTAATGGACCATTCTGATATGGAGCAGCTTGTTCATGTGACAGGAGGCCCCCCTTGAAACTAAAAAGGGACTCGGGGAGAGCCCCAGCTTTGTCTCCATCTTCAAAGATCTAGTCAATCACCCGGCCAGTTCGGCCCAGCTTCCCATCCACCTTCATCCACCGAAGCGGGTGTGGCTCAACAGTGCCCACTTCGATCTTGAGGTTCGGAGAGACCACGGCGCGGGGAAACTTCGCTCTGGGTTTTCGGGTTCCGTCAGGATGCGTCTTATGAAGAAATTCCACAGGAACCCATGTCTACCCTCAACAGGCCCTATCATCGTTCAGGCTATCGCACACTCTCACAGTCATCCTTAGAAGCATGTGCTTCCTGCAACAGTCCCAAAGGAGCGACTCGCCAGCAGATATCCAGGCAAGCCGTAACCTCGTCTGCCCCAACAAGGCGGAGACGGCGAGGGCCCGACAGCCTAGAGCACCGAGAGGTCCGAACCTGAACCAGGACGCGTGTTGCCACAAGTCTGGGCTATCGTGCAGCGCACCTGGGGTCCTGTACCGGTGTGTTGACTTATCATTTACCTCCACGAATTCTTTGGAGGCCTCGGGAAATGGTTGAGGAGCGACATTGGCCCCCTTGTTCCTGCTTACCATTCTTCACGATGCAGCCACAACCGAAGCGCGATATGACTGAGCCTTGGTCCCTGGAGTTGTTAGTCCACACATTCACAACAGTGCCATTCGCGTTGGGCAATATGCCATTGCCAAGGGTCGACGCACTCGCAGGCCTTTCACTGCAACGCCGATCGGCAACTAGTACGGCAATATAAGCTCGGCTGTGAGTCTCTCCTATCGCTAACCGCTTTGCTTGTCAATGTTTAGGTTGGGCACCAGAACCAAATATCACCAAGTAAGAAATGCCTCAACAGCGGCCGTTCAGCCGAAGTGGCTGTGACTCTGAGAGTTGTAGCGGCCCAATCAACCTCGGGGCGAAAGGACTGGTTTCGAACATGAAGTCTTCCCTCCAGTCAAAGCTTTCATGCCAACCTCGTGGCATCCCACAACACAATCCACAGGAGAAATCCACAGCTTGATTCACTTCAACTCCAAATCGATGTCCCATCCTTCCCCACACAATGAGACCCCAGTCCAAACGACATGTTCCCCTCACATCAACCGCAGCCGCGCTGCACCCCATTTCTGTTCTATTCCTTCAATCTAAACTTCTCAAGTCTTTCTGGACACCCTCATTGATACTACATCGCCGACCACTTCGATAGCACGCGCCGGTATATCCCGATGGTGCAGTGGACACTCAGTCCTTCTTGGTTCTATAGGCTGAATGCAAGACGGCAGAGAATCATCCCTTCGGCGCCCAGCGCGTCTCAGAATCAACTCGATCGAACAAGGCGCCGCTGAGGTGACTGAGAACAGCTAGTCGATTGCTCGACTGTCCGCCACATCATGCCTCTCCTCTCTAGGCGCCAACCGCAAACCAGCCGCTTGGCATATGCCCCCTTGTCTAGACACGGAAAAAGAAACATCATATATGATAGAATTTCCCCGCCCATCTCGTTCGAAGCCACCATCCCAGGCCCTGGGCTCGAAGTACAGCTCAGCCGGATCTTGGTCACTCCGTGTCAAGCCGGTCCAACAAGGAACATTTGAATCCCTCCCCGATGTTCCAGGATCACCCGTTTGACACTCTGTCCGGATTTTGACAGTGTTCAGAGGTCAAGCTGAGGATTGAAGATTCAAGCACTAGTAATGCACCTCCATTAGCGCTCGGCTGGTCAGGCAAAGCACCAAACGCCCCGGTTCGACTCGGTGACGGCGCTGCCTGGCCTCACTCGATACTTTTACTAGGGAACGGCCCGGCCCTGTAGTTCCGCCATAGCACTGGGTAAGGTAGCCACGAAATAGTGTGCACTTCCATGCACCGCCGATGGGATGCCATTATGCTCATGCCAGAACGAACCGATGGGATAGCCCAGATGCACATCCCATCAGCACACCAGCGGCACGGGATTTCTAGCCCAATCTGGATTTCAGATGGTCACGTTTGCCCATGGTGCGGAGAAGGACGTAAGGCAGTACATATTCTTTCTTTAGGATACATGATAAGCTGTTGTTGGGGAAGAGAAACGGGCCAAAGATGGAACGATCGGGTTTGACGGACTAATGCCAAGGGCCCATCGCAGAGGTGCAATCGCATGCAGGCCGCGACGACGTGCAGCAGAGCATTCTCACTCTAGAAGGGATCTTCGGTACGCCTGTTCGTGCTGTCGCTTTCGTTCAGCCTCCTTCTGCCTACACAGATATTTAGGTGTTTGCTGATTGGTGCCATGGGATACCATGCTTAGAGACTACAGCGTGCAGGACATTCAATCCCATGGCTCGCTCAACCACAGGTACACATGGCGAATAGCACGTCTATCTCCATTCCTGACTTCGAAATTGACGAGGTCTGAGGGATGTTGGGATGTAGCAACAAGTCATTGCTATCCTTGCGGTTGAGTGATGGCGGTTTAATTCCCGCCAGCGCACATCCTACACGTAGATCAGTGTGGTGAGTATATGGTGATCATTGCTAATGCCTGGGCTGCATGCAAAGGCAAAACTCGTGTTGCTCAACATTCGACGACAATGACACATCGGCAATACAGTATGTCTGAATCTCACGACTAACATGAGCTGTCTTGATTGTGTCCTCGATCTTGTGAAGTCACCCTATTGTGGACTTGCCCTGTATCCATGCTAAGACCTCGGCTAAGGGAAAACAACCTGATCTGATCTCCCGGCTTGTTCGGCTACGAATCATTGCCATGCCTTGTTTCTCCCCGCTCCCTTTGTCCCGACTCCCGACTAGATTCCGCGATTATGCTCCTATTCCAGGTTCCCGTTAGTCCGTAAGTGGGGCCGATGACATACAGTTCGGATGGATGGGGTGGGACTGGGTTCGGTGTGGGTTGAGGCTATTCGGGAGAGCGAGTGGGTTTGAAGGCTGGCTTGGATTTACAGCGAGTGTGAACTCGCTAGACGCTGTTTCATCAACAGTCATAATAAGTCTGTTTGTCGAGGTCATCCTTCAGATAAGCTATCTCTGGCCTACGCCTGTAGCACGAGACGATGATGCTAACATGGAGGTGCTTTGGGTGCTCTATCCTGAGGTACATAGTCCAAGCTGGAGACGAGAGAACGGCAACCATACAGGGACTGTTATATATAATATAAAGCTGCAATAGGTTTAATTCTGGGGGAAATACTATTCAGGCACAGAATTAAATCAGATGCAGCGCCTTCATGTCCTCAACAATAACTGGCAATCGCCCACAAGATACCACCGAGGTTCTGCCTGTCAATCATAGTGCTACACCGAGAAACAGAAATCAGCACTTGACAATTGAAGAAATAGGAAAGAGCAAAAAGAGTTCACCACCGGTGTGGCTACATCTCTTGGTGCTCATGCTGGGATTCAAACTCGGGTACTCGTATGCGCTAAGCCTGTCGTCGAGTAGGCTGGTTGGCGATTTTAATTGTTGACCATGAACCACTCCACCACCCAGCCAGTTTGACCTGACCCGTCTATCTAGACGGGCGCCTGCTGACTGGTGACGGGAATGGAGTTGAGGGGGGTAATATACCTTCAGACGGGAATATACTAGGCAAGAACGGAATACTCATACATTTAGGTTCGGACTACCCACTACGTCTATCTCGAAACTTCAATGATGCTATGCACAGCAGACTTCAACCTCCAAATATTGACAACACGTAATCCAACCGAGGTGATAAGCTCCCTCCACTGATCCTCCGTCCGCTCTTGACCGGCGACCATGGCCATCATCTGGATATCGAAGGCGGTTGTCTGCGGATGTGCTAGAGCCGTTTCGACAATGTTATCGTGGATGAGTAACTTGCTGGATCCGGGCGTCATGGCTTCTCTCTGAATTTCTAGGATCTTGCGGGCTGGGGTGTCGGACCAATCGTGGAGTATGGAGTGCAGTAGGTATGCTTTCGCTCCTGTCGCATGTGTGAGTGGTGAGTTCTAGCCTACAGATCCGGGGTAAATCAACTCACCTCTTATCGGCTGTGGTGTAAAGAAGTCGTATGAAACTCTGTGTACCCCCTCAGGCAAGACAGCTTGTTCTACGACGGACCCTAAATCCTCGAGATACAATCGGTAGGCTGTCTCTGGGTAGATGAAGTGGAACTTGAGTACATCGTGTCCGGTACTCCCGCCAACATCCACAAGCAAAGGCGTCTGAGCATCATCTCCTTCCATCAGTCTCTCGACTGGGAAGATCTCTGTCCATGCAGGATGTAGTCCTGAGATTGTCTGCTGAATAGTACTAAACTGCTCTTGCTGTTTGGGGTGAGCTTGGTAGTATGACCATAGATCGCCGTCCCACCTGTGCGCGTACTGGAAGACGGTGTAGGAGGAGTCTTGCGGATTGGTGTAGTCCGTTTTTGAAAAGTATTCTGGCATTTTGGCGTACATTGGGAGGATTGTGTCATTGCTTGAGAGTGTTAGTCCAGGGATGCTCTTCTAGAAGATGATGGAGGGAAGGTTCCCACAAGCTGTGGATTAGACTGTCGAACAATGGTGCTGTGACGGAAACTCCGAATGACGTCGGCTTGAAGACACCTACGGAGGTTTCTTCAAGAAGATGATTTGATGCCATTAGACGTAGGAACCGATCTATATCGTAAGACATTGTCAACTTTACGACATGAAAGGAGGACTCACAGAGCAGCGCGGGATCACAAGTGCCTCCAAGAAGCTCAGCAAGCTGGCAACTCGTCACTGGCTCGCCGTTCCGAGCTTGCCATTTCTCAAAAAGTTGCAAGTCCTTCAGAATCTTCAGAGTTGCGCCAAGGGCCGGCTGTATCTGTGTGAGAATTAATGCAGCGAGCTGAGGGAAGTTGATTGACTATGGAGTCTATCTCTTACCTGTGTCATACAGATCCTCACCAATGTCTCCCATGGAGATTCTAGGCGCGCCATTAGAGCGTATGTTCCGAGGAGTGCTTGCATGCGCTCATCTTCGCTTGCGAAAGAGGTTGAGGTTACATCTTGGATGCCCTTGAGAAACGATGCTGTCGTGAGCTTCGTACTACTCCCATCCTCCGAAGTCTTTTTCCCCACATCCTTGCTGTTCATTGCGTAATTGGAGGTCTCAAGTATTTGGCTTAAGGTGGTTTTCTTTGGGGTCATTGGTTGAGGTTGGGAACCTATCTTCTCGTGACCGAGGCTTTTGGCTTGAAAGGGCCTATTCTAAGGTCGCCGGTAGACGGCGGTTATTCATTTTAACGCTGTGCAGATCAAACAAGTCTGCGGAGGAGATTCTTCCATTGAGTCTTGGCCATCCGGGGTGATGCTGGATGTAATGGCCCATGCTCTGGGCAAAGCAGAAAGGCAAACTTGTGTCACCATTCCAGGAACGTAGTTTGGCTTTTGACAAACGCTGATGAAATGAACAACTGGTCTAGGCGTAGAGTTTATCTGGTACAGTTCATGTCAGATTGAGGTGAATATGCAGTGCCCAACGACACAGTCCTGCGACGTCGAGCGGGGTGATTCAAGATGTCTAGCAATGTAGGCCAAGGCAAAATTCGTGAGATAAGGCATGGACAGCTTGGGAACAAATGGGGTATATTCTCTTTTGTGTATCCGTATTCTAGTTGCCAAAAACCCATCCATCATATGCGCAAGACCACGCATTGCAACAGTTGCCCAACTTCGCGCAGCAGAGACGCGCAAAACCTTGCCCCCTTAATGACACCACAACCTCACAGCCTTATCCTTTCCACCACTGCCCACGCGCTGGCCATCTCTGGGACTCCAGTCAACGGCATATACCTCATCCTGGTGCCCCGGAAGGTCTACAGCCAGCTTGTGCGTCGCCATGGACCACACCTTGAGCGTGGTATCTTTTGATGCCGTCACAAGCAGCCGCGAGTCGGCGGAGAAGGCGCACTGGTACACAGGCGCGACATGTCCGCGCAGCGTGTTGATGAACTTGCCATCCCTCGCGCTCCAGAGCTTTGTATGGTTGTCCCAGCCCGCGCTGGCGATGAGAGTGCCATCCGGGGAGAAAGTGACGTGGTTAACCTGTTTCTGATGACCCAGCATACGCGCTACGGGCTTGGTGCCTTGTGACGGGTCCCAGAGGTACATTGTGAAGTCGTCGCTAGCCGAGACGATGCGCTCGGCCACCTTGCCCTGGATCTTGGCGGCCTTCTCGAAGCGCTCCTTAGCCTTGGCGCGGCGAGCCTCCTCCGTCTCCGGCGTGGGAGTGTGGTCGAAGAAGCCCGTTCTTAGGGCAAAGTCGGAAGATAGGGCGAGGTGGTTGACCCAGTGGGCGTGTGAGGAGAGCGTGTGCACGAGAGTGCCCTTGACCGAGTCCCAGACCTTGACTGTCTTGTCGTGGCTACCCGTGTAGACGAGCCCAGTACCGCCCCATTTCACGCAGCTGACGCTGCTCTTGTGGCCCGACAGGACGTGCTCTGTCCGACCCGTGTTGACGACCCAGATGCGCACCGTCGCGTCCTTGCTGGCGGATGCCAGGCGGGGAGTGCCGTCGCGCCAGAGGTGATAGGGTTCCCAGGCGATTCCAGTGACCCATTTTGCGTGGCCAGATAGGGGCTGGCCGACAGCGACGCCTCTATCCGGATCCCAGAGGCGAACCGTCTTGTCCATGCTGCCCGTTGCGAGGCGGCGGCCGTCGGCGGACCACGCAACGCAGAGCACCCAGCCGGAGTGGCCCGAGAGTGTGAACTTCGGGGTGCCTGTCTCGGTATCCCATATACGAGCTGTCTTGTCGCCACCGCCCGTTGCTAACCTCTTGCTGGTCTCGGGGGAGAACTGGGCTGAGAGGATGGCTTCGCCGTGACCTGGGATGCGATGGGCCATGCGGGTGACGGCTTGCACCTTGAATACGGCCTGGGGCTCGGCACTAAGAGTGACTGTTGTTTCGAAGGGGTTTGCGACGCCATGGCTGCGAAGGAGCTCGAGGAGGTTGGTGGGGTATTGGTCGACGATGATATCTGTGTCGGGTATGTGGATTCGGAACTTGTACGGGAGGAAGTCTTCTCTATCCTGTCTTGGGGGTTAGACAATGGCTGTATACGGTACTGCCAACAGAAAGTATATGGCTGACCTTTCCTTGCAAGGTGTTGAGAAGGAGAGTCAAGTTCTTCTCAGAAGCGTCGGCGAGGGGCACCTCGATCACCTCAGCCAGCTGCTGTCCGTCGCCGTCAACGAAGCGGGCCTTAAAAGAGCCCTCAAGGCCCGGAGCCATTGCTGTAACATCTTGCTGAGTCTGTGTCTTCTCGAGCGTCTCGCGCTTTTGACGCTTCGAGGGCGGGGGGAGTACCGTCGCCATGGTTGTTGCGTCGGTTGACCGCCTGCTCGAAAATAGTCCTTTTTTGGTCTTTGAAATTGTCAGAAATATTTCGACTACGGCGATGCGGGATGGTGGGGCAGAAATTTTGATGCGCAGACGGGACGGTGGACCAGGGACCATCGGTCAAAAATTGCCCGTGGTTGCGACGCCCCCACTACAACGGCCTAAAAAATGTCATCGCTAGCATTTGCAAGTGGAGAAACAATATGTTGTCTGTTAGTGCGGGCATTGACAAGATAAAAATGACCCCCAGTTCAGACGATGAACAAACTCCGAGAGCCATCCTGGCAGCTCTCTCCCGGAACTGTGCTTTTTCAGCGAGAAGAAAACTAAGTATGTCCGGGCCAGCTTGCTGCGCAGGTATCCTTATAAACGCCATGCCCCAGTTCCTCCATCCGGTAGGGTATCTGTAACCCTCTTACACATTACACACACTGAGCCCTCTCAAGCTCATCATACACAATCTCCCCTCCTCTTCTTCCAATGACCAACGGCACAAGCGGCGACTATCTTCCCATGTGAAGGCTGGGGTCGAGTGTCTGGTCCATAGCTGTCTTCTTCGGCCGGCCACGCCTCTTTGAGCCTGTGGCCGGCGAGGCACTTGACGCTCCCTTTGACATTGCATTATTCGTAGGAGTCGCAGTGTACTGATGGAACACTTGCGGCTGACCTTGCGCCGACTGCATGCCGAATTGGGGCACAGGAATAGGCGTCTGTTGGACAGCATTCTGCTGCTGGAAGGTGTTGTTAAGGTGCTGCCCGCGCATCTGCATCGTCCTCTGGTTGCGCTCCTCGATCTCAGCTTGCCGATCTCTATACTGCGCGTGCTCATCGTGGGTTGTCGGCTCAAACGGGTGCTTAGGCATACCAGCCATGCCATCCCGGGACATCTGGTTCATCTGCTGCTGAACCCGATTGTGGTTATGGCCATGATTGTGGCCAAGATTATGATTCTGTACTTGTTGCTGCTGGTGCTGTTGGGGATGTTGTTGATATTGTTGATGTTGCACTTGCTGATGCTGCCGCTGTTGTTGCGGTTGAGGGGGTTGCTGTTGTTGGTGCTGTTGCTGTTGCTGGGGCGGTGGTTGTGGTAGTTGTTGCTGTGGTACCTGCTGCTGCTGTTGCTGCTGCGGCTGTTGTGTGCTTTGCGATTTGCGTCGACTTTCTTCGATCTCTTGATGCTTCTTCTCCTGCCTAGCCTGCCTTTCTTGTCTCTGCATATCCTCGTTCTCGACGGCATATATGGCTGCGATGCGCAGTTGCATCTGGGCTAGTATACCCAGGCGTTCAGGTTTCGACATCTTGCGGTACTCGGACTTGAAGTTGTGAAAGGTCTCGCCGGTAAGTCGCATCGTATTGGGAGCGGCTCCCACCATGAGAAGGAGGGCAGCTGTTGTAGGATCTGGCACCGGACCAGAGTTTTGCACTTCCGGAACTAGGAAGGTTAGCAAGGAACAACGGATTGCACCGGGGTAGGAGGCATACCAATTGATACGTCCTGAACGACGTCGGCATCTCCCTCCGCATCAGCATCCTCCTCATCGGTCGGCGGGTCGGGCGTACGCGCTTCATGGTTGTGTTCGCTGCATATGATGGTCAAGATCCATTTCCCCAGCGTCTTACGATTGACGGCTTTGGCCTTCCAAGGGCAATTGGTCTTCTTGGTGGATGTCTTCAGCTGCGTCGCTGTGCATTTGTAAGGCTGGCCACCACGATCGCAGACGAGATCACATCTGACGACCTCGCTTCCTTTCTCGTAGGTGCCGCCGACCTTGTTTCGATGGGTACGTGACTTGACGACCTTGTACCCATCTTTTTGCATGCGCGTCTTCAGCGCCGCGAAGAGCTCGTCGAACGAGGCATATTCCTCAGTGCCGTCGCTGCGGTCGCGGGCGCCCAAGATGCCGAACATGTTGACGGCGGGGCGGGGCGACTAAACACCAATGTCGCGATGGCTTCAAAAGCCTGGTCCCGGATCGGTGTCGGTCGAGATGGGCAGTTCGAGTCGTGGTGTCGCGGCGCGACGCGGTTTGGCTTCCTGTGCGGATTGGTTTTCCAAGCCTGTCGCAAACTCTTCCTGGCGTGTCAGGGCCGTGGGGATGACGACTTGACTCCACCGGCCGACATCTCATTACTTTAGTGGCTGTGCATCCGATGGTTATGTGGCTAGTGCTTGTGGCTCCACTCCTGACAAGACCGGGGCAACCCCGGCTCGGCCGTGTAAGTCAGGCAGGAGCTGTTGCCCGTTGCTGCGATCTTGGTATGAGGCTCTTCGATTCTTCTCAACGACGCCTCATCTATTTCTTTTGAGTAAGGATAATCCCGATCTGTTCTGCTAGGTGAAGCCTCACCTCCCACCACTGTAGTCTACCAAATATATCCTGAACTGCGAGACCGCCAGTATCTCGGCTGGTGTAGTCCACATAGCCACAAGATGGATGCTCGATACTTGCGGCCGTCGAGACCTTCGACCGGTTACATGACCACTCCTTCTCAGACACCAGCACCATACGGAAGGGCGTCTCCTTACTTCCCCCAAACAACCTCAAGAACGGGCACAAGCTCAGCAAATCCGAGAGAAGACTCCTACACGGCAACGCCGATACCATCTTCAGCGGAAGATCCTGTGTCTAGTTCTTACTACACCCCAAGCTACGACTACGGTACTGATCCTAGTGGTACTATATCGAGACCTCGTACGACCCGGCCGAGCACTTCCCACACTAGTCGCACGTCGCGAACCCCTTTTCTGCCCAACAGCGCCAAACACACCATTGTGTGTGCCCTGAGCGAGGCTCGCGGAATCACACCTGCTGTTGGAATTGTATTCTTCAACGTTGATACCGGAGAAGCCATTCTCAGCCAAATCTCCGACAACAGGTTCTTCGTTCGCACTCTCCACAAACTTCAGATCATGGAGCCAACCCATCTCCTGATCGTCAGCTCGTGCTGCCCCCCGAATCCCAAGTCGAGGCTTTACAGCCATATCGAGGAACATATGCCAGATACAAAGATCACATCTCTTGATAGAAAGTACTGGTCAGAGATGGATGGGCTCAATCGTATTCAAACCTTCGCATTCCGAGAAGACGCAGAAGCTGTAAAAGTTGCTATCGAAGGCAGCTTTTATGCGACTTGCTCATTTGCCGCGGTAGAAGTATCCTCGGAAATCCACGCTAGCATAATCACTGACTTTACGTAAAGGCTATGAGTTTCTTGGAGACCGAGTTCTCCGTGCGTGTTGTTCCACACTCTCTTCGCATTCGTTACCAGCCCTCGGAGGATACAATGATGATTGACGTATCTGCCATCATGTCTCTCGAGATCCTGCAAAATCGACGCCACGCGACGTCTAGCGACAGCCTTTACGGTGTTCTCAAGCATACACTGACGCCCATGGGCGGCCGGGTACTTCGAAGTAATCTACTGCAGCCGTCTACACTAAAAGAGTCATACCTTGAGCCAAGATTTGCTGCATTGGAGGAACTTCTTGCAAATCAAGACATGTTTGCAGAGGTCCGAACAGGTTCGATTCTCCCATCTTTTTGTCATCGGCGACTGACTAAGATTGTGCAGCTTTGAAGGCTTTTCCTGATGTCGAGAGCATGCTGACCAAGGTACTGAACCACGATAAATGCTGATATCTTCCAGGCCCTGCTGACTGGGATAGCTTGTCATCATCCCTAACAAACCGTCCGTTGAGGCGTCAGAAAGAGCAATCAATCATGTTCTGATGGTCAAGACCTTCATAGATGCCGTTCCACCAGTGTTCCAGGCGCTAGGCCCTGCCACGTGCCCTCTTCTCACCAAAATCAGAGATCTCTGCCAGCCAGAGTTGACTGCAGCCGCCAGAGAGCTTGTGTACCAGAATATTCATGAGGATGTTCATTATGTCAAAAGTGCTCTAGACCTACGAAATCAAAGAACTTTTGCGGTCAAAGTAAATGGCTTTGCGGTCAATGATGCTGAAAATTGGCTAACAATGCAGCAGCCTGGAATCAACGGGCTTCTCGATGTTGCCAGACAAGCCTATAAGGAAAACACCGATGACGTCCATAAACATGTTGAAGAGCTGAATCGTAATTGAGCTGACCCTTCCCCACCGTACACTCCTCATTCTAACAAAGATTGCAGGCGAGCATAGTATCGAAGCTATCCTACGGTTTGATAACGGGCGCAAGTACAGCCTCCGAATGCGAGCAGTGGATTTCGAGGACCGGGCTATTCCTGCGGTGTTTGTCAACCGGACGATGAGGGGTCGTTACATCGAATGTCTCACAATGCATCTCAAGAAACTGAACCAGAGAATCACCGACTCCGTTGCGGAAGTGGTCATGCTGAGTGACAAGGTGATTCAGGACCTCATCGACAGCATCCGGACTCAACTGCAGCCCCTCTACCGCGTCTGCGATTCAATCGCACTGCTCGACATGATTGCGTCATTTGCACAGGCAAGTTCGACCTTCGATTGGAGAAGACCGGAAATATCAGATACTCTAGCGCTGAAAGCTGCCAGGCATCCCATCATGGACAAGGTTTGGCCTACCCACTGGCCGCCTCAACACATGCTGATCGTAAGCAGACTCTGAAGGGTGGCTTTGTACCGAATGATTATTACGCTACCGAGGAGCACCGTTTCCAGATTGTGACCGGCTGCAATATGAGCGGAAAAAGCACTTACATCAAGAGTATCTCTCTGCTCCAGATCATGGCACAAATTGGCTGCTTCGTGCCTGCTGAATACGCCAGTTTTCCCATTGTACACAATATCTTCGCTCGGGTGACTACCAACGACAATATTGAGTCCAATATGTCAAGCTTCTCGCTTGAGATGAGAGAGATGGCTTTCATCCTTAGGTACGTAGTGTTGACGCAGGAGAGGTTCCAGTACTGACGTGCCCAAGCAATGTCACCCACAAGAGCATCGTCATCATAGATGAGCTAGGTCGAGCCACAAGCACTCGAGATGGACTTGCCATCGCGATCGCCATAGCCGAAGCCCTTATACAGAGCCGTGCCATTGTGTGGTTTGCAACTCACTTCACAGAGCTTGGTAGGTCCCCTGGCACAATCCCTTGACTTCGCTACAGGTGGACCT
The DNA here is from genome assembly GCA_030869315.1 of Colletotrichum cuscutae. Classification (NCBI taxonomy): domain Eukaryota; kingdom Fungi; phylum Ascomycota; class Sordariomycetes; order Glomerellales; family Glomerellaceae; genus Colletotrichum; species Colletotrichum cuscutae. The sequence continues at coordinate 339,715 of MPDP01000254.1, forward strand.
GGTCGGGAGCTAACTCAATATGCCTTAGCCGACGTCCTAGCCGATCGTCCCGGAGTGCTGAATCTTCGTCTCGTCACGCAGGTTTCGACGACGGACAATAACGTACCCAAGTTAACTATGATGTACAAAGTTGAGTCGGGAAAGACTGAGGAGTTGCTCTATGGCATCACACTTGCAAAGGCAATGGCATTTCCCAAACGGTTCCTGGAAGTTGCCGAGGAAGTTGCTACATCACTGCACCAACGAAGGGAACAGAATAAGCAGTCTTCTCAAGCGAGGAAGATGCTCAACCGACGCAAGCTGATACTTAATCTTCACGAACAGCTCAAACAGGTGAAAAACTCAGAAATGGATGATTCATCGATGAGAAGCTACCTGATACGTCTCCGAGAGGAGTTCGTCTTGCGAATGGAGGCCATTGAGAACGGTGGCAATCAAAGCAGCAGCAACGCTAGTAAGGCTATCGGAGACGGGATGGACAGGGAGGATAAGGAGTTCGAGGACGAAGACGTCTTCGACACTGTTGATGCCGAGTCACTTTGGAGCAGCTGAGTGGAATACTTGAGGAAAAGGGATCTGAAGATGACTTTCGAAGCAATATGGTTCTTTCGTTGCTAGGTTGTCTTATAGGTATGGACTCGGCCATCTACTTGGCTGTTGTTCATGAGATGGACGTGTATTGTAGTTCGCTTCTTCTTATAGGAACACACAAGATAAGGCGAGAGGTCTGGTTCGCTCAGTGATTAGAAACGGTGTCTCCTAGCAGCTTGAGCTTCTGGCATATCTGTCCAAGACTGCGTACACAGAGCCATGAGGACAACTAGTCTTGTATTGGTCTTCAAATGGATGGTAGGAGCTTCTTGTGCATAGAAGCAGCAAAGTGCATCATCCCAGTGCTCTTGGATTGATGCCATACGCAATTTGGTACATGTTGAGTCTGGCTTGGAAAGGGCAAGAAGCACCCACCGCTCCTTCCCTCCAGGGGATAGGGAGTTTACCGATCGAACGGAAGGCACCAACCAGCCTCGGGCCTTGCATATTTCCCTCATCGCAACCTCCACGGTCGGTACCTCCCCACCCGTCCACCTTGCCGCGTCTATCCTGTACAACGGTTTTCTTTCATCGATCGACTTCTCACTCTGCCTTGAGGCCTTGTCTTTTACATCCAATTCATTCCTCACCTCTGGTCTCGAATATCTTGTGCATTGTACCACGCCCCAGCGGCCTTTTGCGCGCTATGAAGAGCCCGCCTCGTGAGTATGGCGAAGAAGCAATGGAGGAGTCCGACCTACCATCGTGAGTTCTCCCAAGGGTCTATTTATCTTCACCTTGCTGACGTCCCATAGCCTCTGGGAGACGAAGAACGACGCCGACATTCTTCTTACAATGGGTGCCAGCAAATGGGAACTTCATGACAAGGTGGTACGCGGAAAGAGCGACTTGATCGACCACATCCTAGAGATGGTTCAGATGGTAAGCTCCTCATGCAGCGTATCGTCTCGCGAGGTCTCGCATGGCCTTCAAAGTGGCTTTGACTACTAACGGCTGTCTCTAGAAAGAAGGAATGAGAAAGATTCCACTGAAGGAGCGCATGTTCCCTCATTCAGCTCTGAACACAGTCTTGAAGTACTTCTACTTTGGAGGTGAGTGATTTCTTCGGCCTTACGAAGGCGGAGTGTGCTGACCATTAGCAGAAAGCCTGATCACGGAAAAGACTGAAGTGATAGACCTCCTCTCCTTGTACGAGGTGTCCGCGACACTCGGCATTCTCCCTTTGCAAGAGAGGATTGCTTTCCAGGCAGGCTACTTGCTTGGCGAGATCCTCTCCAGTGGCACTGACAGAATGGGAGATTTCTACATCGTCATCGAGGTCATCGTTGCTGAGCAGGACGACTTGTGGGTTTTCATGCACGAGGAGATGCAGCGAGCACTTAGCCCCTATCTCCTCAAGCTTCTTCAACAGGACACCTTCGTGGACCTCATCAAACAGAACCCGGCATTCTGTTTGGAGATTCTTTCCACCGCTATTGATCGCATCGAGATACTCGAAGACGCTACAAAGGAGGTAACTAGTGTGAAGGGCGCGAGTGACGTCGGCAATCAAGCTGTGATCGAACATGGCAGTGGTATTCCGAGACGTTATGGTAGGTACTTGGCTGTCGAGTATCGGCTCCGCCTTCACTGACACAAAGAAGTCGAAGCAGGAACACAAGCAGACATTCCGCTGCCGCACACTCCGAAAACCATCCCTTCGGCCACAGGCAACGATGACCAGCACCCATGCTCCGACGATGAGAAAATTCCTCGGCCCAGAAAGCGCGTATCCATGGTAAATTTGGGCACGGGGTTCATCAGTCGACCGGATGATGCTGAACACTCTTCGCAGTGTATCCCTGGACCGGCGAACAAGTCTAGAACGGCGGAGAATCCCAATCCCACCTCCAAAGATGCCAGAGGTAAGTCCTTTACCAGCCATTCGGCGAGTTCTGGATCCATTTTCGAAACACTTCGGGATTCTTTTCACACGTTTCACAGGCTGATTGTGCGATAGTGAGCCAAATTCCACAAGACTTCAAGTTCGACTTTCAGGCAAAGAGCTGCGAGGTCGAGAGCATCTCAACAGGTATCAACCAGAACCAGGTATGCAGTCTTTCGGCGACGCCGAAAATGGTCACTGCAAACGGGGCTGTTCCGAATGTTCGCCCTCAATCATCGTCATCATCACATGCATCTACTCACTGGGAGTCTTGCAGCGAGGGTGGTGAGAGAGCTGTCCCGGTCACCGAGATGAGCAAATCAATCGCTACGTCTGCCTCTGTCGAGCTTTCATCGCACATTGGTGTAGCGCCAGAGTCTCAATCCCAAGATGAGAAGGCACAAGTTAGCTCTGGAAACAAGAAACGCACGATTTTGGGGTGTTCATCGTTGAATTTCTCTAGCCATATTCAGGGGGGATGCCTACCAACTTCGCTGCCCGAAGACTCCGGTGCCCGTCAGACCGAGCAGACTGCAGTTCCCGCCAGTTATGAGCGGTCAAGTCGCTCATACGCTTTCAAAGGCGACAGCCTCCCTCGAGGCTTCCAGTTCTTCCAGTTCTCTGGTGGACCGCAGCCAGGGCAATGCGATGTCTCTACTAGCAAGGCTGCTTCTAGTCACTCTCAGGGAAATAAGACAGCTGTCACGGGAGTCGTCGAAAGACAGCGAAGAGAATACGTGTTGCGCGGGTCTGAAGTCACACAGACCGAGGGGACATCTGCTCCCGCCATTCCGGAGCGGCCAAGTCGCCCGTACGGCTTCCACAGCGCAGACCTACCACGAAGCTTCCAATTCTCTGAGGATGCCCAAGGAGAGCACTCCAAAGAGCCGAGTGTCAAAGCATCAGGCAGTAAGACACCCAACACCAAAGCCTCCACCAGCTGCGCTCAGCAGAGTACCTCTTCGTCTTCCCACACCAGAGTGAAGCCGAGCCCTTGGAAAGCCGACAAAGCAACGGCCAAGCAAATAAGAAAAGGCCGGCTGATAGTCGAGCCTCCTGGTGAGTTGCCAAAGCCGTTCAACTTTTGGTGGTGCGGGGTTCTGCCTTGCCACTGGCTGCTCTGTTATCCAAAGGCCTTCTTCTCACCGTCACCACAGAAATCTCCTCCAGCTCACGAACAAACTTCAACCTCGAAGGGGACAACTTGGAGGAATGCTGCAAACCTTCTTGAAGTTGACAGATCTCCCGAAGTTCATCAGGGAACTCAGTGGCGCAGCATCATGCGAGTTTTTGACCGGGGTTCAGTTGCCAAAGATACTGCATGAGTACTGGATGAGCGAGAGGAATGTTAGGAGAGGATGCATTCAAGGACAGAGGCATCCAACACGTGTTTATCGGTACAAGGTATGGACATCCCTACAGAACGTCGCAGAGTATGACTGACATCACCTCAGTGGTGGAGGTTTCCACCCAAGAAACAAACCCTTATGGATCATGTATCCCTGACCATGATGGTCTGAAGGTATTCAAGTCTCAGAAGGGATGATGATGGAGGCGGCAAGTGAAATATCGTAGCGGCCATCACGGAAATCATGGCATGATACAGACTTCCCCATGTCAGGGTAGCCTCGTAGATAGATCAAGGCCAAGAAGACCGAATGCAATTTACTGTCCTACAATTGGGCCTTCTCCGTTCGGTTGCCCTGCTCGTCAAACCAGATCTTGGTTCCCTTGATCATTGACTCCTGCAATGCCGCACCGATCTTGACAGCAGCCACTGCTGAAGTCAACTTGATCGGCACAGGCTTATCCTCCAACACGCTCTCGGTAAACTCAATCGCCTCGGTCGTGAAAGCAGCCCTGAACCGATCCCAGTACGTTTGCGGCAGCTCTTGCCGGATGCCTCCCGGTGTGTAAATCTTTACATGGTTCTCCGCCGGCAACAGGTTGACCGACAACTTGCCCTTGGTACCAATAATCTCCGTCGAATCCTCCTGGCCCGCGGCCATCATGCGCGAAGCATACAGATACGCAATGCGCCCATCGTAAAACTCGACCGTGCCAACAGCGTTGTCGCGATCGTTGTGCTTCCGCAAGTCCGGCTCGACGGCCGTGATGCCCACGGCGTGGACGGACTTGACCTTGGTGGTCTCCTCGTCAAAGAACCAGAGCGCGAGGTCAATGTCGTGGATACTGCAGTCGACAAAGATGCCGCCCGAGAACTGAGCGTAGGCGACGAAGAAGCCTGAGGGGTCGAGGACGTCGCAGGTCTGGCTGCGGAGGATGGCGGGGCGGCCGATGAGGCCTTGTTGCATCTTTGCGTGGGCGTCGCGGTAGGAGGCGTCGAAGCGGCGGGAGAACCCGCACATTACTTTGAGATCTGGGCGTTTTGCGGCTGTGTCGACGACGGTTTGTGACTGTGGCCGTGTCGTTAGTTCCCTTCCAACCGCACATGTTCAGGTGGGAAGGACAAGACACTTACAACTTCAACAGTGGTGCCCAATGGCTTCTCGCACAAGACGTGCTTGCCCTTCTCAATGGCCTTGTTGGCCTGCTCTGCGTGGACAGAGGTTGCGGACGCCACACAGATGGCCTCCAATCCCTTGTGGGCGAGCATGTCATCGTAGGACTCATAGACGGTGACGCCGTGGGGGGCGAGGTTCTCGGCGGCCCATTGGCGCTCACCAGCGTCGGGCGAGCTGACGGCCACGAGGGTCGCGCGGGGCACGTTTTGATGAAAGTTGAGAGCGTGGCGCTTGCCCATGCGGCCGAGGCCTGCGACGCCTACTTGGAGCTTCTTGGTTGACATTTTGCTTTCTTTGCGGCTCTGGTGATGTTTCGTGCGGTGATTGCTGAGGTGGTCGGAGTGTGGTCCGGTGTTAGGGGTTTGACTTGTGATCGTGGGGACCGTGGCGTGCGGTCTATGTCTATGTCTATTTTTTTCTGGTATGCAAATCGAACGGGAGCTGGACGAGCGTGAGGGTATCAAAGATGGAAGAATGTACGAATAATGGCGGTGACGAGGACCGGTGGGATGCTCCTCCTCTCTAGTCTGAGACAACTGGCGCAAATGTACAACCTGGGAGAAGTCGAAAGGTACCGAGGACGGCTTAACATGGCTCTACAAACAATCAGGGACCTATGGTGTCTTATATCCCACAGCTTTTCATACGGAACCTCACCGTCTTTGGAGCTCTATCGGAAACCATTTCCCGACACGAGTAAAGAGCTCCATCGCGGGGCACCTCTGACGCCGTTGAGGGGACCATCTCATGCCAATTGACCAGTGGGAAAGTGGAAGCGCATGTCGGAATCCCACAAAAGCGCGCTCAGGAGTCAAGACGCGTCGAGGAGCCCACGTGAACTTGCAGCAATGCTGAGCTGTAAGAAAGCTTTGAGGCATCTCGAAACTTGGCTTGCAACCGGTGTAAGACAGCCCACTTTCCCCTTTTTGCGAATGAGGCAGGTGGGGGGTTGGAAATGAACAACAAAGAGCTTCGCATTGGTTGCTCAGCTTATGGGGGCAAGTTTCCCCGAACCTCAAATTGGCGTCTGCGGTAATTTTGTCCGGTCTGTATGTCTTACGGGCAGATTACGTGAACGAGACCAAGCTCCGCGTATAAGCTCGCCACCATGCGACTAAGTATTGTACATTACGGATATACCCCAACATCCCAAAGCTAAAGAAGAAACTAAGAAAAAACTTGTTGAATATGCTAGGAACCTGGGGTAGCCGACAAGTGTGCGTTCCAGAACTGGTCATGCCCTGCATGTGTCACGATCGCGTAGGTAATATGTGGTTACCCGCATTGCGGATACGGGGTAATGTCCGTGTAGATTGAGTCTTTCTGATCCTCCGCATTGCCTAAATTCGCTCTGTCGGGATCACCAGATTCCTTCCCCGTACTTCACCCCCCTCCCCTTTCCCTGTCCTTGGTGCCAGTTTCCTGGGGTACGGGGTAATGAGGGGGACCAGATGACCGGAAATGAAGTCGTTTAGTCCTGTCTGTACGTGCGTGCCCTTGTGTCCATGTTTGTTACGGAATCGTCGTCGTGATTATTGGCCATCCACAATAAGACATGTTGGCACACCTGCAAGCAATTACCGGAATCCTAATCCCGATCTTTTCATGTAATATGCTGTGACTAAAGACACAAAAAACATCAACGTGGTATTACTGCAAGGTACAATAGGCAACTATGTTGAGTACTCAAAGACATGTTCAGTTATGAATCGTCCTCCCACCCCCACGCCCTCTTCAAATGTGACTGTGCCGAAGCAGTGGGCCACATGTGCTCAACATCCGTCTTGACCAAAATATCCAATAGTGCTTTTTGCTCGGCATACTCGACGAACCTGTCCCCGCACGCCGTAACACCCATACAGGCCGTGAACATGGCTGGTATCGTCTGCTTGTTTGATAGCGCGGCGCCACATAGTTCTCGGACTTGCATACGAATGTCGTTCTTAAGTTTCCCATGTCAGCTAGATCTCAGGTCGAGATTGGTAGAATGATTGGGACCGCTTACATCTAGCTTTTTTCGAGCTCGGATTCGACTAGGTCCTATCTTGGGAATGCTCTCGTCGTGGCACATCAAGAGCGCTCGTGCCAACGCCCCATGCACATTTCCGATCACTAGGCTATGTTAGTGGACTCGTTCACTATGTCGCCACGAGCAAAGACTGGAAAATAAGTCCTAGCTTCAGGGAAGGGAGAAGACTAACCGACTGCATGATTAATGTAAAAGATTTGCGGAAACACCAAGCCTGAAGCAAGGTCCGGCTCAGAGTACGCGATAGGCAGCCAAGAAAGCGGCCTCGCGCGTAGCCAGTTATAGTCATACTCAACCAGCCGCTGATACTCACTCTTGCGGTTCTCCACCTCGCCAAAACAAAACTGCACCACCTCGGCGCAGTGCACGACGATGCGATTCGCCCAGCAATCGTCATCAGCCGGCGAAAAGGACCGGTCAATGAAGAGGTGGTCGAGCTTGACCTTGATCGGCCGCTGCGTCGCAAACGCCATGGTAATCTCCTGCCGGAGGCCTACCCAGAACGAAGCCTGTCGGAGGGAGCTCGGCGGGTCGAGGGCGGATGCGTTTTGCGTGTTCATGAAGAGCTGGATGCCGAGAAGATGGCCCTCGTGGTCTGTTCCTATGAGCGGGACATCGAGCTCTTCAAGGGTGCGGAGGAGGATTGTCGCCGCGAGGAGGTCATCGTTCGTAAGGGCCGACGAGTCGTTTGAGATGGTAGTGAGGTGTTTGAGGCATTCTTGGTGGTAGCGGTCCGAGGCGTAGGGGTCATACTGTTCATGGAGGCTGAGGTGGCGGGAGGAGAGGGCGAAGATTGCGTTGAGGAGGGTTGGACATGTTGTTGCTTTTCGGGGAACGACGATTGCAAAGTGCCGTCTTGCGTCGCATAGATCGAACTGAAAAGGGGGTTAGAACAGCCGTGGAGTTGCCAGATCATACTCCCAAGGTAAAAAGCGTATGACCACTCACCCAGGTGCACATGTACTCTAGATAGTACTTCATCAACCTCACCTCATGAGGCTGCGTGAAAGGAAACACGACATCGTCATGATGCTCAAAATTGGCTAGTCCGAGAGTTGAACCAGATGGAATAGCGCTGTAAACAGATGGCAAAGTTGTTGGTGTCTGCACCTGCACCTCTCTCCAACTCGCAGCCGGCGTAGAGGCGGGTTGGCTGCGAGGACTCGGGACTAGAAGCCGGGCATCACGATAATCTCGGCTATGCGAGTCGATGATGGGAGCCGGGGATGCGGATGCGGCGTCATCGGGTTGCCGCTGTTCTCGGCGTCGTTGTTGTTCTAGATCCACCAACAGCGCGGATGATGATGATGATGATGAGCCAGGATCAGGATGTGTCGCTGGCAGTGGTACCCGCCGACCCTCCGCCGGTGCAAGCTGCGGCTGTAGTGCTGCCGGTGGATGGAGTTGCAGTTGCGCTTGTGGTTGCGGCGGCGGGCTGCCGTGTTCAGACCAATAAAGAGCCTCAAGTTCCTGGGTTTCATCGACAAAGTGTACTATGTAACCGAGTTAGGCAATTTTGATAGGAAATAAACGATGTCGGGATAAGCTTCGTTCCCAGATGATTCCAAAGAAGGCATTTCTCGCCGTTTTTGCTCGTAAATTTCCTCCTCATTTTCCCCAACTTCTCCAACTTGCAAGGTCTTGGAGGTGGGACTGGTAAACTTACATCGCCGCGGATAGGGCACCCACGTCTGCTCCGTAGCGCTCGGCGTCCTAAATCAGCGAGACAAAACCCATAGTAAGCGATCAGCGTTCCCGCAAAAAAAAGCAGTACAATATGGCGCATTACGGAGTCTAGAGTTGCAGATTCGTTCCCGTGACGAAAACGAAATGGGGGTACAACGTATTGTAGTGGTAAACGGGGCGGGCGAGACCATTATCTCGGTTCCGCTTTGCGTAAATCTCGACTCTTGCTTCACCAATGTCGCAACTCGCACATTGTGTAGTGTAATTCGCAATTGAGCGGGGAGCGACTGGGGTGCCACAGAGCCAAGTACAAGTTTGCCAGAGTTGATGATAGGGAATGAGAGGAATTTGGCCGTCACTTACTCAGTGGCATGCTTGAATCGAATTGCGGGGGCCGGAATACAGTCCTTGCCAGTTGCTCTGCATCGAATACATGACTTCAAGTGGACGTCGGGCCGAGCAGAAGACGGAGACGCATCGTCATCTGTGCCCCACGCGCATTTGAGATGTTGCTTTTTGCAAGTCTATTGTTCATGTTCATTAGCTTTGGAGTTGAGTATGTCCGCCAACGTAGGTACGGTGGGAGTCGGAATGGGATGCAAAGTCCGACCAGCAGGCAGTCCAGTTTGGTCATCTCATCCCACAGATTCCACATCGCCAACCCCAGATATCTCAGTCAGCAGCAATTCCACAACTTCTGATTGCTTAGGCGAAATCCGGGGTAGAACACGGATCACGGAGGGTCGGGCGTGGGCGACAAACTCTGGGGAAATGGGGTGACTAGCCAAAGCGAATAGGGCCGACTTACCAGACATGTCGTCGACATGATTTGACTCCCACCTCTTTCAGTCTCTTTTCGTCCTGCCTTGTCGCAGTTTCGTGAAATTGAGACGATCACGACGATGTAGGGAAGTTGGGGGATAAAAGCATTTCCTCCTTGGTGAATTCAGGAAATCTGTGCATCGGGGCAAGCTGCTTGTTAGTGTAAAAGAGGAAGAAAGCTCCTAGCCTCTCACCCTAGGCCCTACAGCCGTCGGTGAGGCTCCTTCGGTTCAAATTTCCACGCCAACCATGTCCTGGCCTCCTCCTCCTAGCCTATGACGAAAGTGTTAATGCAGGTGGGAAATGGCCCCTGACTCGTGTTGGGGAGAGGCTGCCCCCTGGTCGGCCAGCCCCCATCCAAATCCATGGAGGCTCGGCACTGCAAATCCACGGCCAGATTCCGGAGTATTCTGGTTTTTTGAGACATAGCGTACAGAAACCCCACCTAACCCGTCAATTCCCCACAGGCAACTCATGTGCGAGAATCTTCTGACAGACGGCCCCTGTACTGCGTGGAAACCGCGTTCTTATCAGCTTGGAACTGCCAGAAGCACGCAGAAGACTCTAATCAAGTGCAGCCAGGATCTTGTCCTCTTCGACGTCCTTCTATAGTCCCACCCAGGCACTCCGTGGTCGATGGTCGAACGGTGCCTGGAAGGGCGCACATCGTCTGTTGAGTTTTGTCATCGAACTTGATCTCGAACGCGTCTTCAATTCTTCGCAAACACCCCCAAAACTCCAACTGCCAAGTTCTCCAAATACCGTGGGGCTGACGAGGGCGGGCATAACCCCGGCCGTATTCTGTCTCTCGCTGGTTCGTCGTCAGTGCCTGAATTCGTCCTCTCTGCCGGACTAATGGCCGAGGGGTGCCCCATGCTGTCCGTGTCTGTCTCTCTTCTTCCCACCCCCGTATTTGGTGTAGCGTGAGTCGTGATTGGCGTCTCCGCGCAAGGAACGCTGGAAGCCTGACACGGTTTCCCCAATATCCCCAGAAAACCCATCTTTGAAGCACACCCCGCGATTTAGCGGCTCCTCCACGTCCATTCTTGACCAACTAGCATCCGGCCATTGGTCGTGGTACTCGTGGCGGCTATTGTGCGCAAGCGTATCCGTAGCGTTCCTCTTCCCCATCCCGTCCTGTCCTCTTCCCCCCGGTGCCCACCCTCGTCACTCATCAAGGCTCGGCGTAAACAAGTATCTACGGCTTTCCAAAGATGTGGATCGCCCCAACCGTGCCCCCTAGGCCGTCAATGAATCTACTTGACGGGCGTAGTCGGGATGGCTTGGCCATGGGCCAGGCGGTGGCCCCGAAAGTCTCAGAGTTCTATAAAGACGACGTTGCGTGCCATGTTTGACGTTGATCACGACTTTCTTCGAGCGACTCAGGTGGGTTCGACCAAAGCTTCTTCCTTCTTCTCCAGTGATACCCCTCCCGATTTCTTCTTCTATTTCAGGTCCATCAGACTGAACCGGTTTGTCGGATCCGTGTAACCCAAACCTCACCTCTGGCTCATCCAGTGTAACTCGAGTTCCTCAACCTCACAGCTCAGTCCAAGTGAGTTCATCCCAAAGACCCCTATACACCAGCTTAGTCACGAACCTGTTTCACTACACCACACTCACACAACGATCTATGAAAACTTTGTCAAACTCACCTCATGCTGACATTTCCACAACAACAGCTCAAAGATGGGTGCCCGGTCAACCTCCGCCTCTGAGGTGGAGAAATCCTCAACCAACTACCCAGGCGTCTCTACCGAGCAGCAAGAGACCGTCCTCTCGGATGCCTCCCTCGAACCCTACGGACCCTCTGGCTTCAGGGGAATCTTCGCATCCCGCTATGTCGCTCTCTGCGCCGCCTTCTCCGCCATCGGTGGTCTCCTCTTTGGTTACGATCAGGGTGTTATTTCTGTCACCCTGGTCATGGACCAATTCCTTGAGCGTTTCCCTGAGGTTTCAGACCACGCTGCTGGCTCTGGCTTCAAGAAGGGTCTTATGACTGCCATGATCACTTTGGGCGCTTTCATTGGTGCCATGAACCAGGGTTGGCTTGCCGACATGATCTCCAGAAAGCGATCCATTATGGTTGCTGTTGTCATCTTCACCATTGGCTCCTCCATCCAGACTGCGGCTGTCAACTACGATATGCTCGTTGGAGGTCGTTTCATCGGCGGTTTGGGCATTGGCATGTAAGTTCTATCAATTCCCCCTCTTTAAACATTTATTCACACTTCCAGGCTTTCCATGGTCGTCCCCCTCTACATCTCCGAAATCTCGCCTCCCGAAATCCGCGGTTCTCTCCTCGTCTTCGAGCAACTTTCCATCGTCTTCGGCATCGTTGTAGCCTTCTGGATTACCTACGGCACGAAGAACATTCCCAACCACTGGTCCTGGCAGCTTCCCTTCCTCATTCAGATTCTCCCCGGTCTCTTGCTCGGATTCGGCGCTATCTTTCTGCCCTACTCCCCTCGCTGGCTGGCATCCAAGGGCCGCGAAGAAGAGGCCCTCTTCAACCTGGCCAAGCTCCGCGTTCTTCCCGACACCGACCCGCGCGTTCGCCGCGAGTGGATGGAAATCGTCTCCGAGGCTCGCTTCCAGTCCTCGATTCTCGCTGAACGCCATCCTGCACTCGTCGGAGGCGGTAGCATTGCTAGCACTATTAAGCTCGAGTTTGTTGCTTGGGGCGATTGCTTCAAAAAGGGATGTCTGAGACGTACGCACGTTGGTGCTGGTCTCATGTTCTTCCAGCAGTAAGTTGCGATGGGAAAATCATTTGTTCCAAGATTTGACTAACATTTCGATAGATTTGTCGGAATCAACGCCTTGATTTACTACTCACCAACCTTGTTTGCGACAATGGGACTCGGCCACAATATGCAGCTCATCATGTCCGGTGTTCTCAACTGTGTTCAGTTTGTCGGTGTCATCCCTAGTCTGTGGACTATGGATCGGTTCGGACGTAGATCGCTGCTGTTGACGGGTGCCGTGGGCATGACGATCTCGCAAGCCGTCATCGCTATCCTCGTTGGACTGTACTCGAACGACTGGCCCAGCCATACTACCCAGGGCTGGGTCAGTGTGGCTTTCCTGCTGATGTACATGTTTGTCTTCGGTGCAACATGGGGACCTGTGCCCTGGGCTTTGCCTTCCGAGGTGTTCCCTTCATCGCTCAGAGCCAAGGGTGTTGCCATTTCTACTTGCTCCAGTAAGTTGAAACTCGCTTCTCGGTCATGATTTTTTAGGATGTTTGCTAATATTCAATCTCACAGACTGGATCAACAACTTCATCATCGGCCTCGTTACTCCTCCTCTTGTCCAGGGAACCGGCTTCGGCGCGTACGTCTTCTTCGCCGCTTTCTGCCTCTTGGCCTTTGTTTGGGTATGGTTCTGTGTGCCGGAGACGAACGGAAAAACCCTGGAGCAGATGGACGAGGTCTTTGGTGACCGTACCGGACTCGATGATGTTGCGAAGAAGAACCAAATCTTCCGGGAGGTTGTGGATGAGCAGACCCATGCCACTGTCACTTTATCGGCTTAAGTGTTTTCAGGGATAGAAGGATAATAAGAATGAAACATAATGAATAGTTATACCGTTAGTATGCCAAAGAAGAAAAAAAAAGAAGTAACTATATAATTAGGGTGAAGAAGTTATTTTGTGTTAGTATCCCTATTATAGGGTAATTAGTTCGAACCAAGGGTTAACAAAGAGATTAATTAAACTATATAAATTTTTACGTAGTATAAAAAAGGAGGTTCTAACTATAGGTTAGGCTAGCTACGATAATCCTAAATAGGGCCCCTATTTAGCCCCTACGTAGTCGGCCGTATACCGAGGTCGAATTAGACTTCTAATCCGATATTAACTTTTTCTTTCTTTTATCGATTTTAATTACTATAATTAAATATATAATTCGATCTTAAGCTTTATTTACTAAATCGTCTCCTTTTCCCCCTTTTCTTTACTTTTTTTATATAACTTATCCCTCTATTTATATACTAACTTAACTACTACTTATAAATTACTCTAACTCCTTATTAAGTACTACTTTTATAAAAGTATTAGCAAGGTTATTATCGCTATTAATCTAACGGATTTTGAGGATCTCACACCTTTTATATAATTACTTAAGGGCTATAATATTAATTATAAGCCTCTTTTCCTTTATAATCCCTAATTTAATAAAGTATTTATATAGCGAGTAAGAGTTAGTATAAATAATTATTAAGATTAGTAAAAAGTTAAGTCGATTAGTAATCCTTTTTAGCGTTATTAAAATTACGTAGGCGAGGTTAATACTATTAACTATATTATAAATTTTTAAAATAAGTATACTTTGCGTTACCTTTTTATTTTTAGTTAACGAGTAGTAGATAATATTACTTTATATTATAAATTTACTCTCGCTTATACTCTTATTAACTAAAATAATAATATACTCTAATTACGAAATAAGGTTATTATTATTTATAAATAACCTATTTATAAAAATATAGAGCTTACTAATCGTAAGGTTAATTAAGTAGTAAACGAGGCCTTAACTAAGATTCGATTATTACTACTTAAGCCGCTTATTAAGTACTTTAATATCTCTTTTATTTAGTATTATAACCTACGCTATTTTAGTATAATTAAAAGTTGCCTCGGGCTAGTATATACTCGTAATATATACTCCTTATACGAGCTTAGCTTTATATTATTTTTTAATATTAATTACGTTCAGATCTACGAGGCTAATTTTCTTACCCTATTTCTTTTATTAAAAAACGACGGTTTCCTTTTTAATTATAAAAATCCTACTATTAAACGTTAATAAGTTATTTTTTATAAGGACCTCTTTCGGTTTTATTATAAAGCCCGCTTTTTAAAGCTCCTTATCTTTTTTTTTTATAAAGTTAATATCAAATAGGCTTAATATATTATTAGTCTATATTCTAATAATTCTAAATTAGTTATTTATATACTTAGAAACTAATAAGTACGGATCGTACGTAAATATAATTATTAATAATTAATTAATATAGAAATCGTAATATATAGCTTATTAATAAGTACCTAATTTTACGAGCTTATATAGTAACTTAAGTACTTCGATAATCGTACTTTCTAAGTACTTACTAACTATTTCTTTTAGTAAATAGGCTAGAATTTTCTTTATAAGCCCTATAGCCGATTAAGTATAGGCCTAAGTAATATCGTAGCTCTAAATCTCATATTCCTTTTTTTATAATAATATTATTAATATTATTATTAATTATTAGCTATAGCGCTATACTATGGGTAATTGCGTAAGTAGTGTTACTTTTTTAACGTCGCTATACCCCTAGATTACGTACTTAGATTTCTTGTATAATTAGAGTATTCTTTTTTTTTTTAATTTTATAAACTATTTACGATTTAAATATATAGAGATTTATATACTTTTCTAAGTTATAAAAAATAAATCAATAAACCTCTCGATTATAAAGAGTATTTACTTTAATAAGATCTAATCTTTTATACGGTTTTTTAGTAGTTATAATTACGCTTTCCTTACGTAGTTTAACTACTAGCTCGAAATCGGCTTTTTTTTTTATTATATAAATAGTATTAATTACCTTATTATCGTTATTAATAATAAATTACTACGTTAGGGCTTGCTATTGTATTCTTTCATAACGTCTCACTAGCGGTATTAGTATCTTTTTTATAGTTTCCTTTTTCTTATTATTTATTAGTACTATTATAATAATTTTATTAAGGGTAATTTCCTATACCTCTACTGCGGGTTATATAGTTTCCCCTAGCTCTTTTTCTTTTTATAAATTAAAAATTATTTTACTAAGGTCTATATAATATAGTCTAACTACCGTAATTAATACCTCGAGTAGCTAGTTATAATCTTTTATAACTATATAAAAACGTTTATTAATAGAAATTAATTTATATAACCTAGCTTATTATTAAATAGTTTCGCGCTATACTTATATATCTGAATTTAGTAGTATATCTAAATTAACCCCTATGTTAGGCTTATTATATATAGTAATTACCTCGTTAATTTACTTTTTTATACTTACTTTACGTAGCGCCCGTATTACTTTTTTAACTACTTAGGCTCGTTAGCTTATATCTAAAAATAGTAGCGAGGCTAAGGTCGTTTTTAAATATACTCTAAATATTAAAAGCGTCAGTATGAGCCCGTTAGGCCCTATAGTATTATTATAGTATTTAAGTACTATTTAGAAATATTCGTCGTTATTAAAATCGGGGTTTTCCTTTTTAATAATTCTAAATGCCCTTTTTAATTATTAGTATACCCTTTTTACTTTTCTAATACTATAGTACGCTTTAATAGGCACGATTTTTAGTTAGATACCGTATACTATCGTATTTTTCCTAAACTCTATTAATTTAAAACTAGTACTAGCGTTAGTTTTAATACTATCTAGCGGTCCTTAGTATATATTAATCTAGCTTTTTTATAGGGCTACTTATACTATTTTTATTTATAAATCTTAGAAGAATTACCCTACTTAAAATAATATAGCCTTATTAATTATATATAGGACTAGGCGACTTTTTAAATAGAAAATATCGATAACGATTTCTTAATTAAAGTTAAGCTTATTACGTAATTTAAATTTAAATCTACGTAGGCTTTGTATATTTATTTAGTATTAGTAATATACTTTCGTTAACTACTCTAGTACCCCTATTTCGATATTATTATTACTTAATTACTTTAATAAGTTATATAGCCTCGTAACTAATAAGTATCTAAATCTTTAGTATAGTTATTAAAGCTTATTTTTCGTTAAGTAATTTATTAACTTCGTATTATTAATAAGCTTTATAAACGTATATCCTTATTATTATTTAACTATTCTAAAACATTTATTACTAAAGATTCTATCCCTCATATTATTAAATATAATACTTAGTTAATTTATATTTTTTAAGTATAAGAGAAATAGAGTATTAATAAGTAAAATATAAAAAGTTATCGTTCCGAAGTACGTCTCTATTTTTACCGTACTTATGGCGACGATTTCCTTATTTAAACCGAAGCTAATCCTTATAATACCCGCTATTAATATATTAAGCGTTATTAGTACGATTTTTTATAACGCTTAGAATTACCCTCTTCTTCTTATTAACTATTATAATACCCCCGTATTTAAAATAATCCCCTAGAAATTATTTAGGCTATACCTTTTGCTTACGTAAAAAGCCTATACGAGCTTAGTATCTAAGTAATCTAAGTAATATAAAAAAGATCTTTTTAGCTATCCTTAAAATTATTTAGTACTATCTTTCTCTTTTAATATTAAGAGACTATAATTCGTACTTATTAAATTTGCCTTCTCGGCTATTACCGTATCCGTTATCTAAAGGACTTTCTCTTACTATTTATAAATAAAAACTTACTAATTAAGAGCTTTTACTACTTTTTATTCATTTAGCCTCGTATATCCTTCCGAGGCTAACGGTACAAAAAAAAAAAAATAGTTAATATTATTAACTTTATTATAATCTAATTCGTTAGTATAAGAAGTAAGATCTTTATTATTTTCTAAATCTCTTAAAGAGTACGAATACTTTAAGCTACTAAATTAGCTACTTTCGCTAGGTTCTGTACCCCCGGATCTACTCTTATATATAATAAGGAATTAGTTAAATTAATAAGGGCTAGTTTTTCCGTTTATTACCCTTAACTTTCTATACTTTTTATATAATTTAATACGTTCTTTTTTAGAGTAGTTACTTAATTAATATTAATTTTTTTTATAAATAAAGTATTACTTCTTCTATTACCTTACTCGTAAGTTAAATCTCTACTTATTTAACAAATCTAGGCCCCCTTATTAGTAATTACTATACTTAACTTCTTTTTTTTTCTTATTATACGTTCGATCGACTTAATATTATTAATAAGGTCCATTATATATTTAGAAATAGGTTTAGTACGGTATTCTTATTTTAATATTAAAATTAGATCTTAGCTTTAAGTAGAGCGTCTCGTAGTCTTTAAGTACTTAATATAGGGTTATTTTTATTTTTAATATTTATTAAACTATAGTATAAAAATATTTAACCTTTTACTTATTAGTTCTCTTATTTAGCTAGGTTTTTACTAGCTTATTAATTTAATTAATAAGCTTTTTAAGGATTTTTATTTATAATTTACTTTTTATTATCCTAGTTATAAATATAAAAGAAATTGCCCATAGCTTAGATAAGAACTCTAGATTCTTATTATAAGTCTCGAAGCGGCTTCGGATTACGCTAATAATACTAAGAAAGTCGTTTCGATTGATATTACGTACTACTTCGTAGTAATAATTAGAGGCCTTATTTATAAATACGATATTAACTACCAAATAGTATTAATATTCCTTAATCCTAACTTTTTTATAATAATTATAAAATATTATTAAGGTTTTTTATAAAACCTCGTACTTCCCCCTAGAGTATAAATTTTCTTTTAAAAAGATCTTTTTAAAGTTTATAAATTACCTCGTATTTACTACTATTTATTTTTTTTATTTTACTTTTACTAGCTACTCGGGCGGTTCTCAGTATTATTTATATAGTATTAATATATAATATTAATAAATACTCCCACTATCTTAATAAACTATTTTTTTTTAGATTTTTTACTTTTTTAACTTTTCTTTCTATAAAGTTTATAACTACGGATTATTAATAATAATATTAAGCGCCCAACACTACTACTTTATAAGCTGCCTACTTAGCTAAGTTTACTACCCTCTAAGTAACTATAGCTTATAACAGTAGTATTAGAGATGCCCTCGTTGCTATTATTAAGAATAATATTAACCTTACGATATTTACTATATTTTTAACTTTAACTTATATATGTATATATATTCGTTATCTCGTTTTTTTTATTAAAGTTAAAAAACGCTTCTCTTACTATTTATTACTATTACCCTATTACTATTACTATCGAATTATTTATTTACTCTTAAATATATATTATTAAAATACCGAGACGCCTAGTTATTATCGACCCCTAGGGATACTTTAAGGGCTAGAAGTTCGATTTTATAAGTATTATACTAAAGGACCCCGAACTATAATAAGGTCGTCTTAAGGAATACGAATTAGATACTATCGACTTAAAAATCTAAAATATATATATTAATATAAGTATTATTATTATTAGTACTTAACTTATATAATATAACCTTAATAAAATACTTAATTAATTATAAAGTATAATTAATACCTTAGTATCGTAATAATAGAATAAGAGGTTTAAAAAGATTAAAAAGGATATTTTAAAGTTATTAAATAAGTTAGAAAATAGGAGGTAGGTTTTAGCTATTTAAAAGGCTATTAATATATTACGTTATTAGTAACGGGATAAGCTATATTAATAGTTAGTAATAGCTATAGCCGGCTATAGTTAGTTATAAAGTTTTATTAAAGTACGTAATAAAAATACTTAATATTAACCCTATATAAGAGATTAGGCTATAAGTACGAAACTAGCGAGGCTATAATATAAGTATAGGTATATTATAAAACTAAAGCTTATAAAGTCTTTTTTATAGACTCTACGTTATAAAAAGTTCTTTTATAACGCGGTCCGTACGCTAATTACTAAGTTATTAGCGACTTATTACTAAGCGCATCCCAAATCTATTATAATTACTCCCCCCCTATATAACTTTAGTCCCTAAAGTTATTATATAATATCTTTTTTTAACGTTAATAATAAAGCTATTTATATTATTATTCGTAATATCTTTCTTAATATATTAATAATATCCTTTCTTACTTAGGAATAAAGTTTTATTCCTATCTTATTATTTAATAAATACTTTATTATTATTATTTAGTAATAGCGCGCTAACTAGTTACTAAGTTAATAGTACGTATTTATAATATAGTATTTTAATTATCGTAATATATAAGAGCCCGCTTAACCTTATAGTTATTATTATTACTAAGCTATTAAGTAAAATAAAGGATTTTCTCCTATTACTAGTTACGTATTTACTTTTCTTTCCCCCCTCTATTTAGTAATCGTTTTATAAATTCTTTTTTATATAACTACGCCTTTTTTCCTTATGATATTTCGATTTCTATATCGTTTCCTAATCGCGATCCTTTTATTATACTATTACTAAACGTTCGCTATAATATTTATTATTTTATATATTTAGGATATACTTAATATTAAATATAATCTTAAAAAGGGCTTTTATAGTCTCCGTAGTAATACTCCCTATATACGCTACTTATTTAGTATATATTATAATATTAATAAGCTCGTTTATATAGCTAGTACTTACGTTACTAAATATATTATTTATTAAATTAATAAAAAGAAGTATTTTATTATAAGTTATCGGACCCTCGCTAATCCGTTAATAATATTAAACTAACGATATCGTTTTATGTCCCCGAGGAGCTTTATAGTACTACTTAGCTTACTTAAAATACCCTTATAAATTTCTATTTTATTAAAAAGCAAGGTAGTTCTAACTCCTATAAACATAGTTATATTCTTTATACTTTTAACTATATTACTAATATATAAAAAAAAATCGCTATTTATATTACTAACCCGTTAATAAATAATAAAAAAGTCTATCTCGAGTAAACTACTTTTTAAGAGCTTATTACTAATTATAAGTATCTAAGCTTATTAATCTCGATTATAATAAATTATTAATAATCGTTTAGTAATTAATCTTTTTTATTAATATAAATTTTCTCTTTTTAAGTTAATATCTTTAATATTAATAATAAAACTAAAATTATTTCTTACTTTAACTACTTTTAGCTAGCTTATTTTTATAATAATAGTTACGTAATCGCTCTATAAAATAACCTTAATATTTTACCTTAGTACTATAAAATAACTCTTTAGAATATAACTATTACTTATATCGCTAAGTTCTTAAGTTTTTTTACTTTTTATAAGCGCGTTATTAAATACTTAGTAAACGATATACCTACTATACTATTATTATTTATAGTACTACCCCTATTTCTTATAGTTTTAAAACTCGGACTCTTATTAAAAAGCGTACTCTTATTACTAATTATATTTTTAATAATAAAAATAAAAAAAACTATACTAAGTCTAAGCCTAAGTTTAAAAAGTCTTAGGTTAAAAAAATCGTATTTATAAAATTTAATAGCGAATTAGAGAATTCTCTTAGTTAGTATTATAATAAGCGTTACTATTTTATTATTAATAACTCGCTAACTCCTACCTACGACGCTCTCTTTTTTATAAAATAGTTTATCCTAGCCCTTAGTTATATAATTCTAAATTTTAATACTACTAGTATCGTACTCTTCCCCCTCTAAATAAAAACTTTATAATAACTTAATAATATTATTACTCTAATTAAAGCTAAAGCTAAGAGTTGTAATAAGTAGTTCGATATTAACTTATTTTTTATAAATATTAACGTTATTAAGGCCCCTTAGTTTAGTTATAATAAAAGTAATACTTTTAAAAATACTCCCCCTCTCTAACTTATTAATAATAATAGTAGCATTCTACTTTTTATCGTAGTTCTTACTATAGTTCTTATTATTACTCTAATTATAGTTCTTATTACTATTCTTATTATAGTTCTTATTACTACTTTTATTATAGTTTTTAATAATAACTTAGTAGCGAACGCTCTACGAGTTGCTATTACTACTATATATAATACTCTACTTAATTTTAATTACTTTTTTATAGCTCGTTATTATATTAATAAAGCTAACGGTCTTACTTTAAATAGTTAGCTAAGTACGCGTATAAAGCCCCCCCGCTATACTATTACTAAGCGGACTACTATTATTAACTATTACGTTTTAAAAATACGAGTTAGAAACGCCGCTATTATTACTAATATTACGTAAGTTACTCCCCTAATATAACTAGGTCTTAGCGACCTTTTAATAACGTATTACTAAGGGTTATAATATTATATTTTTTTTAAAAATTACGCTAAGCTAAATAAAAAGGTTCTATAAAGTATTATTAATTAACTTATTTTTAGTAACTTTTTACTACGAATTTAGCGTTTATTATCCTATTTTATATATATTCGTTTCTTATAATATTTAAATCTCTTAACTACTTTTACTACTTTATTAAAATACTTAGTAAGTTCTTACGTATTATATTTAATAAGCTATCTAGCCTATTTAATAAAATATTATAAGTCTCTCTTTTTACCTTATTTTATAACGATTTTTTTAACTTCCTAAACGTCTTATTCGTTCTCTAACTCCGAGAGGTTCGCTATTTAATTACTAACTATTTAATAACTTCCTTATAATTTAAACTAAAAAACTAAGAAAACGTTATATATTCTCTAGTACTATTTTAATAAATATACTTAATATACCTATTTATTAACCCTTTTAGTTATTACTATTTTAATATACCTTAGTATTAACTTATTATTTTTAAATTATATATTCTTTATTAATAAGTTAATAATCTCTCTATAATTAAACTTTTTTAGAGTATATTTTCTATTATAATAAGCTACTTAGCTTTTAAAAACTTATACTTAAGCTTATATAGCCTAGGCCTTAATCTCTCTAATTTTCTAAACCCTTTTTTAAACCCCTTAGATTATAACCTTATAATTAAATATATATTTAATATACTTAAAATAATAACTATATAACGCTATATATAAAAATACTTTTATAGTAAAATATTAGCTATTATTATATATAAACTCGGCCTCTTTTAGCTACGCTATTTACTTATTTAGTAAGCCCTTAGTATAAATCCTTAAGTACTTTTTTAATATTTAATAAGTCTACTCCGTTTAGCCGTCTATTTATAAGTAATATATATTAAATAATTAGTAATATATTACCCGTTCCTTAGTAAACTCTTCTTAAAACGCGCTTATAAATAACTTATCTCTATTTATAATAATACTTTTTAACGTACCGAACTTATATTTTACTTCTTAGTATAAAATACTTACTATTTAAGCTATATTAAGTATTTTAATAGTAAGTAAGAACTTTACGAACTTTATTATATAATAAATAATAATTAAAATATAGTCGTATTTAGCGCTATTATTACGAGCGCTTAGTAATAGCCCCGTAATAAAATCTATAAATATTTTTTAAAATAAGTACGAGGGTAATAATAATAACTATAGCTACCCGTATAGCTTATATCTTAAAGTTATAACTCCTAAGTAGTACTTATAGTTTTTAATATATTCTTAAATATTTTATTAAATATTTTTTAATAAAACTTTTTTTAAATTAGTTCGAGAGTTTTCGTAGTTCTTATATAACCTACCTTATAGTCGTCGTAGTATTAATAAAAGATCTCTATTTAAAAAGACTTTACTTAAGAAATAATAAGTCTTTTTTTAAAAAATAGTATACTTTATTTATTAAATAAATATATTCTTAGCTCGCTAGCTATAGCGCGAACCCTTATTAATTACGATATATAAAACTTGTTTTTAGTTTATAATCCTTTAATAAGCTCTTTAGTTTTTAATAAAAAATAAAAAACGAATATTATTTCGCTCTTTATAAGCTCTTTTATAATAGAACGTAGAATATACTATTTTAATATAATAATCCTAGCTCTATTTAACTCCTCTTTATTTATACCGGACCGTTATCGAGCGTTCGCTAATAACTTTCTTATTTTTTTATTTTAAGTTATTATAATAGTAACTATTACTACTTTATTAGTACGCCCTATAGCGCACTATTAATATAAAAGAGAGGATTCCCTATCCCTAAAGCTAACTAATATCTAACTAAGATTATAAAAAGAGGCCTTAACTACTTAAATATATACGTTAGTAATATTATTTTTTTTAAACTAATTATCCTTTCTTATATATTAAATAGTAATTTACTAATAAAACGTAGTTTCTAAACTAATATAAAAAGGACGTTTTTATGAAGTACTTTCCCTTTTATATAATCTAGCTTTTTAAATAAACTGTCCGTTAGGTTTATTTTCTTTAGCTAGTATTTTAAATTAAAGTTAAATATTAATAACTTATATACTTACCTTGCGAGCTTTTTATAAAAGTCCTGCGCTAGTACGCTAATTACTTTCTTAAGTACTTAGTAATTTATTAAAACTATAAATTTTTAAAAAAGGCCCTAAAAATAATAAGCTTAGTATTCTAATTTTTTTATTATAATAAGTAGTTCTTATTAACTTATAGCTTATTATTACTCTATATTTAAGAACTTTTATAATTAATAAGTAATAGGTTACTATTTTTTATTAACTTATTACGATAAGATCGTTATAATAGCCTTAACTAAGGTATTAATTTTGACTTATATAGTACGTTATAAGTTCTAGTACGTAAGTACGGTTACTAAAATAAAAGTAACCTTTAGCTAGTTAAACGCCTTATATACTTCTTTTATTTATTAAAACTCCTTTACTTACCCCTTTTTTATTTTTAGTAATACTATTATTAATATAATAATACCCGAGTATTTAGTAATAAACTTCTAATAAAAATTATAAAATTTTAAAAAGATTTAAATATCCCTAATAAACTCCGGCGCTTTCTAATTAGCAATCGTTCGTACTTATAATAGGTTAATTTTAATTCTTTTTAAAATAATAATATAACCTAAGAACTCGACTCTTTTTTAATAAAAAGAATATTTTAATAGCTTAGTAAAAGGCCTATATAATTATAAACGTTAGAGGACCTTTTTAATATTTTTTATATACTACTCCCTTATTATTAAATAAATTATTAGATCGTTTATATATATTATATAATAAGTATTTAGTAAGTTGGCGAGTATTTAATAAATATATACCTAAAACGTTACGGGTACGTTTATTAGTTTAAAAAGTATAATAATATATTTAAAGTAACTATATTTACTTTAGAACGCTATTTTTTATTAATCCTTTTTTTAATTCGAATATAGTAATAAGTATTTTTAATATTTATTTTTAAAATCTATTTTATTTTACGAAGCTTATTTAAGAGCTTATTAATAAGTAGTAGTAAGTATCGATTTTTTATAATTATTTTATTTAGCTCGTAGTAGTTTACGTAGAGGTATAGCGTACTATTTTTTTTTAGTATAAAAAGGATTAGTACCCCGGCCTTACTAATTAAAAGCGTAATACGACTATTTACTAAGTTCTTAGCGATATATACGTAAAGCTTATCGAGTTATTTCTTATTTAATAAGTAAATAGGGCTATATAGCAGTTTAGTACCCGGAACTAAGTTAATTAAGTATTTTACCCTATTATATAATTACGGTCCCTTTACTAACTATTTATTAAACGTCTCTATTTTAAATTAAAGTTTTAATAATAGACCCTCTTATAAACCTATCTCCGTTATTTTTATAATACTCTTTATTATAATAATATATATTATATAAGCCTTCTCGCAATCCTTAATAATAACACGAGCTATTACTTTTAGTTCGGTAATAAAAATAGGCTTATATAATTATATATTCGTTATTATATTAATATAAATACTTTCTTAACTTATTAATAGTTATAATAATAAAAAGTTTATTATTCTCTTATCCTTATTAATTATAGTAAATAGTTACTAAATTTTCCTTAGTTATTAAAAAAGTGTAGGGTATAAAGGACTTTCGTAGTGCGGTACTTAAGAAGAACTACTAATACTTATAAAAGTAACATAAGATACCTCTTTTAATTAGGTTAATACGGTCTTAATTAACGGAGTTATAACTAAAGAAAGAGGGTAGTATTAACCGGATCGGAAGAGTAGAGTTCTTAATTATTTTATATTATTATATTTAAGAATAAATTATTAAAAAAGCTTTAGTTCGATTTTAAAAAAGTATATATATAACTAAAGTAAAAATCCGTGCTACTAGGCTCCTCTCTCTAATTAGGGGCCTTTTTCTTTATATTTTCCTCTAATTAGCTCTCTTATAAGTCCCTATACTTAATTAGTTTTAAAAAAAAGAAATACTAGGACTAATTACCCTACTTTATTTTAATTATCCCCTAATTTTTTTTCCCTAATCCTTTATAAAAAAAATTATCTTAGATTAGTCCTAGTTATTATATATAGTTAATTATATTAAGCTTTTTACTTACCCTTTTTTTTTATAATTACTTTTTTTACCTCCTCTATTTTTATTACTTTCTTTACTAGCTTTGCTTAGTTCTTATCCTAATCCTTTTTAATAATCTCCCGATCCTAACTTTTACTAGCCTAATTCTCTTTAGATTTTTTTATTAATAATAGTATTTAAAAAGTATAAGTTAGAGTTATATATATAGCTTTTATAATCGGGTTATTATACTAATTAACTTATTATTCCCTCGTACTCTTATTAATATTAGCTTTATTTATATATATATTATAATATTATAAGAGATTTTAATAAAACTTAATTAGTTTTTAATACTAACGTTTATTATTTTTTTATATAACCCGATTATATTTAAAAAGCGTGTACTTAATAACCTCTTATTTTAACTAAACTTTTAGTATTTTAATTAGAGTTTTTATAATAGGACTATCCCTATTCTTAACTAGAGTATTTAAAAAATTACTTTTTTAATTACTTAGACTAGCTTTACTAAGAGCTAGGCTAAAGTATAATAATAACTTAAGTAGTAATATATTTAATAAAGATTTTATAATTTAATAAGTTTTAAAAGTATTAATTAAGTATATAAATTAATTATTAATAACGGCGTTTAAATACTAGTTAATAACCTTTATTAGTTTAATTATTTATAGAGTCTAATTAGGGTTACTACTTATTATAGATCCTCGGGTACTTTTTAATATTTTTAAAAATTAAAATAGTAAGAATAACTTTTTAAAAGTAGTAAGTTTTTATTTAAAGCTTTTAACTATTTTATACGTTTTCTTAAAGTATATAAAATTAATAAGAGTATAATAGTTATAATTATAGGGGTTATAGACTTTTAAATTCTAATTAATAAACCTAAGGCTAAGTAAGTAAGTACCGGATTTTTAAGGAGTCGGTACCTTAGGGGCGTTAGTCGTAGCGTAATTAGAGTTATCTAAGTTAGTATAGGGCCTATTTTTAGAGTCCCGATTATTTATTACTTTATTAAAAAACCTTTTTAAAAAAGGTCTTATTATATTAAAAAAGTAATAATTATTATATTAGAACTTATAGCTAATTTATTAAATCTAAGCTACGTAAAGTTTATTATTAAATAATTTAAAGTATTTATAAGTTATTTAATACGTATTATAAGTTAAATTAAGCTAGCTATATTAGACCGCGTTACGAAACTATTTAAGTACGTATAGACCGTATTCTTATTTACCTAGCTATTATACTATAGGGACTACATAAGTACTTATATTAATTAGTTATTAAATATAAAGAGGTATATCGATCCGGCTATAGAAGGCCTTTAGCGTTTAGATATTATTAACAAATATTTTTTTTAAATACCTAAGAGCTTATTTTAGATTATATTAATAGATTATATTATTTTACTAATTAATAATTATTCTTATAAAATAGCCCGGATTATTAATATAAAAAGAGAAGATTACTAAGTATACTAAAGTCCTAATTTTTTATATAATCTCTTAGGTTTAAGGAATTAGAGTAGGGGTCTTATTTAGTTCGAAAGTACTCTCCTATCCTTTTTTAATTATAATTATATTATATACTAGAGCAAGGTCCCGTATTATAACCTTTATTACGGATCTAATTTTATATTTTTAAATCTAATTTTTATATAATAAGCGTTTTTAAAAATTATAGTAATTAGTTAGGATCTCTATTACCTTATAGTAGGTCTAACCTATCTAAGTCTTCCGGTTTTTTAGACTTTTAAAAGCCTCGGGGCGCTAATTAAAGAAGGGAAGTACGTCCCTTATACCGAGCTAATTAAAAAAATCGATTTTATAAGGGGTTAGGATTATTTAAAGGAAACTAGTTTATTTAAGTACTAGGTTCGGGTAATAGTTAGTATATACTTTATATTAGTAGTTTATATTAAAATTAACGAACTAAGAATCCTTAGTATTTATTATAGTCCTAAGGTTAGTTTTATTAAAAGTAATATATTTATTTAAATTCTACTTTTTTAGTTAGTATTTAGTATCGTTTTTAAAGTTTTTTATTATAATTAAGCTTTAAATTTATGCTATATTTTTTTTATTATCCGGCTTAGAAGGGGAGATAGGAAGTAAAGAGGTTATTATAAATTACTAAGTTAGTATTTATATAGTAGATTAAAAAGTAAAAATTAAAAGAAGTTTAATTAGTAATAGTTATAAAAAAGTAGTTAAGGAGGGAAGAAGGAAAAGTTAAGTAGCTAAGTAAAAAGCTACCCTTTTATACTAATTACGAGAGTAGCCTTTACTAATTAAAAAAGAAAGCGCTATATTACGAATAATAAAAAGGCCCCGATCTTATAATTTACTCCTTCTTTTTTTTATATAATAATTATAATTTAGCACTAATTAGCTAAGAGGCCTATAGTACTTTCCTCTTTAATACCCCGGATTTAGGGGGGGTATATAGAGGCCCTTTTTTAATTCCTCTATCGCTTTTTATTTCTTCTCTTAAATAATAGCTTCTTAATTATAATTATCCTTTTTTACTCAATCTCTTTTTTTTTTAATAATATAATCTACTTATTTATTATATTTAATACTTTAGCTACTAATAATACGTATTAAATTACTAAAACTACTCGTTATAATATCTAGCTTTAGTAATATTCCTCCTCTACTCTTAAGAAGGTTTATTCTTAGAAAACTTAGGGTTATAAGTTTTAAAAAGTTAGCGAAAAGTAGATTATAATAAGTACTATTTTATTTAATTTTTTTAATCTTTATCCTAATTTAATATTATTCCTTTTTAGATCTTTAAAATTACTAATTAGTTAATTTTTCCTAGATTAGCTAGAGAGCTTTATACTAAATTCTATATTATAAATCCTTAAGTTAATAAGTATATTAAAAAAGAAATAACTTAGAAGTTTTAGTAATTAACTACGAATTAAAATATTATTAAAAAGTACGTTTATAATCTAAGTATTATAAATAGATTATTTTTATAGAGTTATTAGGTTTTTATTAATTACAATTACGCTAATTACTTCGGCCCTTTATCTTAGTAACTAAGCGAACGAACTTTTATTATTAATTCTTTACTTATCTAGGCTTATAGTATTTAGAATACTATATTTTATAATTATTATATATAGTTCTTTTAAAAGTATATTAGTTCTAATACTAAGGAGCTAGTTAAAAAAATAGTCCCTTATTTTAAGTACGTTTCTTTTTTAGATTATTTTAATAATTAATATAATAATTATATATATTTTAAAAATAAGAAATACTATTTTAAAAAAAGTAACGACTAGTAGGTTATTAGTTAGTCCGGAGCTAACTCTAAGTAAAGTTATTATTATCGTTATATAATAAGTAGTAATAGGGTAACGTCTTTAATCCTAATTAATGTTAAGAGAGTTAAGACTTTAGTTTATATAATTTTTAATTAGATCGATATTACTAAGACTGAGGAGGATAAGTATAATTCCGTTTTTAAGGACGCCCCTCTTATATACCTTATTAAAAACTATATATTTATAATTTATAAGGGTTATTAATATATTAAAATAAAATAAGTAAAGTAGGAAGTTATATAGGCTAAGTTAAATACTAAACGGGCTTAATTAAATAGGGAACTAGGCTTAAATACTTAAAAAGAGGGGTAAGGTTTCTTAATATAATTATATAGTTAGTAAGTAAGGTTATTAAGTTTTTAATTATAATAATTAAAAAATAATTCCTCTCCTCTTATCGTCCTTTTATATTTTTATCTTAGATTTAAATAAAAAGATAACTAAAAAATTAATAAGATTTAATAATATCCTTATAAAATAATATTTAATAAATAAAAAGAACTCGTAATCTATACTAAGGATTAGTAATAGTAAAGGGTAATCTAGCTTTTTTAAGAGGCCCTTACTTACGATCGGGTTTACTTAGTAACTAGTTAAGTATCCTCGTTCTCAAAATCTATTATATTATTATTATAATTAAAAAATAAAATCGTAGTATCGATCCTATATATTTTTTTAGAATATAACGTAATTACTAAGGTACGGTTTTTTAAGTAGTTTTTTTTTATAAATAGTATAAACGTCCGCTTAGCTATAGTAGCCTAAGTTAGGTTATACTACGTAAATATATTTAACTATACTTATAGGATTAGCTAAGAAGAGTATAAGTATAGTTTACTAAGGTAGTTTAATTTAATAATCTAAAATTTACTTAGCTAAAAGCTTAGTATTTTCCTTAGTTAATATACTTATTATATAAAAAAAAAAAGGGTAACGTAATTAGTAATTATATACTTTTTTTTATTTTTAATTATAATAAAAGGGATATTTTTTATAAACTTATAACTATTATACTTTCTATAGTACTAAGCTCCCTAAGCTAAAATAATAAAATAAGCGTCCTTATTAAGAATATACTAATTATAATCCTTAATAATCCGGTAGTATAGACTCTAATAGTACTAATAACGGTCTCTAAGTCCTATAATCGGGGGCCGATTAGGACGCGTAGTACTTATATTAAATATATGAGTAGGACCTTAAAAATAAATACTATTTTAATAAATCTTTAGTTTACTTATTTCGTTAGCTAGGTTAGAATTAGTAATATTATTAGTAGCTGCCTAGGTAACCTAGGACCCTATTATTAACTAGCGATATTATTAGTAGTTTAAATACTAATACTAAGTATTTTTATATACTTACGAAGTAAGAGATTATGGCGAGGTTTTAAGTTAACTTTAATTATTTATAAAGAGTAGGCTATATTCCTTTTTATATATAATTATATTAAAAAGTCCTATTTTAAACCTTATGTATTTTATTAATCTAATAAAACTATTTAAAATAACCCCGACTTCTTTTACTACTTCTTTTATAATATTAATATAGAACCGCTTATATACGGCCTTAATTAAGCTCTTATTAATTATAATATAGAGGTTTTATTATTTAATAAGAGTAATTATATTATTAATCTTAGTAAATAGTACTTAAATAGAGTTTAAGTTAAAAAACGAGATAAGTAGTCCTTTAATAACTTTTTTAATTTACTTTTCTTTATTTAAGAAGTAGTTAGTATCCTATTTTCCGTACTTTTTTAAAAGAAAATCCTTAGCTTAGGCCTAGGGTAGTCCTCTAATTACGTCCTTAACTAGAGTCTAATAGTCTCTTCTTATAATATATATAATAAGTTTATTTTTAAATTAGTCCGGGACCTTATTAATCTTATACTAGTTCTTAAACTTTTTTAAAGAGTTTATAATATTATTATTTTTAAAAACTATAGTCCCCTTTTTATTAAAAAATAGTATTTTATAAAACCCTATATTCTTTATTAAATTAGGCTAAGGAATCGTAAGGTCCTTAGTCTAAAGTATAATTATTTAGATCTAAGTAATAATAGTACTTAAGAAGGTATTAATTAAAATATCTATCCTAACCTAAGCTATAACTAGCCTTTTCTAATTAAATTAGCGAGTAGATCTATTATTAAAAATAAGCTTTTTATTATTAAATAACTCTACGGTTTATAAATCTTAATAAACTATAAAAACTAGTTTAATAAACGGTTTATTTAAAATAAAAAAGTTAAGTTTATATAATTAAATATCCTAAGGGGCGCTAATAATAATAAAAATAATATATTAGTTATTTATATTTATAGTCCGAGGTTATTAAAAGTATAGTTTATTAATTTTATTTATAATTTTAATAATTTTATATTAATTTACTTACTCTAAATAAAGTTTAAAAAGAGAAGAGAGGAGCCGTCTTAATAACTAGAGCATAGTTATTATCTTAATTAATATAATTTAGGCCGTCCTTTTTAGCCTTTACTAAGTATATAATTAAAGTTTTAATTAGACTTCGTATTAGGCCTATAGTAATACTAATTAAAATTATTAATAAGTCTAGTTAAAAGCTAGTTTCTTAAGCGCTCTTAGTTTAACGTATCCGTATTTCTAAATAAGTTTATTATTAAATCTCCGGATTATATTAATTAATAAAGAATAGTCTAGTTAAATAACTAGTTATACTTATTAAAGTATTTTATTAGTTTTAATCCTAACTCGTCGTTCGTTTTATTATATTATTATAGTATTCGTATTTAAGCCTAATCTAGTCTTAAATATCTATATATTTCTTTACCTATTTATCTTATTTACTTATCGAGGTCTATCGTATTCCCCTCTCGTTAAATAAGAAGCCCTTTTTTATATATTTTTATTTTTATATTTTAATTATTTAGTTTTTTTTTAATTAAAGTCCTATTACTCGTATTTATTTTAATTATTACGCCGCTTTTTTTTACTTATTTATTTAAATTATTTCTAATCGAGTCGGGCTTTTTTTTATTTATTTTCTTATTTAAAAAAGGAAGGGATTTTTAAAAAAGGAGATTATTAAAAAGGTATAGGATATAAAGGACTTTTGTAGTACGGTACTTAAAAAGAACTACTAATACTTATAAAAATAATATAAAATACCTCCTTTAATTAGGTTAATACGGTCTTAATTAACGGAGTTATAACTAAAAAAAGAGGATAATATTAACTAGATTAAAAAAATAAAGTTCTTAATTATCTTATATTATTATATTTAAAAATAAATTATTAAAAAAGCTTTAGTTCGATTTTAAAAAAGTATATATATAATTAAAATAAAAATCCGCGCTACTAGGCTCCTCTCCCTAATTAGGGGCCCTTTTCCTTATATCTTCTTCTAATTAGCTCTCTCGCAGGTCCCTATACTTAATTAGTTTTAAAAAAAAGAAATACTAGGACTAATCGCCCTACCCCATTCCACTACTTATAATAGTTAATAAAAAAAAACGTTAATTAATAAGCTTTTTCTTAGCCTATAGCCTTATTTTAAAAATCCCTTAATAAAGGAGCTATAATAATAGCTAAGGTTAACCCTAAGTAGGTTATGAACCTAGTATTAATAATATTTATCTTAGAATATATATTTATATTAACCTCGACTAGTTTTTTAATAACCCCTCGTAGGACTATTACCCTACCCTTTATAATTATTTTTATTAATACCTTCTTAATACTTAGTATAAGTATATTAAGTATATCGCTTATACTTATTCGTTTTTTAATAAGTTAACTTTTATAATTCTTAGTTTAGTAATAACTTATTAAATAGTTATTAATATTAATTTCGATCGGGGGTACGTTAGCTTATTATCGCTTTTATTTTTTAATTTATTTTTTTAGTACTTATTAAATATATAGCCCGTTTTATTATATATAAAGTACTTAATATTACTACTATAACGCTTTTATAATAGCTTAGTATAAATAGTATTATTATATAGCTTTTATAATACTATTCTTAGTAAGTCTTTAGAACCTAGCCCTTTAAAACTCTCTTTATTTTTTTTTATAAAAAGGGGATATTTAACGTAGCTACTTAGATAGCGAGTACGGCCTCTTTTTACTATTTTTTTATAACTAGTTACTACTTTTTTATTAATTTAATAACTATAGCTTATTAACTTTATAAGCTATATCTCGTACTTTTTTAATTAGGACCTTATAATAAATTAAGTTATTTTATAATTAAAATAGTAGTTTAAAAAAGAATTAATAAGCCTCTATTTTTAAATTTTTTATATTTTCTATACTTAGGTTATAATAAATTATTAACTATTTAATAAGGAACTAAGTAGGGGTTTAGCCCTCTTTTAGCTTTTTTGTTTTTAGCTCCTTATAGTATTCCTATTTTTAAGTCTTAGGGTCTACGTATTATTAATAAATAAACATTAAGAAGTTATCTTAAAAAAAGGGTGCTTAAAAGCTCTTTTTATAATTATATTATTACGTTTATAGTAATAAGAATATCTTAAATAGAGCCTATTTAATATACTACTCTACTATACTTTTTATATAAAGATTATTACTTACTTTTATAATAATAATCTAGTTTACTACTTAGGTACTTATAAACTCTTTTCTAATTAGTTTATAATTATAAAAAGGAAGCTTTTTATATTTTTATTAACTTAAATATATTATTAGCCGCTCGGTAAGCTATTAAACGAGCTCTTTATATTAATACCGTTCTTAGTTTTAGTTTTTAATTATTATTTTTATTATTTTATAGAAATAAGTTATTATTAAGTTTATAAGATTTATTAAACCGGTTATCTTAGTATTACCCACGCTTTTATATATATTTAAACTACGTACGTCTAGCGATCGGTTATTAATAAACGCTCTATTTATAATAAATAAGGTCCTTAAAGTATTAATAAAATAACTAACCTATAAGAGTAATCTACCCTAATTATTTTTTTTATTTAGCTCTTTTATAAATACTAATATTTAAATAAAACTTATTTCGTAATAAGCTCGTTATTCTAAATAAAACGGGGTCGAGTAGTTAACTCTGGATAGCTATAGCTCGTTAGTACTAGCGGCCCTTTACTAAAGGCTAGGTATTAATTCGTTAACGTGTTATTTATCTTTATAATTTATTATTATTATAAGAGATTAGGCTATAAGTACGAAACTAGCGAGGTTATAATATAAATATAAGTATATTATAAAACTAAAGCTTATAAAGTCCTTTTTATAGACTTTATATTATAAAAAGTTCTTTTGTAACGCGGTCCGTGCGCCGGTCGCTAAGTTATC
The DNA here is from genome assembly GCA_030869315.1 of Colletotrichum cuscutae. Classification (NCBI taxonomy): domain Eukaryota; kingdom Fungi; phylum Ascomycota; class Sordariomycetes; order Glomerellales; family Glomerellaceae; genus Colletotrichum; species Colletotrichum cuscutae. The sequence continues at coordinate 373,977 of MPDP01000254.1, forward strand.
GGCGACCTATCGCCGGGCGCATCCCGAATCCATTATACCCTAATAAACTAGCTTGCCCGTAAAGGCGAAGATAGCCCCTAATAAGGCGGACCGGACCCCAAAGGGGTATTTACTACTATATTTTTAATATTTATATATAATCCCTACGTTGTTACGTATTATTAATAACTTCGGGTAGTTTACTTCTTTTCTTACTAGCCTATTAGTACCGAATTTCGTATTAGTAACAGCGATAAGCTATAGATCGAAATAAGTAGAATTATTAATTATCGTACTTTTAGTACTATATTTTACTTCGGTATATCTTTTTATAATAATAAACTATTGTTAATAATTATAAAAAGGAAAACCGGGTCGTTTACTTTTTTTTTTAAATTTATTAAAGTAATTATACGCTTTATTAACTTATACCTAGGTTTATAGTACGAATTCCTCTTATATAATCGTTACTACTAGGATTTCGTAAGGTTCTTATAATTATAATTACGCTAGTAATACCCCTCGCTTATAAAAGAATTTATTAATTACTTTTATAATTCTTAGGCTTGCGCTTACGAATTATTTATTTAGCTAATAGCTAAGGTTATTTATAATTTCGTAAAATAGGGGTTGCCCCTATAGCCCCTTTTTTTTCGTAAACCTTAGTTAAATAGATTAATATTACGTTAATTTACTTACCGTTAAGCTAATCTACGATTCTATATATCTACGTCCCTTAGTAATCTAAGTTAATATTTATTTATTTATAAGGGATTAGGATTCTATTTAGGATTAGGTTTTTTTTTTTTTCTTACTCTAACTCGCTAAGGGTCGTACCCTAGTTTATATTTATATTAGTAGTTATTAGCGTATTTAATCTTAATAAGAATATATTTAACCTACGCACTAGGTATAACAAACCGGTACTTTTACTACTTAACGAATTTATTAAGGTCTAGGTAATTCCTACTTCTTCTCGCTATCTCGCTACTACTCTCGTTTTTACTATTTTTAATAACTATTACTAACCCTTTAGATCGCTAAATATCGTACTTATTAAGGCTACCCTTCTTATTTAATATAAAAGAGTAAATTTTAATAATCCCTTTTTTAATAATAATAGTAAACGTTTATATTACTATAAAAAAATAAAGTAATTAGTCTTAAGATCTTTATTAATTATTAATTTCTAATTTTTACTAGCGTATACTTCTAATCTCTTAAGCCTTGTACTCTATATAATTTCTAAATTACTTTCTTTTTTAACCTATCTCTTTTAGAGTAGTATTTTAAAAGAATAGTTAAAAATAAACGCTAGGTAGCTTATAAAGGAGCTAGATAGGTTATTAAGTACGGATAGCGAAGTTAAGCCCTCTTTTTTATAAAGTCGTAAACTTTATAAACTTCGCGGACTTTAAAAACTTATTAAAAATATTACTTATTACTTAGACTAAGTAGGGTTAAATATTTTAAAAATCTTTTTTTTTATAATCTCTTAGTAACCTCTTTTATAGTTTTCTAAGTAGTCTTTTTATAGTTTAATTATATTAATTTAATAATTATTACTTACTAATAATCCTTTTTATTACTTAGTTAATTTTTTAAAACTAGTAATTTCGTACTAAGAGCTAGTAATATAAAAAGGAGCTTTTTAATAGCCCTTTAAAAGCTTCTCTTTTTTTTTTAGCCTAACTTTAGTAAGAGGTCGCTTAGCCTCTTTAGACTAGCGACTTTTTTTACTTTTTTTAAGTAGCCGCCTTTTTTTCTAAGCTAGCTTTTAATACTTATAATAATCGTAGCTCGAGGCTATTCGGACTTCTAAATCCCCTCTTTTTTTATTATACTATTCCTTATATTATATTTTTAAATAATACTTAAGGGGTAGTTAAAGGGGCTATAAAGAAATTGTTTAGATCGTAGGCTTCCTCGTATTTATAAAATTCTTAATATAATAAACCTTTCTATATATTATAAATCTCTTAGCTTTATAATTCCTATGCGGGTTTTTATTATACTTATTAAAAATATTTACTACGCTCGGGGATCTTTTTTTTTTAATTATACGGTACTTTTTTATATTATACTATCGAGCTCGTCCGTCGCGCTAATTAATTAGGTAAATAGTCGTTATATAAATATCTTTTTTTACTAATCTAACTAGTTAGTCCCTAATTATAGGCCGGCTGCGTAGAGGTTATTTTAATAAAAATACTATTTAAAGCGGTAGTAAAATAGTAGTTACTTAAGTAGTTTCGTTAATTAGCGTGTTTTTAACGTAATAAACGTCGACCTCTCGTAAGTAATAAAAAGCTACGATTACTTAATTCCGTATAGTATTCGAATATTACCCCTTTTTCGTTTACTTCTATAAGAGTAATTAGTATAAATTTCCTATCCCGTACGGTATTAAGAGGTCGTCTTTTTTATATAACGAAATACCTTGTTAATCTATAATAGTAGAGTTTAATTACTAATTAGTGTTAATATCCTTATTATAAAGTAATTAGTTCGAACTAAAGGTTAATAAAGAGATTAATTAAACTATATAAATTTCTACATAATATAAAAAAAGAGGTTCTAACCATAAGTTAGGCTGGCTGCGATGATCCTAAATAGGGCCCCTATTTGGCCCCTGCGCAGTCGGCCGTATGCCGAGGTCGAATTGGACTTCCAATCCGACATTTTGAGTGGATCGGTTTTGCAGCATATATCGATTGTAACGGAGGGAGGCCTACAAGTGGTGGTAGCGATGCCCTCTTTTACTTATGACGTTCCCCTCGCATTGAATACACTCATGTTAAAGACTCTCCTAGATAATATCAAGAAGGACTGACTGCTCCGCCAGCCTGACAAACAAGGCAAACTGGACAAGCCTCTTACTTCACTGCACCTTGTGACCTTCTGTTCCCCTCCAGCTTGGGATGAAATAGGCGGCCTGCTCCATTCATTGCCCCCCGTGTCATCAAACTTTCGCAATTCTTCCGAAGTCATGCTGGTGATGGCCTAACGGCATGATTTCGGTTGTGAGGGCTACTGTCCGAAGCGGTGTTTCGTCACAGTTCGGCTTTATTTTCATATTATCCTTCCAAATCCTCGCAACTCAGTTCTCATTCGCCGTGAAGGTCGAATTCATGTATCTAATTAAAATTCGATTAAGCCCTTGCAAAATTAGGGCAAATCGGAATCAAGCACACTGATTTAGTCTTGTTATTGGGGCAGGGGGGCTGGCTGGTCGTCCAGGTCACTATCATTAGTTTATCGGGACGAGTTAAATTCTCTCCATGGACAGAATCATTACCTCTCGGCAAAGTAAGATAGGTTGTCATGCCCGAAAGCTGACTGAAATGTAGCTACGACACAATGTCCATCTAAGAGCGTTAGGCTTGATTGTGGTGTTCGCCCAGCAGCCTTGGTGCCTGCTGTCACACTCAGAAAGCCCCTTAGTTTAACGAAGAGCTATAATAACTATATGCCGCATGGCCTCGAGGCTTTTGCTGCTTCTTGACTTTTGACTTGTGAACTTGGCGAAGCTTTTTTCGACCTTTGATCACATACTTGCAGTCGCTAACACACACTAACATCCTAAATTAGGGGAAATCGAAAAGTGCCCATTACTGTTTCAAAACCAAAAATTGGGTGCCCATAAATGACTTGGTTCCATCTCATATATCTTGCAGCTCAAACCGAAGTAGACATCAGAGAACTCTGGTTCCAGTGGTCTCGACTGTTGTGATTGTAGGGTTTCCACAACAGCAGCCCGGATTTCAGATCATTATATAGGTATCTCGTAATTAGTCCCCGAGCCAAGAACAAGACGATATTTCAATTATTATTAGAGTTAAAAGGAAAGCAACAGAATGATAAAGGTGAAAGAACAGCTAGTAAAAGTAGAAAGGTCAATGAAATGGTAGGCAGCCTAAACCTTCACTGCTGTCTCCTGGCCCGCAGCCAAGGGCTTCTCCTCCACGTCTGGGGGCGGTTCAAGGTCGTTGTCGTTCAGCATATCCCAGTAGGCCTGCTTGTTGAGCTTAGCATAGTACAAGTCCTTGTTCGCCTTGGCGAGCGCTTCCAGGGCCTTGATCTTGGCGCCCCTCTCCTTATCGACCGATTCGTCGGCATCCTTGATGGCATCCTGCTTCTCTTCATGTGCCTTCTCGAGCTCTGCCCTGAGCTCTATGACCACGCGTTGATGGGACGTCTCGGATCTCTGAAGCTTCTCATTTGCTTTCTGGGCAGCCTCCCACATCGACTTGAAATCGTCTCTTGCCTTGGTGAGATCCCCAACCTGTGTGGTGAGATCCCCATTGAGCTTTACCTGAACCGAAAGCTTGGACTTCAGGTCGTCTCTCTCGACTGTCAAATCCTGAATTTCTTTCACGAGAGCCGCAATGCGAGCATTCGCACCATCAAGCTCGGGCACCACCCTATCCAACTTTCTCCTCAACTTGAGTCGGGCAGCCCTGAGGTCTTTGATTTCCCTGTGGTCATCGGCGTCGTGCTTCTTCCCGGTGTTGATATCATCTCGAAGCTTGGCTAGCGCGGCCTCCTGTTCCTCGAGTTCGACATTGGCTTTGCTAAGCTTTCCCTCAAGGACAGTGATCTCTGCCTCCTTCTTCTTGACGTCACTGGCCAGATTAGCTCTGCTATTCGTGAGGTCGTCGATCTGACTCTTGGCCGCGGTGAGCTGGTGATCACGGGCGTGGAGGTCAGTATCAAGGGCCTGGAATCGCTGCTCATCGTTAGTATGGCATGATTTGGATGAGATGAAGATATTAAAGACATACCTGCTCGGCATACTTGGCGAGGTAGCCAGCCTGGTCGATGAAGGACTGAGCATGAGCCAAGGTGTCGACGAGTCCCTTAGGGAAGGGCATCGGGGCCAGAATGCGAGGAAGAGACGGCTCAGGCTGAGGAAGTCGGTGGGCGACTTCGGCCTTGTTTGGAGTGGACTCAGGGGGGTTAAAATCGCTTCGTGGAGCGGTCAGATATGTTCACACCAAGGAGAAAGAAGTACACTAACTGAGAGTGGCGATCCAGGTGGACAGCAAGAGCGTATTCACCAAGCTCCTGGCTAACATTGGCTTCGCTGTCACGTCCTTTCATGTGAACAGAGAGTCTCTCGGTCTGTTCCTGCCAGGTGCAAGTCAAGTGATAGAAGGAGTCGTACTCGAACTTCACAGACTTCTCGGGGCTAGAAAGGATAGACTGCTTGGCGACATGAACGTTAGGGTTCTTTGGCTTTCCCTGACCATTCTTGGTCCACTGCCAGACGGCCAAAACGGGCTTATCCTTGCCAAAGCCCTCGGGGACGATGAAGGTGGCCATCTCGTTGGTAGCATAGTTGGGCCAGTTGATCTTGCCAGTCCAGATGCGCAGGGAGCCGGAGGGGGTCTGGGACTCAGACTTCCAGATACGGTTGAAAGTCATGGTGCTCTTGTCCTTATTGGGGTTCGACATGGTGACCTTGAGCTCGCCGTAGACCTTCTGTGTAGTGATCTCCCAGGAGTAGTAGTGCGAGTTCTTGAGCGTGAAGACATCATCGCCGCTGGCCGTCTTGGAGACCTTGTCGACGACGAGGTTGAGGAACCAGTTGGCCTTCTGCGCGCCGCGGGCGTCCTTGGTCCACTGCGAGAAGAGGTAGGCAGGGTCACCAGCGCGGGCTGGACCGTTGGGCAAGGTGATGACAAAGGTCTCGTCCTGGCCGTAAGGCTTCCAGTCGAGCTTTCCGAGATAGACGTACATGGCGGTCGATTTGACTAGCGGAGCAGGAGTAGAACTCGGAGAGGAGGAGGAGGAAGTCTTGTTGTTATCCTTTGGAGGACACCTGGGTTGGGGCAGTGCAGATGGTGGTGAGGGAGGTAGATATCTTCTGAATGGGATGAGAGGAAGTGAGAGGATTCGTAGGATAAGACTGAACATCTTATAGTTTGTGATGTGATGGAAAAAGAGCTTTTGTGTTATTCTTCTTCTTGCAATTTATGCGAGTTTTCCAAGGCCCAAAACACAACGCGAGATGGCTTTTCGCCGTCGGATTCCCTTTCCTTGGAGTTTGTTGTTGCAAGTGCTCCTATGCACGCTTTCGTTCGATGGCTTCCAACTGAACGAGGTCCCCGTGGCTACCTGAAAGCTGAAGCGAGCGAGACAGAGCTGATGGAGAGTCAATTCCTGATGTTCTGTTGGGCAGAAATCGAGATATTGCAATCAGGGATCTAGCCCATCTTCATGGGCATTGAGAGAAGCGGATTCGAATCTCGGATGGAGTATCCCGCTTCTGGATGTTATTTTGAGGCTTGCCTAGCGCCGGCTGATAGCTGTGACCTGTGAACGCTGGGAATGGGCAAGTCTGTCGCGAATGAGACATTCGGGAGCTCGAAGGGACACTGCGATTGGCCCAATACCGCAGATCTCGAGAGCTTCACGAGAAGCTTTCCTCATGTTCTTTGACAGTCTCTACGGTACTGCATGAGCTTCCCGAATGCACATGACTGCTTCGAAACTTACAAAAGTCATTGATGCACAAATCTCACTACAGGAAGTGATCCCGATCCTGTTGGCTAATTAGGCATTTCCGATGGCATGTGCGTGAATCGAACTTTCAGAAGGGCTTTCACGAAGAGCTGAGGACATATCGTGATTTGCTGTTTGACGATCTCTTGACGGTAGGCATGTGTCGACGATAGCTGCAGCCCGCCCATTCCCGCCCGTTATTGATCGATGCCGCTTTCGGGCCAATTTCCAAGACAAAATAGAAGCCAGAGTTCCTAGAGCTTTCAGCTTGGCGTCTAGATCAAGTGCGGGGGGACTCGCTAAGAACTTTACCGACTGACATACGCAAGCCACCGAACGACAAGTAAGAAGCACCTCATTCGAGTCGCTCGGTGAAGCTCAGGCCATGAGTGGTCTGGACCCCTCATGCAAGCAAACCAATATGGTGATTGATCATGTACCGGTGAGGGACGGCACGCGGCGGCTGAAGTCGCTAGCACGGTAGGGCATTTCTGACACTGCAATTTGAATGCTTGGCCGAGACAAAAGTCTCGGCTGGGCAGTAACCCTGGATGAATGCGACGAGACAGACCCTGAGTCTAAAGCTTTCGCCCCCAAGGGACTGCTCGAGGAAGATTGATCACAAGGCGGGGTTTTGTTAGTTGGAAGATGGCAAGGCGAGTATTGAGATTCCTGGATCGGAAATTCCTCCTTTTATTCATCTACTGCTATCGATTACAGCCATCACTTCCTGAGTTTACCATATGCCGATTAAATGTCGAAAGGCCGTAGGAAGTCTAATCGATCTTCTACATTTCTCGTCATGTCCAAGAGGTCTTAGATCTTGGTCAGCAAATATACACTGTCGTTGATGACGGTATATTTTTTTTCTGCACCCAAGCTGATGGACCTCGCCGTCGGTCTCGCTCCGAGCGCCCATCTCTCTTGATGTTGGCAGCAACAGCCGTGACAAGGCTGGTGTAAATCCAAGTCATCGATGATGTCTATTTCGACAACGACATCATCAGCGGGAGCAGTATGCCATCAGAGCTAATGGAAAGCCTATTGCCGAATCTCATCTTCCGTCGGCCTTTGCAGCTTCATGCATTGGAGTTTCATGGCAATGCTCCGATGCATGCCGTCGTGATGCCGTCGATATAATGTAGGGCCAATGCCAGAAATTGCGGTCGAGCATGTCGATCATGCTGTATGTGGTATTGACCGAGACAGTACGTCGCGCCCTTGGATGGTCGAGGCTGCTAGACTGAGCGTTCATGATTCACACAACGAGGTCATGCACACTCGTGACTCGACGTCATCGGTTTCGCGATGTCAGCCGATGCTCTCAACATCGCCGACAGTGATAGCTGATGATGGGGTATTCGGCGATCTCGGATAAGCGCTCTTCAGGACCTCGGAGGTCACTCAGCGAGCAGCACGACGTTGCGCGACGTCACGGGGGGAGATCAACTAAAGTGCCAGGTCCCAGTTCATGGGAAACGACCACAGTATTTGCGTCTCCTTCGCTGATTTCAGATGAAGTAGCTTAATCAGTGACCAAGCTAGTAAGTGATCAGATTCAGCATCTAGAGAGTCGGAAGGTCAGCAATATGTACGTTAAAATTGAGAGAGGTATTCTTACAGTTCCCAGATGCCATCGACTTTAGTGGCGCTTGGAAGAATGTCCACCAACTCATCATCCGACTCGGAGGGTGACTCTGGAGTGCATCCGTAGAGGTTGACTTTGATGGCAACGTCGCGGATAGAGACGACACGAGTAGATGGATCCAGGCCTTGGAACTCAACCACACGAAGAGAGTGGAACATGTCGCTTGGAATCTCCTTGTGGACTATGTGGATAGTAAGCAGTGCGATCTCAAAAGAGAATGAAGAAACTTACAAACTGGCTCCTTCAAGAGGTCAGCCTCAAGTGAGATGACAGTGTCGTCCTTGAGTTTGGGTGCGCTCCATTCTCGTTCAAGCTTGGAGAGAAGCTGAGGCACGTTAGATGACGGACAATGAGATCAATGAGGTTCATATCAGAGAACTGAACATACCAGTTGGCATCCCTTGTCTGTGTGCGCAAGCTTTTCTCATTGTAAGCAATTGTCCGACAGAATTTGGGGGAAAAGCTCGTGAAAATGAGCATTGCGGGGCAGAACGTACACCTTTGCCATCCTTAAAACGGGCCTCAACATAAGCGATGCCCTTCTTGGGCTTGGAGATGAAGATGTAGTCGTCGGTCCGACCAAAGGTCAATTGGGTTTCGCTCATCTTGAGTGTGTCGAGCATGTCCCTGTTCCTCAATTGCTCTCGGAGATCGTCGTCGATGTCGGCGGGCAGTTTGTGGAGGAGAGAGGGGCATGGAGGGGTTCGTGAAATGGGGCAGAAAAGATTGGAAATTGCCAAAATTTTCGTGGTCGATTGGCGAATCCGGGAGGAGTGGAACGACCGGGGAAGTGGTTTACCTCTTTTTTTTTCCCTCTCCTTCCTTCCTTTTTTTTCTCGATGTACTTTGTACCGGTTGTGGGCCGACAAAAGCCGTGGAGGCAGGTGCATCCAATGCAGGTCGGTTTGGAGGAAGGTGCAGTCCAATTGGATGGGAAGGCAAGGGCTGATCCCAATTCCACAGCGTCGGGAAAGGGCGACTCGGGAGTGGATGCAGCGGTCTGGAAGCCTAGAGTCTGGACGGGAATGGACGGGACTGGACTGGGGAAAAGGGAGGGCGGGATCTGGGTAAATGGGGGGAAAGGGGCGGGAAGACGAGCGCTAATAACCACGGCGGCAGGGACCGGTCGTCTTAAGGAACCTTGGGAACGTCTCCAAATGTCGCCGGACGCAGTTTGTCACTTCGATTAAGGTACGGATACCCGCTTACAGACCCAAATACAGGGAACCTCGAGACTGAGACTTTTGACATGAGAGAAAAGTGACACTAGGAGAACCAATCCAGACCCGTCGATAACAAAGGCAATGGCCGCCGCTCCCCTTGCTTCGATGAAGTTTGCTGAAGTTTCGGTTATAAAAAAGAACGGCGGCCAGCCAGAACCAGAACAAGCAAAAAATGAGATGGTTCTTCAACCGTCTTTGCATCAGAGCCACCCGCGCTGCACTCGCCCCCGGCCGGGCCGCACCTTGGCACTCGAGTGGCCCTGCAGACTGTTTCGCCCAAGTCTCAACTGAAGCAAGACGTTTTATTCCCTTTGCTGCCTGCTCTTTGCTCCCGTTTCTCATGTCGTTGTTTTCAACTTCAACACCCTCCCGACGGAGTATGTCCACATCATTTGTAGGCACATGGGCCAAATCCAGACTTGTTCTCTGCAGAAGCCATATCTGGCCATGCGCAGATGGGCGCATCAGTTGTCATCGTCTGCGTCTTTGGGCGTCATGCCTCTCTGAACTCTGTACTGCAAACGGTGTTACTCAAGGCGCCCTGCAGACGCTAAGTCTCTGCAGCCACTGGCGCCCGATGATCTTGCTCTTTGTCGCCGACTGCAGATGACCACACTGTCATTCAAAGAGTCGAAGAAGAGGTACAACACCGCAATGCACCGCCTTCCCAACAATCAGTATGGATGCACGATGTACAATGCACGAAGCTGGAGCATGGTTCCAATGTCTGTGATGGGCATACTGAAAACATTACGTGTCAGTGCGCGGTTTGCCCAGATGGCACTTTCACCAGGAACGCATTGAAACCTGTGGAATTTTGAGGCGGAATTTGCCATCCATCTCAACTTTTGGTCGTCCGAGCACTTGGTAATTGCTGCTAAATACTCTGCTAGGGGAACAGAGATAGTATGTAAAATTCCGCTAAACGGCTTCTTCGTTGAGGCTGTGCTGTCTCACGGTGAAGCTTTTCGGCGTGCTCGTTCGACGTGCAGCTCGCCTGCAGCACCGGGCATCAAAACTAGCTAGACAGAGCGCCGCGTGGCTGTGTAAGCCCTGCAGCATCACTTCATGAGCTCTGCATTATTCCCCTGCAAGAATGGAGGTCAATATCTCCCTCGGACCAGCGGTGGTGAACAGAGTGGAAGGGCTAAAATAAGCCGGGAGAGCGCCGGTCTACAAGGGTCCCGCACCACGGCAGTGGGGCCGATGATCGCCGAAACTTTTGAGGGAGCAGCCGAGCAGCCGTCCGTCTTGGCCGTCAATAATTGTCTTGCAGATATACAGTGAGGGTGTGTATCTTGAAGCACCGCGTATAAAATCTAAGATAAAGTGGCTTGCAGGAAGGTAAGCTGTGCCGCAGGGCCTCCCTTTTGGCATCTGCAATAGGCCTTGCTGACCCGGCCGCAAGCTTGCGTACTCTCTTTCCTATTGAATAATTGGAACCCTGCTCGGATAGCAGGAGGAAAGCCTCATAGGGCTTGAGGGGCCCTTTTGTGCATTTTGATGCAGAAGAATGCAGGCACAGCGTGCGGACTTGCACCCTTCGATCCTTCGTGTGGCTGGAGCGGTGGTTCACCCCAGCCACCTCAATAGAACTGTGGCGCTGCTTATCTAATACCGCCAGAACCACAATCACCCGACGCATCATCACGTCACAGGTTCGGATGAAAGTGGAGACCTCCCTCGTGCCTGGAGCTCCCAGCACGTGTTTCAACCCACTACCGTACCTCACGATTTGGAGTCTCTCCAACACATCACCAATTTCTACCCAACGACTCGCGACTCAACAGCTCCATCAGTCGCATCCGAATCGGGGAGACCTGCTTCACGCAAGATGGAATATTTGGTGTTTGAAGACAAACCGCCAGAGGCCATCAAACCGAGCGATCGTGACGTTTGGGTCCAACTCGGTTTGTCCCTGGTTCTTGGCCTCACAGCATTCACCACCTTCTGCTTCTTGCGCCCACGATGGCCGACCCTGTACGCCGCGCGCAAGCGCAGACTGGACCCCAAAATCGGTTTGCCCGCATTGCCGGATACCTTCTTTGGGTGGATTCCGGGACTTTATCGCGTTACTGAGGAGCAAGTCCTCGCCTCTGCCGGCCTCGATGCCTTTGTCGTAAGTCCGAAGATACCACTCGTGACTCGGCATACTTATCTGACGGGAACAGTTTCTTGCCTTCTTCAAAATGGCTATCCGCATTCTGGCTATACTGGCCTTCTTCGCGTATACCGTGATGCTACCCATCAATGCTTCGCTCGGACCTGAGACTTTCCCTCCAACGAAACCAAAACCTAGTAAAATTCCTACGGCCTCTATCGCGATGAAGACTTGCGCTCTGGGAGTTTATTCACACGACGAAAACTCGGTCTGGGATGCTCCGGACGGCGACGACGAGAGTTTCAACATGGCAAAGAGCTACATCTGGGCATGGCTGGCGTTTGGCTACTTCTTCACGGGCTTGACCCTCTACGTCCTAAACAAGGCGACCTTTAGAGTCATTCATGTTCGTCAAGAGTACCTCGGCACACAGTCAACAATCACCGACAGAACATTCCGCCTTACTGGCATTCCTCGAAATCTACGCGACGAAGGGAAAATCAAGAAACTCATCGAAAAGCTAGAAATTGGCGAGGTCGAGCATGTCAATCTGTGCTGCGACTGGCGGGAGCTCGACTCGCTCATTGCTCAAAGAGCGCAGGCTTTGGCTCAGCTTGAAGAGACTTGGAGCGTGTATCTCGGAAAACAGGCAGCGCTCCCCAAGTCAGTCCAGCGCCTCCGCGACCCCCAGGCCGAGCCCTCAGTCTTGGAGCCTCGAGAAGACGAAGTCGACGAGGAGGCTGGAGAGAATGGTGGATTACTAGGGCACGAAAATATCAACCCCGAACTCGTCGAGAGACCGCGCCCCAAAGTGAGATTATGGTATGGCTTGCTCAAACTTCAGAGTCGCAAGATAGACGCCCTTGACTACTACGAGGAGAAGCTGCGACGCCTCGACGACAGAATCCGCGAGGCGAGAAAGAAGAACTTCACCCCGGCCGATCTGGCCTTCGTCACGATGGACTCGATCGCCGCTTGTCAGATGGCAATCCAGGCCCGCATCGACCCTCGACCGGGACAGCTTCTTACGAAGCCCGCACCCGCTCCTTCTGATGTAATGTGGCCCAACACGTACGCACCTCGTGGGATTCGTCGTCTCCGTTCATGGATCATTACGATATTTGTCGCCGTCCTCTCCGTGCTGTGGTTGACAATCGTTGCGTCTATTGCTAGTCTGCTAAGCGTCCGCAACTTCCAGACGTGGTTCCCTGGCATTGTTGGATTTTTCGACCAATATCCAACACTACGTGCCTTGATCGAAACCGGCTTGCCAACGCTTCTCGTTTCGTTGCTGAACGTTGCCGTGCCATATCTCTACGAATACCTCTCGTACGAGCAAGGTATGATCTCCAAGGGTGACGTGGAGCTCTCCATCATTTCCAAAAACTTCTTCTTCACCTTCTTCAACATCTTTGTTGTCTTTGCCACTTCCAACGCAGCTTTCACCGTTGCCAACTTGGTTCGTCAGATTCAGGATATCTGGAAAAGTCCTGCTACCCTGACGCGACAAGTTGCCGGGCAGATCCAGGACCTCGGAATATTCTACACCAACTTCATCATGCTTCAAGGTATTGGCCTCTTCCCCTTTAGGCTGCTCCAAGTCGGCAGCGTCTTCCTCTACCCGATCTATCGAATGGGCGCCAAGACCCCCAGGGACTTTGCCGAAATCATGCAGCCAACTGTGTTCAGCTACGGATTCTACCTACCGACAGCAATGCTCATCTTCATGCTGTGCCTGTTGTACAGCACATTGGGATTCGGCTGGCTCATTCTGACCGTCGGCCTCTTTTACTTCATCCTTGGCTACTTCACTTACAAATACCAACTGCTCTACGCAATGGACCAGCCTCAGCATGCGACCGGCGGCGCCTGGAGAATCATCAGTTACCGCGTTATTCTTGGTCTGTTCGTGTCGCAGGTGATACTTTCCAGTATCATGGCACTGTCGCTTGCCTTTGTCCAGTCTATTGCTGTCTTACCTCTGATTGCATTTACGGTCTGGTACAGCTTCTACTTTAAGCGTCGTTTCGAGCCGCTTACGCGATACATATCTCTGCGCAGCATCCGCATTGAGATTGACCCTGAGGATGCGGCTATACTTGACGAAGACTTTGAGGGGCCGAGACCCTCGCAAGGTTTGCTCAGGCGCGGAAGCACCATTGACGAGGATAAAGAAAAGGGCTTGACCTTTGCGAATCCCAGCTTGACCTCTCGGTATGTTGAACCATGTTGAACCATGTCGATTCGTTCCTGTTCATTAACTCTCCGCAGTCTAGAAGAGCCGTGGATCTACCAGGATCCGCCGCCAGTCCACAATAACACGGACGACGACGAAGAGAGCGGCCCGGATACGGAGACTCCAAATGCTCCCGAGAACACGGCCTCGGCCGCCTCAGACAGCTCAATGAGCCTGGGCGACACGCACATCTGGCGACAGCAGGCTGACAGCAATAATCGCTAGTGCGTAGGAGCTTCGCCTAGCTGTTCGCAGCTGCGTTTGTAGATATTCTCATGTGTGCATAAGGGAACATTGCTTAATGATTAAGAGACGCCGGGGTGGGTAGCGGGGGTAACAGCACTATACCACTGGAGTTTGGGGTGATTGAGTGTTTCCATCAAGATAATGAGAATTCATGAACGATGCAGACAAACGGATTCAGTGACAGGCTGGTCCATGTGGTGATACTGTCGAAGTCTCAAGACGAACCCCCCCGGTTTATAGGTCTTGCCGAGATACCGCGGGTTTATGCTATGGTCAGTCAAAGAATACTTTCAAGAATCGCAAAACTCGTGATGAAGCTGGTAAGCTTAGTGGATCCTTGCCCTGGTGCTACACTCCATTCATAGACTTCCAAAGCGCCATCATCGACCACTAAAATCGACACTCTTCCACCTCGCGATGAGCGGAGCTTGGCCGTTCCGGATCGTGAAAATGACAAAGAGGTCTACGTTCGCGGTCGGAGGTCGTGAGCAGTCGGTGGAGATGGAGGCGAGGGCAGAGAGATTGACAGGTTCTGCTTGGCTGCATATCAGATGAGCTATCACACCGGCCGGTCTACTCGCGGAGAGTAAAAGCCCCGCGAAGTCTGTGTGTGTATCTTTGGTTGTCTCTGACACCCATCGGCAACGGTAACGGGTAGGCAGCCAAGATCTGACTGCTTGAGCTTGGGACCCGAGTGGCCGACCGACCGGCGCTGTTTCCCAAACGGCCCAAAGGGTAGATAATCGAAAACCCAAGGCTCAAAATGCGTCACTCCGTCTATCTGTCTGGAGACGATCGCAGGAGGGACGCTTTTCCTTAAAGGCTTGGCGGCTTTAGGGACGGGGGCTAGAGGGTTGGAAACGCCGACCACGAGGTGTGCTGATGGGGGCGCGGGAACCGTAGGCGCGAGCTCCGACTTTTTTGAAATGGGATCCACTCTTTCTTAAGTCTTTACCTCGTGAGCTCAAGGTATGCGATAGCGCTGGTTATGGTTCAACGGTTCGTTAATACCCGTTTGTTTACACCTTTATTTACCTGACATTGAAAATTAGTAGCCGTACACATGAGTAAGGTAGGTGATCATAGGATATCGTCTATGATACCGGGTACTAGTCCATCGGGCAGCAATCGCCAAAATGGCAACCCACGTCAATGGCCAAGGTCTCAGGATCTCCAAAGAAATGTTAGCACCCCGTGCCATTCACACCGTAGCCCATCTGTACCACGAGAAAGAGGCTCTTTTGGAATGAAAACTAAGCTTGCCCCTATTCCCACTCCCACCATTCCGGGCTCATCTCGCAGGTCTGCGTTCAGGGAGAAGCACCCCTTGGGGAATCGTAAGATGCTCTGTCATCGCGGGCTCCCACACCCCACCCTTGACAGGTGCACTGCAGACTGCAGTATCCCCTTATCCACCTGCAGTCAGTTCTGGAACCGTTGGAGCCTCTGGAGCCTCTTCTTGTATCATCACGTGTTGATCTCTGCGACATCGGTGGCATCTGAGACTGTCACCCAGTTGAAAAGGTCTCGAATTGCTCGAGAGACGCCCGCTGGGCCCTCTTATTAACCTCTTGGCTCGCCTCGTGGGTTTTACATCTCAAGGGAGGAGAATCGGGGCCACCGCCATGTGGGAACAACTCAGGTGTACTCCGTAGGCTGTGGCAGCACGACTTCGGAACTTCCTAGTCGCCTATCAGTGAAGTGGTGATACGCCCAAACACCGAGGTGACTTGGGTTTCTCGCTGATAACGCCGCGGGGCCGAGCCTGTAGTGAGTAAGGTATCAAGGAGTGAGTTCCTGTCCATGGGCCCCCACTTGGGTCCGGCGGGAATAAGCACAATCTTGCAAGCGTAATCAAATGCATGCACTAAGAGTCTTGAGATCCTTGGAATTCGAGAAAACCTTTTTGCAGCGGTATCCACTTGCTGAAGTCCTTGCTTGGTTGCTACGTTGAAGGTATCGTGCTTCGAAGCCTCACCGGCGTCGTTCATGTTGGCTGAAGAGGAGCATCCCCAGCTGAAGTATGTACCTTGCCTGATTACCACCCCAATCATCAAGACTCCGGAGGCACATAGAAAGAAAACAAAAGAAAAAAGGTGTGGGTTTTGCGGCAAGCTGATCAACTCGTCAAGAAGCTGCCACTCCCAACGGCAAGTTCCATGGCAACGAAATCTCGGGAAGCCATCTGCGTGACTGACTGTGCGTCCGGCCGGAGGGCCCACTTTCGAGCCCGCCGGGTATCCACGCGGTCCGTGCATCCCGGACGAAAGGCGCCCAGCTCGGCTCTGGAATCGTAAATTCGCAAGGTGCTTCGGTAAACACCAACTTGTCAACCGATGCAATCAGCTGTATTCCAGGCTTCGAAAGCCCGTTGTTCTTGACTTCTGAATACCGACAAGGAAGGATGAATGAAGCTAATTGAGGCTCGAACGGAGAGAGATCGTGAGCAGGCGTCTTCCAAAGGGGGGTAGAGAAGAGAATCCCTTTGCAGATAGAAATATCAACAATTCTGAGCCTCAGTTATTGACAAGTCCTCGGCTATGGCTCGAAAAAAATCCAGAGATGAAAAATTTGGTATGGATCGCCTCAAGTTTGATTTAGTATGACGACACCCCGAGCTCGTCCCGAGATTTCTCCCCCCTGTTCCTCAGCCCTGGGAAGGCCACACAATCGCGGACGTCGGACCGGGACTGCCCCTGTCGTATCGAGGCCAAGGCGCTCTAGTGCCGCCCAAAAGTCATTCCCTCTTATTCCCAGACCCGTCCCGCTTTTGCATTTTTGCGTCACCGGGCAGAGCCGCGAAGAAGTATGTACTTTTCACAAGAACGAGAAGCGCGTCGAGGATTTCGTTCTGGCTGACTGAGATCTCAAACTTGGAATAGCATCAATTTCTCCCTTGAAAGCTGTTGAGTCCGGAGTCGCCGTGGTTATTTCCCTATGAGAAATACGGACGAGGTTGCGATGACGATTTGCTGGACCCGTTCCCGCTGCGTGTTCTTCCAGCCGTGAGTACCTCAAATGAAGCCTTTTCCAAACACGGCCCGTCGACCAGACCAGACCAACATGCTCGCTCTAGTCCAATCCTGGGATAGCCTCAGAATCTGATTCAGTCTCTTCAGTCTTTACAGTATGAAAGGTCAGAGAAGCCCCCTGCACGCGCGCCTAGAACCAGTACCGCCCTCCGTACGTAGTAGAGCAAAGCCAAAAAAGCAACAGTCGGCGCTCGTGTTAAACGCGCCGCCGACATTTTGGTGAGGCTCTATTCGCGCTGGCCACACAAACAGTTACTTTGTTACTCTGCCCCCCCACTCCAAACCCGAATTCTTGGCTCTCGCCTCCCCGTGATGGCCGTCCATTACCTTCTTCGACCAGAGCCGCCAAACCCAAAGCTGCAGGGAGCTTGCCATTGCATCTGCTAGGGCGGCGCGGACGGGCAGCACGTTATCTCGTACCTCTCACATGTTTCTTCTCTTTAGGCAGCTTGGAATGTCACCCCTCCGTTCTCGCAGGTTTTGCTGATTGACACACGCCCCCTTCGCCTTTCCGCAGTGGGGAACATCCCCATCAAGAATGGAATGGCGGAAAGATAATCACAGAAAGTGGTCCACGAAAACTTTACGCGCGTGTACTCAGCACGTCCAAACCAGAAAGAAGAAGAAAAGGAGGGAAAATCTCACATGAACGACTCACGGACCATGCTGTTATCGCTGCGTCTAGACTCGACTATACCTGCAAATTTTTGAGAGAAAACAAGGGGGTAGGAGGGAGAACAATGGAACACGACGATAAACCGGGTTGGGCGATTCGGACGGGAAAAGCGGGTCCCCGTCCATCCAGATAAGTGGGGCACCACCCCGAATGCCGCCGCCGAAGTATCCCATTCCCAAGCCATAACCCGAATTGCGACCGGTTCCCTTACTCTTGGGTTGTTTACCCATTCAATGGAGTACAGGGGAGAGGCGTGCGTATCTTTCCTGGTGCAAGGCACCTTGTTCATCTCACACCAACAGTGACTCAGTTCCCTTCGTGTGTGGCTCTTCTCCCCAAGATGAGGCCGAGTATAAAGTCAGGGTGATGCCCCCCCTTTCATCCGAGGAGGATATCTTACTATTCTTTGATTATCGTGTATTCAAACCGGGCCAGACCCCCTAGCCCTCAACTCTTCAGACTTCCCTCCCAAGACCCCCCTTTCCCACCAGGGACCCCCTGAAGACAAACCACATCAACCAAAGCAAACACACCCAAACCGCAAAGATGGATCAGCCATCACGAACATCATCACACACCCTACCGCCAGGCTCCTCCTCAGACTCAGACGGCGCCGCACCAGCACCCCAATACGCCCCGGTATCCTCCCACACCCGCACACCATCAGGCAACGCTCGCCCGAACCGCCGCTCCTCCATCGCCTCAAACGTCCTCCACCCCGTAAAGACGAAGGAGGAAATCGACCCAGAGCTGGACGTAAATCTCCCCTACCGCACCCTCTCTCCCAACGCAAACCTCGACGAGTACCGCGTAGAAACCCACAATGGCGAGATCCCAGCCGGAGGCGTAGCAGCCGACGGCTCAGCAGCGCCCGCGGGCCGAGGAGACTGCAAGCTCGTCACCTTCGTCCCCAACGACCCCCAGAACCCAAAGAACTGGAGCAAGGCATACAAGTGGTACTGCACAATGGTCGTCGCCCTAACCTGCTTCGTCGTCGCCTTCTGCTCCTCGGTAATTACGGCCGACATCGAGGGCGTCGCAGCAGAGTTCCACGTCTCAGAGGAAGCCGCCCTCGTCTCCATCACCGTCTTCGTCATCGGCTTCGGCATCGGTCCCATGGCCTTCGCGCCCCTTTCCGAAATCTACGGCCGCCAGGTGATTTACGCATCCACCCTCCTTCTCGCCGTCATCTTCATCATCCCCTGCGCCGTCGCCAAGAACCTCGCCACGTTGCTTGTCTGCCGCGCCATCGACGGCATCGCCTTCTCCGCGCCCATGACCCTCGTAGGCGGCACCTTGGCAGACCTCTGGCGCAACGAGGAGCGCGGCGTCCCGATGGCAGCCTTCTCCGCTGCGCCCTTCATCGGTCCCGCGATCGGTCCTCTTGTAGGCGGCTTCCTCTCCGACGCGGCAGGCTGGCGCTGGCTGTACTGGATCCAGCTCATCATGGCCTTCGTCGTCTGGGTCCTCATCTCCTTCACCGTCCCCGAGACCTACGCGCCCACGATCCTCGCCCGCCGCGCCGCGAAGATGCGCAAGGAGACCGGCGACGCGACCCACGTCACGGAGCAGGACATCGACATGCGTCCCTTCAGCGAGCGCCTGGGAATCTTCCTCATCCGGCCCTTCCAGCTCCTCTTTGGTGAGCTCATCGTCTTCCTCATCTCCATCTACATGTCTGTCCTCTACGGCCTGCTCTACATGTTCTTCGTCGCCTTCCCCATCATCTACCAGAAGCGCAAGGGCTACTCCGCCTCCTCCACGGGTCTCATGTTCATCCCCCTCGCCGTCGGCGTTCTCTTGTCGGCCGCCTGTTCCCCTTGGGTGAACAAGCACTACCTCACCCTCGTCGCGAAGCACAACGGCCACCCGCCCGCCGAGGCCCGCCTCATCCCCATGATGCTCAGCTGCTGGTTCATCCCCATCGGCCTCTTCATCTTCGCCTGGACCTCCTACGCAGATCTCCACTGGGCCGGCCCCGCGTTCGGCGGCTTCCCCGTCGGCTTCGGCTTCATCTTCTTGTACAACTCGGCAAACAACTACCTCGTCGACTCCTACCAGCACCAAGCCGCCTCCGCTCTCGCCGCAAAGACCTGCATCCGTTCCTTCTGGGGCGCCGCCGTCGTCCTCTTTACCGAGCAAATGTACGACCGCCTCGGCGACCAGTGGGCCTCGTCCCTCCTCGCCTTCCTCGGTCTCGCGTGCTGTGCGATTCCCTTCCTCTTCTGGGTCTACGGAGCCCGTATCCGTGCCAGGAGCAAGTACGCCTACTCTGGTGATGACGAGGAGACGTCGGGATCCGATGAGGAAAAGGCCAAGCCGCCGAAGAACGCGTTGGCTCCTACCCGCACCTTTGAGCCCGCGTAAGCGATTCGGATATTCGATATGTATACATCTCGATACATAGCAAAACACCCAGAGAGCTGCTGTATCTCGGCGACTTGTTCCTGGCGCCTTGGCTATCGGCCCTGGATTCGATGGTAATCTTTGTTTATTCGGCGTAAAGAGGAGACTGGCGTTCGATAGTGGAATCCAGGAGCGAAAGGCATTTAGACTATAGACGCATATAAAGCCCAACAGCCGGCGCCGTTCATAATCCTAAATAAAATTGAAATTAAAACAGTCGGGTTCAAGTGCATGCACATGTGGGTAATGCAACCATTTGGAAATATCAATCCGTTCGTCGTCAAACTTTTCATCTGCATGAGAGGAGCGATGCGACAGTGAATATAGGGAATCGTCTATTCGTAAGTCGTAATCTGTAGCCATCTATTTGCTCAAGAGTTGAAGAGAAGGGTATTCACCAATCTACAGGTCTTTGTTTCATACCCACCAGCCACCAGCAGGGTTCTCCTAACCTCAGACAATACGCACCGGGAGAGACTCTCTGCGAGACATTAAAAACTCTTCCTTGACCAAAGAGTTGTCGCACTTGCGTCCCAGCATAAAGTCTTCGAGGTTGCGGAATGTGCACTCGGAGATCTCCTGCAGCGCTTCTTCGGTGAAGAAACCTTGGTGGCCACAGATGAGGACGTTGGGGAAGGTCATCAAACGGGTCAGCAAGTCGTCGTCGATAATATGACCAGAGTGGTCATTGTAGAAGAGATCTCCCTCGCCTTCGTATACGTCCAGGGCCAGACCGCCAAGATGCTTAGTCTTGAGGGCGTGAACGACAGATTTGGTATCGACGAGACCGCCACGAGATGTGTTGATGAGCATAGCGCCAGGCTTCATCTGCTTCAGCGTCTTTTCGTTAATGATATGCTTCGTCTTTTCCATCAGAGGGCAGTGCAAACTGATGAAGTCGCACTTGGGAAGGAGCTCCTCCAGAGGCAGGTACTCGCCGAGCTCCTTGAAGGCGTCTGACTCGTAGGGGTCAAAGGCGTACAGTGTGCAGCCGAAGCCCTTCATGATGCGGGCCATGGAAACGCCAATCCTGCCGGTGCCAATGATGCCCACCGTCTTGCCATGTACAGTCTTGCCGAGAAGGCCATCGAGGTTAAAGTTGCCCTCGCGGGTTCGGTTGTAGGCTCGGTGGGTGCGTCGGTTGAGGGATTGAAGCAGGGCGACGGCGAACTCGGCTACAGCCTCGGGGGAGTAGGAAGGGACATTGGCAACGAAGATGCCCAACTTTTCGGCAGTCTTAAGGTCGACGTTGTTGAAGCCTGCGCAGCGAAGGAGGATGGCTCTGCAGCCGGCCTTGTGGAGCTCCTCGACGACGTCGGCGGTGAGGGAGTCGTTTACAAAGACGCAGACGGCATCGACATCTTTGACGAGCGAGACGGTCTCGGTGGAGAGGGAGAAGTCGTGGTAGATGATGCCAAAGTCAGTGTTGTCGTCGACGAGCTTCTCGTTATGCTTCTTGAACTCTTCCTTCCTGACGTCGTGGGCGGCATTGATGTATTTCTTGTCATAGGCTTTGGCGCTGAAGACGGCGAGCTTCATTGTGGCGGTTGGACGCAATTGAGGGGTAGAGACTGATGCCGTGGAGAGACAGTAGCTGGCTGAGTAGGTATGTGGGGAGAGTCTTCTGTAAAGGTGTCTAAGAAGAGGGTGCAGAGCAGGATGGAAAAGGTAATCGGAATTGGTGGTACGAATTGAGGGGATTCTGTATGAAGATGAGGGAGAGCAGAGACAGAGGAGAAGAAGGAGGAGGGTCGGGAACGAACGAAGCCAAGCAAAGGCGCGCGTCAGCTCCTTCCTTCTCCTTCTTGGCTGCCCGCAGACGGGCCATGCCTCCTTCCTCCTTCCTCATTTCTCCCTCCTACCTTCTCTTTCCTTAGCTATCTTAAGGTACCTACCTATTCAAAGGTACATCTTGCCTCGTGCCGCATTGGGAGCAGCAAGTGCAGTGCGCGTGTTCTTTCCTCCACCATGTCAGTGTCAATGGCAAAATCTGCGTCAGCATCTTTCTGTGGTTGCCCAATCCGGCGCTCAAAATCGGTTTCCAGCTGAACTGTGCCAGATGACGTGGATGAACCCCCAACTGCAGCTGCTACTCTTTTTTTAAGCTTGACTGCGTGGTGAATGCCATTCGCTTGCGCCCAGAGCTACCCCGCCATCCATGAATGCTTTTCTGCCAGGTCGGGAGCTCCGGGCATCTCGCTAACCGAAAGCAGAATTACAACCCCACTGGGTCCGGTCCTGTCAGAGGAACTGTCAGGCGCCCTGCCCTGGATCTTCAGGGGAGCCCCAGTAATTCTTCAGTCGCATTTGAGCGTTTTCATCGACATCACAAGCTTCACGGTTGAGGACTCGGGACAATACGAATTTGAGAATACTCAGATTCATCTTCACTCATGCATGTTGGAAAACCAATCATAAAAACAATCGGTCTCTTCACCTTAAATGCTTTTCCGGGCTGGGTCTTCAACTGCATGAACGCACCCTCTCAGGTCCACAGACACGCTCGAGGTACTGAATGAGTCAGCAAATGAGTGTAGATCCGAGAGTCGCACAAAGCTGCCACCACAACAACGTTTTTGAACAAGAAACTCACGAAAATCGCGAAAAGAATGTCTTCAATAATAATATTAATATGGGCGAATTATCTCGATCAAAAAGCAAAAGACTGATCAGTGGGAGGCTTGAACTCCCGGCCTTGGCATTACACAACATTTCAGGTGAAATATTAGTACCACGCTCTAACCAACTGAGCTAACCGACCGGTTGTTGACATTTCCCATGAGCTAGCTCATCCTTGAAGGTTCAACTCGCTCGGTTCCTCGACTTTTCCTCCCTCTCGGTTTTGCCGTGCATCCTGTCGCTTTTTGTGTTCTCCAGACTCTCTCTAATGAAGACAGCTTTGGATTGGTAGGAGCACTCTGGTACCTAAATCAGGAGATGTTGCTCTTTCAGGCACTTTGATGTCGTTGGCAACTGCTTTTCTGCCTTCCTGCAACCCACACGGCTAGCACTCACCTGCCGTCATCTCTTCACCTTCTCACTGCAACTGACAAGATGGAAACTGCAGAAACTTGTAGTCACCTGCTGGTAAGAGGTGTGCATAGAGCTTGTGTCCTACTTATGAGTTTGCAGAATCACGAGTCCCCGTTCTCGTAAGAACTCATTTCTTGACCACAACATCGTCTTCAATCATCGAGCCCCGACCAGCATCAACATCACCCACGTCACCACTTGCATCGCCAGCAGTTCCAGGGACTTCTATCATTGCCCGAAGTACGCCCTGAAGTTTTATCCCGGTCTCTACTCTATCACTCTCTTTAGGTATCTGTTCTTCGACAACATTTTCAGACCTCAGATCCGTGGCTTGACTCTGCCATGACGAACCAGCCCGGCCAGCGTCCGCTATTGTACAGCCATGGCCATGGCTATCACGCGATGCAACAGCTGCCAGCTTCTCAAAAGCTCCCAATCGAGATATTGCTTGGTATCTACTTGCTCTTGGATCCATGCGACTTCAATTCCTCACGGCACACCTGCCGCTCCTGGTTGTTAGCCGGCATGAATGAGACTATTCTTGGCCGCATGTTGTCGAGGGGCGGGTGGACCTCGAGCATCAATAGCATACTTGGCCATCAAGCTTCCAGTAACACGGACAAGCCGGTGCCAAGTCGAGCGTCTGTCATGTCCAAATGGCTCACGAGAGAATGCACTCTCGGCCCGCGTCACAACGGGAGCAAGCCCGCTTTCGTCGAAATCGGTCAGACGCACTTCATCGGCGGCTCTCCGATATCTACCAGCGACGAACGAAACATTGTATACACCGCAAGTATGTGCGGTCGATACTTGATGGTCACCCACGGATGCACCATCCTGGTCTATGAGCTGCATCACCAGTGCGAAGAGAGCTTCTCGCGTCCATGGCCCATATCTTCTCGGAAGGAGCATTCGAATTATCGCAAGAGTCGCAAGGGCCAACTTCGACTTATCACTGCCATTACCTGCGGATCTCCTGTACTTGCCTGCGCCATGGACACGACATGGGCACGCAACCATGTTGCTGTGCTCGTCCAAGGCCGTCTTGGCCTTGTCTTCGAAATCCAAGGGTTACCCGTATTGCCCATCAAGTACTCAACCCAAAACAAACTGTGTAACTGTGACACCCGGCAAGTATCGCACTCCCTGCCTTTGCAGGCAAAGCTACAATCCACCCACTACAACGTGGGCACGGCCGACTGTCCTCCTCGCTCCGTCGCCATTTGCCCTCATCGTTCTTACGTCGCCTTTGGCAGCTCTTCGGCTATCGAGATACATAACAATGATAGAAGTGCAAAGCAAAATGCCCGCCGCTTTGCTTTGTCCACACCCAGCGACTACATCTATTTCCTTCCTCCGGGTGACGCAAACGACCCAAGACGCAAACTTCGCCTGATCAGCGCCGCGTCAATCTCAGACTGCCACGCCGGCTCGCTGCAAGACGTATTGGGTGGGCTTGGCTTCAATGAAATCGACTTGACCCCCCAAGTCCCGGTTATCATCTCACGACTTGAGACGTCTGAACTAGAGGAAGACGCTTCGAACGTCTATACCATCATGGAGCAGCAGTTGTCCTCCTCCCTCGGTCCCTTTGCCAATCAAAGAAGCCAGTGGACAAGAACGGGAAGAGTCCTCTCAAGGCCTAGATTATCCACTGCCGACAACTATCGAGCCGTGCCCTTGAGCGACGGGTCTCACATCCTTTTTACAGACCCCAAGACTAGGTACCTGAGCCTGGTTTGTGATGATCCCAAATGGTCGAGGGCTGGCATTGTGACCAAGGTGAAGTTTTGTCCACCAGCGGCAGCATGCGAAAGTGCGCCGCTCATGTATGCCGTTGGGAGGGACTTGGTGCATGGTGTGAGAATTGCTGCCGTTTTCTCAACAACACGGTGGACGGAAGGAGAAGGGTTCCAACCAGGGGAGCAAATTCTCGCTTTCTACACCATCCCACCAGATATGTTCCGAGATCTCTCAAACACTAACAGCCTCCTGAGTTTGGTCGACAGCCAAGGGGAACATCAATGGGCTCATTGGTGGCCGACATTGCAGCATTCAGTTCAACAATTTCTCAAAGCCAAGAACGGCGGATTGAACAGCAAGGACAACCGGAACCCAAGGCCAAAGTTTCCAATTGATGTCTACGGCCAAGTCGTTGCCGTTTGCTCTGGCATCGTCGACCTTTCGATGGGATTAGGCCCTGATATGATGATCTGGGCATTTGGAAGAGAGGGCTTGGCTCGTTGCTGGGCATTGAACACTGGAAACACCAAGCTCGTGCGAAGGCATGCAATCTTGGGTGACGGAAGCATGCGAAAGGTGGACGGCGATGGGGATTTGACGATGTTGTAGGCGGGCTAGGATTGGTCACTGACGATGAACTATTAGGCGGCACAGGAGAAACGCTGACATGCTGGTGAGCGATACTGATGCATTTACAGTGGCGAGGATGGAAAATGTTATTTTTGGAGTTGTGCAATAGCGAGACTGCACACTGGGCTATGCTGGTTTCAGCAATGCTGGCCTATAGCGAATGATGCACGATTGCAGGATATAGAAAAGCATTACTTATAGAAATGATTAGATTCTCAAAGCCTGAGATGTAAGATTTCGCTTCATCCGTCTTCTAGTCATTGATCTTTCTAGCGTCTATAGATGCCATGTATCATGTAATCCTTCTGTGGCCCGTTGACAGTATACTTGATATTCCACTCCTCGAGGTTGACAGCCTTGAAGGCGAAGTCGTACTCTACGTCATAATAATCATCAATGCAAAGGTGCCCAGCCTTTGCCTGCCAGGGGTTCTTCTGGTCATCTTGTGGCGGTCCTTCGAACTCGATCTCGTGGAAGAGGTAATCTGCCCGCTTCGGCTCGTTGACTTTTGCGAACCAGACGCTGATTGTGTCTTTCTTTTCGTCGTAGCGCCAGACGTAGCGGCGGGTCGCGCGGAAGACGAGGCCGTTTGAGGCGCGGAATTCGCCGTCTTCGATATAGAGGTATTCTGTCGCCAGGGCGCCGTCGTCGTTGGCGTCTGGGGTTTCATCCGCGGAGGCGGGTCCGGAGGCGCACTTCAGGCCGTCGGCGGTCTTGTTGCGGAGGAGGAATTGTGCCGTCCCGCTGAAGTGGCCGCTTGGGTGGCTCGGTAGTCTGCTCGTGAGATCGCGTTCCAGCTTCCATGTTCCCAGTAAGCTGCGGAAGACGGCGCGGGGCATGAAGCGGGATGTGGTTAGGCCTGCGATTGCTGTGTCGTTTGTTTGTGCTAGAGACTTCTCGGCTTCGGATTTTGCGGACTCGGAGGCGAGTGGGGAGAGGTAGCGTGCTGGGGTGAGTATGTCCATTGGTTTGTTGTTGTGAGGGAGGGCCGGGGTTAGGGGGCTCGCGGGCGGGGAGATGGGGATGGAGAGGGCGAGGGAGAATTGTTGCATTAGGTAGGCGTAGTCGCCCATTGGGAACTGGGAGGCGCGGGGGTCGTCGCGGAGGGAGACGGTGCGCCAGTCTGAGGCGTCGTCTAGGAGGGCTTCGGTGAGGGCCGGCGGGCGTGTGGAAGGGGATGACGTCCAGAGGGCGGAGAGGAAACGGGATTGCATTTCCATTACGCCCCAGTAGGGGGACCGGTAGAAGCCTACGAAGCCGAGGGTCGGGAGGTCTTTGACGTGGGTTCCGTGGAAGGCGAGGGCGAGGGGGAGAGAGGGGTGGGAGGAACAGTGGTTTAGGGTTGTGAGGACGGAGGAGGGGAGGAAGGAGAGGCAGGGGGAGGGGTCGAAGCCCGTTGCGAGGATGACGGCTGCGACGTTCTCGATTTCCGGAGTTGCCGCGGAAGAGGAGGAGGAAGGGTTCGTGATTTTTGCGGTTGTGCCGGTGACGGAGTCGAGTTTGCCGGTTGTGATGTTGATGAGGCCGGCGCGGACGAATTCCATGTAGTTCTCCGAGACGGCGAGGTAGGCCGGGTCCGAGTGGTGTTTGGACGTCACGGCGACGGAGGGGGAGAAGTCGGATTGGTCTTGGCCTAGGGAGGTTGTGTAGATGCCGTGGGTTAGGCGTGCGGCGTCTGGGGTGATGTGGCCTTGGCTGTTCTCGAGGGGGTGTGGGCGGTTGCTGAGGTTGTAGGATGGGAAGTCTAGGGGTAGGAAGGGGGCTGCTTTTGCGCCGGGCTTGAGCTTGGTGTCAGCAAGTCGAGTCTCTCCATGTCTGGAAGATGGAGCATACCTTTGGCGTGGTGTGGAGGGGAAATACCCACGTCGGACGCTGGGTGAGATGCTCGACTGTGAGCTTCTCCGCGTTCGGCACGGGGCTCGGGTCCGGTGCGTTGACGGCGCAGGAAATGTGTGTGGCGATGGTCCCCGCGATCTCGACGCCAGACATCTGCCCTCCCACAACCAGAATCTTGCCGCCGTTCTTGACGCCGTCCGGGAACAATGTCTCAAGATCCCGGTACTTGCTGCTGTGCACCACGGGGATATCCGTACCGGCACCGCCAGAGACGACGTCTGGCACAATGGGCTTGCCAAAGAAGCCGGAAGACACAAGCAGGTAATCAAACACGCTCGTCTCCCTTCCGCCAGCCTCGCTCTCGACGGTGACGGTCCATGAGCCGTCTTTGGAAGAGAGCTTCGTTTCGACGACACGGTGGCCGAGCTTCAAGGTTGCTGCAGCGGCAGCATCAGTGCCCTTGAGGTAGCGCTCGATGTAGCGTTCCAGGTACCGGCCAACCATCCAGGCGCGCGGGAAGTCCGGGTCCTCAGGGGCCCAGGCGAGGTCGCTGAACTGCACGGTGTGCTTGCTCTGGTTGGCGAGCATGAGAGGGTGGACGAGGCCGTCGACATCGTCGCGGCGCGTGGGCCATAAGCCGCCGATGCGCCGTTGGGCGTCAAAGATTGTCACGTCAAAGGCGCCCTTTGGTGCGTTGTGGAGGAGAGTCTTTGCGGCGACGAGGCCGGAGGGGCCGGCGCCTTGACACTATGATGTTAGCAAAGACTCAGGCGTGAGAGAGAAGGTGGTCCTTACCGACGATGCATACACGTTTGGCCATGGTGATGGGTCTCAACGCAGGGGATGGTGGGGTGTTTGAGAGTGTGTGAGTGAATTGCCCCTCACTGACAGAATCAAACCCCTGTTGGGTGGGTTAGGAAGTCGAACTCGGGATGAATTGGGGGAAGGGTATCGTATATAGCCTCCCTTGAAGACGGGAACATGTGACGGTGAGCACTGCAACCTCTCATCGCCTGAGAGATGAAGTTCTCACGTCAGAAGCCACCGCCGAAAGCGCCATCGTCGCAGTCGGGGATTAGCGGCAATGGTGGGGCTTGTCGCCGATCGACGCCGGCGCTATCCGCGATGACTCAGCTGGGTTGGTCTTGTTTAGCGCCAGCCGGCATAACGCTTTGCCGGCTGGCAACTCCCGTCCATTCCACTGGCCTCTGTCATCACCATCTCCCAACCCTCTTTCTCCATGCTCCATCATCGCATCCACTGCAGCTCGCGGTCTAAGCATCGCCTTTTTCGCACGCCAATATGTCATCATGAAATTTCATTGTCTCATTAGTTACACAATGCTGCGACACGTCCGCCATCTATGCAATGCAGTTGATGCACGAAACGTCCGCAGTTGACAAGCAATGCCGTGCGGGCATGCATCGTCAGCTCCAGCACCGCCAGAATGCCAGCCATGCTGGAAGCCTTCATGTCTTGTTCCGGGCAGGTTGGGTTCGACCAATGTCAATTGTCGAACAAGTCCAGGACGCCGAGTCTGGAAGTCCAGCTATCCGCAAGCTCCCGAAGTCTGAAGAGAACCATTCAGTCAGTGGACTCTGAGGCAAGCTCCCGCCCCGAAAGCTTGGAACATGAAAGCAGGGACTATTTGAGACGGCTGATGGTCGGAGCGGCCCAACGACGGCCAGTCGGCTTGCGACAGAGAATTATCGACGGCTTTCTGCCATGTCCCGAGCTACGGGCCCTCCTTACCGCCAGCCTGGCCCCGGGCGCGGATTGCCAAGCCAGGGCGTTGGGACCCGTTACGGCCGGTTCGGGACCAGACGCCGCACCGACATGGATATCTCTTCGGCTTCGTGCAGTCAGTGGGCCTACCTACGTTTATTCAGAACTTCGGATGGCACCAAATACCTAGCTCCGTCCACTCATCTTCGGATGAATATTCAGCACCGACTGATCATCGATCCGCCCAATGACCCATCATGATTACTAGCATTCTCTGCCGGGCACCATGGTGCTGCAGCATGCCGAGCCGGGACAAGACCTACCATCCCGGGGATGTTCAACGGCGCAAATGCGGCCAGCATCTTTGGGCCCATCTGTTGACGAACCCCCAAGCAACGTCGTCCTTCGAACCGGCGATATGCTTGAATCATGCCCGTGGTCGCACGTCAGTCCATTGTAGTCATGGACCTGCCTATTCTGATTATCAAAGACTTATCTGTGGGGCGGCCATCTGCAGTACATCTAAGTCGCACAGAAAGACCAGCTCAACCGAGCAGGCTGCATTATTGGCCATCCAACCTCGCCATACGGTGTTTCTTGTGCCACTCGGCGGTGTTCGTGCGACTACTGCAAAGATCTTGAGCAACGGCGTCACCCTTGTCCTCACGTGGGTGTATTTCAAATACGTGCACAACGACCCAGCCCGTTCCCCGTCCCACTAAGACTAGCAGGAAGGGCAGAGTGGCTGGCATCATCTTGGGGAACCGTCAACCAGTTGCTATTGACCGAGCTTACTGCAGATCCAGCGGTACTTCTTTTCCGTTCGAAGTGTCGGCCGTCAAATCAAGCTTGCCCGGCATCGGCCCGCCCCAATGCTAGAGCGCCTAGGACGCAGATCAATGCTTGTTGTGGTCGAGTTACTGAGCTTGCAACCGCGGGGTCACGCCGGAGATAAGCTAGTCTTTGCTTGCCCACGCGGACCGATGACCGTTAGATTCCCCCTCTCTTCTTAGTCTCGACGGGTAGAACCCCCCTCCCCAGACTCTCCCCACGGGCAAATGGAGTCTCGGATGGAGCCCCCGGCTCATACAATGTTGTCAACTAGCTCCACTGGCAAGCTCTCACCTTGTCGGGAAAAGCATTCGATGCGGATGAGATGCGCCTTCTCTCCCATCTACCTGTGACTTCCTCAAGCATGGAGTCAGAATATGCTGTGAACCCAACGATTCTAGACTACCTCGCAAGCCACCATGGGTCTCGGGATTCCGGTCCATGGTGAATACCTGTTCGTGGTCATGGACTGGAGTTCGCAAGGCTAAGACACGTCAGAGAAATCAACCGATGCGCGCGTGTCTCCGATGTCTTCCCCTTGGCTTCCCTCGCATCCTTCGAGAAGCAGATACTGCTGCTGAGATTCATCCCTTTATTATTGACGTCGCCGCCCGCGTTCCTGGTCTTGGTCCTGCAGGATAACCACGCGGTCTAATCGGCACTGGAGACCCTGGCATTGTATTCTGTCAGATTCATCACGCCGCTCGAAAGCGGCGCATCAACATCCCTTGACCGAGTTCTCTGTTCCACGTCAAACGTAGAGCCCCCAATGGCTACTAACGATAAGCCACTTGTTCCGCTGCAGCGGTTTGGCTACCAGTCACAGAGAATGTTCCATTGCCGAGTGTATCCCGAAGATCGTCTGCCGGTGATAGGGGAGGGTTGCTCTTACGTTCCCCACCTCCCGCCGTCGCGGGCAGGTCTCCTTAGTTTATATTTGACCAGGTCTCCCGCCGATCTGGTTTGGCTTCCGTCAAGCATCTTGGCTACCACCCCAAACTCATTCGTCCGCCACCCGAGCCAGCATTTACTCAGCCTTCCCCCCCACATCTGACTACGTCTGTTCTCAAAATCTGAGCCTGCTATTGCGAGGCTTTTCTCTTTTTTCGTCTCAAACGCGGCCGAAACCAAACTTTGATATCGGCTCCAGATACAACCCACCACGATGAGCGACACGGAGAAGGCTGCGGCCTCCCATACATCAGACCAAGGCACGCAGGATATTCCGCGTGACCCTGACGCGCACCTCAGTGAAGAAGAGAGGCTTGAAGTCGTATGTCATGCCCTTCGTGTTCAATCAAACGCCCAGTAATCTGACCTACACATTGCAGGAGCGAAAGTTAGTCAGGAGGCTCGACTGGATCCTGATTCCATGGGTACGTATTATGCATGCTCATGTCCTGCGGGCATAAGTGCATTTAACTGACGCCGGCGCAGCTATGCATCCTTTACCTCTTAGCTTTCCTTGATAGAACCAACATTGGAAATGCGAAAATCGCCGGTTTGAACAAAGACCTGGGCCTGACGAGTTCCATGTATAACTCGTCGCTCACAATTTTCTTCGTCTCGTATGCGGTGTTCGAGCCCTTGACGAACATTCTGCTCAAGAAATTGCGACCGTCAATCTTCATTCCCATCATCATGTGAGCAAAGGACAGCCTAGTTCCAGTCTTTATCTGGCATGGTGTGCTGATCCAGTACAGGATTCTCTGGGGGGCATCAATGACGGGCATGGGATTCGTACACAACTGGAGTGGGTTGATGGCCGCGCGCTGGTTCTTGGGCCTTACCGAGGCTGGGCTTTTCCCGGGCGTTAACTACTACCTATCATGTTGGTACGAGAGATCAGAATTTGGCATCCGCGCTGTAAGTTCTCAGCTCAACTAGACGTCCCTCCAAGCTTACCTGTCCAGGCCATCTTCTTCTCAGCTGCAGCCATCTCGGGCTCATTCGGTGGCGCCCTCGCAGCAGGCATCGAGCAAATGGCCGGCGTCGGCGGCCGCCCGGGCTGGGCATGGATCTTTATCCTCGAAGGCCTCCTCACCGTGGTCTTCGGCGTCGCCTCCTTCTGGATGGTCCACGACTTCCCCGACGAGGCTAAGTTCCTCTCCGACGACGATCGGGCCCGCGTCATCCGACGTCTAAAGATGGACCAGCAGGCCTCTGCCAACCACGAGGAGTTCAAGATGACGTTCTTCTGGCAGGCCGTCAAAGACTGGAAGATGTGGCTGGGCATGGTCATCTACATGGGCTGCGACATGCCGCTTTACGCCTTTAGTCTGTTCTTGCCCACCATCGTCAACGAACTTGGGTGGAATACGAGTATCGTACGATCGCAGCTGATGACGGTCCCGCCTTATGCTGCGGCGGCGATTTTCACCATCTTTATCGGATATGTGGCGGACAGGACGAAACAGCGTGGTCTATGCAACATTGGAGTTAGCCTCATCGGCATGGTAGGCTTCTGTATGCTCATCGCTACCGAGAGCGCCCAAGTCAAATACGCAGGCACCTTTCTCGGAGCTCTTGGCATCTACCCATGCATCGCCAACACCATCACCTGGGTCGCCAACAACAATGAGGGCGTCTACAAGCGCGGCGTGGTACTGGGCTTTGTGATTGGATGGGGGAACTTGAATGGTATCGTCAGCTCCAACATTTACTTCCACGGCCCGCGGTTCCCAGAGGGTCATGGCGTTGTGTTGGCGTACATGTCCATCTTCTTGTGTGGCGGCAGTGCGCTCATGACGACTTTGCTCAGGATCGAGAATAAGAAAAGGAGGCAGGGGAAGAGAGATCAATGGGTTGAGAATAAATCTGAGAAGGAGATTGAGGCGCTCGGCGACAAGAGGCCAGACTTCCAGTACACCTTGTAATGCACAGGACTGAAATTTCAACAAGACCTTGTCTATTCACTTAGACTTGATGTCATGAACAACCTCTCAGGAGAATGGATGATACTTGCATTGGGGGAAATGTCTTGTGGCCAAAAAGATGCACTGATGCAATAGCCGACGTGTCTCTATCGATGCGAAATCTCACACCTCTTAGTCAACTAAGAATTGCCGTCTGCTATGATTGCCACGCAAGCTCTTGTCATTCAAGCCAAAGGCTTCTTGTACCAGATGTAATGGAAACTCATCTCTCTGAGAGGCTATGACCGTGTATAAGTCCCAAACCGAGCCGACAAGTCACGAATCAGATCCCAGATCTGGTCCACCGCCCTGATGGTCTAGCGGTATGATTCTCCCTTAGGGTCTTAACGACACGTCTGGGAGAGGTCCCAGGTTCGAATCCTGGTTAGGGCCCAAACCTTTTGCATTTTGCTCGAAACAGCAATTCTTATGATCCCCATCTTCTAATCTTTCACCTGGTTACATTTCTGAAGACGCCGGACCCATAATGCAGTCGGGACGGTTGACCGTTGTTGGACCACCGGACCTGACAACATTTAAGACATTACAGCACATCGCCACAAACCTTCCAGTACGGCGGCGTGTCGTGCCTCCTACCACCATAGCTCGACCGTCTCAAAAGTTGGAAAATACATTCATTGGGTCTGTGACGCTGCTACACATCACGTAGGCACTTGGAATGGCTCTTTCCACGCGCGCGCAAACTTCTCAATCTGGGTTGTGCCATGGAGCTCGATTGCGCGGCTACACGACGGACCTTGTTTTGCCTCCAAACGGTGCCTGGGTAGGTAGAAGGGAGGTTGGCGACAAGATACTAAGGAGTCTGTGAAGCTGCTCCGTCTGATTTCTCTGGACGACAGATCCGAGATCGAGTCCTGTGCGACTGTTGCAGCCGTGTTTTCGGGATCCACTGTCCGCCGTACACTATCATCTGTGTCGACCGTTGATTGTATGACGTTTACTTTGCTGGTTTCCGCCGAGTACGGATCTTGAGAGTAGAGTGTATTACACGATCTATCACTTTTCTTACCAGTAGTGGTTACTCTGATGTCGTTCGGGCCGAAGCTCTGGGCAGGAGTTTGCGGCCGAAGGCCCTATGGTTGTCATTGCGTGCCTCCATTTGTAAACTAGCTCTGCGGTCTACCTACCCTAAGTGGACCATAATCCAAACGTCCTATGCTCCACTGCTTCACAGAAGATGGGCTTCAGAAGAGTTGCGCATGGCTTTTCCGAATTGAAAGTAAACGATGAATAAGCCGGTCCCAAAATCGTACCAGCTATTTGCTTTTACCATGAGCTAAGACAGCTTGAGAAGTTGAGTAGTAGACACTTTGAGCGAAGTTACCCTGCCCACGAAGGAGGCTCACCTGCATCGGCGGCCCCACAGAAGGTGACTTACAAACTGTTCAAGCTTGCCAGTGTATTTTTGGGCTTCGAACATGCACACAGCCACACTAACGTTTGACGACTGAGGCACAGAGAAATACTCCGCGTGAGAATGAGGAATCTAGAATGTTGCGTGATTCGATTGATTCTACCCTGACTGGTGAATGCTTTTTGTGAAGCTTGGCACTCAATTCCTCTCAGTCGATGTTACGCTCTGCTTACTTGCACAGCTCCACCCCGTGGGATCACTACCCAGAGGTCGGGCTGACAATCACGGAAAAGGTAAAGTTCATCAAGCTGCATTCTCGTCTCACTAACCAGAAACTCAAATGCGCATCATCTCATGTGCTTAAAATCGTCAACGGCGAATGTTGCCTTGGATGTCCAACGGAGTTCGGGTGCTTGGAGAGTTGAGATGACTGGAAATACATGGTCTTTTGCGGTTAGCGACCAAGCTGAAGCCTTTGGTCAGAAAGTGAAGATCAAGAGAGGACTGTTCAAGGTGGATATTATGCGAAAGTGCGGTAATTAGTAATACTGAAAAAGATACCGACAACCGTAAATGCACCCTACTGTTCATCCGGTTGTGCAGTTTCCACAACCCGCATCCTCGAATAGGCTTCAACTTAACATGGCCCTGAAGGATTCTGTGGAGTTCGTCTGACTGCTTCCGCGGTGGGTAGCATCCGCCTCAGCTCAATCTCGCAACCTAAAAAAACAGACAGGGATCAACGCGATCTCACCTATCAGCGCTGCAAGACTGTCTAAACATCCCCTGAAGACCGTGCCATTTCTCATCTTCCTTTGGATGCGCCAAGCGGTCTTTTGCAAAGGTCTCTGGTCGTCGGCTGATGGTTCTGAACCTTGTAGTTGGATCGACAGGGCAGAAGTCTGAATAGCCGCTCGTACTCATAGCGTAGACTTAGGATCTCACCCGTTCTCTAGTTTCCGAACGAACGTTCCAGGCGCTTATGCTCGCTTTCCAGTCCGACGATGGGGGCCAACTTCCCCAGCTCAGTCTGACTGCGTAGCAACATCGTATAGAGCTTGGTTGATGGGGTCCAAGTCAACGTAGCATGCATTCCCAGGCAGCAATAATTCTAGTGAACATCCCCAGCTTTGGGTCATGGCCGTGTCGAGATTATCTCACTTGCAGTATTGATGTGATGAGAAGTTGACTTTTAGCTTACTATACAGGAGTATAAAGTCTGTCTTGCTCGCAGACATCATTGAGTCCAGAATCAGCTCATCCCAGTCTCACATCCCGATAGTATCAACCGGTTTCTCTCAAGACCTCATATCACAATGGTTCGCTTTGTTCCTTTTGCAGCCACAGCGGCTCTCTCATTTGGATCGTGCGCCTTCGCTGCTCCCACGGTGGAAGGTGCCAAACTGCCAGATCCATCAACCTTGATCAAGCCCATCGGCTTCGACCCTACCATTGTCTCCTCGCTAAAGGAGCGCAAGGTCGCAGGAGTTGTCCCCGAGGTCATCACGCTTAGCCTTACCGGCCAGGATGCGAACTTCACGGACTTCCCCCCCTCAAATCCCGGATCTTCTCAACCCTCTAAGCGCGGTATCATCGGGGGTGTCGACAACCGCGTCCTCTGGACCAATAAGAACTACCCTTACCGTGCCATGGGCAGAATCGCACTCTCCAACGGTGCAATCTGCAGCGGTGCCTTGATCGGTTCCCGCCACGTTGTCACAGCGCGTCATTGCATCCCAGAGAATGGCGCAACCGCCCGCTTCCAGCCCGCCTACGACAACGGCGAGGCCCTCGGCGGCTACGACGTGATCCGCGTCTTCCGACCCGACTACGGTCAGGAAGGCTGGTGTGCCAACGCCTACGACTGGGCCATCTTCGTCCTCGGCGAGAAGGCTGGATCCACCAACGGCTGGCTTGGGTTGAAGACGGTGAACCCTGACACTCAGCTCAACCGCGCCATGTTCTTCCACTACGGATACCCTGGCGACAAGGGCGGACAACAGCCTTACCGTCAAGAGGCTATTACAGCTTCTTCCGCGACTCTGTGTGACAGAGGTTCTCCTGTTGTGACTGATGCCGATGCTCAAGGTGGACAGTCTGGAGGTCCTTTCTGGATCAATGAGAACGGAGATCGGTACCTCTATGGTGTTGTTGTCGGAACCAATGACCAGATCACGGTTGTTGCCGGTGGCCCATCTCTGCTTGAGG
This sequence comes from Colletotrichum cuscutae, assembly GCA_030869315.1. Classification (NCBI taxonomy): domain Eukaryota; kingdom Fungi; phylum Ascomycota; class Sordariomycetes; order Glomerellales; family Glomerellaceae; genus Colletotrichum; species Colletotrichum cuscutae. Next base: position 410,327 of record MPDP01000254.1, read on the forward strand.
GATACGGAATTTTATTGAAGGACTACCCCAACTAAGAGATGAAGCAAAAATGTTTTATGACTGGAGTTGAGAGTGAAATCTTTACCATTCGAGATATGGAAACTTTCCGGTGCAATGAGCTCATCGTGTATAGAGTTTGAAAAGCAAATATATACGCAAATAGCTAAGAGTATCTCGTTGACGCATTCAAGGCAACATCTAGGTTTGGAGGGAAATTTGTGCATCGGATTTAATGTGCCGATAGCGTTTGTAGCTACACCAGATAAGGTGGAATACTATACACAGAGTTGAATGACAGTATTTACTGGAGCTGCGGTACCACTCTGGTTAGCAACTACCCAGGATCACATCCGAAAGTTCCCGCAGATTCAAGCTAAGACGACGAGACCGAGACAATTGCGGTCGAAAAAGTAGTAGGCGCCGCTGTAATTTCCGTAGCAGTGACAGAAGTCGTTGTAGCTGCGCAGTTCGGATTTTCTCTTGCCCCGACTTTGAGCGTGACAGTCTGGCACCCATCCAGAGGCTGAGTTCCGTGACGCAAAAGTCCAGTCGTGCTATCGCAAACGTAAAGCGCAGACTTGCCGTTAGATTCGCACCCCAAAACACCATCTGTTACTGTGTATCCGAGGAAAGAAAAGGCGCCAGTCACACGGCTCGACGCGTACACGTAGATTAAGCTGTTGGTGTTGGTATGCATAGAGAGGAACTTCCAAGAGGAGTTGAACCAGGTCTCAACCTGAGTGTCGTTGGTGATGGAGAAGTTCAACGGGGTTTGAGATCCGCTCAGGTCAATCGATGCAAAGTCAGCGTAGAGGTATAGGCTGTAAGGACCTTCGCCCGAAGCAAGGGTTGCTTCGATGCTGACTGGTGTCGAAGTTGCGGCGCATGGCTCCGGCAAGCTAACGGAAGAGGTCGTTGGGGCTGGAGTAGCCTCCGCCGTCGTGGGGGTTGCAGTTACCGGAGGCTTCTCCCTAGTGATGCGGAACCAGGGTGAGACTTTGTACTGCCAGTCATTGAGGTTGCTGGGATCACCGAAGGTACGGAGTGCGCGGCAGAGAATGCGGTACTCGCCAGCTGGGATATCACCCCCATGAGCGAAAACATTCTGTGGAGGGGCATAGACACCGCCACCGTTCCGCGGGTAGTTCCTTAGAGGAAAAGAGGTGATAGAGTCCGAAAGTCCCTGGGGAACTGTGATAAAGGAACCTAAGTATTTGGCCTGCCCAGGGACTGCTGGGTAGGCCCAGTCTGTCTCGTTCCAGTCGCGAGCGACATACTAGTGGTGCAGTGTTAGAGCTTCGTACCAATAAGTGAAGTGACCGGTCTTACATCGAAGCTGATTTCTTGAGTTGACCAAAGAACATTGAAGTACGGCTGCGGGACATCGCCACCATCCTCAAATGTGTAGTTGTGGCCCTCCTCCATGAGACCGCCATATCCACTGAGTAGTAGTGGAACGCCTCGTTCCATTTCCCAAATATCACTGGAATACAGAGTGCCCTTGATTCCTGGAGCCTGGTTAGCTGAAACGGATGTGGATTCTGGAATATACCCGACTCACCCATGTACGACACTCGTACTGCTTCTCCCTGAGACCCAGCGACCACGATTGACCCTCCGTAGACTGGAAGAGTGGCAGCATCAGGTGAAGACGGCTCAGTGAAAGTGATAGAGACAGATCTACTTTCACCGGGACTCAAGGTCAGATCGGCGGGGGAAATCTCGACTGTGGCAGTATTCCCCTCCCCGGAGACATATGGAGGTGAAACGGATACCCAGGCAGTTCAGGCACTCTTAGTGAGGGCAGTAATGCCGGCTTCATTTGAGAACTGGTATGTCACAGACTCATCTTCAGAGTTGGTGATCTGCACACTTTGAGTACCCTGGAAATGCTCTGTGTCGTTGAGGTTGAGCACCGCTGGGCTCACGAGGGTCGAGTAGCCCACAACTTTGAAGGCATCAACCAAACCTGCTCCCTAATGAATCACGGAGCTAAGAGCATAGAACTTGTATCAGCGTTTGTCTCCCAAGAAAAAGACGAGACAAGAGGGAACCACTTACACGAGGCTATCAGTGCCGTCGTAATGACGAATGGGCTTGCCGCTGGAAACGATGACTTCATGAGCCAACTTGGCACCGCCATCCCCGAGGGCAGCGCGTCCACCCCGCGATGAGAAGAACAAGGCAGCAACGCCGGATATCTAATGGGTATCAGTCAAACATCCAGCTCGCATCGGTACTCCCGATACAACACTCACGTAAGGAGTAGCCATGCTGGTACCTGAAAGTGTTGCCCAACTGCCTGAGCCTATCGGGAAAGTCGAGAATATCGAGCCGCCTCTAAAGTGCCAATCGCATAATCTCTTAGATCGATTGGGAAACCTACCTGGTGCGGAGATTTGGGGAACCATGCGCGCATCTAGGGTTGGCCCCCAAGATGTGAACTGGTCGATCCTACCTCCTGCAAAGGAAGGACGATCAATCGCAGCAGGTTTGTTGTCGTTGACAAATTCAAAGGTCACGGTGTAGTTCCTTTCATGTTGGCTCACGAGCCAGTCTCCGTCCTCGTAGTTGATCAAGCTGGCTGGTAGTGGTTGTCAGACTCATTCTTGTGCATCACGCAAGAGATATCTAACTTACACCCTTTGGGTTGCCGCTCAGCATCGTATCGAACACGACCAGGGATCTCCCAATCGGAGCCGTTATAGTTGCAAATCAGAACCCAGTCCACCTTTTCCATCAAGCCACTATCGGTTCTTTGCCATCCACAATCCGCCCGGCTGGAGTCCTGTGTTATTAAGGTTCAGGGCAACTGGCAGTCATTTGAACTTACGGCAGTACCAAAATATTGGTGTTAGGAATAGTGAAGTCGATACCACACTGATCAGCGTGGTCCCGAGGGTTGGGGGCCCATGAAGCTGGGGCCGTTCCGTTAAGAGACCACTGGACCCCGTTGTCTGCAAGGTAGATCTAAAAACATGTATGAGCTACAAGCCAATCGAGATGATACAACAGCTGCGGTTGCTAGGGTATCGAATACGAACAATTTCACGAGTTTAGCCACTACTGGAGCGCGCGATTGCCGTCCACGCAACGAGCTCATCATGCTCTACACTTCCAACGGCAGTGCTACCAATGCCATTGCCGCCGCTGCTAGTATACCGCGGGCCATCTATCGACGTCGATCAGTCAGAGATGACTTTTCCTGGATTTAGGAGGACTCACTACTTTCACCAGCGTTTCCGGCGGCGATAGAGACAAAAGTGTCGGCAGCTTGGATGGCGGTTGCTACCACCGCAAGAGGGGTGTCAACAAATCCTCTGTTAGAACCAAGCGAGGCGCTGACTATGTCTGCGCCCTCCTCGTGAGCTTGGAGGAAGCCCGCAACAATTACATCCTCGTAGGTGCTACCTCCGCACCCAAATACTTTGTAGGCACGAAGACGAGCCGAGGGTGCAACGCCAGGCACAAATTCGTTGCTGCTAGCGATGATGCCAGCAACGTGTGTGCCATGGCCATTGCAGTCAATTGGGTCCTCGTCTGGGAGGTAGACGTCTCCAGGTTCGTAGTTGTCGCCAACAAAATCGTAGCCACTCTCGACCTTGAACCCAGAGCCGAACCCGCCACCGAGAGCGGGATGATTGTAATCGATGCCGGAGTCAACAATAGCGACGGTCACCCCTTCGCCAAAATGGCCGTTGGCATGCGCAAGAGCGACGTTCGTGTCATTGTGAGGGTTCCAAGTGGGGAACTCTGTCTCTACAACCGCTTCAGTCGTGATGGGAAGTGAGAAAAGTGCAGCAGACCATATCTTCTCAACTTCCGGCAGAGCTTGAATATCGGCTATAGTTTCAGAGGTATCATTCTCCAAGTCAAAGGAAACTCCGTGAAACAGCTGCGAGTTGAAGCTCACTGCTGGGGAAGCATCTTTGCCGGCATTCTGGAGGGTGGTAAAGAAGCCGGCAGTGTCCTGTAGTTGTGTCACAGAAATTAATTTCTTTCGTAAAACAGATCCAGGGACTGAGATAGTCATACAAGATCTCCATCACGATTTCTGAATTTCGCTGAGCCGGAGGATGAGAACTTAACGATGTATCGACCGCTTTCGATGGAGATTGGAGAAATGGGCCCAAGAATTGCTGCAGGGTCATCTGGAGACGTCTGACCTAGGACTTCTCCACAGAAGATGAAGGAGGCCAAAGCCAAGAGAGACTTGACTCCCATGATGAAGTGTAACGTCTGACAGGACTCAGGGCAAGTCTTGATTGACGAGAGGGACAAGGCAGCATTGAGCCTTAGCCGGTGGGATAGTGCAACATGAATGACCAACGATGCAGGCTCTTGTCACCTTATGTACTACGGAAGCCAACGGCGTAGACACTCAGGTAGGGGATGTTACTAAAATTCCCAATGCTCCTCGTCCCGCCTGGCGCGGAGTATCTTGTCAACTGGATTAAGTGGAATGCAGGGATTTGGTTGTACTCAGTTGCATTCGAGTGGATCGAGCAAGGCGGGAATGATTAGATTAGATGCTAGCTTCCTGCTCGGTGATAGTCGGTGGTCACCTTGTTTCTACCGAGGTGATATCCGTGGTCGGATCTTGGCATATCTTCGCCAATCGAATTCTTTGAAACGGATCACGGAACAGGCGCAGTAGAAGGCGACACTTTTCCACCTCGGGTATCGCGCCGAGAATAATGGCGGTAATGACTTCTTACCCGGGCCATCACGCAGGAGTAACGACCATTATGAACTGAAATTAGAGGCATTACATTACCACTGTGCGTTCCAATAAGGATTTTGCTCCGGCATCTCATGCAGGTCCCGGCCTCTTTGCTGAAGTCATGGTGGAAGGTTCGGAACGAAGCCTAATTGGGATCCTTGTCGAAGATCCGAAGTCGGCCGCCTATTGACATGATCCGTGACGAGATGGATGGTTTACTGGTAAAATCAGGAACAGATGGCTGATCGTCATTCATCGGAAGTTAAATCTGGCTTGCAGGCCGCTGAACTGACTAAAGTCTTACACAACATTCACTTTAGAAGTTCCTTAGCGAAAAGCCGAGCCTTCAAATATGGCAACGCACAGAGCCCTGCCTTGATTCGTTCTGACATGCCTGTCTTGTCGTATAGAGTTATTCCCGAGCGGTGCCAAGCATGCAATATTTGGTAAAGACCCTGCATGGCGTGGTAGGTGAGGTGATGAGGGGTAAATCCCTGCCACGAACAAAGTTGAGCGGCCAAGATAATTTGTGCGCTTGATTGCAACGGAAACGGGGACTGAATGTGTCCGCACATTTTGATCCCTGGAGACGAAGGATAACAACTTCCAACACACCTTCCTGAAAGAGTTCGTAGTAAGTCGAACGTTTAAAAACTTTGTTTGGACGCTCGTCGCCCCTCAACTACCCTTACTTACGCTTCAAGACCTGTCTGCCCAGAATGTGAGCCTTTAACCTAGCAGAACCTATCACAGGTGTAAATCACTTGGCTCAAGAGCAAGCGGCAAGCGGCGATCAAGCAGAGAGCTCCTTTGGGACTTATGACCTTTCATGGCTTTTCATTGCTATTACCAGCAACTACCGGAACGATGCAAAAGATTTTGAACTATTTTGAGATTGCAAAATGAATTTAGCAAGTCGGCGATCCAAAAGATATGGAAAATTATGAAGTTACAGGCTTGCCAAATGAATCTAAGATAAAATGGTAGAATCCATCTTGCTCTCCGAAGCGTTAAACACACCTCACCGGATTCTCTGGCTAGCGAAGGCTTTCTGACCTTACGGGGACGAATCACAGCAGAGATCAAGGTGTAAGATGAGATGCAAAACGAAATAAGTATCAGAATATAGTTGTGGTAACGGGGAGGGCAGAAGACCGTATGCTTCTCTAACTACATGGTTCTGAGAGATTCCCTTCAATGAATCAGAAAATCATGATCATGCCCTACCATAACCAGTATTATCGTCATGCACGTTCTCACCACCGTAAGGAGCTGAATCTTTCAATTGAACTTATACTGATAGAGAGGAACAAAGGGAAATAAGGAAATAATGGCAAGGAAGTATTTACAAATAGACATTGGAACTACAAGTCCTCCCTTAAGGTACATCGTTGAGGATTCGCTATCGTCTGATTTCGTCGCAAGACTTAGGGCCACCTAGGGTATGACGCTTTGCTATCGGCACTCCCCTGGAAGTCATACAATTTAAGGTACCTTCACTTGAAGTCGACTTTTCTTTCACGGTAGATTTCTTGTATCGTGCAACAAGTCTAAATCCTCACAAGCATTGGCTCCGTCCATTATTTTACAATAGTATGAGAGAGAAAGCTTTCCTAAGCCAGCTACCGCCTTCATACACAGAGGTCCCTAAGTGGTCGTGAATGTTTCAGCGTCGGCTACGTCTCTGCCTACGAGCTGGCGAAGCTGCTGGAACATGCCGCCTAGAATGGTATCTGAATGTTCCCGCAGTGCCGCCTGGGGTGTAAAAGTCCACCGTCAAGTGACTTCTAGCATCACTATAACTTGTATGGGGACCATTACTGAAAAGACATTAGATGTGCCAGCCCGTCAAAGTATGCTGAGAGGGGGGGTCCATACACGATAACAGCTAAGACACATATCTCGAGAAGGCCATTCTGGTCTGACCATTGGCGTACGAGACGTTGATAGGCAGAGCGAAGTTCGCTGTTGTTGGCGTACATGTTTGTGGGATTGAACTCGATATCCATTTCAACGGACTTTTGGCGGCACAGCGGTGATTAAAGTGTTAGTCTCCCTATTACAGGGTAACTGGTTCGAACCGTGGGTTAACAAAGAGATCAATTAAACTATATAAACTTCTGCATAGTAAGTATAAAAAAGAGGTTCTAACCGCAGGTTAGGCTAGCTACGATAATCGTAAATAGGGCCCCTAATTAGCCCCTACGTAATTAATTATATACTACGGTCGAATTAGACTTCTAATCCGATACTAACTTTCTCTTTTTTTTATTAATTTAATTACTATAGTTAGAGGTATAATTCGACCTCGGGCCCGTTTACTAAGTCGTCTCTTTTTCTCTTTTTTTTTTATTCTTTTTATATAACCTATCTTTTTATTCGTACGTTAACTTTTCTACTACTTATAAATTACTCTAACCCCTTATTAAGTACTATTTTTATAAAAGCGTTAGTGAGGTTATTATTATTATTAATTTAATAAATTTCGAAGATCTTGCGCCTTTTATATAATTACCTAAGGGCTATAATATTAATTATAAACCTCTTTTTTTTATAGTTCCTAATTTAATAAGATATTTATATAATAAGTAAAAATCCGTATAAACGACCGTTAAAATTAGTAAAAAGCTAAGTTAATTAATAATTCTCTTTAGCGTTATTAAAATTACGTAGGCGAGGTTAACGCCGTTAATTATATTATAAACTTCTAACGCTAGTACACTTTTTATTACCTACTTACTTTTAGTTAACGAGTAATAAATTATATTACTATATATTATAAATTCGCTCTTACCTATACTCTCGTTAGCGAGAATAATAATATACCCTAATTATAAAATAAGGTCCTCGTTATTCGTAAATAAGCCACTTCCCGCACGCATTACCCGAGCGAGGTACCTACTATTAGTGTCTTACCCGGGCCTATACCCTACTCCTAATACTACTTCTTACGCCCAAAACTACTACTTCCTACTTATAATAGCTTCGTAGCTAGACGCGGGCGCGCTACTTATAAAGCTTTAAAAAGGCCTTATAAGCTCTTAATACGCTAAGAGCTTACTACTTAACCCCTTTTTAACCTTATTATAAATATATATAGTACTATTACCGCGCCTAATTATACCTCTCTTAGTCCGACCCCGCGCTTTATAAAAAAATAAAGCGCTTACTATTATTATTACCTTAGTATTTTAATATACTAAAAGTACTTAATTAAAATATAATAAGGTATACTAGCTCTTTACTACGGTTCTAAATAATATTTATACTACTTATTTAAATAAGCTTAAGCCGTATACTCGTACTATTATTTAGAACTTTACTTCCTATTTTATTCCTAGCCCGGCCCAACCCGAGCCCGGGGTATAATAAACTCCTTATACTATTATAATAGCTTAGGGCTAGTTAGTTAATATACCCTAGTTTATAAGGGGCCCATAAGACCTATACCCAAAGCCCTCGGCCCTAGACCTCCGCTTCTTAACTAAGATTAAAACTAAGTAGCTCCCTAAGACCTAGTAATATAATACCTTTTTTTTATACTAAGCTATCTCCTAGGACTTTGAACTTTTATTCTTTATTATAGCGGACGTTAAATATATTATTATAAACCTCTTTATATACCCTAGCTCTAAAAAAGTTAAATAAAAACTCCTCTAATAAAAATAATAGTTCTAAAAATACTTAAATATAAATAGTATAAATTTACTAACTAAATAGTAGACTTATTTTATACTACGCTACTTAGTTAGGGTCTCTCGAGCTTACTTCGAGCCTAATAATCCTAGGGTAGTAAATATTAATATAAGCTAAGTTATTTTAAAAAAAATTAAATTATAAATAGGGGCCGTCCCGCGGGCCTAGTACGTTACTAGACCCGGTCCGGACCTTATTATTAATATATAAACTCTAATTATCTCTTTTAACTACGAGGTCCTAGGAGACTTCCGACTTTTTAACTATTCTAATAGGCCTAGGCTACTTTTACTATGCTAAAAGCTTATTATATAATATATTAAAGGCTATTTAGCTTTTTATATTAGCTATTACTATACTCGGTCCTCTTATTATATCTAGTATAATAAAGTAAACTATAAGACTAGGGGCCTAGAGTACTTAAAACTTACTAAATATACTAACTACTACGGCCTATTCTAAGCTACGTATTAGAACTACTTTATAAAGCTTATTTTTAAAAAAGGGAAGATCGTCCCCCTTACGAAGTAATAGCTCTAGAGGGTTAGGCGTATTTAGATAGGTTATTTTAATAATTTTATACCTTTATATACTATAAAATCTAACCCCCCGTCTTAGCCGCTATTTAAGAGGCTTAGTATAGCTAGGACTATTATTATTAACCTAGACCTAGCTCCCTTAGCTTAACTAATCTTTTTTAATATATTTATAATAAGTAGTAATAATACTAAGATAGAAATAGGGGAGGCCGGGGAGGCTAGAGGGATATAAATAATAAATAAGCTATTTTAACTATATATAATATTCTTCTCGCTTACGAAGCTATAAGGTATTAGGGCCTAAGCCTAGGCCTAGCTTAAGGATACTAAGTTCCTTATTAAATTACTACGATTTACCCTAACTTAGAACACGGACAGCTTAGTATCCTCTATTTAGGTCTCCCTAAGTACTAAGATTAGGGTAGTAAAATTTAAAAAAGTTAACTACGATATTTAAAAATATACCGCGTTTATATAACTTAATAAAAAAAAAGTATAATACTCCGAAGATTATAGAGCCTAAGCTAAATTTATTAGTTACTTAATATAATATTAATAAGGGCTCTATAGTATATACTAACTTCCTTTAGGTTTATTAGGAGCACGAGATAAACGTCGTACTCGTATAAGAACCCTAGATAATAAAAAAAAAGTAAGCTAAACTTAATACGTACCTAGGCTATAATATCTTTTACTTAGTAAACTACTAGTTAAATATTAATACTAAACTAAGGGTACTTACTTACGCCCGCAAGTACCTAGATATATAATAATTAAGACCTACGCTTACTAAAAACATCTTATAGATTTAAATAAGAGAATATACTATAATTAATATTTACTAACTTAATAATAGGGCCGTTAACCTAACTACTACTACCCTCTTTAACTTTATATCTCCTCTTTTTACGCTTATTATAGGGGACCTTAACTCTTAGTACGAGATATAAGAGCCTAGAGTTTAGTTAGAACTAGTAAGAACCTCTATATTATACTAAGTATAAGAATATAAACTTATTTATATTAAAAAAGTTAAAAAGGTAATATATAAGAATAAAAAAGGGCTAGGCTATATTATAAACTTAGCCTTCTCTAATATCTTACTAACCTAAGCTATAGTTTATTTATAACTATACGTAAGTTTAAATTACGAGGCTATTCTTATAACACTCTTATTACTATAGCTCCCTAAACCGGACTTATAGAGCTACTTAAGGATATTAGAATAGGACCTCGTTCGCTTTACCTTTTTAGTAAAATAGGGGCCCCTACTCGTCGTATCTAAATACGTTATACTTAAAAAGCTTAATATTACTATAACTAAAATCCTTCGTACCCTTAGTACTATACTAAATATTATAAAAACTATTACTAATTAACATAGCTATAGCGCCCTATAATAAACCTAGGACTGCGCCGAGGCACGCTTTAAGTATTTAGAAACTAAGTATAAGTAACGTAGGGGATGCTACTCCCGAAAATACCCTAACTACTTACTATATCTCTAAGCCCGGGACGTATAACTAGCCTAGTTTAATATTACTAAACGTACTAAACGGGCCTTTTAAACTTAAAAAATAGTAAATATAAAGAAATTAAAGGACTTTTTTATAATTATAAAGTAATAGAACTCGGGCCTAGTTATAAAAGAGCCCCCTCTAAAAGTTAATAATAAGGAGATAGTTAGTACTATAAGTAAAATAAACGCCTTTTAATAAGTACTCCTAGAGCGCTTTACTCTAAATAATAACATAAGTAACCTAGACCTAATCCCCTTCGTCCCGTGCTAAATATTACCTTAGTAAACTATAGTCTCTCTTACCGAGGCCCGATAATATACCCTTATATAGAGTATATTACTAAGTACTAATAGGATTATTATAAAGCTATTAATAAGTTACTAGGGCTTTATTATAGAACTTATTAGGGCCTTCTTTAAAGCGTACCTTACTTATAGTTATTACCCGGGCCTTTTTAAATAAGCTAAAGTCGTAATAATACGGAAAAAAGGAAACTATAAGCTCTCGGACCCTAGTTTATATAGGCCGATCTTATTACTATCTTATTTAAAAAAGGGGCTTAAGCGTATTTTTATGAGGTAGGCCGCGTACTATATAATATAAAACTTAGTTATTAATAAATAATAATTTAGGGCTCTACCCGGGCAAAGCGCCGTTAATTTAGCTATATATACTATATATAATATAAAAGAGGTACTTAAGAACGGCCTTATTATAACCCTAGTTATAATAAATACTAAAGGAGTTTTTAATACTATACTCTAGAATAAACTTATACTTAGGCTTTATTAATAGAGCTAACTAGAGTCCTTTATTAAGTTTATAAAGTCCTTTATAATATAGTAGTCCGTTATTATTAAAATAAATAAAAAGCTTTTAAAAGAGTTTTTTTTCTATTATAGCCTCTTATAAGGCTCCCTTACGTCTCCCGTCCTCTATATCCTCTACTTAACTAAAGTATTATTAAATAATCCTAATTATTACTTTAGTTATATAAATAATATAAGCTTTATAACGATCTCCTTAATCTTAAAAAAGAACGTGCTAATACTAAGAGGCGAGGTTAGCTCTATATTTAAATAGGGTACTAAGAACAAAGTTATTTTTAACTTAGCTAAATATAAAATAATATACTTTATATATAAATACTATAAAAACCGTTTATTAAAATAGCTAGTTATTTATACTACCGGGCTTATAATTATACTAATAGCCCTTATTAAAGCCGTGCGCTAGCTCGGAGTTTAGTTTAATAAGACCCTCTCTTTCCGTACTTATGTTAAATACCGAGTTACTATTACGAAACGGGTAGCTAATTTCCTTTATAAGCTTAATAAGGTTATTAAGGGCCTACCCCTTAAATAAGCCTAGCTCGTAATAACGGCCTATATATTATTATTAATTATATATAGTTCTAAAGTATAGTTCTTAAGCCGTAATAAGCTAGTTACCCTCTTAAAAGAGATGCGAGCGGGGACTACCCCCTACGCACTTTTTATAAATACTAGTTAGAAAGGATATTTTATTACTATTTAAAGAGTCCTTATTTTCGCTACCCGGGCAGTAACCCCGGCCTAGTACACTACGCTAACGGACTTATTATTTTAAAAATTAGGCTTCTTAACTATTATAGTTATTTTAGAGGGGGTAAGACTACGCTCCGCTACGAGGCTCGGCTATATAAATACGCTCTATTTACTAATACCGTAGTTAAAAAAGAGGACTCCTCGAAGTACTAAGAGGGAAACTTATTTATAGCGGACGTATACGCTCTTACTCTTATACTTATAACTAGTCCTCGTCCTCCCTAACCTACTTATACTACGCAAAAATACTAAAAATATTATAATAACCTCTTTTAAATAAATAGTCACGGGGCTTTTACTTTTTAATTTTATAATTTATTTTAATAAGTTAATATTAAATAAAGGATTAATAAGCTATAAGTATATAATATACCGTAGCTTTATAGTTATTATAAAAAGCTCTAGCTAATTTAAAAAGCTTATTAAAGTTTTTAATACTAAGGTTAAAAATACTTAGTAAGGCTTATAGCGAGCTCTACTTATTACTACCTCTACCCCTACTCTTATTTATATTTATTTTAATAATACCTCTATCCTCGACTTTATTTTAAGTTATAGTAGCTCTTTAGCTAGCTTATAAACGGCTATACTAGAGATCGTTAATACTTAATAAACGAGAGATATTAGGTACTACTAATCCCCTAAATATACTAAGATTCCTAGGAACGAGTTAATAAATAGGCTTATTAAATAGGGCGCGGCCCGTATATTATTTAGCCTACTATTACTAGCCTTATATACTAGTTTAGTAAAAGTTACCTAGGTATAAGTTTATAAATAATACTAATAATAATAAAAAGAGTCTAAGTAAATACTTAAGCTTAGGTATACTAGTACTACCGTAACCTTTAAATACTTTTTAAAATTAGACTTATTATACCCTCTCTTATATTACTTCTTTGCTACGTAATCTAGCTATAGCTATTTTTATTTTTATTATAAGCGGTTTAGTTACGAGGGCGATTTTAAATATAATTATAAAAAGAAGTTATTATTAACTTATATAATATACTATTTAAAAAACCGCCGGACCTAGGCCTAGTAGCTAATTATTAATACTAAAAAAGATCTAGGTCCCTTACCCCCCCCTATAAGTTAAACTAGAGCCTATTAGCACGCCCTAATACGAGATCCGGTAGCGTTTAAAAAGTTTAAATAAATAATACGCTATTACGAGGCTTATTCTTTATAAAAATAACGAGCCTAAGGTAACTTACTTCTATATTTTATTATATACTTATTAATAATTTTTAAACTACGGCTCTACCTTACCCCCTCTTTTTATACCTAGATTTTCTAAATAATTTAGAATAGTATAAAAAAATAAAAATACTTTTATAAGTAATTTCTACTTATAAGAGAGGTTTTTAGTAGTAACTAGGTACTATTCATAAATAGTATAGGGTTACTAAAAAAACGCTACCTTTACTAAGCATAGGGACCCCTATTAGCGTGCTTTTTAAAACTAAAAGGGCTAGATTAGTAATAGCCCGGCCCGGGTATGAGAAAAAAAGTATATATTAATAAATTACTTAACTTATTATACGCCTTCTAGGGGCGGCATAGTATATTATATACCTTAGAAAGGCGCTCTAGTCGATCGGAGGTTATACTCCTGTCCCTAATAATATTAAATACTACTACTACTACTACTACTAGTATTCGTAAATAAGCTATTTATAAATATATAGAGCTTACTAACCGCGAGGTCAATCGGGTAATAAACAAGACCTTAATCGAAATTCGAGTACTATTACTTAAGCCGCTTATTAAGTACCTCGATATCTTATTCATTTAGTTTTATAACCTATATTACTTTAATATAGTTAAAAATCGCCTTAAGTTAGTATATACTCGTAATATATACCCCTTGGGCAAGCTTAGCTTTATATTACTTTTTAATATTAATTATATTTAGATTAACGAGGCTAATTTTCTTACCCTACCCCTTTTACTAAAAAATAACGGTTTCCTTTTTAATAATAAAAATCCTACTATTAAATACTAGGGAGGTATTCGTTATAAAGACCTTTTTTAGTTTTATTATAAAGCCCGCTTTTTAGAACTCCTTATTCTCTTTTTTTATAAAGTTAATATTAAATAGGCTTAATATATTATTAGTTTATATTTTAATAATCCTAAATTAGTTACCTTCGTACGTAGAGATTAGTAAGCACGGGTCGTACGTAAATATAATTATTAATAATTAATTAATATAAAAGTCGTAGTAAGTAGTTTATTAATAAGTACCCGATTTTATAAGCCTATATAGTAGCTTAAGCACTTTAATAATCGTACTTTTTAAGTACTTACTAATTATTTCCTTTAGTAAATAGGCCAGGATTCTCTTTATAAGCCCTGTAGCTAATTAGGTATATACTTAGGTAATATCACGGCTCTAAATCTCGTACCCCTTTTTTTATAATAATATTATTAGTACTATTATTAATTATTAACTATAGTGCTATATAGTAAGTAATTATATAAGTAGCGTCGCTTTTTTAATATCGCTATACTCCTAAATTACGTATTTAGACTTCTCGTATAGCTAAGGTATTCCTTTTTTTTTAATCTTACGAACTATTTATAATTTAAATATATAAAGGTTTATATACTTCTTTAAGTCGTAAAAGATAAATTAATAAACCCCTCGATCATAAAGAGTATCTATTTTAATAAAATCTAATTCCTTATATAGCTTTTTAATAGTTATAATTATGCCTTCCTTACGTAGTTTAATTACTAGCTTAAAATCGGCTTTCTCTTTTATTATATAAAAAGTATTAATTACTTTATTATTAGTAATAAATTACTACGTTAGTACTTATTATCGTAGTCTTTTATAACGTCTCGTTAGTAATATTAGTACCTTTTTAGCGATTTTCTTTTCCTCGTTATTTATTAGTACTATTATAACGATTTTATTAAAAATAACTTCTTATACCTCTACTATAGGTTATATAGTTTTCCCTAGCTCTTCTTCTTTTTATAAATTAAAAATTACTTTATTAAGATCTATATAATATAGTCTTATTACCGTAATTAATACTTTAAGAAGTTAATTATAATCCCTTATAATTACGTAAGAACGCTTATTAATAAAGATTAATTTATATAGCCTAGCTTATTATTAAATAATTTTATACTATACTCATATATCCGAATTTAATAATATATCTAAATTACCCCCTATATTAGGCTTATTACGTATAGTAATTACCTCGTTAACTTATTTTCTTATACTTACCTCGCGCAATACCCGTATTACTTTTTTAATTACTTAGGCTCGTTAGTTTATATTTAGTAATAGTAATAAGGCTAAGGTCGTTCTTAAATATACTCTAAATATAAAAAGCGTTAGTATAAGCCCGTTAGGCCCTATAATATTATTATAATATTTAAGTACTATCTAGAGGTATTCGTTATTAATAAAATCTAGATTTTCTTTTTTAATAATTCTAAATACCCTTTTTAGCTACTAATATACCCTTTTTACCTTTTTAATACTATAGTACGCTTTAATGGGTACGACTTTTAGCTATATACTATAAGCTATCGCATTCTTTTTAAATTTTACTAACTTAAAGCTAGTACTAGTATCGGTTCTAATACTATCTAACGGTCCCTAGTATATATCGATCTAGTTTTTTATAGGGCTATTTATACTATTTTTATTTATAAATCCCAGAGGAATTACTTTATTTAAAAAAATATAGCTACGTCGATTATATATAAGACTAGCCGACTATTTAAATAAGAAATATTAATAATAATTTCTTAATTAAAATTAAGCTTATTACGTAATTTAAATTTAAACTTACGTAGGCTCTGTGTATTTATTTAGTATTAGTAGTATACTTTTATTAACTACTCTAGCGCCCCTATTTCGATATTATCGTTACTTAATTACTTTAAGAGGTTATATAGCCTCGTAACCGACGAGTAGCTAAATCTTTAGTATAATTATTTAAGCTTATTTTCCGTTAAGTAATTAATTAACTTTATATTATTAATAAGCTTTATAAATACGTACCTTTATTATTATTTAACTATTTTGAAGTTCTTATTACTAAAGATTCTATTCCTCGTATTATCGAATATAATACTTAGTCGATCTATATTTTTTAAATATAATAAAAATAGAGTATTAATAAATAAAATATAGAAAGTTATCGTTCCGAAGTACGTCTCTATTTTTATTATACTTAGTATAATAATTTCCTTACCTAGGCTAAAGCTAATTTTCGTAATACTTACCGTTAATATATTAAGTATTATTAATGCGATCTTTTATAGTATTTAGAATTACCCTTTTCCTCTTATTAACTATTATAATATCTTAGTATTTAAGATAATCCTTTAGAAATTATCTAGGCTATATTTTTTATTTATATAAAATACTTATACGAGCTTAGTATTTGAGTAATCTAGGTAGTATAAAAAGGACCCCTCTAGCTACCCCTAGATTTACTTAGTATTTTATTTTTTCTCTTTAAGTATTAAGAGAAGTAGCGTTTTCTCCTTAAATATTAAAAAGATAGACTTTAGCCCTATTAAATTTACCTTTTTAGCTACCTCCGTATTTATTATCTAAGGGACCTTCTCTTATTATTTATAAATAAAAGCCTACTTATTAAGAGCTTTTACTACTTTTTATTTATTTAGCCTTATATATCCTCCCGAGGCTAATAGTATAAAAAAAGAGTAGTTAATATCGTCGACTTTATTATAATCTAATTTATCGGTATAGGGGGTAAGATCTTCTTTATTTTCTAAATCTCTTATAGAGTACGGATATTTTAAAATACTAAACTAGCTACTTTTACTAAGTTCTATACCCCCAGATCTACTCTTATATATAATAAGGAATTAATTAAATTAATAAGGGCTAGTTTTACTATTTACTACCCTCGACTTTCTATATTATTCGTACAATTTAGTACGCTCTTCCTCTAAGTAATTACTTAATTAATATTTATCCTTTTTATAAATAAAGTACTATTTCTTATATTACCTTATTTATAAATTAAATCTTTACTTATTTAATAAATCTAGGCCTCTTTACTAGCAATTACCGTACTTAATTTCTTTTTTTTTCTTATTATACGTTCGATTAACTTAGTACTACTAGTAAGGGCTATTATATACTTAGAAATAAGTTTAGTATAATATTCTCGCTTTAATATTAAAACTAAATCTTAGCTTCGAGTAGAGCGTCTTATAGTCTTTAAGTACTTAGTATAAAGTTATTTTTATTTCTAGTATACGTTAAATTATAGTATAAAAATATCTAACTTTCTGCTCGTTAATTCCCTTATTTAGCTAGGTTTTTATTAACTTATTAATTCGATTAATAAGCTCTTTAAGGATCTTTACTCGTAATTTACCCTCTATTATCCTAACTATAAATATAAAAAAAATTACCCATAGCTTAAATAAGAGCTCTAGATTCCTATTATAAGTCTTAAAATAGCTTTAGATTACGTTAATAATACTAAGAAAGTCGTTTCGATTGAGATTACGTACTACTTCGTTATAATAATTAGAAACTTTATTTATAAGTACGATATTAATTACTAAATAGTACTAGTATTCCCTAATCTTAACCTTTTTATAATAATTATAAAATATCGTTAGGGTTTCTTATAAAACCTTATACTTCCTCCTAGAGTATAATTTCTCTTTTAAAAAGATCTTTTTAAGGTTTATAAATTACCTCGTATTTATTACTAAATATTTAGTATCTATATACGATCCCTACGTCGCTACGTATTATTAGTAACTTCGGGTTATTTACCTCCTTTTTTATTAGCTAATTAGTACCGAATTTCGTATTAATAGCGGCAACGAGCTATAGATCGAAATAAGTAGAATTATTAATTATTATACTTTTAGTACTATATTTTACTTTTATATATCTTTTTATAATAATAGATTACTATTAGTAATTATAAAAAGAAAATCTATATCGTTTACCCTTTTTCTAAATTCGTTAAAGCGATTATATACTCTATTAACTTATACTTAGTTTTATAATATAAATTCCTCTTTTATAATCATTATTACTAAGATTTTATATAGTTCTTATAATTATAATTACGCTAATAATACCCCTCGCTTATAAAAGAATTTATTAACTATTTTTATAATTCCTAAGCTTATACTTATAAATTATTTATTTAATTAGTAACTAAGGTCGTTTACGATCTTATAGAATAGGGGTTACCCCTATAACCCCTTTTTTTTATAAATTTTAATTAAATAAATTAATATTACGTTAATTTACTTATTATTAAGCTAATCCGCAATCTTATATATCTACGTTCCCTAATAGTTCGGGTTAATATTTACTTATTTATAAAGGATCGGGATTTTATTTAAGATCGGGGTTTTTTTTTTTTTTTATTCTAACTTACTAAGGGTCGTACTCTAGCTTATACTTATATTAATAATTACTAGCGTATTTAATCTTAATAAAAATATATTTAATCCGCGCGTTAGTTATAATAAACCTATGCTTTTATTACTTAACGAATTTATTAAGGTCTAGGAGATTCTTATTTCCTCTCGCTGTCTCGTTACTACTCTCGTTTTTATTATTTTTAGTAATTACTACTACCTTTTTAAATCGCTAGCTATTATACTTACTAAGACCTCCTTTTTATTTAATATAAAAAAGTAAGTTTTAATAACCCCCTTTTTTTAATAATAGTAGTAAACGTTTATATTACTATAAAAAGATATAGTAATTAGTCTTAGGATCTTTATTAGTTATTAATTTCTATTATTTTATATATTTTTAGTTTTTTAAGTTTCGTACTCTCTATAACCTCTAAATAACTTCCTTCTTTAACTTACTTCTTTTAGAATAGTATTCTATAAGAATAGTTAAATATAGATACTAAGTAGCTTATAGAGGAGCTATATAAGTTATTAAGTACGGTTAGTAAAGTTAAGCCCCCCCTTTTTTATAAGGTTACAGGCCTTAAGGACTTATTAAAAATACTACTTATTACTCGTACTTAGTAAGGGTAAATACCTTAGAGATTTTCCTCTTATAGCTCTTTAGTATTCTATTTTATATTTTTTTAAATAGTCTTTTTCGTAGCTTAATTATAGTTAAGTAATTATTACTTTTCTAGCGGTCCCTTCTATTACTTAGTTAATTTTTAATCGCGGGCGGGTTATAAAAAAGTTATTTAATAAAAAAGCTACTTAAGGCAACGGTAAAAAGCTAGTTACTTAAGTAGTTCCGTTAATTAATATAATTTAATATAATAAACGTCGACCTCTCGTAAATAATAAAAAGCTATAATTACTTAATTCCGTACGGTATTCGAGAATTATTTCTTTTTTTATTTATTTTTATAAAGTTAATTAGTACGAAACTCTTATCTTATATAGTATTAAGAGTTCGTCTTTTTTACGTAGCGAGATACCTTACTAATTTATAATAGTAGAATTTAATTACTAATTAGTATTAATCTCTCTATTATAAGATAACTAGTTCGAACCGTAGGTTAATAAAGAGATTAATTAAACTATATGAACTTTTGCGTAATAAGTATAAAAAGGAGGTTCTAACCGCAGGTTAGGCTAGCTACGATAATCGTAAATAGGGCCCCTAATTGGCCCCTGCGCAGTCGATTGTATGCCGCGGTCGAATTGGACTTCTAATCCGACATAAAGTAGAAGACAAAAGTATCGAGACGAAGAATGCCGTTCAAGGCACTAATTATTGATTTTGAATCCGAGAATAGAGTAAATTGAATGAGAAATGGACGGATATGGGACACGAATCTCCCAACGTCACCAGTTAGTGACGCCGATATTTAAAAATTTCATCATGGGCGTAGACTCTTCGTCTTGTTGTATTAACAATGTACACTACATCTATGGATTGAAGACCGATATGTGCACTGCTCTGTGATAACTCGGGAAACAGCAGGCCTCGGCCAATCTATGGCCGGCGGCAAAGAGAAGAAGCATGAAGCTGGGCGTCAGGATTGACCATTGGTTGTGATGTGACCTTGTCTTGAACTTAATTATCATTTACTGCTTAAACCATGAGAATGGCTGGCTGTTGAGTGGAGGAATTCATTGATGTAAACCTTAAGCGTCGCATTATCATACTCTACTGAAATCGACTAGGCCGGCTGACGGTAGGCTCATCGAGCTGTGCCACTGTGGCTGCGGCTGTTGAACCAACAAGTGCAGTTAGCTATGGTGCGCCGAGGTGTACTGAGAGTCTGAGACTGAGAGTCTAAGTCCCGGGCGAAGTTTATGTAAGCGCCAAGATTGATCTACAGTGGGGCACCGTTTTCACCATGCCAATGGGCGGCAAGGAGATTGGTGTGGTCCGTGAGGTGGGTGCGTGGATGGGGCTGCACGGCGGTTTAAGGTACGCAAGCGCGCGGCATCAGCCAAGGCACTGATTGATCTTCGCCAACTTCATTCCCGTTAGTTTGCGTCTCAAGTTCTTCAGCTTTTCTTCATCCCTCCATCGACGCTCGGAAGCTGTTCTCAGGCCAGCGCATGCCCCGAGATATCAACACCAAGCGTCGCTGAAATTGCAACCTCCGGGAACCCCGAGTTGATCGCACATTCACCATGTCGTCACCACCGCCAACACCTCCTTCGACCGACCCTTCGTCAGAGGAAAACTTCAGATTTCACCAAGCTGGCACGCCATGTGAATGGTCAGAGTCATATCATCCTGGAGGATTTCATCCAGTTCATTTTGGTGATGTTTTCGACGGTCACTACGAAATTATACGAAAGCTTGGGAACGGCTCATTCGGAACTGTCTGGCTTGCTTTTGATATGTCGTAAGTCGCGTCGCCATTGTTCCCTCCCCTTCCAGTTGCCCACCGAGTTTCATTCAGCTCATATGTCTCTAGAAATAATCGTTACGTTGCTTTGAAGATCGAGGTAGCCAAACGAGATGAACCAAATGAAGTGAAGATCCAACGCCTTCTCGCCGAAAGGGTACCAGAGGACCCGTGCTCAAGATTTGTCGTGGCCCTACTAGATTCGTTCTACCATGACGGCCCTAATGGAAGACATCTTTGTCTTGTATTCGAACCCATGGGTCCAAGCTTGTCCTCCGTCCTCAACGCCCCCGCCGAAATTTACGATCCCCGGAACCCACCTGTACGACGCTTTGCAAAGGATAAAACCAAACGCATTTTACGACACGTCCTTTCAGGGCTACAGTTTCTCCATGAGAATGAAGTAGTTCACGGCGATCTTCAGTCTGGCAACGTTCTCTTCGCTCTGCAGGACCTCACTCATTTCGAGCGCCAGGTGCTCAAGCAAGCCGAGGACACAACGAATATCGACCATTTGCGGCGCATTGATGGCAAGCCTGACAAATGGGCTCCCAAATACCTGGCTGTGTCTGAGCCATTGTCGGAATTCGCGCTTACAGGGCTAGATGAAGTGACGAAGCTTTCGGACTTAGGTGGAGGTAGGACATCTCGACAGCTTTGATTTCTTAAGGCTCACATGGCTCTAGCTTTCCCCATAGACGATCCTCCGCGCTCAGTCGTGACTCCAGTGTCTTTACGAGCACCTGAAGCAATCCTGAACGAAGCCTTCGGCACAGGGATCGACATTTGGAGTTTCGGTTGCCTCGCCTATGAACTCATCACAGGCGCGGCGCTATTTGAGCTCCCACCTTTCGGTCTTAGCGATCAAGGTATCAAGGATGAGCACCTGATACAGCTAACTGACATCATTGGATCGCTGCCAGAAAGTCTGTTAGCAAAATGGCCGAATGCAACGAAGTACTATGGCTCGAATGGAGACCGACTTGATGCGCGCCCAACGGACTTCGAAGAAGAATTCTCCGAGGACGGGGATTCCGATGACAGTCTATCAAATCGTGAAGCGGACGAATTTGGTGAAGGTGGTGATGACATGGATGGATTTCAATTCGACGTAGGCGAGCGCGGACCGCCCCAACTTCATGAGACTCTGGAGAAGCTTATAAAGGCCCACAAGGCAGAGGATGTGGACAATGATGAGGAAAAGCAGATCATTTGTATGCTGAGATCTATTTTCCAGTACGATCCTTCGCATCGCCCCTCAGCAGCAGCTTTACTCCAGGATCCTTGGCTAGCTACCCCGATTCCAGCAGGAGTGAGCCAGGGAGAAGCGGACAACTAGCTCCTAAGTGAGCAAAACGCTAGATAATTGAGAGGGAAGTTTCCTTAAGAACAAGTCCTGTAAAACTCTGCATGATTCATAGGTCCCAGACTTGTTTCCGAACAGAACTTTTTTAAACCAGTGATAGTGGCTTGGGAATGGTGAAGCGGTATCGCCGCCGCATACTTATAAGTTGCTGCCCAGCTTCTGTGATGCAAGCACATGGCCATCTGTTAGTCAATGTTACACGCAGTAGTCGGTAGACGAAAAAGACCTTGGGAAATTCTTGCCATGTGTTGAGCGCCTCTAATATCAAAAGGTTCGCGTCTTCAGATGACACCTACAGAGCTGATATTTCATTTTCTCTACCGACCCAAAAGTCATCACCATTCATCTACGGACTTGCCCGCGGGTGCCTGAATTTTGCAGTAACCTCGAATGCTCGAGTGGTACTTTCTTGTCGGTGAGACTGGACGCCGCCCTCTACTCCTCTCGGAGCTCCGAGCATCAATGAAGAACTAAGGACCCTATCCCGTCGGGACAGATCATGGGACCCCGCGGAAGATTGAGAAGATCGTTGCCACGTGAGAATTTTTAAACACGGACCGGTGACTTTCCAGCCTCAATGAAGTTGAAGCGTCAACGATCATCTCATCCTTACTGATTGACTCAAGTGTTGACTAATACCGCACGGTTGAGCTCATCCACCTCCTCTGACTGTTTCTGCGCATGTACATGCGCAGAAAGATGCAGCCTGCCATTCGATCTAACAGAACTCATCTCATCATAATGGGCACATTCTCTGATGCTGTCCTTAACTTGCGGGCAGCTCGGATCACGGCAGAGCATCATGTTATGTCCATGATCGTGGGATAGATTTTGAGCAAGGATATACCTGGCTGGAAGACTAAGGCTCATAGAAGAGGCTCAACCCACCCGGTAAAACCTGCTCAATACTCATTTTACTTGAGACAACTTAAATCCTAGCTTGTCGCTAACAAAGACACGGCAACTAGTTTCCGCGGCAAAAAAGCTCCTAGCCCGTCAGGTAAAGAGTACACGGATAATCGGACAGCCTGCAACATCGAGACCAATTACTCCAGACGTCGTGAGAGAGAACTGTGAAAAGAAGCCGGGATGATGATCTGGCCGAACGCCCGGATCGGGCGTCCAAGCAAGCAGGGACGCGCAACACATCTTAGTCTGAATTTTTCAGTACCTAAGTCAAAGCCTGGTATCGGTCAGTTGATGGATTTTTCATGAACAGTGAACTGTTCAGCTCAACATTCTAACTCTAATCCATCTCAAAAATGAGACTGAAAGGATCGCTTGTCGATGGCCTGGAATAAGCGCTGTCTCAGAAAGCCCAAAGAGGAAGCCCACACGAGACAGCATATCCTCACTCACTAGCTCCTGTAGTATGGTGTCAGAGCTGTTCGGCACGAGCCAACTGACCAAGTCAGTTAGCCCAGGCCGCCTATTCCCTTCACCTTTAATACTTCAATGGCTGGCCGCGGCCTCCGCAGATGCTTTCCCCACAGCGACAGTGATCTGCGACACGAGCTTCGCATCACTCCCAGTTTCCCATGGCAATTTGAAGCAACGGAGGCGGTGCTAAATGAACCGGCACAAACCCGCCGGCGGCCCAAGCAGAATAATAGATGCTTGGTTTGGTAAACACAGGTAAGCTGACCTGTGGGGAGGGGGGGGGGGGGGGGTGTTAGCTGACCCCCCCATATATTTTCAACTTTTCGTCCGTGCACCATAGGTCAGGTTACGGGCTACACATTAGAATTAAAATTTTTAAACTTCTCCTCTTATATACCTTAAATATAACTTATAATTATACTAAAATAGTTCTAAATTAGTTTAGGACTAATTTAGAACTTATTTAGAATAGTTTTAATAAATTCGCTAAATAACTCGGGTATTTTCTTTGAATTTAAATTACTAATACTATTTTTTAACCCTTATTATTTTAATTAATAAGTATAAGATAATTTTAATATATTCTAAGAATTCTATAAAAATAGTAGTCTATTTAAATAAGAAAAGGTAAGACTTTTTTTAAGCTAGTTCTAAATCTTTTCTAAATAGGTTTAGAACCTTTTTAAAAAAACTTTTAAAGTATTACTTATTTTAATTTCTACCGAAGCTATTATAAGTAGGCACTAGAACTAATAAAATAATTACCGAACTATAATATAAAAGATTATATACTATAATTAATTAATACGGTATTTAGAAATAAATAAAAAAGGTATCGTATACTATATCGATATATATAGTTTATATTTAAAGGATATTAAAGTACTATAGGGAACGGTATATAATACTTTTTAAATTCGTTCTAAACTATTTCTGAACTAATTCCTAACTTAATAGTTTTAATATAATAATACTCGTTTAGTACCTCTAAAGACTACTATATCCGTCTTTTTATAAAATTAAGTTTATAAACGCTTTACGTACTATTATACTAGTAATAAAGCGTATTTATATTTTAACTAAACTTTACCTTATTAGAACTATACTCGAGTTATAAAAGATATAGCTAAGGATATTATCTTTATATATAAACGTATTTATTAGATATTACTAAGAAAAAAGAGTAATTATATAAGTTTTTTAAATTAATTCCGAACTAGTTTAGAAACAGTCCTTATTAATTATATTTATAAATAGGTAAAAGCATAGCTTAGATAATTTAAAATAAGTACTTCTTATATCCTATTTTATAAAGATTATAGTATAGAAGTTATTAATAACTAATATAGCGTATATATAGTATTCCGAACCGCTTCGTAACTTATTTAAAACTAATTCTAAATCTTTTTAGTATAATCTTAGTACTATATTACTTACTATATAGTGTATTTATAGGAATCTATATAATAATAATAAAAACTATTATATTAAATTTCCTCTTATTAAATACTAAGCCTATTTACCTTTAATACGCTCTGTATTAGAAGGAGAAGAGGTTAATATAATAAGAAGAGATAAGTATTACCTTTTTACGAGTAATAGATAGAAATTATAATATTATAATAAGCTATTTCCGAATCTATTCTAAATATATTCCGAAGTAATTCTAATACTATTTAGATATAAATTATATTATCCTAGAAGAAATTATTTAAATTTTATATTTAGTAAAATAGAACTATTAAGTACTAGTTAATATTATTATAAGATTAGTAATTATTTTAACTTTTTATAGTACCTATAAGTACTCCCCTCTACTACTTACTTTAAATACTTAAGAATATTAATTTAGAACTTCGGAATATTATTAAAAAGATTAATTAACTAAAAAGAGCATTAAGTAAGGAAAGCGTTCCGAATATATTTAAAACTAGTTCCTAACTATTTTTAAATATATTTTTATAATTAAAAGAGCTTATTAAGCTCTATATTAAATTCTATAGTCGGACTATTATAGAGAGTTATAGTACCCTTAGTAATACTAATTAGCTTATAAATATTATATAAATATAAAAAGTACTTTATTTTCTAGCTAGGTTATCTCGCTTAGTAATATAGAACGAGTATTAATATATATATACCCGTTATTATATTAACATAAGTAATTTATAAAACGTTAAGAACTAATTCCGTATTAATACTAAATCTATTTTAACTTCTTTTTGATATATCTAATATTTTAATAATAATAGCTATAATTATATTTATATTACCTTCTATTTAAAGTAAGCTAAATTTTGTAAAAGAAAATACCTTTTTAACTTTCTAATTAGATACAAATTATAAGTATATTAAGGGCTATAATAAAGCTAAGGTTATTTAGGGCTAGTATAACAAAGTTTTTTTAAAAAGGTTCTGAAGCGATTCTAAATCTATTCCGAAGTATTTCTTAATTATTTACTAACTTTTTAAATAGCTATTATACTTTTTCAAGTCTTTATAAATATAGAGAGAACTAAGATATACTAAAAGATATACTAACTTATTTTTTAAATTTTAAAAGAGCGTTTTAAGTATATTATTTAGTAAAAACATCTTTCTAAACATAACTAGGAGTTATTAAGTATTATTATCAACTAAGATTATAAGAACTTAATTAGTAAGTTTATAAAATCTTTTTATATAAAGTTTAGAATAGTTTTAGAACTAATTTAGAAAGGGTTCGGTTAATATTTATTTATTAATTAAGATCCATAGTATCGCCCTTAAGAATAATAAGTTAAAAAATATGTTCGATTTTACTTAGTCTACTTCTATTATAGTATTAAGAAATACGCTCTAGAAATCGCTCCCTAAACAAAATAAAATTAAATAAGGAGTATTTTACTTTATTAATTAAAAAAAAACTACTTTTTATTATATAGTTAATTACTAAGTAAGGTGATCCGGAATCTATTTCGAAAAAGTTTATAACTAATTCGGAATCGATTCTAGGTAATTTATCGATTTTAGCTTAGGCTTAATATAAATCTCGGAGGAATATTATAACTAGACTTAACTAGACGTATTTATAAATACCTCTTAAGGATTAGGATAAGTTTTATACTTATACTAATACTATAAAAGCCCTCTATTAAGCTTCGAATATATAGAGTAATCGTTTCGTCCCGTTATTAAGTTATATTTAGAAATAGGTCCGAATCCTATTTAAACTAATTTAGAATTAATTAGTTTATTTAGATCTAGGGAATATAATAAATACCTTTTTAAGTAAGATACCCTTTTTTTAAAAATTAAGTATTTACCTTACTTAGTAGGATATATTTATTATTAAAAAATATCGTACCTTAGCTAGTTATTTAAGTATAAACCCCTTAGAACTATTTATAATTTAATTTAGAGCTAATTCTTAACTAGTTTAGGAATAAAACGTTAGCGCTATTTATAATAACGAGAAATAGCTCTATATAAATAATATAAAGGGGCTAGTTAGTAATTTATTAAATTATTACTTTATAATTCTTTAAGCCTAGTACTTTTTATAAGTTTACGTAGCTAGTCGAGGTCTAGGAATTAGTTATAGTTATAATAAAGGGTATAGAATTTATCCCTAAGCTTTTTAGAGCTTTTTTTAAATAGATTACGAGCTCTTTCTTAAGTAACTTCTTTTAGTACTATTCGCTAAGATTTATATTATATATTTATTATAAATCTATAAAGCGAGGTTATTTAAAATTAAAATAAGAATATTATTAAGCGGTATACTTTATTAAATATTTAAAAAAGGGAGTTACGTTTAGAAATAAGCTAATTAGAGCTTATAGAAAGGAGATTATAGTTATTAGAACTATAAAAAAGACTTTAGAAATAGTTTAGAATCGATTTTAAATTACTTTAGACCCTATTCTTCCTTATTTTATAACAATTCTTAATAATAAAATAATATAAGAATTAGAATCTAAATATATAATATAAAATATTAAATATATATATTTTTAATCTTGTTATAATTATTTGATAATATAATGTATTTTATAACTATATATATTTAAATAATTAACTTCATAAACTTTTTAACTCCATATAAAATAAGAAAAAGTAAGTATTTTATATTTAATTTAAATTATTAAAAAAGAACTTTTATATAGTGATTTGTTTCCGGCTTTATAGGCGTAAAAGATCGACCTTAACTGGATTACGCTTTTAAAAAGAATTATATAATATAGTATACTTTTTAACTATATAATACGCGCAATATATCCTACGTACGCGCTTAACATAATATAGTAATTTTAATATAAAAACCGCTATATAATTTAAGATAGGTAAGCTATTTTTTATATTGTAGCGCTAGTTAAAGAGGTTAATAATAAAGGTCGGCCGTAAAGGTTAGAAGTGGTCCTTAATTATAAAGGTTCTAAACTTTAATAATAACGTAGAGGTTCTTTAAAAAAGGGCTAAAAGGGCTAATATTCAGCTACTTTTTAGAGCTTATAAAATTTCTTTTTATTTTTATTATTTTTTAATATTATTTAAAGCTCTATTTAAACTAGATAAATTTACTAAATAAACTTATTAAACTAACTTATTAATATATAAACTATTATTACTTTATTAAGAACCTCTTAGTATATACTTAGTAATTAGTGGGCTAGGACTCTCTAAAGATGCCCCTTAATAGGTCCCCCTTTTTAGAGCGCGATAGATTAGGCCCCCTCGACGCCCTAGCTATTATAGTTAATATAAATATACTTAAAGAGTAGTATAGTACCTTTTAATAATACGGAATTTAGCTAAATAATAGTACAAACGCTATAAATAGCTAGGCTATTATAAATATTAAGATTTAGTATATTAACACTAGTTTAAAAATTATACTTTATAAAACTAAAAATCTTTTTACTATAAGCTATATTATAAATATAAAAAAATATATAAGGGGCCCCCTAACCCTTGATAAAAAGGAGTATATAATACGAGATCTAGCTACTTATATAGGCTAGTACTAAAAGGTCTTATATATATTAAAAAAAGTATAGCTCGCCCTTTAGACGGGTAGCAAAAGGTCGGGAGCTATTAATAAAAAAGAAATAATAGTTAAGTTAGTTGTCTACTATTTTAATTAGTAATTAGGTATAGAGCGCAATATACCTAGTTTTCCCTGATACGTAATATATAGTACGGCCCCGGCGGATTGCTCTGTTAGAGGGATAAATATACGTATATAAGTTACTTTTAGAAATAAATTAAGTTTCCTAGGAATTTAGAATTAGTTTAGGATTAGTTCGGAATTACTTAAGAATTATTTATAGTTATATTAATGACTTTCTTATTATTAACTAAGAATTTATAATATACCTTACTAAGTATAAGCTTAATCTTATTATCCTAGATAATTCCGAATTAGTTCTAAACTAGTCCTAAACTAGTTCTTAATTACTTACCTTATTATACTTAAAAAGAAGTAGGTTCTTATAATAAATAGGATTACCCTTAGGGCTAAGAATACCCCTATAGTAGTCTAAGTACGCTTCTTATTTAAAATAAGTTCGGAAATAGTTTTAAAATAATTCTAAAATAATTCTAAAAAATATTACTTACTAAATACTTATAAATGACTATAATAAGTAGAATTAATTTAGAACTATTAATAAATTAACTAGGGAGTACAAAGGTTAATTAATAACCCTTTCTATAAAGGGCTTAATATAAATAAGTAATAAATAAAATACGAAACTAATAAGGGTATAATAGGGGCTAGATATATAAGAAGGTAAGAGGTATATAATTAGTAATATAGGTTATAATTAATAAAAGTAGTTTATACTTAGCTACGGATTTATTAACTAATTAAAAATTCGCTTAGCTAGACCTATCCTTTCTTTACGGGCTAATTAGAAGAGCGCTCAGGTCACGTCCTTTTTCCGTAGTTAGGTCAGGTAACCGGGGGGGCTATAGGTTAGTTTACCTGTGTTCACTTGGTTTGCGGATTATATAACCTAACTATATTACTCGATACGTACTGGTTCTCCAAGCAAGGGCTTCGTCTAAAGTGTTGCAGAAAATTCCGCTTATAGCCGAATCCGAACTTGGATTGTCCGTATAGATTTTCCAGGCGAAGGGATGGCAGCACTTATATGACACCAGACGAATACAAATCCGCGATGGCTGTGTAGCATGCACACCATTTTCTCACGGACCTGTAGACATCATCTTGATTATTTTGACAGCCTTCGGTTCCGCCGGCACGATGTGTAGGTGATTGAGTTGACAGACCGGGGGTGTGAGGGGCGTCAGGCCAGCACACCTCGATATGTGGCTGATTGCGATGCTCATATCTGTCCATCGACTCTATACCGATAGATTCTATAAAGCTTAGGATATTCCCATGAATTGTTTGGGCCTTGAAACCATCATCACACCATCAGCAGCCAGATTGCTTCATTGCGCCGGACGCTTTCCTTTCTTTTCACTTGAGCTTTCGTCTTTCTAGATATTTGACATCTCATATTCCTACTTCACCCAGTCTCCAAGGCTCTCACATTCACCCCAACGACAATGAAGCCTATCTCAGTTCTCCTCCTGGCTGGCATCGCCGCCGCAGCTATTACAGACGCGGGTCTCATCGCTACCCGCGACGAGGTTGCCCGAGACCTTGAGGCCATCACGGGAAGCCCTACTCTTGTTGATAGAGACGAACAAGATTCAACTTTACATCCATTTGCGATTGAAGATAGAGCAGAGGAGGAGGATGAGAATGATCTCACCACCCGAGACATTGAGGAGGCTGCCACTTTTGGCGAGCTCATAGCACGTCAGGCCAACAATACTGCTGGTAGGAAATTGACAGTGCACGATTTATTATCATCAGGCTAACCAAATGGCAGGAGGCGGCAAGAAAAATGACGGGAAGAACAACAACGACGGCAAGAAGAAGAACAACAACAATTGTCAAGGATGCGCCAAGGGAAAGAAGAGGGGCAAAGACGCAAAGGGCAAAGCATGCAGATGCAAGAACACCGGAAAGAAAAATAACAATGCCGACAAGAACAACGGCAAGAAGAATAATGGTGCTGGTGGAAACAAAAACAATGGTACAGCCGCAGACAGCGGAAAGGGGAAGAACAACGATGGGAAGAAGAACAACGGCAAGAACAATAACGACGGCAAGAAGGACAACAATGGCAAGGCGAATGGAACTGCCAACGCCGGCGCCAATGCCGGCACCAACAAAAACAACAACGATAAGGATGGCAAGAAGAACAATGGAAACGCGAATGCCGATAAGAATAAGGGCAAGGATAACGGCAAGGGAAACCAGGCTGGAAACAAGAACAACGGTACAGCGGTTGACGACGGCAAGAAGAAGAACGGAGGTAACGGCAAAGAAACTGGCAAGAAAGCCAACTTGTCCACGGGTGCTGGAGTTGCCGCCGCTGAAGCTACCTAGGCGGTTGATGTCTTATATTGAGCTTCTAGAACGAGCAAGGTCACTTGCTTAGATGGCATGTCAGGCAAAAAGTAGTGGTAGATACAGCATCGATGCAATTCGATTGAACTATGGATGACAAGGCGTGTTCTTGAGGATCAACTAATGATTTACAATTCAAGTGTGCCAAGTGATGGAAGTAATAGTATTGATTAATCATCGCGTCTGTCTTCTATAGATGTTTCCCAGAGGATCGGACCGGGTTCAAACCCTGTGTTGAACGAACATTCGAGGTGACATCCAAGACATGATGGATCAAGAACCCAAGATTCGTCGTACTTGTATCACGTGCACCAGCCCGGAATGATATACCAGGCCTACAATGATCTCCAGAGGTCACTCAAAAGTTCGGATGGTTTGCAAGACCTATTTTTGGGCTTGGCGTGCTTTCTGAATGAGGCCTTAAAGTTTATCCGGCGTCTTTATTTCGAGATCACTCGGCGAAAAACGGCCGTTCCGGGCGACTAGAAACGACATTGGAGCGCGAGTCGTGTTTCCCAAACACACAGAAACGTCGCCTTGAACCTTGTGTGCACCAGCAACACGGTCTTTAAGGGGTTTATGTAAAACACCGAGGCCGATCTCATGTTTAAGAATACTATAAAGTCTCACGAACTTCGCTAACGGCTGAGAAAGAGTTGTCTTTACCCAAAACAGAGTACGTACGTCGCAGCTAAACGATAGTAATCATGAAGTTTTTCTCTACACTTGTGATCGCTGTATCTCTTTTCGAGGCTAGCGCACTTCCCGCTGAGTCAATGTAAGTCTGGCGAAAGCTCCAGGTAGAGTATATTTGTGCTAATTCTATGTCTAGTGGGGTTGAGAGTATTAGTCGCGTCAAGAACGCAGCCAAAGTCCCGCCGTTTACCGGCGGAGTCGCATTCCCAAAACGACAGAGCGACAAAGACATAATAATTAGAGAAAGAGGCAGAAAGGTTCAGAACCCAGCGAGGATACCTCCCTTCACCGGAAGCCCCGCCTTCCCTGGGAAATAATGGTGCACAACTCTGTACGTACACATTACAAAAGCAACCTACTACGTAGGTGTCGGATTGGAAGTCCAATTCGACCTCGGCATACGGCCGAGGCTGCGCAGGGGCCAACGAGGGGCCCTATTTACGATTACCACAGACTACCTAACCTATAGTTAGAACCTCCTTTTTATACCTTACGTAATATATTAGAATAGTTTAATTAACCTATTTTATTAACTTATAGTTTGAACTAATTAATTACTATTCTTATAATAATAATCCTAATACTAATTAATAATTAATTTTTATTATTATAAATTAATATAATATTTTATATAAAAGAAACGACCTCTTTAAATAGAACGTAATAAGAAAATTATACTACTTAACTTTATAAAAAATAAGTAATAAGATGTAAAATCTTTATAATAAAACGAAATAAAAAAATTATAGCCCTTAACTATTTATAGAAAACTAACGTTTATTATATTAAAATAACCCCTAATAATTAATAAAAATATTGAGGTAACTAAGCTACTATTATTAACCTTATATTATCTTTTCTTATTAATCAACTTACCTACGGCCGGCCTATAATTAAAAATTAATTAAATTAATTAATTAATTAGCAAAAGGGACTACTTACGTAACTACTTACTTAATAAATTAGTATAACGAACGAGCTCGAGAAATATAATATAAAAAAGTACCGTATAATTAAAAAAAAAGATCCTTAAGTATAGTATACTTAGAGGACGTAATAAGAAATATAAGGATTATAAAACTAAGAAATTTATAGTATATAAAAAACCTACTCCCGAGGAGCTTACGAATACGACTTTAAAAACCTAAACGATCTCTTTATAGCCCTCTTAACTATCCCTTAAATATTACTTAAGAATATAATATAAAGGACGGTATAACGAAAAGAAAAGAGATTTAGAAATTATAATAGTAGTAATTTATAAGTTATAAGTATTACGAGTATTAAAAGTCAACTAAGAGGCTATTACTTTTAAGAAAATCCTCTTATAACCTCTTATTAAAATTACGATTATTATAATAAAAAAAGAATATTTTAAAAAATCGTAAAGAAGCTCCCTTTTTATATCATTAGCTCTTAATACGAAAATTATTAATTTTAAAAAAATAAAAAGTAGATTACTAATTAGTAATAATTTATTTAACGAATATATACGCCTCTCGGGGTTTAACTTAAAAAAAAACGCTACGTAATTAAAACGTCGTTAGGCTCCTTATAAATTTATTTCTAATATTAATTAATTAGGTAATTAAAAAAAGACCGCTAAAATAATATTTAACTAGAAAGACTAGGAGTAAATAATAATAAAGTTCGGTATAAAGAGATAAAAAAAAGTAAGAAGGTCCTAGACCCTAATAAATCTAGTGATTAATAATAGTACGCTATTATTAAAAATAGTAAATAGCTCTAAAACGACCTTATTAAGATTAAATACGTTAGTTATTATAAATCGTAATACGAGTTAGGGAACGACGAGGAGTAAGTTAGTATATAGCTAGAAAAAAGGGATTCTTATACTATATAAATAAATAGAAATTAAACTAAAATACTAAAGAAAATAAGTATGTAGAAATTTTAATAATCCTAATAACGAGTAAATCGATAAATTATTAGTCTATTTTATAAAAATCTATACTTAAAAGGGGCTCGAGGGGTAACCCTTATTTTATAAAATTACTAATAACCTTAGTAATTAAAATAATAAGTAGTTTATTAGTACTAATCTAAACGTTATAAAGAGGGTTATTAAATTCCTTTATTATTAAAGTATTTTACTATCCTAAGTAATAAAATAAAGAGCTTACGAAACGCTCGTTATAATAGTTATTACTAACGAATTTATATTATAAAATTAGATTTAAATTCACTAAGTAATAGTAAAATACGATAATTTTAATAAAAGGGTAAACTAACCGGAATTTCTATTAAAAATTACTAATAATAATATATTAGTACCCGCTATAATAAGAGCTATAAAAATTATATAAAAAGAGTAGTTATTAATAATCTTACTAATCTTAATAATTAGCTTAGTAACGTTATTAACATATAGCTTATTACTTATTAACTAGAGAAGTATATAATTAAGTACGCAAAGTTAATACGACTATTTTAATACGGGAGGGATATATAAAAAGACTAACTTAATAATTATTATTATAAAATAATTTACTAACCTTATAAAAATTATCTCTAAAACAATATACTTAGGAGGGAAATACGAGGTTTTATAAAAAACTCTTACGATATTTTATAACTATTATCAAAAAGTTAAAATCTAATAGTAGTAATACTACTTAGTAATTAACGTCGTACTAACTAATAAGGCTATAGATTATTATTACTAAGTAATATATATTATTAATCGAACTAACTTCTTAAGTATAATTAACGTAATTTAAAGTCGTTTTAAAACCTAAGATAGAAGTTTAGAGCTCTTATTTAAGCTAAGGGTACTATGATTTAGATTTATAATTAAAATAATAAAAAAAAAGTCGAGGTTAGAGATCCTTAAGGAACTTATTAATTATATTAATAAGTTGATTAAGACGTAGCTAAATAAGGGGATAAATAAGTAAAAAATAGAATATTTTTATATTACTATTTAGAGAGTCCTAGAGGCGAGGGTAACTTTATATTAACTACTTAAGTATTATAAGACCCTTTACTCGAGGCTAAGGTCTAGCTTTAATATCAAGGCTAAAATACCCCGCTAAACGTATTTATAATCTTACGACGGCCCTTATTAATAGTACTAAATTAATTATATATATAAAAATAAGGGGAGAGATACTAAGTATAATAATTACTAAGCTAGAGGAATAAACTCCTTAGCTAGCTACTAGTTAGATTTAAAATAGAGGTAATAAAAAGAGAAGTATTTTATATATAAAAAGGATAGTTATTAATTAAGTAATTATTCTAAAAAAAAGTACTAAATTATATAAATAGTATAGAAAATCGAGAGTAATTAATAGTAAAACTAGCTCTTAGTAATTTAACTAATTCCTTATTATATATAAAAGTAAATCTAGAGGTATAGAACCTAGTAAAGGCGTAATTAGTAGCCTAGAGGATCCGTATATAATAAGAAATTCGAAAAATAGAAAACATCTTACTCCTTATACTAACGAATTAAATTTTAATAAAATTAATAAGATTAACTACTCTTTTTCTATACTATTAGCTTCTAGAAAATATATAAAACTAAATAAATAAAAAGTAATAAAAGCTCTTAATAAGTAAGCTTTTATTTACGGATAGTAAGAGAAAATCCCTTAGATAATAAATATGAATAAATAGATAAATCTAATAATACTAAATTCTATTTTATTAATATTTAAAAACAAATCTAAACCTCTCTTAATACTTAAAGAGAAATAGGGTACTAAGTAATTCTAGAGGTACCTAGAGGGGTCCTTTTTATACTCCCTAAATTACTTAAACACTAAGCTCGTATAAGTATTTTATACTAGCGAATAATATAGCCTAAATATTTTTTAAAGGGTTATTTTAAATATAAGGGTATTATAATAGTTAACTAGGAGTAAGGGGCAATTTTACGTACTCTAAAAAATATCCCTAGTTATATTAAACATATTAATAATAAGTATTATAAAGATTAACTTTGGCCTAAGTAAAGAGATATACGCCTTAAGTATAATAAAAATTAATATACGCTTAAGTACGATAGTTTTTTATATTTTACTTATTAATATACTATTTTTATTATACCTAAAAGATATAGACTAGTTAAGTATTATATTTAATAATATAACGAATAGATTATTAAATAACAAATAGCTTATACTTATTAAAAAGTAATAGGGATATACGTTTATAAGGCTCGAATTAGATATTAAATCTATTAACTATTTTATAAAGGGCGAGCTTAAGTAATATATAAGCGCTTTAGCTATTTATTAGTTATAAGGCTATATAACCTCTTTAAATAATTAAAGAACGATATAAAAATAAGAGCTCTAGAGTATTTAATAAAAATATATTACTAGTACTAAATAAACGCCTAAAGCCCGCGCAAACTTAAATTTAAATTATATAATAAGCTTAATTTTAACTAGGGAATCGTTATTAATATTTTTTATTTAAATAATTACTTAGTATTATATATTATTAACGAGGCTATATTATTTTAAAAAGAGTAATTCCTTAGGGATTTACTTATTAAGATTATTTAGTTAATACTAAAAAGGGCGTAAATTAATATATACTAAGGATTATTAAACGGGATTAGGACCGATATAAGTACTAGTTTTAAGTTAGCGGAGTTTAAAAATAATATTATTATATATAATATATAAAAAAAAATCGTACGTATTAAGGTATATTATAGTATTAATAAAGTAAAAAGAGCTTATTAATAGTTAAAAAGAGCGTTTAAGATTATTTATAACGAGTACTCCGATATTATAAATAAAGAGTATTTTTAAATAGTATTTAAGTACTATAATAATACTATAGGCCTAAAGGGGCTAGTTCTAACGCTTCTTATACTCGGGGTATACTTAAGAATAATAATAGCCTCGTTGTTATTACTAAACGTAGCTTAGTAAGCTTAGGTAATTAATAAAGTAATAAAAGTACTTTGGGAGATAAATACGAAGCGCTAGATTAATAAAGCTATTACTACTTATAATAAGCTAAATATAAGCCCTAACCTTAATATAATATTAAATTCGAACGTTAAAGTATAAAAGGAAATTATTAAATAGTGATTGAGCTTATATAAATTAATCTTAGTTAATAAATAGTTATATATTATTATTAAAAATCGAGATTAATTATTAAAAATATTAATTATAGTAGTACGACCGTACTATACTAATCTTAATAAGGAGATATTAGCTTAATAAAAAAAAAGGTAAGAGAACCCCCTTAGTAATATAAGGAGGAGTAAGAGATTATCTTTAATAAAATTATTATAATAAGATAAATAGATAATAATAATAAAAAAGAGATAATATTTATATTATTAAGACGTATAAAAAGACCTAAATAAAGGGTACTATTTTAATAATTTATTGCTAATAACGTTATAATTAATATATTCTATATAATAAAAAAGAAGGCAGATTTCGTATTTATAACCTAATTACAAAAGGATAGTATAATTATAATAGCTAAGAGACCTTTTAAGGGATTAGACTTAGTAAAGGTAGAGATATTATATAATCAAGGGGTTTACTAATTTATCCTCTATAATCTAGTTAAATACGTAACTTTACGCATTTTTAAATTATATATAGTTTAAAAAATAAAAAAAAGGGTACCTTATAACTATATAAAAAATCGAGGTACGTTATATAAAGGTACGGTAATATTAAAAAAGCGACGCTACTTACTTAGTTACCTATAGTTTAACGCTATAACTAGCGCCTTATAATAGTACTAATAGTATTATTATAATAAAAAAGATATTAGATTTAGAGCCGTAATATTATATAAGTATATACTTAATTAGTAACTAGGCTTACGAGGAAGATCTTTACTTACTTCCTCTCGTAATAGCTTTAACTATCTATAGCCTTACCGCACGTTACGTAACCTCGGTTATATAATTACCGAGGCCTACTTCGCTTATACCCTCTATATTAGAGCGTGCTTCGCGCCTATTCTCTATTTTTAATAAATTATTTATTCTCTTATATACACGTTAATACTCTTATTATAACTATATAATAATTATAAACCTTGCTCTAACTTAAACCCCTATATACCTCTATTAAAAAGTTACTTTTTAAGGATTATAACTTATCGTATCCTTTTTTATAATATTATTTACCCTTATTACGTTTATTAAACTTAATTCTATATAAAGTAATATTTTTTAAAAAAACTATTAATATTCTTAAGTAAAAGCTTAACTATTAGCAAGACTAATTAAAGTACTACCTCGCTCTTTATATTAAGGCTCGATTGAAGAACGTCTAGGATCTTCTAAACTTAAATAACCTTACTTTTTTATCGAACTTATTACTTTTTATTAAGTTTATTTTTTTAATTAAGGAGTACGTTAAGACGTAAAATAATACTTAAGATTAAGCGTATAAAGTAGCTTTTAATAAATACTAATAACGACTTAAAGAGTTTATTTAATAAGAATAAGAAATAAAAAGCGAGGTTATAATTAAACTTAAAAACGACCTTATTAAATAACTAGTCGCTCTAATAAAACTAAAAATTATAATAACGAATTAGGTATACTTTATTAAAGAATATACCTCTTTTACTTAGTAAATAATATTTAAAACGATCTCTTATATAAAAAAAAAAGATCGTACGAGTTAATAAATCGCTAGATCTCTCTTATAGTTACTTAAAATATTTTAAAAAACGTAAAAAAAGAACTTATCGATTCTTTAAACTACTCCCTTCGTACTATAATCCAGGTTCTTAAGTAAAAGTACGTACTAAATAACTCTAGCTCGTTTATAATTATATAAAAAGAGTTTAATATAATTATAAATAGGATAAACTCTAGCGTTAGCTTATTAATTTAAATTAAGGATTTCTTTTCGGCTTATTGTTAAGTAAAGTAACTTAAGTTATTTAAAGTCTAGGGGACCCTCGTTTTTAAGGCTTTTTTTAATATAATTTCGCGTCGCTTTACCCTAAACTAGTTTAATTAAAAGCTTATTAATACTATTAAATTAGAGCAAAAAGGAAAAGCTATTTTTAATATAGGGTATTATACTAAGATCTTCGATAATTTCTATATAAAAAAGCGGTATATAATAAGAATCGTAAACGACTCTTCATAATATTTATAATACTAGCGGGTCGCTCGGATTATTTTAATTAAAAAAAAGCGATTCTTAATTCGTTTATAAACTACCTTTATAAAGAGAACTATTATTAAAAGCTAATAAAATACGTAAAAATAGAGCTCGTTCTAACTAATAAAATAAAAATAAAATACGTTTAATTAAGTAGTAATAAAGCTTAGAAAATAATTTCTTATTTAAATTATAAAAAGTATACTAATCTCTAGGGCGACCTCGCTTAAAAAAGCTAAATCTATATAAAACCCCTTACTAAATAAAATAATAATAATAAGGGTAGTTTTATAAAAATAACTAAATTTATTAAGCTAAGTAATAAAAAGGATTTTAAAGCGATATACTCGTTAAATATCGTAGTTATAATTATTAACGTTAGTTTGCTCTTTAAGCTAAGTATAGAAGTTAATAAGAATAGTAATCTTATAATTTTCTCTATACCCTTTACTAACCTATACCTCTTTTTTAAGAATATAGTTATAAATAACTATAGTACTATATACTTTATTAATAACTAATCGCTCCTAGAGCAGGATTCTATTTAATAATATAATAGCTTAGAAAATATAAACTTTAAAACGGCCTTTTATTTTATAATTACTAAAAGAATAAGGGTTATATAAAATATCCTTATAGGACTAAAGGGGCCTAGGACTAAGTATTTTACCCTTTATAATATTAGTTTTATTAAGAACTTCTATATAAATATCGTATTAAAAACGCTTCTCTAAAAAACTAGTATTTAATACTCGGGCTTTAATTATACTCTTTAATTTAAAAGCGAATTTAATAATATTACTATTAAATAACTTAAAAAGAAAGTTAATTTAGTTTTTTTAGAATATAAGCTTTATTTATCTTATTTTTTATTTATAAGTTAGTCTTTACTTATTAAAATAATTTTAATATATAGTACATAACGCCTACGTTTTTTATATTAATTAAAGAACGACTGATCGGATATAGTCTAGCTATAGTACTTAAGATCTAGTTATTTTACGCTAGTAGTACTTAAAAAGCTCGTACTAGCTACTTAGAGAGTAAGGATTAAAGGACTAAGCCGTTTAGAATATTAATACTATATAACTATTTATATAAAATAAATAGTCTTACGACGTACTTTAGAACGGAAAGTAACCCGACCTTATTATAAGATTTTATAAGACCTTTTTAACTACTTACTTATTTATAAATAAAGTAAATAGTTAATACTAATTAAAAACGAATATTTAGGTAAGATCTTCGTTTTTTTATAAGTTATAAAGACTTATAATATAGTATTTAGGGTCTTATACTTTTTTAAATAATAAGTACGTATATAAAAAAACGTAGCCGTTTATAAGTTTTAATAAGACGTAGAACGTATAATAATCGTAATTAATAGCGAGACTTATTTTTAAAAATAGGTATAAGAGCTAAGAATCGACTTAAAAACTACTTTTTTATATATAAAAAAACCGAACGGAGGAGGAGAACGAGCTAGCTAAGAGATTATTATTAAAATAATTAGTATAATATTAGTAACTAGTTTACTAAACGAACTCTAAATAGAGGTTATATTAGCTATAGCTTATTTATATAATATTAGCCCTAAGTAACGTACTAATTAGCTATTATTAGTTTAAACTAAAAAAGTCTAGTTTACTTATTATTTTAAGTAGTAATAACTAATAAATATACCGAAGCTCGCCCGTAATTTATATCCTTATTAAGGGTAGACGTACGTATATAACTATAGAGCGTACCCTCTTAAGAGGGATTATAAAAAAAGAATTAATAAAAGACGCTTTAAAATAAAATAAAGGGGATATATTAAGTACTTCGTAAGTTACGTACTAAACGCTTATAACTTATATAAGATCTAGATCTTCTCGTTTTTAAAAGTTATTATTACTTAAAATATAACGTTTAATAAAATAGTTTTTTATTTAAAAAACGATACTAAATTTATAATTTATTTACTTAAGTCGAGGGCCGTAGTAAATAAGATCTAATAGCTATTTATAATAATCGAACCTAAGCTCTAATTACTTAGAATTATAAATAAAAAGGAGATTATATAGATTAATAATAAAAAGTAACTATTACTATTTATACTCGCTCTATAGAAAGTAAATAAGGCTATAAAAAAGCCTATTTTATTTTTAAATAAACGAGGTAAATAACTACTTATTTCCGAAATAACCCTAGATTTTAAGAGTTCGGAATTAGATATAAACCTCGCTTAGCTAACTAACTTAATACGCGAGGCTATAGGAGAAGTCGATCTTTTTATAAAGAGGATTAAAAATATAATATATATATAAATAGAAATAGAGACTCTTTAGATCTTTTATAAAAAGGACCTTTTTATTTAACTAGACCTTAACGAGCCCCTTTAATAAATAAGCCTATACTAAGAAGTAGGAGTAGTAAATAACCTAGTTAGTAATTTTAATATAGTTAATATATATAACTAAGATAACGGGTATATTAAGTAAAACTAAAAGTTAAGAAACTAATTACTAGAGGTATTTATTTAAGACCCGAGTTAATAAGAACGATTTAGGTAGTGGAATGGGGTAGGGCGATTAGTCCTAGTATTTCTTTTCTCTAAAGCTAATTAAGTATAAAAACCTATGGGAGAGCTAATCGGAGGAAAATATAAAAAAAAGGGCCCCCGATTAGGGAGAAGAGCTCAGTAGCGCGGGTTTTTACTTTAATTATATATATACCTTGTTAAAATCGAACTAGAGCCTTTTTAATAATTTATTTTTAAATATAATAATATAAAATAATTAAGAACTCTACCCTTTTAATCTAGTTAATACTACCCTCTTTCTTTAGTTATAACTCCGTTAATTAAAGCTATATTAACCTAATTAAAAGAGGTATCTTATATTACTTTTATAAATATTAGTAATTCTTTTTAAGTACCGTACTATAAAAGTCCTTTATACCCTATACTTTTTTAATAATCTCCCCTTT
This sequence comes from Colletotrichum cuscutae, assembly GCA_030869315.1. Taxonomy (NCBI): domain Eukaryota; kingdom Fungi; phylum Ascomycota; class Sordariomycetes; order Glomerellales; family Glomerellaceae; genus Colletotrichum; species Colletotrichum cuscutae. The sequence continues at coordinate 452,241 of MPDP01000254.1, forward strand.
TAAAAATCCCTTCTTTTTTTAAATAAGAGAATAAGTAAAAAAAAGCCTAACTTAATCGAAAATAATTTAAATAAATAAGTAAAAGAAAGCGGCGTAATAATTAAAATAAATACGAGTAGTAAGACTTTAATTAAAAGAAAAACTAAATAATTAAAACGTAAAAATAAAGACGTATAAAAAAGGGCTTCTTATTTAATAAGAGGGGAATATAATAAACCCCGATAAGCGAGCGAGATAAATAAGTAAAGAAATACGTAAATACTTAGGACTAGATTAGGCCTAAATATAAATACTATAATAGTATAATAAAACGAACGACGAGTTAAAATTAGAACTAATAAAATACTTTAATAAGTATAACTAGTTATTTAACTAAACTATTTTTTATTAATTAATATAACCTAGAGATTTAATAATAAACCTATTTAGAAGTACGAATACGTCGGACTAAGGGCGCTTAGGAAACTAGCTTTTAATTAGACTTATTAATAATTTTAATTAGTATTACTATAGGCCTAATACGAAGTCTAATTAAAACTCTAGTTATACGCTTAGTAAGGGCTAAGAAGGATAGCCTAAATTATATTAATTAAAATAATAACTACGCTCTAATTATTAAAATAGCTCCTCTCCTCTCTTTTTAAACTCTATTTAGAGTAAATAAACTAATATAAAACTATTAAAATTATAAATAAAATTAATAAACTATACTTTTAATAACCTCGGACCGTAAATATAAATAACTAATATATTATTTTTATTATTATTAGCGCCCCTTAGGATATTTAATTATACGAACCTAACTTTTTTATTTTAAATAGACCGTTTATTAGACTAACTTTTATAGTTTATTAAGACTTATAAACCGCGGAGTTATTTAATAATAAAAAACCTACTCTTAGTAACGAATTTACTTACTAATTTAATTAAAAAAAGCTAGTTACGGCTTAGGTCGGGATAAATATTTTAATTAATACCCTCCTAAGTACTATCGCTATCTAAATCTAAATAACTGTGCCTTAGACTAAGGACCCTACGATTCCTTAGCCTAATTTAATAGAGAATATAAGGTTTTATAAAATACCGTTCTTTAATTAAAAGGGGACTATAGTCTTTAAAAATAATAATATTATAGACTTTTTAAAAAGGTTCGAGGACTAATACGAGATTAATAAGGTCCCGGACTGATTTAGAAGTAAACTTATTACGTATATTATAAAAAAAAACTATTAAACTCTAGTTAAAAACGTAATTAGAGGACTACCCTAGGCCTAAGCTAAGGATTTTTTTTTAAAAAAGTATAGAAAATAGGATACTAATTACTTTTTAAATAAAAAAGAGTAAATTAAAAAAGTTATTAAAGGATTACTTATCTCGTTTTCTAACTTAAACTCTACTTAAGTACTATTTACTAAGATTAATAATATAATTACTTTTATTAAATAATAAGACCTCTATATTATAACTAATAAGAGCCTAATTAAAGCTATATATAAGCGGTTCTATATTAATATTATAAAAAAAGTAGTAAAAGAAGTCGGGGTTATTTTAAATAGCTTCGTTAGATTAATAAAGTATATAAAGTTTAAAATAGGACTTTTTAATAGAATTATATATAAAAAAAAATATAGCCTACTCTTTATAAATAATTAGAGTTAACTTAAAACCTCGCTACGATCTCTTACTTTATAAGTATATAAAAGTACTTAGTACTAATATCTAAACCGTTAGTAATATTACTAATTAATAATAAGAGCTTAGGTTACCTAGGTAGCTATTAATAATATTACTAATTCTAACCTAGTTAATAAAATAAATAAGCTAAAGATCTATTAAAATAGTATTTACTCTTAAGGTCCTACTTATATATTTAATATAAGCGCTATACGTTCTAATTAGTCCTTAATTATAAAACCTAGAGACCGCTACTAGTACTACTAGAGTCCATACTACCGGATTATTAAAAATTACGATTAGTATACTTTTAATAAAAACGTTTATTTTATTATTTTAGCTTAGGGAGCTTAGTACTACGGAAAACGCAACGGTTATAAGCTTATAAAAAATATCCCCTTTATTATAATTAAAAATAAAAAAAAGCGTACGATTATTAATTACGTTACCCTTCTTTTTTATATAGTAAATATATTAACTAAGAAAAGTACTAAGCTTTTAACTAAGTAGATTCTAAATTATTAAATGGGACTACCCTAGTAAACTATACTTATACTTCCCTTAGCTAATTTTATAAATATAATTAGATATATCTATATAATATAACCTAATTTAGGTTATTATAGCTAAGCGGACGTTTATATTATTTATAAAAAAAGACTACCTAAAAACCGTACCTTAGTAACTACGTTATATTTTAAAAAGATATATAAGATTAATAGCCCGAGCTAGTTTTTATAACTTAAAAAAAAATAGTTTCTTTTTTTAATTAAAAAAGAAATTATAAAAATTAATAATAATAATAAGGCTTTTAAAACGGTAGAGAACGTAACCTTTATATCTATTTCTAAGCCCTAGCTTACTAAAGTCCTAATTAATACTCTTAATATTAATACTTAAAGAACCTAAGAGCCTCTTTTTTATAAAACTTAAAAAATAATAACTATAAATTAGATTTATAATTTTAACCTTAGGGCTAAGATAAAGAAATTAATAAAAAAGAGGCTCGAGGCCCCGATTTCGCTTTTTATAAACCTCTTATAAGAAATTATATTAAAATATATTATAATAATAATAATTTTAATATATAATTAAGGGTATTTTAATATTAATAAAATCTTATTAAAAGCTCTAAAATCCTTAGTAAATTTAATAAAAAATAGGTAATAGTAAAAAGATATTAAGGATCTTTTTAATAAATATAACTAGAACCCTTTTTTAAAGCCGAGCTATATAACTAAGATTAGTAAAATTAAAGGCGCTAATTTAACTTCTAAGCTCCTAACTTCCGTAATCTCGAACGCCTACCTCTAATTAAAAATCTAAATATTTAATATAAATTAGGATAATAAGGGTTTAATAATTGTTACTATCCTAAATACTAAGGTATAAATTAATATCTTCTTAAAATAATATGTTAAGAAAACTAGTATTTCTTATATAATAATAAAGCTTTAGATATAAACGTTTAAGTACGATCTAACTAGCTAAATAACTTTTAATAGCTTTTATTTTATAAATATATAGATTAATAAGCTTAAAATAACTACTTATTTTTTTATTAAAGACGAGTAAAAGACCTCTAATCTATTATTACTAAGTCTTCTATTTATATAAAATACTAAGCTATTTTTTAAATATAATAAGTTAATAATTACTGCTCTAATTTATATTAAAAACGCGAGGCTAAGGATCCCCGTAAGGATAATTAAGACGAACGGTTTTTAAAATATAAAAAATATCTTACCCTAGCTTAAGTAATACGTAAAAGAAGTTTTTAAATTAAAAAACTAAAAATTAATAATATAACCGGGGATATTATTAGTTTTAATAACCCCTACCCGGAATCTAAGTTAAAAAAAGACGAGTATATTATAGCGGTCTTAGACTAAGGCTAAGCTAATTAGATTATAACTATAGTTATACTTTATATAATTTAGCTTTAAATTATATAAATTAGGAGAGTAATAACGGCTACTCGGGGTAAAACTAGAGATAAACTAAATAAATTAATTAATTAAGACGATTTATATTTTTTAATAAGAATACTTACTTCTTAATAAGAGGAGTTATATATTAAATAATAAATTATAAAGCTAGAGTAAAAGGTATTAAAATAGTACGAAATAGCTAAAAAAGCTTTTTATAAGATTCCTTACGCTATAAAAGCTAATATAATATATAAAAAAAAGGACTAAAAGGTTTAGCTAATTAATAACGCACTTTCTAATAAATTAATACTTAATAACGATCTTTATTAAAAACTTAAAAAACTTAAAAAGGTTAAAAATAAGCTACGAGACTAATTAGGCCCCTATAAAAATATCTTTATACCTAAGTTCTTAAATATAAAACTAGGCTCTAGATTAATAAACGACCGCTTCTAAACTATCTTTAAGAATTATAACTATTTTCTATTTTATAAATAAGATCTCTTTAGGTAAATACTCCTTAATCGAGAGAAAGTACTAGTATAGGACTTTTTTAAATATAGCCGTCTCGACCTTATAATTATATTATTATAATTAATTAAAACTATACTTTATAAGGCTTAGTAAATAAAAAGTATCCCGATTTTAAAAGCTCTATTACTAAAAGCCTTTAAAGTAATCTAAGAACGTATTACTTAAGGTATTATTAAAGAAAGCTATATTACGTATTAAAACCCTTAGTTCTTAGTAATAAAAAAAGATAATAATCTTTAGTTAATTAACTTAGTAATTAAAGTTAATACTATTACTTTTTAAAACGCTTAGTAACTACTTAATATTAATAAGTTCTTAAAAGAATTTATTATAAATTAACTTATTTCCTTTTTAAATTTCTTTTTTAATTATAATTAGATCTCTTTAAATAAAAAAAGCTATAATCTAACGACCTTCTTAACTCTACTTAAGTTATATAAATATTATACCCTCTTAATAAGAATAATAAATTTAATAACCTAATTTTATTAAATTATAACCCGCATTTTTTATAACTTAATTCAAAAATACTATAGCGTTTTTATTAATAATATCGTAATTAAAGGCCCGTAATCCTATTATAATAATAAATACCTAACTAATTATCCTAGGATCTAGCGATTTATTTACGAATACTTTTAGAATATTAATTAAATCTTAGTTAACGTCGAGCTAGCTAGCTATACTATTTCTAGAATAAAGTCGTAATAGTACTAACTATTTATAGTTATTATAAGCTACCTCTATAGTATAAAAAAGAAACGGCCTAATTAAACTAAAGTCCTTAAGATTTTTAAATAAATAAAATACTTAAATATTTTAAAAGTTAAATTATTTCTTAGTATTATTACTTTTTATTATTACTAAATAAAGCAATTTTTTTTTAAAATAGCCCCGTTATACTCCCTACTTAGTAAGAACTAATTTTTTAAATAAAGAGCGCTATAAATCGAAGCTATAAAAACGCTTAAAAAAGCGATTACTATAGCTCCTATTTTAGTTTTATTAAACTATAGTACTAAGGCTAGACGGATTATTTTTATAACGGACGCTAATATTAAAAAATAGGGTAATATGTTTAGTTAAATTATTAATAACGAGTATATTATTACTTAATATAAGAGCAGGATATAGTACGGGCTAGAGCTTAATTATAACTTTAAAAAGCCTAAAATACGAGGCGTTTTAATAAGCTTAAAACGTTTTTATAATTATTTATTTAGGATTAACTTTTTATTAAAAACCGACGCCCGAGTCCTAGTCGCTTAGATTAATAATATAATAAATAACTTACTATTAGTAATAATAATACGCTAGCTCTCTTAGATTAGACTTTTTAATTTTAAAATTAAGTATATTAATAAAAAAAAATATTACGGCGGATAGCCTTTTAAAAAAACCCCCTAACTAATTTAACCTAGTTAAAGTAGAGCTTAACGAGGATATTAAGGACTTTATTAACGTATAAGTCCTATAAATACGAGTTATAAAGAACTTTTTTATTATAGTATATAATCGTAGTAATACTATTATTAATTAAACATAAGAAATAAATATTCTAGCTAATATACTAGTACTGAACGAATAATAATCGGACCTCTTAAAATAAATCGCCTATTTCCTTCTTATTCTAAAGAGGCTAATTAGTATACCCTTTAATTAGTTTAAACGTTTTAAATAAATAGTAATACGATTTATTATATAAAATAAACTTCTATTTTAATAAAAAATAAAAACTCGTCCCTAACTTACTTAAGTAATTAATAATAAGCGTTATTAAGTAAACTTAATTAGTAAAATATATAATAAATCTAAGTATAGAGGATAAGAAGTTATATATTTTTACTTTATAAAATAATATTACTAGCTAAGAATATATACTTAGACTCGGGAGCTAATCGTAACTTACGAGGCTTATTAAAAAGCTAGATTATAACGCTTTAATAACCCCTATATATCTACGGTTCTAATTTATAAACCTTTTTCTAAGGTTTATTTAAACGTTTAGTATATAAATAAATAAAAGGTTATTAAAGCACGTTATAAGTTTATAAAATATTTAAAAATATAGATTATAACGAACGTTATATTAAAAAATATTACGAAGTTTATTTAAAAAAATATTATTTATTATTATAAGATCTACGGTACTTTAATTATTAACGGGGGACGAGAAAATATAAGCGCTATAATATAGTTTAATTAATAATATAGTACTTAGTAAAAAGTTATATTAGCTTATAACCCTCGTATTAACGGGCTCTTTAAAAAAGGTTACTAACTTATTACGTATATACTTCGTATTTAGTTAAATCAAAAAAAGAAAGATATTAAACTAATACTAACTATAGCCCTTTTTATAAATAGAATAATTATTAAAATATTATTAAGTTATATACTGTTCTATTTTATTTATAATCGTTATATAACGACCCTAATTAAAAAAAAAACGGCGACTTAAAGAGTACTTAATTAAAAGAATATATATATAACGGATTAAAAAGTTTAAGCTTAATTACGAGCTTTTACTTTTTTAATAAATAATTAAGAAGCTATAGCTAATAAAGTTACTTAATACTAAGCCTAAACCCGTAACTAGTTTAACTCCTCGTATACCCTTTAATTAGTAAAATTATAAACTAGTAATCTAGTTCTCGTTTTTAATATTTAATAAAAAAATAAGATATGAATTTTTAAAAAACTCGATTACTATTAATAAAAATCTTTTTATATCTACTTAGTTACTCCGAACGGATTATTATATTAATTAAAAACGCTTATTAATAAACTAATTATAAAGGCTACTTATATTAGTAATTTACTTAAAAAGTTCTTAAAATCTTTAGAAAGCCTCTACTTATTACTTAATAAGTCTAATCTTTACGGGGACTTTATTTCTAACTTAACTAACTTTTTATTTTTATAAAATATTATAATTAATACTACGATTCTATTTCTTAATTATAATAATAATATAATAAACTCTAGGGATAAGAATACTTAACTAGTTACTAAATAAACCCGATTATAAATAAGGGCCTCTTAAGAGGGCTAGATTACCCCTTACTATTACTAATTCTTAGTATAGGCTATAAGTTCTTTTTATTTATTAAATATTATTTTATAAGGATATTTTTAAATCTTACTAATTCTTTAGTTATTTTTTTATTTAAATCCGGGATAAAAATATAAGGGGATAATAAAAAAAAAAGAATTATCTTTTAGTTATTATAATTAAAAACTTAACGACCTTACTTACTAACTATATAATCGTATTAAAAAACCCTACTCCTCTTTTTAAATATCTAAGCCTAGTTCCCTATCTAATCGAGCCTATTTAGTATCTAGCTTAGCTTATATAACTTCCTATTCTACTTAATTTATTTTAATATATTAATAACTTTTATAAATTATAAATATATAGTTTTTAATAAGGTATATAAAAGGGGCGTTTTTAAAAATAGAATTGTACTTATCCTCCTTAGTTATAATAATATTAATCTAATTAAAAACTATATAAACTAAAATCTTAACTCTTTTAATATTAGTTAGGATTAGAAACGCTACCCTACTATTACTTATTATATAATAATAATAATAGCCTTACTTAGAGTTAGCTCCGGACTAATTAATAGCCTACTAATTATTATTTTTTTTAAAATAGTATTTCTTATTTTTAGAATATATATAATTACTATATCGATTATTAAAATAATCTAAAAAAAAAACGTACTTAAAATAGGGGACTATCTTTTTAACTAGCTCCTTAGTATTAGAATTAATATATTTCTAAAAAAACCGCGTATAATAGTTATAGAGTATAGTATTCTAAATACTATAAGCTTAAATAAATAAAAAATTAATAATAGGGGTTTATTTACCTAATTACTAAAACAAAGAGCTAAAATAACTAATATAATTATAACTAATAAAAACCTAATAGCTCTATAAAAATAATCCGCCCATAATACTTAGATCATAAACATACTTCTTAATAACGTTCTAATTCGTAGTTAACTACTAGAATTTCTAAGCTATTTCTCCTTTAGTATACTTATTAACTTAAAAATTTATAATATAAAATTTAGTATAAAGCTCTCTAGCTAATTTAAAAAAAGTCGATTAACTAATAGTTTTAAAAATCTAAAAAGGAGTAACGTTAAATTAGGATAAGGATTAAAAAGATTAAATAAAATAGCGCTTATTATAATCTATTTTTTACTAACCTCTTAAAACTTATAGCCCTAAGTTTTCTAAAAATAAACCTTCTTAAGAGTAGAAAAGAAATACTACTAAAGCTAGACGTTATAATAAGTAGTTTTAATAATTTAATACGCGTTATTAATAACTAAAGTATTAAATATAATAAGTAAGTAGATTATATTATTAAAAAAAAAGAGACCGAGTAAAAAAGGATAATTATAATTAAAAAACTATTATTTAAAAAAAGAAATAAAAAGTAATAAAAAAATCAAAAAAGGGCCTCTATATACCCCCCCTAGATCCGGGGTATTAAAGAGAAAAGTACTACAGGCCTCTTAGCTAATTAGTACTAAATTATAGCTACTATATAAAAAAAAAAAGAGTAAATTATAAGATCGGGGCCTTCTTATTATTTATAATATAACGCCTTTTTTTTTAATTAGTAAAGGCCGCCCTTGCGATTAATATAAAAAAGTAACTTTCTACTTAGCTACTTAACTTTTCTTTCTTCCCTCCTTAACTACTTCTTTATAACTATTACTAATTAAACTTCCTCTAATTTTCACTTTTTAATCTACTATATAAATACTAACCTAGCGATTTATAATAGCCTCTTTACCTCCTATCTCCCTTTTTAAACTAGATAATAAAAAGGATATAATACGAATTTAGGGCCCGATTATAATAAAAAACCTTAAAAATAATACTAAATACTAACTAAGAAAGTAAAATCTAAATAAATATATTACTTTTAATAAGACTAACCCTAGGACTATAATAAATATTAAGGACTCTTAGTTTATTAATTTTAATACGAACTACTAATATAAAGCGTATACTAACTATTACCTAAACCTAGTACTTAAATAAACTAGTTTTCTCTAAATAATCCTAACCTCTTATAAAATCGACTTTTTTAATTAGCTCGGTATAAGGGATATACTTTTTTTTTTTAATTAGCGCCCCGAGGCTTTTAAAAGTTTAAAAGACTAAAAAACTTAAATAAGTTAAACCTACTATAAAGTAATAAAGATCCTAACTAATTACTATAACTTTTAAAAACGCTTATTATATAAAAATTAAATTTAAAAATACGAGATTAGATCTATAATAAAAGTTATAATATAAAACCTCGCTTTAGTACGTAATATAGTTATAATTAAAAAAGGATAAAAGAGTATTTTGAAACTAAATAAGACCCCTACTCTAATCCTTTAAATCTAAAAAATTATATAAAAAATTAGGACTTTAGTATACTTAGTAATTTTCCCTCTTTATATTAACGATCCGGGCTATTTTATAAAAATAATTATTAATTAGTAAGATAGTATAATTTATTAATACGATCTAAAATAAGCTCTTAAGTATTTAAAGAGAATATTTATTAATAATATCTAAGTACTAAAGGCTTTTTATAACTAAATTAATATACTTCTTTATATTTAATAACTAATTAATATAAGCGCTTATATAGTCCCTATAGTATAATAACTAAGTAAATAGGAATACGGTTTATATATACTTAAATAGTTTTATAACACGGTCTAATATAACTAGCTTAACTTAACTTATAATATATATTAAATAACTTATAAATACCTTAGATTATTTAATAATAAACTCCGCGCGGCTTAGATCTAATAAATTAACTACGAGTTCTAATATAATAATTATTACTTTTTTAATATAATAAGACCTCCCTTAAAAAGGTTTTTTAATAAAATAATAAATAATTAGGATTTTAAAAATAAGCCCTATACTAACTTAAATAACTCTAATTACACTATAACTAACGCCCCTAAAGTACTAACTTCTTAAAAGTTAGGTACTTACTTACTTAGCCTTAGGTTTATTAACTAAGATCTAAGATTTTATAACCTCCGTAATTACGGTTATTATACTCTTATTAATCCTATATACTTTAAAAAAACGTATAAAATAATTAAAAACCTTAAATAAAAACTTATTATTTTTAAAAGATTATTCTTATTATCTCGATCTTTAAAAATATTAAAAAGTACCTAAGGATCTATAATAAATAATAACCCTAATCGGACTTTATAAATAATTAAATTAATAAAAGTTATTTATTAGTATTTAAATACTATTATTAATAATTAACTTATATACCTAATTAATACTCTTAAGACCCGTCGAGTTATAAAGTTTTTATTAAATATATTACTATCTAAGTTATTACTATACCTTAGCCTAGCTCTTAATAAAACTAGTCTAAGTAACTAAGGAAGTAATTTTTTAAATACTCTAATTAGGGGTAGGGATAGTCCTATTATAAAAACTCTAATTAAAATACTAAGGGTTTAGTTAAAATAAAAAGCTATTAAGTATACGCTCTCTAAGTATAATCGGGCTATATAAGAAAATAGTAAACGTTAGTATTAAAAACTAACTAAGTTTTATTAAAATCTTTTATAATATTATAATATATATATAAATAAAACTAATATTAATAAGAGTATAAGAGAATAATAAGTTAATTAATATAACGACCTAATTATAAAAACTATATATATAACTCTAGTTTATACTCCTTAAATACTATTATTAATAAAAAAATTTAAAAAAAATTAAGCTAATAAAAGTTAGGATTAGGAGATTATTAAAAAGGATTAGGATAAGAACTAAGTAAAATTAATAAAAAAAGTAGTAAAAATAGAGGAGGTAAAAAAAGTAATTATAAAGAGAAAGGGTAAGTAAAAAGCTTAATATAATTAACTATATATAGTAACTAGGACTAATCTAAGATAATTTCTTTTTATAAAAAATTAAAAAAAAAGAAATTAGGGGATAATTAAAATAAAGTAGAGTAATTAATCTTAGTATTTCTTTTTTTTAAAACTAATTAAGTATAAATACTTATAAGAGAGCTAATTAGAAAAAAATATAAAGAGAAGGGCCCCTAATTAAAGAGAGGAGCTTAGTAATACGGATTTTTATTTTAATTATATATATACTTTTTTAAGATCGAACTAAAGCCTTTTTAATAATTTATTTTTTAATATAATAATATAAAATAATTAGGAACTTTACCCTTCCGATCCGGTTAATACTACCCTCTTTTTTTAATTATAACTCCGTTAATTAAGGCCGTATTAACCTAATCGAAGGAGGTATCTTATGTTAGTTTTATAAGTATTAGTAATTCTTCTTAAGTACCGCACTACGAAAGTCCTTTATACCCTACACCTTTTTAGTAGTACTCTTTTTATACTCGGGTAAAAAGAAATTAGGACTCCTTTTTTAATACGTATATACCTAATTAATAAAAAGCGGTTAATAAGGCGACCTAGGGATATAAAATACTATACTACTACGTTTATACTATAATAATTAGAACAAAGTACGCCTTACTAACTACGTTTTAATTTAACCGAATTTATATAAATTAATTAATTACCTCTTTAAGGAAGTAGAAGGATATTTTTAAAATACTAAAACTTTTAAAAAGCTAATTTATAAAAGTAGTACGGTTAAAAATTTAGAAACTAAAGGAAATAAAAACCTAAAAAGTAGCTAATAGGGCGTTAGTTATATCTAAGCTAATACCCCTTAAATACGTTTTTAATTATAAGCTCGATAATAATAATTATTTCGATCGCTATAAAACGAGAATTTATATTAGGGGGGATTTTTAAAAACGATACTCCCTAAAAAAGACTTATATAGCGACGCTAGTAGCTAGGACGTTTAGAGTAGCTATAATTATTATTACTTAATTTAACTTAGAAGTTTACTAGTATAATATAATAAACGCTTTTTTAAATATAATTAAAAAACTAGGCAACCCCCTTATTATTTATAAGCTTTTAAACGGTTTTTATTAGCTAAGTATATATATAAAGCTTAAAGTAAGCCCTTTACGGCGCTCGCGACGCTTTATTATTATAGTACGAGGAGTTAGTATTAATTTTTAAAAACCTAGGTCTTTTATTTATAAACGAAGACCCTTATTTATTTTAAGATTTTATTAAATAGGTACTAGTTCTTTTTTATATAAATAATATCCTCGTTTTTTATTATAAAGATTACGTTTATAATACTAATTAAATAACTAAGGGACTTAAAAAGAAGTACGAGATAAAGAACTAAGGGCTAGTTTCGTAGTATTTAAGTATAAGGGTTATTCGTAATCGATTTAATTAAAAAATATACCTTATTTACGATTAGTATCTCGAGATAGTAGCTAAGAAGTTCGACCTTACTAACTCTACTACCCCTATAACCCTATTATTAACAGTTCTAATTAAAAAGAACCTAGGAATTACGTCCCTAAATAAGACTAAGTCTTTTTAAAAAAAGGTTAGTTCGATATTATATATAATAATTATAATTTAGCCCGACGTTACTTTTATATACGCCTTACTTTCTTAGTTCTTAATAAACCTATTTTGTTAGTATTATTTTATTATAAATTAGGTTATATAATACTTTTTTTTATATATAATACTTAGTAATTTACTTTAGGATCTCGGGAGGTAAATAGGTACTACTAATCGTAAACAACGACTCGTTTATAAATAATAAAGAGACTTAAAAATCCTCGTAAGGTTTTATAATCTCCCTTTTTAATAACTTCCTTTAGTAAAAAGTAGCTTATTAAAATATAGTAACTAAGTTAATTATAAAAGCCGAGCTACTAAGCTTAGAATACATAGCTAAGGAAATACTCGTTCTTAAACGCTTATTTAGAAATATCTTACTTAAGCTCGGTAATATATAAAAAGTATACTATAATAATTATTAAATAATTAGACTTATAATTAAAAAAGGGGAACGTATTTTAACTTACCTATACTATATTAATATTTAAAATATATAGTTATAAGAAGAGTACTCGAGAGGCTTATTTTAAATAATTTATATATTAATAAATAAAATACTAGCTAACGGCCTTATAAAGAACTTTTTTAGAGCGAAGTTCGAATACTTTATATCGTATTTAAATATAAAAAATATATAAGAAATAGTTATATTAAATAAAAGGATGGTTAAGAAGTAGTAAAACGGCCCGGGGGGCCCGGTTTTTAATTAAAAACGTAGCCTATAGCTAGGGAGTATAAGTAGCTTTAGTAACCCCGTTAGGTCGCTTAAAAAGAGGCTATTTATTTAAAAAAGTAAGCGCGAACTTATTTAAAAAAGACTTAAATACGGGCTATATATTTAGAGGGATATATAGGCTAATAAGAGTATTAATCCCGATTTAAATACTATTTAATTTTATAAACGAAGTAGCTAATACTATTACGGTCTTAATAGGTTTTTTTAATAATACTTTTAGTATAAAAAGAGCGCTTATAAACGCCTCTCTTATTAAGGCCTTGTTTATACGAACCCCCTTACTTTTACTCTTATTTAAGAAATTATTATACTTAAGGGCCTTATATAATACTACTATTACGTACGTTAGGGTCTATATATCGGTTTATAAGCGAGGAATAAACCGAGGACGGCTTAGAATATACTTTATTAAGTATAAATAGGACTATATTAATAGCTATAAATACCGCCGCTTTTTTTATTATTTTTTATTTAAAATATAAGAACTTTACGCCTAGGTCCCGTATATACCCCTTAGAAATAGGGATATAACCCGACTTTTTATAGGTTTAGTAATATTAGTATTTATTATTAATATACGAACCCGAGAGGTACGTACTATCTAAATAGCTACTAAGGGCGCTTTTAATATACCTAACGTATTTATAACTAAACGGGGGAGGTAAAAGTACTAGCTCGTATTAAACCTTAGTACTAAGGATAGTACTAAGAGGGTCTATTATTAAGAATTAGTTTTATAAATAATAATAAATAAAAAAATATTATACATATAGTTAATTACTTTATACTTTTTAAGAGGAGGCAAGGGAGGGGGTTATAAACCCTTTTTATTTATACTATTCTCTTAAAAAAAAACTTCTTTTTTTTTTTTTTTAAAAAAAAAGAAAAGGAGTAAGAGAGGGGGTTATAAACCCTCCTCGCCTTTATTACCTTCCTAAGTATCTTATTTAGTTATAAAGCCGTTACTTATTAAATAAAATAATTAAGTTAAAGTTAAATAAACGAGGCCGTATTACTAATTAAAAATAAAATAAAGGAGATTACTTACTTATTATAGGCTCGTTAGGGGGGTTAGGAAAGCTGCTACTCTTTTTTAAGGCCGTAGCCTTAAGCTTATACTCTTTAATCTCTCGTACTATAATAGTACGAGTGTAGTTTTTAACCGTTCGTTTATAAATAAGTATTTAAATAAAATAATACCGTTAACTAAGACCCTTTTTTAATAATACGTATACGTAAAAACGCGTATATAAAAATAAAACGTAAGGGTATATATATATAATAGTATTATAAATATAAGTTAAAAAGGGAAAGAAAGTCTATACTATAGGTAGTAGTAAGGAATTTATATATCTACTACCCTTAGCCCATAGGTTAATTATTTAATTAATAAAAGGCTACCTTTTAGTCGTGCTTTTTATTAATAAAATAGCCTTAAAACTACTTATAATAACGAACACAGAGGTTAATTTATAGCCGATTTACCCTTTATTTATAACTCTATACGTAGACCGATTTACTTTATAATTCTTTTTATAAATAGATTCTTATATATTAATAAGTAGTTTTTTACTTTGAGCGGACCTTTTTATAATAATACGGGTAGTTAGGTACGCTTTTTCTAAACGTAATTTTATTTAGGGGGGTATATTATAATAGTTTTAACTATCTATAGCCTTACTATACGTTACGTAACCTTAGTTATATAATTACTAAGGCCCACTTCGCTTATACCCTCTATATTAGAGCGTGCTTCGCGCCTATTCTCTATTTTTAATACATTATCCGTTCTCTTATACACACGTCGATGCCCCTATTGTGACTATACGACACTTCCTAAAAAGGATAACTAATAAGTACTTAGAAAGTATAATTATTAAAGTACTTAAGCTGAAATATAGCCTTACTAAATCGGGTACTTATTAGTAAGGAACGTACTATAATTTCTATATTAACTAATTATTAATAGTTATATTAATATACGATCTTTACTTCTTAATCTCTATATATATAAATAACCTCTTTAGTATCGTAAGTATATAAATAAATAACACCCTAGGTCTATTAAATATAGAGTTTATAAAAAAGAAAAATAAGGAGCTTTATAGGGCTAAATTTATAACTAAACTAAAAAAGATCCTTATACTAGAGTTTTTATTAGCGTTTAATAAAGGGATTTTAATAATTAAAAAGGATAATATAGTATTTTAGTAAAAAGGGTGAGGTAAAAAAAATTAGTTTTATTAACTTAAAATCCCCTAACTATAAGAAGTAATATAGGGCTAAACTCGCCTAAGGGGTATATATTATAAGTATTTATTAACCCGAGGCTATTTTTAACTATACTAAAGCTACGTAAGCTATAGAGCTTATAAAAAGTAATTTTAATACGCTTAATTAATAATTATAGTAATAATAAGAGAACTAAAACCGAGGTCTCGTTTACTAACCTATTAAGCTCGTATTAACGAGGCTCTATATATTCATTAACGGGTTATTTATAAATAATAATAACCTAATTTTATAATTAGAGTATATTATTATCCTTACTAATGAGAACCTTAGTAAGGATAAATTTATAATTCGAAGTAATATTATTTACTATTCGTTAATAAAAAATAAGTAAATAATACGTAGCGTACTTATATCTAAAGTTTATAATATAATTAATAATATTAACCTTACTTATATAATTTTAATTATACTTAAGAGGATTATAGATCGACTTAACCTTCTTACGATCCTTATAATTATTTATACTAATTCGTACTTATTATACGAGTACTTTATTAAACTAAGTATTATAAAAAGAAAGAGGTTTATAATAAATATTATAGCCCTTAGGTAGTTATACGAACGACGAGAGATCCTCGAGATTCGTTAGATTAATAATAATAATAACCTCGCTAATATTTTTATAAAAATAGTACTTAATAAGGGGATAGAGTAATTTATTAGTAAAAAAAAGGTAATAATACGAATAAAAAAGTAGGTTATATAAAAAGAATAAAGAAGAGGAGTAAAAAGAGACGACTTAATAAAAGGGCCCGAGGTTAAATTAAACCTCTAATCGTAGTAGTAGTAGTAGTTAGATTAATAAAAAAAAGAAAGTTAGTATTAAATTAAAAGTCTAATTCGACCTTAGTATACGGCTAAGGCTACGTAGGGGCTAATAAGAGGCCCTATTTATAATTACTATAGACTACTTAACTTATAATTAGAACCTCTTTTTTATACTTTACGTAATATATTAAAATAGTTTAATTAACCTACTTTATTAACTTACGGTTCGGACTAATTAACTACTATCTTTATAATAGTGATCCTAATAGTAGGGAATAAAGGAGAAGTCTCGTATTAAGATATAGTAAGATATTTTAGTAGCGAGACTTGACACGATACTTACTCGAGGCTATAATAATACTGTTAGTGTCCGTACTATTTGCGGACAATACTAAACTTACCGGCTTCTTTTAACCCATTATATTAGCTTCTGCACCGTCTGTATCGATCATTTTCTCGTAGGGGAGCATCACTTACTCCTGGACCTATGCCAACTAGTTAGCTTCTGCGCTCTAATTATCGTGTCGGCGCTACTTACTAGCGCAGTCTATATCATTGTCTTAGCTTCCGGGCCTTATCCTTTATAGTATTCACAGGGATAAGCAATGCTTATACACTAGGAATGTATTATTAGTTTAACTTTCTCACTCTTTTAGACATTTATTACTATAGAAATGGGCAATACTTATGGGCTAGTTTCACCCCGTTGTATTAGTATCCGCAGCGGCTCCGTTATCTATTACGTTTTGTAAAGATAGGTAATACTAATACCTTAGTTTCATTTGATTGCATTAATACGCGTATTAGTTCTATTATTTTTTATGTTTTATAAAAATAAACGATATTTACGGGCTGGTTTTACCTGATCGCGTTAGTTTCTATACTTTCTTTTTTAATGTCTGCCTCCTCGATAGCTGTAATCTAGGAACACTTGTATGCTATTTACAACCTCTTAGACGATATCGTTATCCGCCGGGTGTAGAAAAATATATACATTAGTAGCATATTAATCTGTTAGTAATAGTGCTGGCTGTCCAATCTATCGTTATTAATCATGATAGCTGATACTCATATAGGCATTCTATCTTGAATTATTAGCTCATAGTCGCCCGTGGCACCGTCGCTCATCATTCGCCTCCTGTATCTTTCCCATACTAGGACCCTACGACCTATTTTTCATTGCAGCACAAGACCAAACAGGCCATGTACTCAAAGACTCGAAAGCACGATATCTCACCGTGGAAGACTCGTCCCTCGGGAGTGACATTGACATTGCCCCGGAAACGAGAATGGGCACGAAAACCGAAGTGAGCTTCATATCGAATGAGGTCGGTTTGCAGTTGGTTAGCGGCTGGTTATGTAGTTTCGTTCTTGCGTTTAGTACGGACTGAGGGAAGTAAAACTTGAAAGATTCGCATAAAACTCTCAATCTCCCTACTAGAATGAACAAAAGTGGAAAGTGCGGGTTAAGCCTTTAAAGCAAATCATGCCTTTGAAACTCTTATATACTATGCACAGGCCGTTTGGACTGTTTCAGGGGTAATTGCATAGCGCAGAATAGGGATAGAGAATGACTGATTCATCATTGCCAACGGTTTTGCTTTTTGCCACACTGGTCGTTCTGGGCCTAGGCGTAGAATTATCTGAGACATCACGGTCTAGTCATGGATTCAAGACTTGGTCCTAAATTCTGTTCTCTTAAGTGTACTAAATCTACGTGGAAGAGGGAAGTTGAGAGGGTTTAAGTAAATAAATAGTTTTGAATATGGCTACTAGCATCTCAGATTGATCCTCTTGGCCAGGCAAAAGTCAGAAATACGCCTGCGAATGCCTTCAAGTCAATATCTAATATCCCTCATCAGTATATTGCAGCTATCGTTCTAAGATCAGGTCTAAGGGTTGGCTTTGCAGCGCTTGCCTAGTTTAGTCGGTACATCTCGCTATACCGGAAGATGGCGCAGCATGCCTCAGCCCTTGTAACATGTTCGACGATAGAGAACTATAATTGATCTATATCTTTCGCAGCAACGGCGTCGGAGCTTGTGAAACGGCATAGCTGGCTAGTGGTGCTCTTGCGACTCTTTTCCAGCGGACTGGGGGGCTGCGATTCGTTCAAGTGCATGACGAGGTTTGCGCGACATCACTGATCTGACTCTCATGAGATTCGCATTTTCCGATGTGAGAAGAAGCTAATACTAATCAGGCATTACCGCGCCGGTAATTATGTTCTGTTTCCAAGCCAGTCCGGTTGGAATCCTGATGATGGCGCAGCCAATCCCAAGCTCATTCAGCTGGTGAATGTGGCGGTAGGCTAAGACTCAGCTGAATCCTAGCTTAGGCATGTTTTAGTAAGGTTAGTCTGGCGATATGCCTCATGAATTAAAGGGCGTTGATAAAATGCAAACGACAAAGTCGAAAGTCACAGCTTATCGACTCATTCATCAGCCTCCTCAACACTTCACTCACTACAACCTCAATAATCAACTTCGTCATCAATTCAGTCAACGTGCAGAAACCCGATCTTGACCAACTCAAATTCTAGGCTAAGCTCAATTGTACAAGTTGTCTAGACTGATTATAGAATATTTACATATACCATTCGGAGAAGTCTCCCTTTTTGAGTGAAAAGGGGTCGCCCCACGCTTGATTATTTCCTTCTACCCAAGTTACGATTAACTTGGTCAACTTTGCGGTTTTGCCCTCAATTAATTCAACTTATACCTCGAAGTCGAGTTGTTTTCGTCTCAACCCTCAAGGGACACAACGTCAGGCAACTTGAGCTGCATATTTGCATCGCAACCGAATCGACTTTCCGTACCTGAAAAACAGAAACGGAAACGGAACGCAGGCAAGGGAGAGAAAAGCCGGAACAGAACTTGCCCAATGGATGCCAAGGCTATGGTACATATTGGTAGTGAAAAGAGGGAACGCTGCGGCAAAAAGACTTCGCAAGACGGAGCTCGCGGCGAGAACGGAGGCAGCGTATATAACATCTACAACGTTGGACGTCTCTATTTCGTGAGAAAATGTATACAAAGTCCGAATACTCACAAGAGTTGTTACGTAATAGGGATAGTAACCGTATCTTACAAAGTGCCCGTTATATACTAAATTACGTATCTATCTTAGATATTATATATATAGACCTTTTCGTTTTATTTATTTTTATATAAATAAGTTAAACTACTTTTATTATACTCTATATACTTGTTATTACGTACTATAACTCGTAATAATTATAAGCCTAGCTCTTAGTTAAGACCTTATATTATAACAACGTACTTATTAATACGATCCTTATAATCTTTTTAAAATAACTAATATATTTATACTTATTTTAGCCTAAGCTAAATTAACTAACTATAATAATTAAATTAAATAGTTTAACGTACTTTATATTATAAATAGAGGCGTTAAGGTTTAAAAGTACGTTAACTTAGATATTATAAATTTTAACGTACTTTTTAATCTTTTTATAGTACTTATTTTACTCTTTAAATTTAAATGATTAATTTTAATTTATAATAAAAAATATTATGGGTTTATAAAGTACGTTATAAAGCGTTTAAAAATAATTAAAAAAACTAAGAAATCCTTTATTAATAACTTCTAAACCTAATTCTTAATATAACTTTTTTTAACTTTTTTAAATATAAGTACCGTATAGAACTAAGCCGGGTTTCTTTTTATAAAGCTAGTTATATTACTTATGTTATATAAATGAATCTATCCTTATACTATACTTATAAAAAGAATTTATATATTTAAAAGGATTTAAAAATAATAAGAGCTCGATACTAAATACGAATAGTTTTAAGCTTATAAACGTAATATTATTTATATATATATTAAACTCCTTGCTTAGTAATTAGTAAAATTAGTTAACGTTACTCTTTACGAATACGTATTTTCGAAAGTTATTAAAAATAGCTCTAAGTTTAGTATATAACGAATTATTAAATAATTAAAATAAAACCTTTAGCCCTCCGAAATAGTAATTAAGAATACAGTTCGAAATAAATATTAATAAGCCTTTAATAAAATAAGAACCGGAATTAACCCCTAATACAAATATAAAGAGTAGTAATTTACTTATTTTTAAGCTAAAACGTATAATATTTTGAAAATTAATAAAAAGATCGCTATACTTAACTTCTTAATTATAATTAAGTTTAAACTTAACCCTACGTAAAGCTAATATATATATATATAACTTTTGATAAATTAATAACTTTTAGACCGTATATTAGAATCCTTAAGGAGATTACGTATATATTTAGCTTAGTTACTTAGGATATATATACTAAACGACTTTTAAATTAAGGAGTGGCTTATTTTACTTTTACTAAACGCTCTAACTTAATAAATAATATAAATAATAAGAGTAACGTTATATACCTTTATAATTATATATATTTATAGCCACCGTTAGCGTTTTAAAAATTAAAATAAGTACTTATAAACTAAAATATTAATAGGTTATTAATATAAATATTAAAGAGCTATATAGAGGAAGTTCTTATTATTATTAAATTAAATAAGTAGAAATTATTTTATAATAAGCTTAAGAAAGTTAGTTAGCTAAGGAATAATAGAACCCTTAAGAAACCTAGGCTTTTAAAAAGATCTTTTAACTAACTTGTAGCGAGCTTTATAATAAACTAGGACGAGGGCTATATAATTATTATATTTATAAAGAGTTAGGACTTCAGAATAAACGTAATTTTTAACACCCTTATAAATAGTACTTATCCCCTATTTTAAAATATCGTAATAAATAGCTATAGAGTAATATATTTAGTTAATAATAAGAGCTTTTTTAAACCCGAGAGTTATATATTATTAAATAATAACGACTACGTTAAATTAAGAACTACTATATTACTTATTATTATACGTAGTATTTATATTATAAAGGGCGTTTTAGATAGACTTAAGGGGAAGGGAACTTATAATCTAAAGGTTTAGAACGTTACTTATATCGAGGAATTTTATATTAATATAGTTTTAAAAACTTTATTAAATAAAAGTGTACTTTAGTACTATAGTTTAAATTATACTTTATAATAGGGAACACTTTATAAGAGTATTATTCCCCCCGACAGAGCAATCCGCCGGGGCCATACTGTGTATTACGTATTAAGAAAAACTAGGTATATTGCGCTCTATACCTAATCACTAACTAAAATAATAATTAACTAACTCGACTATTATTTATTTTCTATTAATAGCTCCTAACCTTCTGCCGCTTCTAGCTATTCATAAAATAAGCTTTATTTATTTTAACGTATATAGGACCTCTTAGTACTACCTTACGTAAGTAGCTAAGTTTACTATTATCTCTTCTTTTATATAAGTATTATTATTACTTAGGAGGTTTTATAAGAGCTATTTAAGGCGCTTATTTATTACTCTAACCCTATATATCTCTAGCCCGCTTATTATAATTATTATAACTAAGCTAGTATTAATATACTAAATTTTAATATTTCTATTAGCCCGGCTATTTATAATATTTAAAATATTACTTAGCTAAATTCTATACTATTAAAAAGTACTTCGCTACTTTTTTAAATATACTTATATTAGTTATAATAGCTATAGCGTCGAGCTAACTAAAGAGGGCGCCTAGCTCGAGAGGGGTAGACTTATTAACGAGCATTTTTAACTTACTAATTACTAACTATATACTAAGAGTAAAGTAATAGTTTATATATTAATAAGTTTATTTAGTAAGTTTATTTAATAAGTTTATTTAGTAAATTTCTTTAATCTAAATAGAGAGTAGCTTTAGGTAATATTAAAAGTAATAAGGATAAAAAGAATATTTATAAGCTTTAGTATAGTAAAAGAGTAGTAAATATTAGCCTGTTTAGCCCTTTTTTTAAAAACCTCTATATTATTATTAAAGTTTAGAACCTCTGTAGTTAAAAAAGGCCGCCCCTAACTATTATAGCTAACTATTATAGCTAATTATTATAACCGACCTCTATTATCGACTTTTTTAACTAGCGCCGCTACTAAAAAGGGTAGCTTACTTATCTTAAATTAAATAGCGGTTTTTATATTAAAATTATTATATTACGTTATGCGTATACTTAGGATATATTATGCGTATTATATATTAAAAAGTATATTATATTATATAATTTCCCTCGAAAGCGTAATCCCGTCAAGGTCGATCTTTTATACTTATAAAGCCGGAATAAAACTACTACATAAGAGTATTATTAAGAAGTAGCTTATTTAAAAAAAATAACCTGGTTTTTTTAACCATAAGCTCTTTAAATCCTATTTTTCTTTTATAAACTTTAAGTTTATTTTATATAGTAGTTTTTTTCTAGCTTTATAAGTATAAAAAATCGACCTTGACGAGATTACGTTTTCGGGGGGAAATGATATAATATAGTACACTTTTTAATTATATAATATACGTAGTATATCCTAAGTATATACTTAACGTAATATAATAATTTTAATATAAAAACCGCTATTTAATTTAAAATAAATAAGCTACCTTTTTTAATAGTAGCGCTAGTTAAAAAGGTCGACGGTAGAGATTAGCTATAATAGTTAGCTATAATAATTAGCTATAATAGTCGCCCGTAATAGTTAGGGGCGGCCTTTTTTAACTATAGAGGTTCTAAACTTTAATAATAACGTAGAGGTTATTAAAAAAGGGCTAAATAGGCTAATATTTACTACTCTTTATACTAAAGCTCGTAAAGATTCTTTTTATCCTTATTACTTTTAATATCGCCCAAAGCTACTTTCTATTTAAACTAAATAAATTTACTAAATAAATTTACTAAGTAAACTTACTAAATAAACTTATTAATATATAAACTATTACTTAGATAACTAGTTAGATAACTAGTTAAGAGGTTAGCTAGTTAAAATACTACTTCGATAAGAACCTACTCTCTTAGTATATAATAAGTAATTAGTAAGCTAAAGATACTTATTAATAAGTCTACCCCTCTCGGGCTAAGCGCCCTCTTTAGCTTGCTCGACGCTATAGCTATCGTAGCTAATATAAGTATACTTAAGAACTAGTAAAGTACTTTTTAATAATATAAAATTTAGCTAAGTAATATTCTAAATATTATAAATAACTAAGCTAATATTTATTTATATATTCTACTTTTACTAACTACTCGGGCAGTTCTCGGTATTATTTATATAGTATTAATATATAGTATTAATAGATACTTATACTATCTCGCTAGACTATTCTTTTTTTCATTTTCTAACTTTTTAACCTTCCCTCTTATAAAGTCTATAACTACGGATTATTAACGGTAATATTAAGCGCCTAATGTTACTACTTTATAAGCCTACTACGTACCTAGCTAAGTTAACTACCTTTTTAAATAATAGTAGCTTATAATAGTATAGCATTAGAAATACCCTCGTCGCCGTTGTTAAGAATAATACTAACCTATTCATTACCTCGTTTCCTTTATCGAAGTCGGAAAACGCTTCCCTCGCTATCTATTACTATCGAATCGTCTACTTACTCTTAAATATATACTATTAAAATACTAAGACGCCTAGTTATTATCGACCCCTAGGGCTTTTTTAATAATTAGAAGTTCGATCTTATAAGTATTATATTAAAAAACACCGTGCTATAAAGAGACTACCTTAAAAAATACTATATCCGTAATATTAATTTATAAAAAGCGGATAGATATATTATAATAAGCGTTACTCTTATTAGCGCCTTTTTAATATAATAAAGTATAAATAAGCTTCGACTTAAGAATATAATTAAGAGCTTAGAAAGAGCGTAGGTAAGCGTATTAAATAAGAATATTAGGGAGAGGTTATTATTAAATAAGATAAAGAGATAAAGTAAGGGGTAATATTTAGTTATTAAAAAAGTAATTAATATACTACGATAGCGGGGTTATTAATATTTTAAGTTTAGTTAGTATTAATAGTTAGTAATAGCTATAGCTAGCTATAGTTAGTTATAAAGTTTTATTAAAGTACGTAATAAAGATACTCGATATTAACCCTAGTAAACTAGCTTGCCCGTGAAGGCAAAGATGGCCCCTAATAAGGCGGACCGGACCCCAAAGGGAACTAAACTAATATAGATATTAAGATCTAGTATATTAATACTAACTTAGTTATAATAGCTATAATAAATAAACTAGAGGTATATAAAGTTAGGATAATAAATAAGCGTCTTAAATAGCTCTTATAAGACCCCCTAAGTAACGATAATACCTATAAAAAAAAGAGATTATAATAAACCTAGTTATTTACGTAAGCTAGTATTAAGAGGTCCTATGCGCGTTAGAATAAGTAAAGCTCGCCCTATAAACGGTTACGTAGTAAAAGGTTAGGAGCTATTAATAAAAAGGAGATAATAGTCGAGTTAGTTAACGACTATTTTCGTTAGTAATTAGGTATAGAGCGTATTATACTTAGTTTTCTTTAATACGTAATATATAGTACGGCCCCGGCAGATTATTCTCTTAGAGGGATATCTTAGGGATATATAATATTCTTTTTTAGTAGCTTAATTTAATAAAAATTAATACGCTAAGCGATAATTATAATATTAATTATTAAAACTAAGTATTATTATTTTAAAAAAACTATTAAAAAGACTATAGTTTTAAAACGCCTTTTTAAAAATATTATTTTTAACCTAAAAAAAGTATAGTTAGTTAATTATAATAATTAATAAACGATTTAACTCGTTATAAAAGAAGGGAAAAGAATAGTTACTTAATTTTATTATATTAATATATAAAGAAATATAGCTAAGATAAGAGTATATTAGAAGTAGATGCGAGGTTACTTATATATTAATAAAAAATATACTAGTAAATAGACTTATTAAAAAACTTTTACGAGCTAAGTTTAAATATTTTTATATACTCTTTAACCTTTACGATATCTAAAAGACTATTAGAAATAGCTAAAGTAATTAAAAGTAATTAATTTAAGCTATACTTAGAAAAGCTTAATATTTAGAAATAAATAATAAATAGAACTGAGAATACGGGCCGGAGGTTTAAAAATAAATAAAATAAACCTTTTCTTAGCCTAAAGGCCTAAACTCTTAAAATAACCTTATTTCGTAAAGTATATATATATAAAAATCCCTTTGGGGTCCGGTCCGCCTTATTAGGGGCTATCTTCGCCTTTATAAGTAAGCTAGTTTATTAAAGTTAATATTGAGTGTTTTTATTACGTACTTTAATAAAACTTTATAACTAACTATAGCCGGCCGTAGCCGTTACGAAATATTAATAACCCCGCCGCTATAGTATATTAATCGCCTTCTTAGTAGCTAAATACTACCCCTTATTTTCTCTCCTTATTTTATTTAATAATAACCTCTTTTTAAAATTCCTATTTAATACGCTCGCTTACGCTCTTTCTAAGCTCCTAATTATATTATTAAGTCTAGGCTTATTTATACTACTCTATTATATTAAAAAAGTATTAATAAGGGCGATGCTTATTATAATATATTTATCCGTTTTTTATAAGTTAATATTACGAATATAGTATTTATTAAGGCGGTCTTTTTATAGCTCGGGGTCGTTTAGTATAATACTTATAAGATCGAACTTCTAGTTATTAAAAAAGCCCTAAGGGTCGACGATTTAGCGTCTCAGTATTTTAATAAAGTATACTTAAAGTAAATAGTTAAATAGTAATAGTAATAGCGATAGCGTAATAACGATAGTATAATAATAATAGCGTAATAGTAATAAATAATAAGGGAAATAACGTTTTTAACTTTAATAAAGGAAACGAGGTAACGAATATATATATATATAAGTTAGAGTTAAAAGTATATATTAGTAAGGTTAGTATTATTCTTAATAACGGTAACGAGGGTATCTCTGATACTATATTATTATAAGCTACTATTACTTAGAAAGGTAGCTAACTTAGCTAGGTACGCGGGCTTATAAAGTAGTAGCGTTAGGCGCTTAATATTACTATTAATAATCCGTAGTTATAAACTTTATAAGAGGGAAAGTTAAAAAATTAAAAAATCTAAAAAAATAGTTTAGCGAGATAGTATAAGTATTTACTAATACCGTATATTAATATTATATAAATAATACTGAGAACCGCCCGAGTAGCTAGTAAAGGCAAAATATATAAATAAATATATATAAAAATAAGACTTAAGTATATATTTACTATTTAAACTCTTAGTTTAAAAAGAATAAGACTATTAGAACTATAGTATTAATAATAAAAAGACCGGTTTTATATATTAAGAACTGAGCCTTATATACTTTAAAATCCTTAAAGCTATAAGTAATAAGAATAATAAAGGGGGCGAGAAATAAAATAATTATTAAGTTAATAACCTAGGGTATAAGAGCGGGTAATATAATAAGAGGTTAGTTATAAATAATTATAATATACATAATTAATAATATAAACGTATTTAAAAAAGGGGGCTAAGGGCGCTTAGGGAGGAAGTTCTTTATTTAAAAATAAATATAGTCCTCGTATATCTTGATATTCTTTTTTGTTTAATAAATAATACTATAAAGCTTAATAATATTTTACTAAAACTATCGTTAAGAGTGCGCTTTTTATTATAAAAAAAGGATAATATACTGATAAAAACGGGAGCGTTGTTTGTAATAACCTCGGTAAGAGCCTAGGCTATTAACTATGAAATAATTAGTATATCAATATATTACTTAGCTAAATAGCCGTTAAAATAATACGTATACTAATTACTACTCTTTATCTAATAACGACTACTATTTTTATAATTAGTATATTAGAGGGCTATTTAAAAATAGAATATATACTAAATATCCCGTTTTTAAAAGCCTCTTTTTTAAGCTTCTTAAGGACTAAGTATACGTTAAATAAGCTTAAAATAATAAAAAGAACTATACTTATGTAGTGGTTTTTTTCTAGCTTTATAGGTATAAAAGATCGACCTTAACGGGATCACGCTTTTAAAAGGAATTACATAATATAGTATACTTTTTAACTATATAATACGCGTAATATATCCTAAGTACGCGCTTAACGTAATATAGTAATTTCGATACAAAAACCGCTATTTAATTCGGGATAGGTAAACTACCCTCTTCGGCTACTTACTAATAATTAGCTAAGTAATATACTTATATAGTAGCGCTAGTTAAAAAGGTTAATAGTAAAGGTTAGCCGTAATAGTTAGCTATAATAATCGGCTATAATAGTCGTGGGTAGCCCTTAACTACAGAGGTTCTAAACTTTAATAATAACGTAGAGGTTTTTAAAAAAAAGAGCTAAATAGGCTAATATCTACTACTCTTTATACTAGAGCTCGTAAAGATTCTTTTTATCCTTATTACTTTTAATATTGCCTAAAGCTACTTTTTATTTAAACTAAATAAATTTATTAAATAAACTTACTAAATAAACTTACTAAACAAACTTATTAAGCAAACTTATTAATATATAAACTATTACCTCGATAAGAACCTACTCTATTCTTAGTATATAGTTAGTACTTAATAAGTTAAAAATACTTATTAATAAGTCTACCCCTCTCGGGCTAAGTACCCTCTTTAGCTAGCTCGACGCTATAGCTATCGTAACTAACGTAAGTACGCTTAAAAAATAATAAAACACTTTTTAATAGTACGGAATTTAGCTAGGTAATATTATAAACGCCGTAAATAGTCGGGCTAGTACGGATACTAAGATCTAATATATCGATACTAACTTAGTTATAATATTTATAATAAGCGGGCTAGAGGTATATAAAGTTAAAATAATAAATAAGCGCCTTAAATAGCTCTTACGGGGCCCCCTAGGTAATAATAATACTTATATAAAAAGAAAGATAATAATAAACTTAGTTACTTACGTAAGCTAGTACTAAGAAGTCCTATACGTATTAGAGTAAGTAAAGCTCGCTTTATAAATAAGTAATAAAAGGTTAGGAGTTAATGAAAAAGATATAATAGTCGAGTTAGTTAACTACTATTTTAGTTAGTAATTAGGTATAGAGCGTAATATACTTAGTTTTCCTTAATACGTAATATATAGTATAGCCCCGGCGGATTACTCTATCGGAGGAGAACTATATTTATGATAAGGAGTACTTTAGCTTCTTAGTATTCTTTTTTATTATTCATTACCCTTTTTAAAAAAGCTAGCTTTATATTTTTTAAAGTTCAAGATAATATTAAATATTAATTTTTAAAATAATAGTATATAATATACCCTTTTTAAAAAGCTTAATATTTAAACTAAACTCTTTTTTATTTTAAAACTCTAAGAGAGGAATAAGTAAAAGCTTATTAGAACTTTTATTATTACTATTCGTTATATTATTACCCTTATTATTATTATTAATAAGAGCCTCGAACTCAACAAAGTTCTTAGCGTTTTAATTAGTAATTTTAAGATTTTCTTAGCTAGAGAGGGAGAGCTTAGTAACTAGGCCTTAATAAGTAAATAAGAGAGTATAGAGGGGAGTAATAATTATAAAGAGCTTATTAATATTATTACTAATTTAAACTCTTAATAAACTCTATAATCTATATATAAGAAGTATTATAAAAATTATATAAAACTTATTATTATTGCTAAATATATTAGATATTTATATTTAAAATAAGATTAGTAAATAATTTAATAGCGTAAGTACGTATACGTAATAAATAAGAGTACTTATAATAACTGTAAGAGGTTAAAAAAAAAAATAATAGCTAAGTAATACTATAAGAATTTGAACATATATGAAATAGCTAAATAGCTTTATCCTTAGTAATTTATATATTAAAAATAGTAAAATACACGCTATTCTAAATTAGGATTTTATTTATTTTAAATAAAGGGATATATTTATAATAAACGTAGTTTAAAAAACGCGTATCCCTTATACTTATTTTCTTTTATTTATATAGTAGTTTCTTTCTAGCTTTATAGGCGCAAAAGATCGACCTTAACGGGATTACGCCTCTAAGGGAAATTATATAATAGAGTTTACTTTTTAACTATATAATATACGTAATATACCCTAAGTACGCGCTTAGTATAATATAATAATTTTAATATAAAAACCGCTATATAATTCGGGATAGGTAAGCTACTTTTTATATAATAGCGCCGGCCGGAAAGGTCGATAGTAAAGGTCGGCCGTAAAGGTTAGAAGTAGCCTTTTTTAAATATAGAGGTTCTAAAGTTTAATAGTAACGTAGAGGTTTCTAAAAAAAGG
This sequence comes from Colletotrichum cuscutae, assembly GCA_030869315.1. NCBI lineage: Eukaryota > Fungi > Ascomycota > Sordariomycetes > Glomerellales > Glomerellaceae > Colletotrichum > Colletotrichum cuscutae. The sequence goes on from MPDP01000254.1 coordinate 481,947, forward strand.
GCTAAAAGGGCTAATATCTAGTTACTCTTTAGAGCTTATAAAGATTTTTTCTATCCTTATTACTTTTAATATTACTTAAAGCTCTATTTAAACTAAATAAATTTACTAAATAAACTTATTAAATAAACTAATTAAACGCACTTATTAATATATAAACTACTACTTCCCCCCGACGGAGTAATCCGCCGGGGCCGTACTGTGTATTACGTATTAAGAAAAACTAGGTATATTGCGCTCTATACCTAATTACTAATTAAAACTCCCGACCTTTTGCCGTAGTCTTCCAAGTTCTAGCCGTCTAGAGGGCAAGCTATACCTACTTTAATATATATAAAACCTCCTAGTACTAGCCTGCGTAAGTAGCTAGATCTTATATTATATACTCCTTCTTATTAAAGATTAAGAGATCCCTTATATATTCTTTTATATTTATAATATAGCCCGTATTAAAGGGATTTTTAGCTCTATAAAATATAATTTCTAAGCTAGTATTAATATATTAAATCTTAACGTCCGTATTAGCCTAGCTATTTATAGCGTTCGTACTATTACTTAGCTAGATTCCGTATTATTAAAAAGTACTATACTACTCTTTAGGCGTACTTACGTTAGCTACGATAGCTAAGGCGTCGAGGGGGCCTAATCTATCGAGCCCTAGAGGGGGGGACCTATCGAGGGGTATCTTTAGTCTTAGCCCGCTAGTTACTAACTATATACTAAGAGAGTAGGTTTTTAATAAGGTAGTATTTTAACTAGCTAATCTCTTAACTCGTTATATAATTAGTTATTTAAGTAGTAGTTTATATATTAATAGGTACGTTTAATAGGTTTATTTAATAGGCTTATTTAGTAGATTTATTTAGTTTAAATAGAGCTTTAGGTAATATTAAAAGCGATAAGGATAAAAAGAATCTTTATAAGCTCTAGTACGAAGAGTAGCTAGATATTAGCCCTTTTAGCCTTTTCTTTAGAAACCTCTACGTTACTATTAAAGTTTAGAACCTCTATAGTTAAGGGCCGCTTCTAACTATTACGGCCGACTATTATAACTAATTATTACGGCTAACCTTTACTATTAACCTTTTTAGCTAGTACTACCGTAGGGTAGCTTACTTATCCCGAATTAAATAGTAGTTTTTATATTAAAATTATTATATTACGTTAAGCGCGTACGTAAGATATATTATATATATTATATAGTTAAAAAGTGTACTATATCGTGTGATTTTTTTTAAAAGCGTGATCTTATTAAGGTCGATCTTTTATACTTATAAAGCCGGAAAAAAACCACTATATAAACTACTACTTATTAAGAACCTAAAAATGCCCCTTAATAAGTCCTCCCCTCTAGGGCTTGATAAATTCTTAAGCCCCTTCGACGCCCTAGTTATTATAACTAATATAGGTATACCTTAAGAGTAGTATAATACTTTTTAATAATACGGAACTTAGCTAAATAATATAACGAATATTATAAATAGCAAGGTTAATACGGACGTTAAGATCTAATATATCGATATTAATTTAAAAATTATATTTTATAAAGCTAAAAATCCTTTTAATATAAGCTATATTATAAATATAAAGGAATATATAAGGAGTTATTTAATCCTTAATAAAAAAGAGTATATAATACGGGATCTAGCTACTTACGTAAGCTAGTATTAAGAGGTTTTATATATATTAAAATAGGTATAGCTCGCCCTTTAAATAGCTAGAAGTAGCGGACGATCGGGAGCTATTAATAAAAAAAAAGATAATAGTCGAGTTAGTTAACTACTATTTTTAATTAATAGTTAGGTATAGAGCACAATATACTTAGTTTTCCCTAAAACGTAATATATAGTACGGCCCCGGCGGATTACTCTATCGGGGTTTTTTTTTATTTATATTTAACTAAATCGGGCCTTATAAAAGTATTTAAAAATTCTATTTTAATCATAATAGCTCCTTAGTAATAGTAATTAGGGAGTATATTACGTAATAGGGATAGTAATTATATTTTACAAAGTACCTATTATGTACTAAATTTCTCATCCATCTTAAATATTCGTGTATATGGACCTTTCTTTTTTTTTATCTCTACGTTAATAAGTTAAGCTACTTGTATTATACTCCGTATGCCCATTGCTGCGTGCCATAACTCGTGACAAGAGTCGACCAGGTAGTTCATCAGGCTTAAGAAAACCAGGACAAGACCAGCCGCGAAAAAGCCCGATCCGACAATGGGAACGATCCAGTGAATGTTTGGTCCGTTCGTCCAGGCGAACCAGAACAGGCCGACAGGTAGGAGAACTGATCCAATCAGAGCAGGGGGTAGTCTCATTTCCGGAGGTGCACCGCCATCATAGCTTTTGTTGACCTTGATGTAACCAATATTGTCGTAGCCGCTATACCCAACAGCAAACATCATGCCTATGGCGACACCCAGAAATGCAAGACCACCAACGCCGTTGGACCAACCACGGGTTCGATGGAAAACAATCGGGAAAGCGGCGAACATCATGTATAAGGTCCCAAAAACAACAGCTTGGAAGATAGAACAGAGCAGAACGATAGGCTCCAAAACCACAAGAGTTGCCATGGTCGTAGCAGAGCCTTTCTGAGCTCTGCGAGCAATACTTTGTTGGGGTGACCAACATCGAATTTAGAGACGTAGACATGGCCGGTAATTTTGGACAGAACTTGTGCCCTGCGACGCAGGATTACGACGGCGTAGGTCTCAGGAACCCAAAGTGAACCGAGGATCCAAAGAACACCAGTGAAGATGGCCATCAGGCCTTGAAGCCATCGCCAGCCCTTGGCCTGGCTCAGGAAGCCACCTGCGATTGGGCCTACAGCCGGTCCAAGAAAAGGGGCCTGGCTCACATTGGCGTCAGCAGGTGAATATAAAGGCAAGCACAATGAACAAAGCACATAACCGAGCAGGCCAGTCAAGCGGGTCATACAGGGATTATCTAGACGCACCGTTGCGAAAAGAGCATTGGCCAAGCCTCGTTCGTCCGCCGAGAACATATCAGCAATCACTCCGCCGGCATTTGTCAGAGGTGCCGACCCAATCGTCCCAGCTAGAAAGCGCAAAATGAGCAGAGTTTCAATGTTCTTCGATCCAGCGGCGCCAGCATTGAACGCCGTCAGCGCACCAAAGGTAATAACGAATATGAGTTGTCTGCCGAACATTTCCGAGAGGGGTGCGAACACAAGTGGTCTGCAACAATATGAGGCTGGTTTGTCATTTGAATTCAATGGTATGCAGCTGGCAATACTTCACCCCAAAGCGAAGCCTATAACGAACAAGGACACTCCGAGTAGAGCCATCATGCGGCTAACGTTGAACTCATCGACGATATATGGTATGCCGCTAGAAAATGAACTAGATGCAAAGCTTACAGCTAGAACTGCAAATGCTTGAAGGAATGTGATAGACCATTTCCTCCAGCTTGGCAACTGTAATGGGTTGGCAGAATCCGCTACCAGGAATTCGACAACAAAAGGGTCGCTTTAGGTGCCATGACCCTGGTAAGACCAATCTAACACTTCTTGGGTAACGCCAGCAGCATCGTATAGGTAAGAAAGAAACGCCTTGTGGTTGGTCGCAGAGGCCGCCTTTTCAACATCCCGTTCACCAATCATCATGGTGGATAGGGGCGGAGGTGAGGATGAAGGAAAGTGAACAACGACGAAGGCGTCAAGTGTGATCGGCTGTCATAGTATGGGTAATTGGTCATTGGATTATAGCAAACTCGTGCGAGTGCTTTGTGATATATGCAACATCGCCAACTTGAGACCATTCTCGTGTCTAGTCGTGGAAAGCCGGACATAGTTGTTATCTCCATTTGCTCGCAGCGTCGCGCTCACAGGTCTCAGTCATTGGCTTTGGAACACAGACATGACTAAGCGGGAATATATGAAGCTATCTCCACCACGCTACTCCATCAAGATGGCTCTAGACTTTCGCCGCGCTAGCCAGGATCTTGTTGATCAACTTTGATCCTGGCAATTGGTTAACCATGGCTCATGGTGGGTCTTCACTGTGATTAGCACTGAGACGGTGATCTAGGCTACGCGACGGTGGGTTACGTGACGCACGTTCAATGATTTCAGCCCCTGTAGTCATCGTGGAACCCTAGTGCCACCAGACAGACACGAGACGATCAGGCGTCCAGGTATTTACAGGAATGAGCCTCGCTGTTCTTTCTTAAAAATTTCCCTATTCAGGTTTCAGAGGCGCTCCCAACGGGGTTATAACTACCTAATTAGGCAGTTAATATTACAATCCTTTTTTATCGAGGAGGCGAGCTTACAAGAGGAGAGAGCAAATCTATCCACTCCACTTCTAATGACCAGGATTTCGCGAAACCGAGCTGCTAGCTTGAGGTTGCACGGTTCTCATGCACCTGCATCTATAGTAACGGCATGGCCTGAAATGCTCCCAAACCGGCCTCCAATCAGGGTCGTTTCAACAGCTTCTGGAAAGGCACAAAGTCAAAGATTGATTCGGTTCCCATTCCACGCAATCTCCGGTATTCAGGATCAGGCGGAGGTGTTACGGGAAGGTGGAAACAAGTGTAAACCGATATGAAGCGGTGGCAATCGGTCCGACGAAGTCTTGTTCCCAACAAGTTGAATTTTTGACATGAGAGATATCCACACCAGGTACATTTCAGATCTGTCCCTGAATTGCAATGCGACATACAAATCGATATAAGAACTGGAGTAGGATGTGAATAAACCAGACTGCAGTCTGCAGGGCAATTGCGACGTTCAACAAGTTGCGCAGTAAGCACAGTGTCATCATGGAAGGCCAAAAGCTTCGTATTCTCATCGTTGGAGCCGGTATAGGCGGTCTCACCGCCGCGTTGGCATTGAGTCGCGAAGGCCACGAAGTCTTGGTTTGTCATCGACCTCTCTTTCGGCGCAATCTGGTATCTAACCAGATGCTTTCAAGTGTTCGAGAAGTCAAAGTTCGCCGCGGAAATTGGTGCAGCCATTGGGCTAGCAGCAAACTGTACCTCTATCCTGCGAAAGATTGGTTTCGAGCCGGAGGAACACGGGTCCAGCATCTGCAACCTGGTTCGTACTTTGGTCAACTTTGGTCATATCCTGCAGAAGATGTTGCTAAAAGGGTATAAACAGTGGACTATGTACAAGAGTTTTGCTATCCGGGCAGTACTGTTTAGCTATTTAGGCAGTAATCTACTTTTTAGACTAATAAGGGCTTATAGCTACAGAGCTCGGGCTAAAGCCCTATACCCGTACCCTATACCTACCTACGGGCTACTTAGCGTAGTTATATAAAATAGTTATAAGTATATATAGTTATAATTACCCACGGTCGTAATTACTTATAGTCGTAATTACTTATAATTAAAATTACTTATTAAAATAGATAATTAAGTAAGTAATTAAGTAGGTAAGTAAGTAATTAAGTAAGTAATTACGACCGTAGGTAATTATAACTATGGGTAATTACGGCTATTTTACATAACTACGGCGTATATGTAAGTCAAACCACCCACTTTTGGCCCACCCCCCCTTTTGGCCCACTCTATTTTGGTAGGGCTACACTAAAACCTACTATTTTTAACTATATCCTTAACTACCTTATTTATATATATTAAATTATAAAAAAAAATACCGTGTATAGAGCATTAGTTATATTTAAAGAATATAGGATTTTTATAATTATATACTAAGTCTTTATTACGTAATAATACTAAAGCCTTATATATTAAAAATTATATAGTTAACAAGTATTATTTTAACTATGAATAATTTAAGTAATACTTATTTATATAAGCTAAAATCTAGCTATATATAGCTTACTTATATAGATTTTCTAAAAATATCTTTTTTTAATTAGTAGTATTTTTTCTCGCTTAGTAATATTAAGTTAAGATTTCCCTATAGTAAATTTTGTATGGGGAAAACTAAACTTATTATAGCTATATAAGTATATATTATATAATAACAATGACTAGTCTATATAGTATATTTAAGTATGAATAGTCTAAATGAAGTTTATTTATCTTTTTCAAATTATAAATAAAAGATTTATCTAAGTTTTTTAGATGTTAGTATATACTAGTAATTTGTATATAAAAACTAACATTTCTATAACTTTAACTTTAACTTAATAAAACCATTTTTATAATTAAAGTTACGTAATATAGTATTTTTTTATATAAATGATATTTGTTTTTCTACTTATATACTATATATAATAAGTAAATATATAAAAGTGGATTTCTTAGACGTATAATAAAAAGTAGAACATTTGGTGTAAAAGGGGGTAAAAGGGTGGGCCAAAAGGGGGGGTGGGCCAGAAGGGGGTCTTTTGACTTACTAAGTAGCCCGTGGGTAGGTATAGCGGGGTAAAAAAGTTTAGAGTTTAGAGGATAGGCTCTGATTAGCTCAAAAAGTGGATTACTGCCCGGATAGCCAAACAGTACTGCCCGGATAGCAAAACTCATGTACAATTCGGCTGGCAAGTGCTTTGTCAAGCAGGAAATTCCGTCCAAACTCCAATCGGAGGTGAGTTGCGCGCACCTTCTCGCATGAATAGTCGAAAACTGATGAGAATAGAGGTTTTACTTCATCCACCGAGCGCATCTCCACTAAGCCCTTAAGCACCAAGTCCTGCAACAAGGAGATACCGGCGGCGAGCTGGTTCAGCTGCACCTCGGTTGTGACATTACATCTCTAGATATCCAGAACGGCCAGCTGACGCTGTCCGACGGACGGAAGTATCATGGCGACGCGATTATCGGCGCTGATGGTGTCCACGTAAGAACTCTGTGTACCAAAAGTGGCGTCGCGACTAATGAAAGGCAGTCATTCACCCGGCAGTACATCGATGCTCACAAGAAGGTATTTCTTTTCGAAAGCATTGCTACCGTTGGCTTTCTCCGAGGAGCACCATGGCCGATGACAACCGAACATCGGAGTATGCCAAACTCGGTATTTCCTTGACGGAATGGATGGGAAATGATCGCCGTATCATCTGCTATCCTTGTGCCGATGGCGAGATGTTGAACCTGGTCGCCATTGTACCGAGCAAAGAGGTGGAGGCGTCTGCCATTGGTTGGTTATCTTCTCAAGTGTATGGTGTGTGTTCACTAACGGGCCTCAGAAGCGGAATCTCCCCAGGAGGAGAAGAAGGGGATGCTGAAGTCGTTTGAGACTTTCGGTGATGGAGCCAAAGCTGTTCTGGAACAGGCCCCCGAGGAAGACCTGAAGGTATGGCCTTTGTTGGACATGGAACCCCTCGAGAAATGGTCTGAAGGTCGCCTCGCCCTCATAGGCGATGCTTGCCACCCCTTCACACCGTGTGAGTGTACTCGATCAAAAGTTGAACGACTATCGGCTGATAAGACTGTCGGATTAGAAGTCCAATTCGACCTCGGCTTACGGCAGCTAGCGCAGGGACCAACTACGGCCCCTATTTATAATATTCGTGGCCTACCCAACTTACGGTTAGAACCTCCCTTTTCTATATACGTAGTATATTAGAAAAGTTTAATTAACCTACTTTATTAACCCACGGTTCGAACTAATTAACTAATATCCCTATAATAAGGATACTAATACTAATTAGTAATTAAATTCTATTATTATAGATTAGTAAGGTATCTTATTATATAGAAGAGACGATTTCTTAATACTATACGGAATAGGAAATTTATACTAATTAACTTTATAAAAATAAACGAAAAAGGGGCGATATTTAAATACTATACAGAATTAAGTAATCATAGCTTTTTACTACCTACGAGAGGTCGATGTTTATTATATTAAAATACGCTAATTAATAAAACCGCTTATATAGCTACTATTTTACTACTACCTTAAGTAGCTTTTTTACTAATATAACCTCTATATAGCCGGCCTACGAGTTAAATTAATAAAAAGAAATACTTATATAATAACTACCTACTTAATTAATTAGCGTAACGAATAAGCTTAAGAGTATAATATAAAAGAGTACTATATAATTAAAAAAAGGGATCCTTAAGTATAAATATTTTTAATAAGCGTAGTAAGAACTTATATAGGAATTATAAAGCTAAGAAATTTACGGTATATAAAAGGGTCTATTATAACGAGAATCTTATAAATATAAAGAAGTTTATAATTTAAATAATTTCCTTATAGCCCTATTAACTATTCCTTAAATATTACTTAGGAATATAGTATAGGGGACGGTTTAATAAAAAAGGAGGGGATTTAAAGGTCCTAATAACCTCGAGCTACGAGTATTATAAGTATTAGAGGTTAGCTTAAAGAAAAAGGCGGCTATTTAAAAGAGGTAAAAAAAGTCGTTAGTTTAAAAAGGCTAAGCGACCTCTTACTAAAGTTAGGCTAAGGAAAAAGAAGAGAATCCTCTAGAGAGCCGTTAAAAAGCTTCTTTTTTATACTACTAGCTCTTAGTACGGGATTATTAATTTTAAAAAATTAACTAAATAATAAAAGGGATTATTAATAAATAATAATTACTAAATTAGCGTAATTAAACTATAAAAAAGACTACTTAGGAAATTATAAAAAAGGGTACTAAGAGGCTATAAAAAAAAGATTTTTAAAATATTTAACCCTACTAAGTACGAGTAATAAGTAGTATTTTTAATAAGTCCTTTTTAAAGTCCGTGATTTTATAAAAAAGAGGGCTTAACTTTACTAACTATACCTAATAGCTTATTTAGCTCTTTTACGGGCTACTTAACGTCTATTTTTAATTATTATTATAGAATACTACCCTAAAGGGAGTAAGTTAAGAGAAGAAGTAATTTAAAAATTACGTAGAGTACGAGGCTTAGGAAATTAGGAGTATATAGAATAATAAAAATCGGTAACTAATAAAGATCCTAAGACTAATTACTTCGTTTTCTTATAGTAATATAAACGTTAAAGATCTCAAGACTAATTACTTTATCTTTTTATAATAATATAAACGTCTACCGCTACTATTAAAAAAGGGACTATTAAAATCTACCTTTTTATACTAAATAAGACAGGTAGCCCTAGTAAGTACGATATCTAGCGATCTAAAGGGTTAGTAATAATTACTAAAAATAGTAAAAATAAGAGTAGTAGCAAAATAGTAAAAGGAAGCGGGAATTACCCAGACCCTAATAAATTCGTTAAGTAGTAAAAGTACGGGTTTACTATAGCTAGCGCGCGGATTAAATATATTCTTATTAAAATTAAATACGCTAGTAACCGCTAATATAAGTATAAACTAGGGTACGACCCTTAGTAAGTTAGAGTAAAAAAAAAGAAATAAAAACCTAATCTTAAATAGAATCCCGATTTTTTATAAATAGGTAAATATTAACCCGGACTATTAGGGGACGTAAATATATAAAATTATAAATTAACTTAATAGCGAGTAAATTAACGTAGTATTAATTTATTTAACTAAGGTTTAGAAGAAAAAGGGGTTATAAAAGTAACCCCTATTTTATAAAATCGTAAATAACCTTAGTTATTAGCTAGATAAATACTTTGTGAGCGTAAGCTTAAGAATTATAAAAGTAGTTAATAGATTCTTTTATAAGTAAGGGGTATTATTAGCGTAATTATAATCGTAAGAACTTTATAAAATCTTAGTAATAACGATTATAAAAAAGGAATTCGTACTATAGACCTAGGTATAAATTAATAGGGCGTATAATCGCTTTAACGAATTTAAAAAAAGGGTAAACGACCTGGGTTCTTTTTTTATAATTACTAATAATAGTCTATTATTATAAAAGAATATATATAAATAAAATATAGTACTAAATATATAATAATTAATAATTCCGCTTATTTTAATCTATAGCTCGTTACTATTATTAATACGAAATTTAGTACTAATAAGCTAGTAAAAAAGGAGGTAAACTATTTAAAGTTATTAATAATACGTAGCGATATAAGGATTATATATAAATACTAAAAATTAAGTAATAAATGTGAGATAATTTATAAACTTTTAAAAGATCTTTTTTAAAAAGAAATTATACTCTAGAGGGAAGTACGAGGTCTTATAAAAAACCTTAACGATATTTTATAATTATTATAAAAAAGTCGGGATTAGGGAATACTAGTACTATTCAGTAATTAATATCGTACTCGTAAGTAAAGCCCCTATTTTATATTATAAAACGGTACGTAACCTCGATTAAAACGACTTTTTTAATATTATTAACGTAATCCGAAGCTACTTCGAGACTTATAATAGGAATTTAGAGCTCTTATTAAAACTATAAGTAATTTCTTTTATATTTATAGTTAGGATAATAGAGGGTAAATTATAAGTAAAAGTCTTTAAAAAGCTTATCGATCGAATTAATAAGTTAGTAAAACCTTAGCTTAATAAGGAAATAAATAAATAAAAAGTTAAATATTTTTATACCGTAGTTTAACGTATATTAAAAATAAAAATAACCTTATACTAAATACTTAAAAATTATAAAACGCTCTGCTTAAGGCTAAGATCTAGTTTTAATATTAAAATAAGAATACTACGCTAAACTTATTTCTAAGTATACGACGGCCCTTATTAATAGTATTAGGTCGATGGGACGTATAATAAAAAAGAAAAAGAAGCTAGGTATAGTAATCGTTAGTAAAGAGGCCTAGATTTATTAAATAAGTAGAGATTTAACTTATAAATAAAGTAATAAAAAAAGTAGTACTTTATTTATAAAAAGGATAAATATTAGTTAAGTAACTACTTTAAAAAAGAGTACTAAATCGTATAAAAAGTATAAAAAGTCGAGGGTAGTAGATAGTAAAACTAGCCCTTATCGATTTAACTAATTCTTTATTATATATAAGGGTAGATCTAGAGGTACAGAACCTAGCGAAAGTAATTAAATTAGCGGCTTAAAGTATTTATACCCTATAAGAAATTTAGAAAATAAAGAAGATCTTATCTTTTATACTAACGAATTAGATTATAATAAAGTTAATAATATTAACTACTTTTTTTTTATACTATTAGCTTTAAAAAGATATACGAGACTAAATAAATAAAAAGTAATAGAAGTTCTAAATAAGTAGGCTTTTATTTACGGATAGTAGGGGAAGGTCCCTTAGATAACGGATACGGAGGTAGATAAAAGGACGAATTTAATAGCGTTTTTATACTACTTAGATTACTTATACGCTAAGCTCGTATAGGTATTTTATATAAGTAAAAAGTACGGCCTAAATAATTTCTATAGGATTATTCTAAATACTAGGGTATTATAATAGTTAATAAGAAAAAAAGGGCAATTCTAAGTGCTATAAAAAATCGCGCTAATAACGCTTAATACGTTAATAGTAAGTATTATAAAAATTAGCTTCGGCCTAGGTAAGGAAATCGTTACCCTAGGTACGGTAGAAGTTAAGACGTATTTCGGAATAATAACTTTTTATATTTTACTTATTAATACTCTATTTCTTTTATATTTAAAAGATATAGACTAACTAGGTATTATATTTAATAATACGAGGGATAGAAACTCTAATAGTAAATACTTTAAAATAATCGAACGATAATAGGGGTACGCGTTTATAAAACTTACTAACGATACGAAGTTAATTAATTACCTAACGGAAAATAAGCTTTAATAATTATACTAGAAGTTTAGTTACCTATTAGTCGCGAGGCTATATAACCTCTTAAAATAATTAAGTAATAATAATATTAAAATAGGGGCGCTAGAGTAGTTAACGAAAGTATATTACTAATACTAAATAAATACGCAGAGCCTACGCAGATTTAAATTTAAATTACGTAATAAGCTTAATTTTAATTAGGAAATCGTTATTAATATCTTTTATTTAAATAGTTAACTAGTCCTATATATAATTAACGAAGTAATATTATTTTAAATAGGGTAATTCCTATAGGATCTATAAGTAAAAATAGTATAAATAGCCCTATAAAAAAGCTAGATTGATATATACTAAGGACCGCTAGATAGTATTAAAACCGACGCTAGTACTAGTTTTAAGTTAGTAAAATTTAAAGAAAATATAGTAACTTATAGTATATAACTAGAAATAGTACTTATTAAAGCGTATTATAGTATTAGAAAAGTAAAAAGGGTATATTAGTAACTAAAAAGGGCGTTTAGAATTATTAAAAAAAAAAATCCCGATTTTACTAACGACGAATACTTCTAAATAGTACTTAAATACTATAACAATATTATAGGGCTTAATAAGCTTATACTAACGCTTTTAATATTTAGAGTATATTTAAAAACGACCTTAGCCTTATTAGTATTACTAAATATAAGCTAACGAGCTTAAGTAGTTAAAAAGGTAATACGGGCGCTACGCAAAGTAAGTATAAGAAAATAGATTAATAAAGTAATCGCTATGCGTAATAGGCCTAATATAGGGGCTAACTTAGATATACTATTAAATTCGGATATACAAGTATAGTACAAAACTATTTAATAATAAGCTAGGCTATATAAATTAATTTTTATTAATAAGCGTTTTTATATAATTACGAGAGATCGCGACTAGTTACTTAAGGTATTAATTATAATAGTTAGACTATATTATATAGATCTTAATAAGGTAATTTTTAATTTATAAGAGGAAGAAGAGCTAAGGGAAACTATATAACTTATAATAGAAGTATAGGAAATTACCCTTAATAAAATTATCGTAGTAATATTAATAAATAATAAGGAAGAGGAGATTGCTAAAAAGGTATTAATACTACTAATAAGACGTTATAGAAAATTATAATAGTAAGTTATAACGTAATAATTTATTACTAGCGACGAAGTAATTAATACTTTTTATATAATAAAAAAAAGCTAATTTCGAGCTAGTAGTTAAACTACGTAAAGAAAGCGTAATTATAACTATTAAAAAGCCGTATAAAGAATTAGACCTTATCGAAATAAATACTCTTTATAATCGAGGGGTTTATTAATTTATCCTTTACGACTTAGAAAAGTATATAAACCTCTATATATTTAAATTACGAATAGTTTATAAAATTAAAAGAAAAAGAACACTCTAACCGTATAAGAAATTTAAGTATATAATTTAGGGGTACGGGGACGTTAAAAAGGCGACGCTACTTACGTAATTACTTATAGTATAGCCCTATAGTTAACGATTAATAATAGTACTAATAGTATTATTACGGAAAAAGGGATATAAGATTTAGAGCCGTAATATTACCTAGGCCTATACCTAATTAGCTATAGGGCTTATAAAAAAAATCCTAGCCTACTTACTAAAAGAAATAGCTATTAAGTACTTAGAAAGTACGATTATCGAAGTGCTTAAGCTACTATATAGGCTTATAAAATTAAGTACTTATTAATAAGCTATATATTATAATTTCTATATTAATTAATTATTAATAATTATATTTATATACGATCTGTACTTATTAGTCTCTAAGTACGTAGGTAACTAATTTAGAATTGTTAAAATATAAACTAATAATATATTAGGCCTATTTAATATTAACTTTATAAAAAAAAAAAATAAGGAGCTTTAAAAAGTAAGCTTCGTAACGAAGCTAAAAGAGGTCCTTATAATAAATAACTTACTAATATTTAATAATAGGATTTTTATAATTAAAGGGGAAACTATTATCTTTTAATAAAAAAGGTAAAACGAGAAAATTAACTTCGTAAATCCGAACGTAATTAACGTTAAAAAGCGATATAAGGCTAAGCTTATACGAGGGGTATATATTACGAGTATATACTAACCTAAGGTAATTTTTAATCATACTAAAGTAGCATAGGCTATAGAACTAAGTAAACGAGACGTTGAAGTACTTAATAAGCGGCTTAAGTAGTAGTAATTAAATCTCGATCGAGGCCTCGTTTATTACTTAATCGACTTTATAATTAATAAGCTCTACGTTTTTATAAATAGGTTATTTATAAATAATAACGATTTTATTTTATAATTAAAGTATATTATTATCTTAGCTAACGAGAGTATAAGTAAGAGTAACTTTATAATATAAAGTATTATAATTTACTACTCGTTAACTAAAAATAAGAGGGTAATACGAAGTGTGTTTATGTTAAAAGTTTATAGTATAGTTAATAATATTAATCTTACCTATGCGATTTTAATAACACTAAGGAAGATTACTAATTAACTTAACTTTTTACTAATTTTAATAATTTGTTTTTTTATTCTGCCTTTGCTGGCTGCTCGGGCGGTTCTCGGTATCATTTACACGGTATTAATACACAGTATCAATGGATACTCACACTGTCTCGATAGACTCTAATTTTAATAATTATTTATACTAATTCCTATTTACTATATAAATACCTTATTAAATTAGGAATTATAAAAAAAAAAGAGGCTTATAATCGATATTATAGCCCTTAAGTAATCGTATAAAAGGCGCGAGATCTTTAAAATCCGTTAGATTAATAGCGATAATAACCTCGCTAACGTTTTTATAAAAATAATACTTAATAAGGGGTTAAAGTAATTCGTAAGTAGTAGCTAAGTTAATATATAAATAGAAGGATAGGTTATATAAAAAGAATAAAAAAAAAGAAGGAAAGGGAGACGACTTAGTAAACGGGCCTAAGGTTAAATTATATTTCTAACCGTAGTATTAGTTAAAATTAATAAAAAAAAGAAAAAGTTAGTATTAGATTAGAAGTCTAATTTAACCTCGGCTTATGATAGCTAGCGTAAGGACTAACTATAGCCCTTATTTATAATATTCGTAACCTACCTAACTTATAGTTAGAACCTCCCTTTTTTATATACGTAGTATATTAGAATAGTTTAATTGACCTACTTCGTTAACCCACGGTTCGAACTAATCGACCAATATCCCTGTGATAGGGATACTAACAAAGACAAGTTATGGGTCAGGGCGCTGCAATGGCAATTTAAGATGCTGTCACCCTCGCTATTCTGCTACGGCGGGGCACTCTGGCAGAACAGGTCCCAGAGCGGCTCGAGTTGCTGCAGGTCTGTCGCAAAGAAAGAGCTGACCGCATTCAAGATTACGCCCGTAGAAATGGACAAGATGCAAGCGACTCGCAAAGAGGCCATCCCACTCGTACGTACTGTATGCCCGAAATTGTGATCCCAACTAACCCAATCAGCCAATGAGTTTCGAGGATGGACTGCTTATGCCAATCAACATAATGCGTGGGAGCACGCGGAACGGGTACTCCAACGAAGCCTGTCAGCTTGATGGTCTGCAAGTATCTGCTTTTACTCAAGAGCAAATGACAGAGCAGATAGCCAATCTGACGACAAGAAGACAGTTGTGTGCAAAGACCGTTTGGACGCTTGATTGAAGTGCGAATGTTAGGAAGTCGGGCAAGAATATCATAATGAGGTTCCCATCGCCAACGGGGCCAACGGGACCAACGCGTGTGCACCACACTTTCGCACATCAGCCACATTTGTCACCGCTGACGACTACTTGTATTACGTGTTCGCCTTGGTCAACATATCTAGTTATCGAAGTGAAAGATGGTATTAAACCATAAACAAGTGGAGCCTGGTTCAAATGATGATCGTTCCTCACGACCATCGTCTCAATTCTGTCGTCGAGCAGTGAAAGCGGGGGTTTTAGGCTCGTTTAAGATAGAGTCACGACACGTCTGGGTTTGAATTTCTAATTGAATGACCGGAGACTATGTGGGAAACGAATCGCTTCATGCTCAAATCAGAGTCAAACGATAAAAATGGAGCGTCTTTAGATGCATGTTGGGCTTTTGTGATGCAAAGTCTGCCATGGGCTTGGCAGAAGAAGCTCGTCAACTGGCAAGTGCCATAACTATCAGCAAGAGGAGTTTGAAGCATGACAAGGCGTTACGGGACTGCCGGAAAGTGATGAGCCAGCATCGTAATGCCTGAGGTGCGTTTATCTAACTCGACACGCTGTTTCAGATGATACGAGGGGCGTTCCTGATACGTTCACTTGGCGTTGGACCTATGCGAACGCTTCTACGTCTTCCATAAATTCAAAGACAAAACTCATCATGTAGAAGTATTCATGAAAATTCAACGTGCTTGAAAATATGTCAGGCAGACTGCCAGCTTGAGCCGGTAGCAGTCCGCAGCAGTAAGTACAAGACTGACACAACACCAATAATCATTGGCCAAGCTTGAAGAGTCATGAAAGCATGCCATAACCATTTTGGGTACGGTTTAAAGTCGACAATCTTGCTGTGAAAGAAGCTACGGCTCAGGTGAAGACTTGAGTGGGTGATCGAAAGGGAACCAGATGAGATCGGCCTCACTAGCGGCGATGCATTGCGGTCTTGAACACCATTAGCTACGTCAGCAACAGCCGAAATGCCATCAAGGGTGGAAGCGGCTTTCGGAAGGCATTTTGGACAGCCAAATTCCGTCAACAGTAGACCTGTCAACACTGCTGGTAAGATATCCCAACTTCAGCCAAGCACTCTGAGCAGTTTAACGTTGCCCATAAATCTGGACCCGGACAGCAAGAGACCTCAAATTCACTGTCTGAATTCTAAGCAAAAAAGCACCATATATACCAAGCAAAGAACGTATTTGTGATTATCTCCAAGGTTATGGAGGAATTAGGCCAAAGACAGTGACAACAAACACGACCTTTCGTCGAGCACAACCTTTTCCTATAGCTTCGGCCATGGTACACAAGTTGCTACGTAACGGAACTACATATGTACCTTGCTCGGAATAGCCCCACACAAGTTAGGGGCTCTCTTTTGAAGACATCGCTCAACGGTACAGTTCCAGCTTCTGGCAAAACGGCTGCCATCCGTCACAGAATGTACGGTCTGCGTAATGATCCACTACGTAATTTGTGCGAGCCTCATAGCACATAGCATGCCAAATTAGTGGAAAGATCCACTACCGGATCTATGACTCTAAACTCCGTACTGAATAGCGAACATTCTATAACGGGCTCGAGCAAAAAAGTGAGGCCCGCCTTCGCCCTCAGGGAAGCATGCGAGGACGAACGATACATAAAAATCAGATCCTGGATTTGCTAAAAACGGCTACCAGGATAAGTTCTTCCCCCTAGCTTTCAGCGCGAAGATTAACCGCTTCAGGAAGGTACTTGGACTCATATATCTGTAGGGCCGAATGTCGGGTTCTTTGCTTTCTTGGAGGTTAACTTCGGTATTGTACCGTTTCAATTCCCCGATGGTGTCATTATTTTCTTGCGCGAGTAGTTATGTTCATTTAAAGAACTTTTTTTTTTTTTTAAAAAAAAAAAAAAAAAAAAAAAACTGTCTTTATGTGGCATCTAAATGTCTTCTATCCGCTGCGTCCAGCCGGAACAATCATTCCAGCCTCTCAATATGCATCAATCGACCAAGGACACAATCATCCCCGCCAGCTCCTGGGTGCCCATTACCGGCGCTACAGGCTTTATCGCCTGCCATGTAGCCAGTCAACTCTTGAGGCGCAATTACAAAGTCCGCGGTTCGGTTCGGAACCTAGTCCAGGCATCGTGGCTTATTGATCAGCTCCTCAAGTCACATGTTGATCGAGGCGAATTTGAACTCGTTGAAGTTCCTGACTTAGGCGCGGAAGGTGCTTTCGACGAAGCTGTGAAAGGAGTTTCTGGAATCATTCACCTGGCAACTATTACCAGTCTCGACCCCGACCCGAGGAAGGTCATTCCTGGAACAGTTGATGGAGCATTATCGGTGCTGAAGGCAGCCGCCGAAGAGCCATCCGTCAAGGAGGTTGTGTATACCAGCTCTTTTGTGGCCCTCATTTTGCCGCGGGCTGGGGATACGACGCATGTTACACAACATACCTGGAACGAAGCCGCCGTCGAAGCTGCGTGGGCGCCACCTCCCTACGAGGCTTCTCGCAGCATGACCACATACGCGGCAAGCAAGGTCACTGCTGAGAAAGCTGTCTGGAATTTTGTCAGCGAAAAACAGCCTCATTACAACGTCAACTCGATCAATCCGTCTGGTGTGTTAGGGGAGCCTTTGCACAGAAAGCATGCTGAGGCAAAGTCCAACTGGCTCAACCACATTTGGAACAATAAAAGGAGCCTCCTGGATCCCTACCCCGCCGGTGAGTAACATGGAGCATATTGACACGGATCAAGGAAATTATTGACAGGCAACAGCCTATTATGTAGATGTCAAGGACGTTGCATTGCTCCACGTGGCAGCCATGCTTGACCCGGCTGTTCAGAAAGCCCGTGTGCAGGCTTGGGGCAACAGCGCTCATTGGAACGAGTTTTTGGCTATTTTAAGAGAGACGCGGCCAGACCACGCCTTCATAGAAGACTATCCAGTGACTTTCCATCTTGCTGTGTCGATTGACCAGAGTGAAGGCCTTAGCTTGTTGAAGAAATGGGCAGGTCAGGAGGGATGGAGGACTCTGCGGGATGGAATCGTTGATAGTGTAAGCAATGTCTACTTCTAAGGTAGCTGGGATGAAAGAGTACATGAGACACCATTATCTACTTCGCCCGTACTGCACCGTCGCGGCGACACACTGGAGTCACTATTTTGCCTTGGTTGTTGTATAGCGTTATACACAGGTGAAATTATCACCGTAGATGGACTGCCCTCAGAGTGTTGTCAGATGCTGTAGACCAATAACCGAGCCACCTCTGAAACGGCCAGCTCTACCTATATCTCTAGCTAGGTTACAGACACCCAAAAGACCTAAAGCCCAGTCCCGTCGAAGGTATCCTTCAGTATCTGAAATATAGAAAGAACGAGAACTTGGTAACTTGAACACATTTCAGAAAAGTGAACCTCGCTTGCGCCCAATGAAGCTGAATCCTGTTCTTTGGTGCAGGTCATACTTCTCAGGGGGACGAGTCTCAATGACCAGTGTACAGAGCGAGAATATTTGCGGGATAGGATATCTGATCTGCTTTTTCTATTCTCGAACCAACTACGCATGCTGTAAATCGTCAAGTCGAGACTACGGATAATATTGAGTCTTTGACTCTTTATACTAGTAAACTGGATGACGAGTGCGAGAAGCTAGGAAAAAGGATGTTCAATATTCTGGATGAAGTAGAAGACTGGATAAAGAAAAATATGAGAGGCCTGAGGGGGAGTATATGGCTAAATAGCTCGAAGATAAACTAGGTAGAACGGTAAAAGAGAATATTATCGATAGAATTGCCGCTCTGTTACTGTAGGTGAGTGCAAAGATGCACAAACCTTCACAAGACTAGTTGTTACTCAGGCTATATCGATGCTCGCGTCGAGAAATTGCTGGGTAGCGTCTTACCTTCCGGATTCTCTCTACTCAACCCGAGATGTTGCTTAAACATTAGTTTGGAATTACACGTACTCTCTAACACCGCTCTATTTCAAGCTATGCACACGACGCAAATGATGGAACAACAGCCGGGCCGTTCACGGGAGGAAAACAATCACGCATTCACATAGGTAGACCACCGAGAGGTTAAAAGCAAATGGGATTCCAATTTCTATAAACAAAAAGCAAAACAAATTCGAACCGTGCACAATCTACTGTTACATGAGATAGCGAGCTTCCTGTGACCGACCTCTCCATGTCCCTTAGCCGACGAGGGTCTGGCACTCGGCCTCAGACTTGTTCAGCTCTCCAATAGCCTCGGCCTCGCAGCCGGCAAATCCGACAACATCGAGGAAGATCCCGATAGGGCCGCTGACAACAGCAAGACCTAGCGCAGCGGTACCGCAGATTGCAATCTTTCCTACAGCAGACGTGACGGCGCCAGTCTGGCATTGGCTGCAGAGAGTGCCACAGTTCATCTCTCCGAGCTTGCGGCCTTTGCCACCGCCATTCTCGATGGCCTCCATGGCAGCGTTGCGAGCTCCCGTGAGTCTGTCTTGAGCCTGCTTGAGCTTAGGGTCCTGGCGGGCGATGAACTGACTGGCGCCCGGCCCGTCGCGGTTGGCAATGGCGGGGCTAGGGGCAGCCATGCTAGTGGCGGCAAGAAGAGTGACGAGGATGGCAGAGGCGTGCATCTTGATAGTTTGGTGTTGGTGGTGTTGGTGGTGTTGTTGGTGTTGGTAGAATGAGGGTTGGTTTTGAATGAGTGTAGGTAATGAATGTTTGAAGGAATGAGCTGAATGGTATTGTAGTGTGGAATGATCGTGATGAGGAGAGAAGTATGCAGCTTTGAACGGGAGAATATCTTGATCCTTTATAGTTTCCAAGTCCACCTCATTCTAGTGTCTTTCGGATGGTCCAATGGCCAGTACGAGATCACTCGCATGTTGTCCCTTCAACATCTCAAGACGTAACGACACGGCAAGACCGATTCTTCTGCCCTATGCACTACTCTGTATAGTGCCTCGTGACTATGGGTCTTGGCTGCGACGAAAGATGAACTCTCAAAGGAGGCAGAATTCAGAAGGACCAGAACTTCCTGCATGAGATTCTCGATCAGGCCTAGTTCCGGGTCTTGGCGAGGAAAGTCATGTATCTGGATGAATTATTGTCCTGCCAAGGCATGCTCAAACTGTCAGATCTGTGTTTCCGGGGTCCCCGGCACTGTCAGCAGATCATACAGCGATAGGAGCGGCTATTAAAGTCAGACATAAGAGCCTGGAATGCAGTTGCCGTGCGATTAGGTACATGGGGATGAAATTCTCCCGATAACCGGTGCAGCGGATGAGCCTCCTGCGGGCCGTGTTTGCGCTAACTTGTTAAAGTATATATAGTCGTAAGGTTGACTAGGAACGACAGTTTCCGATTCATTTTAGACCCGCTGATGTGGATAGGGCCATTGGGCGAGCCGCGAGACTTGATCGAGACGGGCCGATCAGGCCGAAATGCCCCAGCCCTCAAGGGTCCTGGCACAAGGTAAGGGTGGGTTAATTGAAGAGTAGTTTCCTAATCTGCACAGTATGCTATCGTCCGTGCAGTGGCATGTGAACTGGAACACTATAAATAGACTTCCTCTATAATAGATGGATCTTGTCACATGTGGGAGAGGCCATAAGCTACCGGTATTGACAGGTAGCTATTATGAAGATTTGTATCTTGCCGTTCGGTATCGGATTCTGTATTAATTCGAGGCCAGCTACCTTAATTCAAGGCGGCGGAAGCATACAAGTTCATCGTAATCTGTCGCAGGATCGGTAACGGGAACGATGCCAAGTAATGGGATCCCGGGCGAACTATAATTTTCTAGATAGGCTCGGTTTCATCCCGGTCATTGGCCGAAAAGTAATATAGTTCTGCAAGACATGATAGCCGCACGTCACATGGAATGTCTCTAAACATTACATACTATCTACTTCGTTCAGTACCTTATTCACATCGTAATAAGCCACAAGAATCTTGACTGACAGCGTTCATCTATCGCAACGTACATTTGATCAAGGAGCAATCCGCATCAGCAGCTTCGACGCCCAATTGCCGCCATACAGAGGAAAACTGTCAAGCGAGTAAGGTCAAACAATTTTCGTGGCCAGGCCTGTGTCCATTCCGCAAAGCTTAAGCCCGTGCCTTAGTCATGGGTCCAAAGAAACTATCCGTAGACTTCCTCTAGGCCCATAAGGCTGATGTCTGCAGGGAAGTGAGCTTTGACCCGAACGCTAAACTACATTGGACTCGTTCTGGATGGAGGCGTGGGGCCCCGATAATCTGCATGTGCCCGGTGGCCAGCAGGGATGTCATTCCCTTTGCCATTGCGCCCGACAACACTACCAGGGTCCAAGGATTTGATACTAAGATGGATTTCGGTTATAGTCGAGAGCTTTGTCTTACGGTCCTCGACGATGGTTTCAGCATACTACCGGCTATAGGGGGAATTCTAGCCTTATCTCAACACGTTGCGAGATCAACTTTTATTGCGGGCGTCTGGCAAGACGATTTGGGGCTTGGCTTGGCCAAGAAATCTTGTGATATTAGTCGAATTGGTGGGCGTGTCAGGCGAAGCCTACATCAGCTATCTTTTGAGCAATTATCAATCAAAAGTTTGCACGGATGCTGGCTTCATGACTTCAACCGAGTCATACTCAAAAGTATGCTTCCAGTCTGATTGCAAGGCACAAGATGGTAGACCATACACGGAGATAGGTATTTAGAAGAAATAGAGAATGGATTCGCTTATTTCGGTGCACGGGTTCTCCAGGCTACCCAAAGTCATTACGGGCACTTTAAGAACTATGAGTCAGCTGACATCTTGAGTGCAACGATACCCACAGACCTAGGCGTTCGGTACAATGATCTTTGGTCTTCATGCCAAAGCTTAGGTCAGAATGTTGACGCGAAGGCTGGCCAACGCATGAGAGAAGAGTGTAGTTAATTTCATCTAAGTATCTTCTTGTTCTACCTCAATCAGAATCCGTGCGAACAGTGATCGTCAGACTCGGTCAAGTCGGCCATGTTAGGACCATGCGTTTCTTCTTATGATCAACTGTTCTCAGGGGCAAGCGCCTACATTCTCTATCTTCCAAAGCTTGCCGTTCATCTCATTAGATGGAAGATTGATGGCTTGGTTCAGTTTCAGATTCAAAACTTCCTGTCATTCAAACATACGTGACTTACCAATGATGAAGTAGCTTGTGATGCTTGACTCCTGCATGTTGTCATATTGATGTCCTGGAAGCCATCTGTGCAGTTGTACAGATGACCGTTGATTAAACAGAAGGAGACCAAGTTAAGAGATGGAATATAGCGCCACTCTGGAACGTAGACAGTTACTAATCCCAAGCCTAACATGAGCTCAGGCTTGGTAAATTACCTCGGTTTGGGACGTTGATAGCTTTCTCAAGTTTTGTCTACCTTGTTTTCACTTGCGATTGATTTTCACTTAACGAAAAAAGATCGGAACTGAGACAGATGTATATTGTCTATTTTTCAGAGGCTATCAGCAATCTCAGTAGATGTGAGCCCTCCCTCTTACTCAGGCCTAATGACCGTTTGTATGTTGGAATGTCTGGGAAGTGATCATTAGGATCATCAAACCCTTCCACGATATGCCCTTGCCCGGTCTTGCAAGCCGTATCGATAATAGTGTCGCTTGGACTCAGAACAAGATCCAAACAAAAGCTCGACAACAGGCAAGTGACCATGTGCAGTCCCGGCTTTTAGCGCGAGATCGACTTCGGAATCATACCCGACATGTGACCCCTTTTCCGCTACCTTCACCAAAAGTTGCAATGTTGAGAGATGGCCATTCCTTACAGCTGCTAAAACTCCCTTTTACTCACAATGTTTGCACCGCAGCTTAAAAACGTTTCGAAGATCTTTTCGTGCCCCTTTGAACTTGCAGCACGTATTGGTGTCCCGAATTGGCTGCTTGCTTTGACGTTCAGCCCTTGATCAAGGAGAAATCGCACCGTGTGCAGATGAAGGTCGAGCACTGCTGTAGCAAGGGAGTCATATGGAATTTCTATAATATTATCTCAGTGACGAGCAATCAACCAACGGAGCCTGGATACCTGGCCCGCCATGATTACTGCCTCGACATTCTGTTCTGAGTGGAACTTCTTCCTGTCACTTTGTAGAGCTTGGATCGCATTGACGGGCTTGACAGCTCCTGCGTAAGCCGAAGTCTCTGTGGCCGATGCGATCTCATCTTGCTGGAGGATTGTAGCCATTATCTCTACTAGCCTAGTTGCGACTGATTCGTGACTTCCTCGGTTTGCAGCATGAAGAGCACAATTATGCACCGATCCAGAATCCTTCACGTGGCTGCACATCAATACTACTATGATTCGCTTTCGGTCTGCAAAACCATCCTAATTGCGACACCCAAATGAACATTATGTTCCCTACTGACTCTTTTTCGTCGCCATAACGCTTCGGACACTGTGTTCCAGGTTCTCAACGTCTCAGAGTCTTTGAATTAGTATGTATCCAGCATCGGGCTATACAAAGGACGAATGTCTAAAAGTCCTTGACCCACGGTCTTTAGGTGACTATTCATTTACAACTTAAATGAACTCTGGAGTTTCAATTGTAGCTAACTGGGCGAGCCAAATAAAGTGTGCAGATCGCCGAATAAGCCCAAGACGCAGAACGATACACAATCGAGATGCTAGAATCCTATTACGTTAATTTTATTGTAGATGCTTCACTGTTCTCCAAATTCCTCGATGCTGAGTTTTGTTTGGTTTATTGTTGAATCCCAAGAGCCTTAATATTCGCAAATGGGTGGGCCTTACGTATTGTTCAGATGTTTAATGGCTTTTACGCACGCGGAGTTCGGCCTTTTCCCCTTTTGGGACCTGCTAGAAACGAGGGCGTATTTCTTGTCCCCCCTTTCTTTTTTTTTTTTTCTTTTTAATTTTGTCTGCGAGGAACTTTATTTTCTCGTGCCACCCCCAACTCCATGCCTAAGTATTCAGATAGTTTGGCTGTACCGGTAGAATCAAGTACGGTCACTCGACATTTCAGAATTTCTCTACACCTTGAACATTCCTGCCATGACCAGACTGGCCAGTCCACGCAATGTGGAAACCACCATCAATTACTATCGAGATCCCGGCGATGGAAGTGAGCATGCACCAAGCATTGCGGGAAAACGGAGCACATTCACCCAGCCATCAGTCGATTTTGCCACTGTTATTCACGATATCTCTGGGAATGAAGGCAGCTTCACTCTCGACAGCCATGGCTTTCAGTTCTGTCGCCACGCTAGTCAGTTAGTGGATTTTGCGAGTGATCAAGAAATTAAAGAAGTTTATTACCCCGAGATCGAAAAGCTTCTATCGCAAATGTAAGTATTCCTTTAGGCCGTCGTGATCGGGAACATCCTTAATCCATACCTAGCACTGGCGCCTCACGGTTGCACATTTTCGACCACACCATTCGGAGACCGAATCCCTCAGCCGCGCACTCTGATGATGAACGCCGACCAGTGAAAAGAGCTCACATCGACCAGTCAGAGTGGGGGGCTATGAACCAAGTTAAACGTCACTTGGGCGAAGAAGCGCCTCGACTATTGCAATCACGATTCCAGGTTATCAACGTTTGGCGACCAATCGAGACAATCTACAAAGATCCTCTCGCGGTTTGTGACTCTCATTCCGTGTTGGACACAGACACCTTGCCGGTCAAACTCATTTACCCGGACTGGGTAGACGAACCATGTACGATTCTTCCCAACAGCAGGCATCGCTGGTACTACAAAAGCTTTCAAACACTAGAAGAGGTGATGCTTATTAAGTGTTATGACTGGAAGGCGGATGGGCGCGCTCGCAGGGTCCCGCACGCCGCATTTACGGATGCGGAAATAGTTGATATCGTAATGGCTTTAACTATCTATAGCCTTACCGTACGTTACGTAACCTCGGTTATATAATTACCGAGGCATACTTCACTTATACCCTCTATATTAGAGCAAGCTTCGGGCCTATTTCCTATTTTTAATAAATAACCGTTCTTTTTACTTACGTTAATGCCCTTATAGTAACTATATAATAGTTATAAGCCTAGCTCTAACTTAGACCCCTATATACCTCTATTAAAAAGTTATTTCTTAGGGACTACGGTTTACTTTATCCTTTTTTATAATATTATTTAATTCCTATTATGTTCGTTAATTTTAATTTTAAATAAACTGAAATTTTTAATAAGATTACTAATATTCTTAACTAAAAGCTAAAATACTAATAAGACTAGTTAAATTAGTACCTTACTCTATAAGTTAAGGCCTAATTAAAAGCTATTTAAGACTTACTAAACTTAGATAACCGTATTTCTTTATTAAATCCGTTACTCTTTACTAAGTTTATTTCCTTAATTAAGGAGTATATTAAAATACTAAATACTACTTAAGATTAAGTTTATAAAATTGCTTTGACTAAATATTAATAAAGATTTAACGAGTTTATTTAATAATAAAACGAATAGGAGTTAAAAAACGAGATTATAAACGAACTATCGATTAGAATTAAGTAACTAGTCGCTCTAACGAAGCTAAAAACTATAATAGCGAATTAGGTACGTTTTATTAAAAAATATACCTCTTTTGCTTAGTAAACCGTATTTAAAACGATTTTTTATATAAAAAAGAGAGATTATATAAATTAATCAATCGCTAGATCTTTTTTATAATTACTTAAGAGATTTTAAAAAATACGAAAGAAGAGCTTATTGATTTTTTAAACTACTCTTTTTATATTATAATTTAGGTTCTTAAATAAAAGTACGTACTAAGCGACTTTAGTTCGTTTATAATCGTAAAAAAGGAATTTAACGCGGTTATAAGTAGGGCGAATTTTAGTATTAACTTATTAACTTAGATTAAAAACTTTTTTTTTAGCTTATTATTAAATAAAGTAGTATAAGCTATTTAAAATCTAGGAGACCCTTATTTTAAAAGCCTTTTTTTATATAACTATACGTCGCTTTATTCTTAACTAGTTTAATTAAGAGCTTATTAATATTATTAAATTAGAGTAAAAAAGGGAAGCGATCCTAAATATAGGGTATTATATTGAGATCTTTAATAACTTTTTAGATAAAAAAGCGGTATATAATAAGAGTTATATAGTAGTTTTTTTCCGGCTTTATAGGTATAAAAGATCGACCTTAATAAGATTACGCTTTTAAAAGAAATTATACAATATAATATACTTTTTAACTATATAATACGTATAATATATCCTAAGTACGCGCTTAACGTAATATAGTAATTTTAATACGAAAACTATTATTTAATTCGGGATAAGTAAGCTGCCCTATTACTTATTAATAATAGGCTAAGTAATATACTTACGTAACGGGACTAGTTAAAAAGGTCGATAGTAGAGGTCGGCCGTAATAATTAGTTATAATAGTCGGCCGTAATAGTTAAAAGCGGCCTTCCTTAACTATAGAGGTTCTAAATTTTAATAATAACGTAGAGGTTACTAAAAAAAGGGCTAAAAGGGCTAATATTTAGTTACTCTTTAGAGCTCGTAAAGATTTTTTTTATTTTTATTGTTTTTAATATTACCTAAAGCTACTCTCTATTTAAACTAAATAAATTTACTAAATAAGCTTATTAAATAAACCTATTAAACGTACTTATTAATATATAAACCTCTACTCGTTAAGAACCTACTCTGCTCTTAGTATATAGTTAGTAACTAGCGGGCTAGGACTCTAAAAATACCCCTCGATAGGTCCCCCCCTCTAGGGCTCGATAGATTAGGCTCCCTCAATACCCTAGGTATTATAATTAACGTAAATATACCTAAGGAGTAACGTAGTACTTTTTAATAATATAAAATCTAGCTAAGTAATAGTACGAACGCTATAAATAACCGGGCTAGTACGGACGTTAAGATCTAATATATTAATACTAATTTAAGAATTATATATTATAAAGCTAAAAGTCCCTTTAATACGGGCTATATTATAAATATAAAAAAATATATAAGGGGTCTCCTAACTTTTAATAAGAAAGAGTATATAATATAAGATCTAGCTACTTACGCGGGCTAGTATTAAAAAGTTTTATATATATTAAAGTAGGTATAGCTCGCTATCTAAACGGCTAGAAGTAGCAAAAGGTTGGGAATTTTAATTAGTAATTAGGTATAGAGCGTAATATACCCAGTTTTTCTTAATACGTAATACATAGTACGGCCCCGGCGGATTGCTCCGTCGGGGGGATAATAAGAGTTATAAATAAACCCTTATAATATTTATAATATTAGTAAGTTACTTAGATTCCCTTAAGTAGAACGAAGCGACTCCTAACTCGTTTACTAACTATTTTTATAAGGGGTCCTATTACTAAAAGTTAATAAACTATATAAAATTAGAGCTTATCTTAATAAATAAATAAAATCAAAATATATTTAGCTAGGTAGTAACGAAACTTAAAAAATAATTTTTTTATTTAAATTAAAAGAAGTATACTAAACTCTATACTAACCTCGTTTAAAAGGGCTAAATCTATATAAAACCCTATACTAAATAAAGTAATAATAACCGAGGTAGTTTTAAAAAGGTAATTAAAATTACTAAGCTAAGTAATAAAAAGAACTCTAAGGTAACTTATTTTTTAAATATTGTAACTATAATTATTAATATCGGTTTGCTCCCTAAGCTTAGTATAGAGGGTAATAAGAATAGTAATTTTATTATTTTCTCTATTCTTTTTACTAACTTATACTTCTTTTTTAAGAACACGGTTATAAAGAATTATAGTACCGTTTATTTTATTAATAACTAATTACTTTTAAAGCCGGATTTTATTTAATCAAATAATAGCTTAAAAAATATAAACTTTAGAACGGCCTCTTATTTTATAATTACTAAGAGAATAAGTATTATATAAAATATCTTTATAAAACTAAAGGGGCCTAGGATAAAGTACTTTATTTTTTATAATATCGGTTTTATTAAAAACTTCTATATAAACGTCGTATTAAAAGTACTTTTTTAAAAAACTAGTATTTAGTACTCGGGCTTTAACTATACTTTTCGGTTTAATAACGAATTTAATAACGTTATTATTAAGTAGCTTAAGAAGAAGGTTAATTTAGTTTTTTAAAAATATAAGCCCTATTCGTTCTATTCTCTACTTAAAAATTAATTTTCGCTCGTTAATATAATATTAGTACGTAGTATATAGCGCTTATGTTCTTTATACTAATTAAAGAACGACTAATTAAATATAGCCTAGCTTTAGTACTTTAAACTTAGCTATTTTTACGCTAGTAATATTTGAAAAGCTCGTCCTAGCCGCTCGGGGAGTAAGGATTAAAGGACTAAGCTATTTAAAATATTAATATTATATAATTACTTATACAAAATAAGTTATTTTATAATATACTTTAGAACGAAGAGTAATATAACCTTATTATAAGATTTTATAAAACCTTTTTAACTACTTATTAATTTATAAACGAAGTAAGTAGCTAATACTAATTAAAAACGAAGATTCAAGTAAGATCTTCGTTTTTTTAATAAGTTATAAAGACCTACGATATAGTTATAGGGTCTTATACTTTTTTAAATAATAAGTACGTATATAAAAAGGCGTAGCTATTTAGAAGATTTAATAAGATATAGAACGTATAATAATCGTAATTAATAATAAAACTCGTTTCTAAATATAAGTATAGGAGCTAAGAATAGACCTAGAGATTACTTTTTTATATATAAAGAAACTAAATAAAAAAGGGGAACGAGCTAGCTAAAGAATTATTAATAAAGCGATTAGTATAATATTAATAACTAGCTTACTAAACGAACTTTAAATAGAAACTATATTAGCTATAGCTTACTTATATAATATTAGTTTTAAATAATATACTAACTAACTATTACTAATTTAAACTAAAAAAGTTTAGTTTACTTATTATTTTAAATAATAATGATTAATAAATATACTAAAACTTACCCGCGATCTATATTTTTATTAAGAATAGACGTATATATATAGTTATAGAGCGTACTTTTTTAAAAGGGACTATAAAAAAGGAATTAATAAGAAACGCTTTAAAATAGAATAGAGAGGATATATTAAGTACTTCACAAGTTATATACCGAATATTTATAACTTTTATAAGATCTAGATCCTCTCGCTTTTAAAGGTTATTATTACTTAAAATATAACGTTTAATAAGATAACTTTTTATTTAAAAAATAATACTAAAGCCGTAATTTATTTACTTAAGTTAAGAATTATAATAAATAAGATTTAATAGTTATTTATAATAATTAAACCTAAGTTTTAATTACTTAGAATCGTAAATAAAGAGGAGGCTATATTAATTAATAATAAAGAGTAGTTATTACTACTTATACTCGCTCTATAAAAAGTAAATAAAGCTATAAAAAAGCCTAGTTTATTTCTAAGTAAATAAAGTAAATAGCTATTTATTTCTAGACTAATTTTAAACTTTAAGAGTCCGAAGTTAAATACGAACTTTACTTAGCTAACTAAGTTAATAAGCGAGGTTATAAAAGAAGTTAATCCTCTTATTAAGAGGATCGAAAATATAATATATATATAAATAAAAATAAAGACTTTTTAAAGCTCTTATAAAAAGGATCTTTTTACTTAATTAAACCTTAACGAGCCCTTTTAATAAACGATCTTATATTAAAATATATAAGTAACAAACGACTTAGCTAGCGATTTTAATATAATTAGTAAATATAATTAAGAAGATAATAAGTATATTAAATAAAGCTAGAAGTTAAGAAACTAATTACTAAAAATATTTATCTAAGACCCGAGTTAATAAAAGCAATTCGGGTAGTACTCTTTTTATACTCGAGTAAAAAAAGACTAGGACTCCTTTTTTAATACGTATATACTTAATTAATAAAAGCGGTTAACGAGGTAACTTAGGGGTATTAGATACTATATTACTACGTTTATATTATAATAATTAGAATAAAATACGTTTTATTAACTACGCTCTGATCTAATTAAAGTTATATAAATTAATTAATTACCCCTTTAGCGAAGTAAAAGGATATTTTTAAAATACTAGAACTTTTAAGAAGTTAATTCGTAAAAGTAATATAGTTAGGAATCTAAAACTAAAAGAAATCAATACTTAGAAAGTAGTTAATAGGGCGTTAGTTATTTTTAAACTAATACCCCTTAAATAAGTATTGAATTATAAATCTAATAATAATACTTACCTCGATTGCTATAAAGCGAGAATTTATATAAGGGGAGATTTTTAAAAACGATACTCTATAAAAAAGACTTATATAGTAATACTAATAATTAGGACATTTAGGGTAGCTATAGCTATCACTACTTAATATAATTTAGAACTTTATTAATATAATATTATAAACGCTTTTTAAAACGTAGCTAAAAAGCTAAGCGACCCCCTTATTATTTATAAGTTTTTAAATAGTTTTTATAAACTAGGAATATATATAGAGCTCGAGTAGGCCCTATATAGCGTCCGTAACGCTCTATTATTATAATATAAAGAGTTAGTATTAATTTTTAAAAGCCTAGGTCTCTTATTTATAAGTAAGGACCCGTACTTATTTTAAGATTTTACTAAAAGGGTTTTAGTACTCTTTTATATAAATAATATCCTCGTTTTTTATTATAGAAATTACGTTTACGAGGCTAATTAGGTAACTAAGGGACTTAAAAAGAATACGAAATAAAAGACTAAGGGCCGGTTTTATAATATCTTAGAATAAGGGTCGTTCGTAATTAACTAAACTAAAAAATATACTTTATTTATAATTAGTATTTTAAAAGAGTAATTAAGAAGTTCGATCTTATTAACTCTATTACTCTTATAACCTTATTACTAACGGTCTTAATTAAAAAGAACTTAGGGATTATATCCCTAAGTAAGACCTCTTAGTACTAGCCCGCGTGGGCGGCTAGATCCCGTATTATATACTCCTTCTCGTCGAGGGTTAGGGGACCCTTTAAATATTCCCTTATATTTATAATATAGCCTATATTAAAGGGATTTCTAGCTCTATAAAGTATAATTTCTAAGTTAGTATAAATATACTAAATTTTAATATCCGTATTAGCCCAGCTATTTACGGCGTTTATATTATTATATAACTAAACTTTATATTATTAAAAAGTACTACGCTACTCCTTAAGTATACTTATATTAGCTACGATAGCTAGGGCGTCGAGGGGGCCTAATTTATCGAACCCTAAAGGGGGGGACTTATCTAGGGGCATCTTTAGTAGAGTAGGTTCTTAACGAGGTAGTAGTTTATATATTAATAAAATAGTTTAATAGGTTTATTTAGTAAATTTATTTAGTTTAAATAGAGCTTTAGGTAATATTAAAAGTAATAAAAGTAAAAAGAATTTTATAAGCTCTAAGTAGCTAGATATTAGCCCTTTTAGCCCTTTTTTTAAAAACCTCTACGTTACTATTAAAGTTTAGAACCTCTATAATTAAGAGCTACCTCTAACCTCTATAGCCGACTTCTATTATTAACTTTTTTAACTAGCGCCGCTACGTAAGTATATTACTTAGCCTATTATTAATAAATAATAGGGCAGCTTACTTATTCTAAATTATATAATAGTTTTTATATTAAAATTACTATATTATATTAAGCGCGTACTTAGGGTATATTACGCATATTATATAATTAAAAAATATACCGTATTATATAATTTCTTTTAAAAGCGTAATCCCGTTAAGGTCGATTTTTTACGCCTATAAAGCCGGAGAAAACTACTACATATCCCTAAGTAAGACTAAGTCTTTTTAAAAAAAAGTTAGTTTAATATTATATATAACGATTATAATTCGGCCTAACGTCGCTTTTATATACGCCCTATTTTCCTAGTTCTTAACGAACCTATCTCGTTAGTATTATTTTATTATAAACTAGGTTATATAATACCTTTTTTATATATAAGACTTAGTAATATTCTTCGGGATTTCGGAGGGTAACTAAGTATTACTAATTATAAGTAATACTTTATTTATTAATAATAGAGACTTAAAGATCTTTATAGGGTTTTATAATCTCCTTTTTTAGTAGCCTTATTTAATAAAAAGTACTTTATTAAAATATAATAATTATACAACTACGGAGGCCGAATTACTAAGTTTAAAACATATAGCTAAAGAAATACTTACTCTTAAATACCTTTTTAAAAATATCTTACTTAAGCCTAGTAACATATAAAAAGTATATTATAATAATTATTAAATAATTAGACTTATAATAAAAGAAAGAGAATTTATTTTAACTCGCTTTTATTATATTAATATTTAAAATATATAGTTATAATAAGAGTATTTAAAAGGCTTATTTTAAGTAGTTTATATATTAATAAATAAAATACTAATTAATTATTTTATAAAGAGTCTTTTTAAAACGAAGTTCGAGTACTTCGTATTACTCCTAAATATAAAAAATATATACTAGATAGTTATATTAAATAAAAGGACGTTTAAAAAGTAGTAAAATAGCCCGGGGGGCCCGGTTTTTAATTAAAAAACGTGGCCTATAACTAGGGAGTATAAAGTCGCTCTAGTAACCCCGTTAAGTTACTTAAAAAGAGGTTATTTATTTAAAAAAGAGTAGGTACGTATTTATTTAAGAGGGATATAAACGCGGATTATATACTTAGAGGGATATATAAACTAATAAAAATATTAATTCTAATTCGGATACTATTTATTTTTATAAATAAAATAGCTAATACTATTATATCTTTAATAAGTGTTTTTAATAACGCTTTTAGTATAAAAAAGCGCTTATAAATACTCTTTTTTATTAAGGCCTTACTTATACGAACCCCCTTATTCTTATTTTTATTTAAAAAATTATCGTACTTAAAAGTCTTATACAACGCCGCTATTATACGAGTTAGGGTTTATATATCGGATTATAAATAAGGAATAAAACGGAAATAGCTTAGAAGTTATTTTATAAAATAGAAGTAGAACTATATTAATAACTATAAATACTATCGCTTTTTTTATTACTTTTTATTTAAAGTATAAAAACTTTATATTTAGGTCCCGTATATACTCCTTAAGAATAGGGGTATAACCCGACTTTTTATAAGTTTAGTAGCGTTAGTATTTATTATTAATATATAAACCTAGGAAGTATATACTATTTAAATAGTTACTAAGGGCGTTTTTAATATACTTAAAGTATTTATAACTAAATAGGGGAGGTAAAGGTACTAGTTCGTATTAAACCTTAGTACTAAGGATAGTACTAAGAGGGTCCGTTACTAAGAATTAGTTTTATAAATAATAATAAATAAAAAAGTATTATATATATAATTAAATATTTTACGTCCTTTAGGGGGAGGTAAGGGAGGGGGCTATAAACTTATTTTATTTTTATTATTTTTTTAAAAAAAGAGGTCGTTTTTTTTTTTAAGAAGAGACGAGAGAGGGGGTAATAAACTTATTTCGCTTATACCGTCTTTTTAAAAAACGAGGACTTTTCTTTTAATTTTCAAAAAGGAGCGAGGGAGGGGGCTATAAACCTTTTTTATTTTTACTACCCTCTTAAATAACTCGTTTAGCTATAAGGCCGTTACTTATTAAATAAAATAGTTAAATAAATGTTAAATAAACAAGGCCGTATTACTAATTAAAATATAAAACGAGAGAATATTACTTATTTTCTTTAAGCTCGTTAGGAGTAGGGGAGCTACTACTCTCTTCCGAAACTATAGCCTCGAGCTTATACTTTTTAACTTCCCGTATTATAGTAATACGAGTATAGTTTTTAGTCATTCATTTATAAAATAGTATTTAAATAAAAGTAATACCGTTAGCTAAGATCTTTTTTAGATAATATATATATATAAAAACGCAGGTATAGAAACGAGAAGTAAAGGTAAATACGCATAGTAATAATATAAGTATAAGTTAAAGAGGAAAGGAAAGTTAATACCGTAAGTAGTAATAAGAAATTTATATATTTACTACCCTTAACCTATGAATTAATTATTTAGTTAATAAGAGGCCGTCGTTTAGTTATACCCTTTTTAATAATATAGTTTTAAGATTACTTAT
The DNA here is from genome assembly GCA_030869315.1 of Colletotrichum cuscutae. Taxonomy (NCBI): domain Eukaryota; kingdom Fungi; phylum Ascomycota; class Sordariomycetes; order Glomerellales; family Glomerellaceae; genus Colletotrichum; species Colletotrichum cuscutae. Next base: position 516,338 of record MPDP01000254.1, read on the forward strand.
AATAACGAATATAAAAGTTAATTTATAGTTAATTTACCCCTCGCTTATAATTCTATATATAGACTAATTTATTTTATAATTCCTTTTATAAATAGATTCTTATATATTAATATATAGTTTTTTATTTTAAACGGACCTTTTTATAATAATACGGGTAGTTAAGTACGCTATTTTTAAACGTGGATTTGTTTAGTGGGGTATATTATAATAGTTTTAACTATCTATAGCCTTATTACACGTTACGTAACCTCGGTTATATAATTACCGAGGCCTACTTTACTTATACCCTCTATATTAGAGCGAGCTTCGGGCCTGTTTCCTATTTCTAATAGATAACCGTTCTCTTTATTTACGTCGATGCCCCTATGGTGACTATACGATAGTTAATAAAGACCTAAGATAGAGTATCGAGGTTAGAGTGCTTATTTTCTATGAGGAAGACATGAGTAAAGTCTAGATAAGTAAATTCCCGTTCTATTCCATCGCTCTTGAAGTTCCCGCCTCATTTGGCCTATTTCGCTTCCGTCAACCTGGCAATCAGAGCAACGAGGGCCTTCGTCGGTGAGCACAGATGAGCCGCAAAATCCCAACGTCCATCCATGTGTGCTAGAACTTTCGAGCGGCTGATGCATCGAGTCACATTACAATGAGTGATATTCCCCAAACATTGGAGACGTAAGTCATCCGCCAAGGCTCTCCTCGCTAATGAGATTAAGTCGTTGTATTTCATGTTAGCAAAAGTTAGTTAGTAAGTGTGTGTGTATATCAAATTTGTTGGTGCCACAGATGGTGCATCAAAAATCACACCAGCTGTCCTAATCCCGCTCTCGCAAAGCGCAATACCTGTACCGATGTTCTGCCAGATATTGCACCTTTGGTCTCATAACTTATTGATGCCCAATAAAATTCACCCACACTACTAAGGGCCTGTGGTCTTGACAAATGATGGCCCGAGCATTCGACAGTCGGGATCCGCCCGAAGTAGTAACCCGCCGAAAGCCACCCATGAGCATTGTGCTTTTTACTTTAGCCTTATGATTCATTTCCGACGTTGTGTACGTCTTCTGTCTCATTCGTCTGGCTTTCAGTCTGTCCAGTTAGTTTACGATTCACAGTACCTCTTTGTTTCAATGTGCCGAATCTCGAGTCGCTGCCTGACAGGGTTGCTGAGGAGAATGCTCCTTTGCGCGTCATCTCCCTCCAGCAACTCATCGATGGAGATGAGGTGTGCCGTGAGCATTTGCTGAAAGCATGTACCGATCTCGGGTTTTTCTATCTTGACTGTCGGGAGGTTGCTTCTGGCCAGGTCATGGCAAATGTACAATCCATGTATGACCTAGCCATAAGCTTCTATGATCTACCTCAAGATGAAAAGATGGCGTGGCTTGTGGACCGGGATCATGATGAGCACTTAGTCATGGGGTCAGTTCGATCTCCTACTAGTGCACTGCTTTTGTCAATCTGACGATGGGTTGCCTTCTGCTGCAATAGATACAAACCAGCAGGGCATGGCAACGGGCCAGTCGAAGGAAAGAAGGACGGGTTCGAAGGGCTTATGGTGAGGCTCCGTTCAAATTCCAACGTCTTGTACTTCAATTCATATGAGCAAAACCTGACTTGAGAAGCTTTTCGAACATCCAATCTCGAAGATCAGCGATCCTTCGACTTTTCCAGGACCTAGTGTGATCGCAACACAGCTCGACGTGTTGAAAAGTGCTACAGCAAACTTCCGGGAAATCAGCATTCTCTTACTGTCTCGACTTTCTGCCGCTTTGGGTTTGAATGAAGAGCTTGCTTATCAGCAATATCACCGTAAAAACGCCGTTTGCCCAACAGCCTTGGGTCTTCTCAAGTACACCCTCGCAGACGTTGAACCTGAAAAAGTGGGCCAGATTGCTCATACTGATGCTGGAAGTCTCTCAATCGTCTTCACCGAGGTTGGTGGTCTCCAGGTTCTAAAACCGAATGAGGATCAGTGGTACTACATTGCGCCCAAACCCGGGCACGCAGTTGTGAACGTCGGCGATGCGCTTCGCTTCATTTCTGGGGGACTTCTGGAGTCGAGCTTGCACCGCATAATTCCCCACAAGGACGAAGTCACGCGTCACAAGTATTCTATTGTTTACCTCTTGCGACCTGAAATGGATGTAGAGTTCGTTGACTCGGAAGGTGTTACTTGGAAGGGCCTCGACTGGACGAACAAGAAACATGCCGTGTTTCGTGCAACAGCCGAGGAGCAAGCCACGGGGACTTACTTGACTGGAAGAGAAGGATATGTTGGCTATTGGGATCCGGAGGTGGATAAGGAGAGTGAAACTATCATGGTATAGTCGGGGATCAGATGGCGTAACTACTCTGTCCTGCGTTCGATCGATAAGAATGGCATGATTTAGGGCATCAAGAACCGGTGTGATTATCGTATATTGAAAGAGTACTCAGACAACCCTACCTCATTCACGCGATCCGTGGACTTCAATCCCAAGTTACAGGCGACAGCGGAAGGCCAAAATTCTGGAATTTTCGCTTTCCTATTCTCATTTTGCTTGATCCGTCTCTTTCCAGTATGCCAAATAATTGCAGAAGTAGAAGCCCTCTCAGCTTGAGTTTCTTGCCATAGGTTGCCGCCTGCTTCAATTGGCAGTGACATCCTGCCGTTTGGTGGTTGTTTCGTTACCATTTCGTGACTACTTGTATGCTATGATATAAGCCATGTTCGTAGTTATTCTCCAGCTCATGCCGGAAACAATGTTTGCACTAAGGTACTTCGCAAGCATTTAAAGCTGTGTTTCTGATTGAATAAGGAACAATGATTTATCACGAAAGCAGGCACATGGGACTTTCCCATTATCCGATACCTGATACATATCATGAGATGAAGTAGCTTATAAATATGGCTTGAGGGCTTTGACAATTATCAAGCGGACCATCATATGGAGATAGATATATATTACAATGTCTTGCATTCATTCTTGCCTGACGTATGTTTAAACTAAGGTACTCGTAGATAGAGAGTGCCTCTAGCTTTGAATAGTATCAAATGGGATTTGATTATCTCTTGCTTCGGAAAAAAGAAAAGCAAAAACCAATGAATTCGATCAAGGACAGATACTGAAATCTCATATGAACACCAAGATTATCAGATTATTAGAAGCCAGTGGCATCAAAAACAACGGGAGCTGTCGACAGCAACCGAAGAAAGGAAAAAAAGATTCTGCTAGTATTTTTTGTGTCACCTATGGAACAAGGGCTGAATCGCTACCGAAGGATTACGAGATAAACTAGAGATGCCGAAAATGGCAATACTCCGAACCGAACCTCAAGGCACGTCTTGGAGACAGATCGAATGCACTCCTCCCTACAATAAGGTAAGAGCTCTACACTCCACCTCTCAGTCACATACGCCCAAGACCTGATTGAAGGCTCAAGTCAAACCTCCACTCTGTCGCTCGACCTTGCAGCTGTGACGACATTTGCCAGCACCTTCGCCACAACTTCGCAATGACTACACTCAATATCAAAGAAACGGACATCCCAAGTTTAGAAGGGCAGACTGCAATTGTTACGGGTAAATAACTTTGAGTCATTCCACTTGGTTCTCAATACTAATTACCATGAACACTTTAGGTGGTTCGTCTGGAATTGGATTGGCCACTGCAAAGATCCTGGCATCTCGAGGAGCTGGCGTAGTGATTCTTGATGTCTGCCAGCCCACAGAGACACTGCCATCATCTGTACAATTTCGCAAATGCGACATCAGGCGCTGGCTTGAGCTTTCCGATGCGTTCTCTCAGATAGGACGAGTCCATATCGCCATTGCAAATGCGGGAGTAGGTGAAGACGGAACATATCTGAACGATGCGTACAACGACAATGGCGACCTGCTCGAACCAAATTACGATGTGGTTGATGTAAACTTCCGAGGCACTCTGAATTTTGTAAAACTTGCACTTCACAGCATGAAAAGAAACGGCGTACAGGGAAGCATTGTGCTGACATCAAGCGCCACTGCTTACTCCCCGGAACAATCACTCCCTGTATACAGTGGGACAAAGGATGCAGTAAGTAGAACCTGACCGAGCATAAATACAAGACTAACTAAATAAGCTGATCAATTACCTGCGTGCGATGCGCTCGAATTTACGAGACACTGATATTACGATCAATGCTGTCGCGCCAGCCGCAACTATCACCGGACTATTGCCGGCGAAGCTTGCTGCTCCAATAATGACTGCTGGCTTGCCAGTGAGCTCTGCGCATTTCGTGGGGCTCGCAGTGGTGTACTCCGCTGTTGCCACGGAAGCCAAGAAGGTTCAAACATATGGAAAGGATACTGCCGAGTGGAGAGAAACGAGTGGCTGTTGGAACGGCAGAGTCATTCTTACGTTGGGTGAGAGGTACACCGAGTTGGAGGAACCTTTGGCGAATTGTCGTAATACATGGATTGGTGCGACAAACTTGCAAGAGACTAGGTTGCAGCAAGCTGCAACAGATTTCAGAAGCTGTCTGTTATGAAAACTATACTCCATAGTCCTGTCCGGGCACGTATGTCTAGATCGAGTTCCCCAACCCGTCAATCTTCCTGTTTCTGGCGGCAGGCCTGGAAAAGTAGCAATGTGATGCTCTGAGCCATGCTTCTCAAATTCTCAAATCTCCAATTAGGGAGCACCAAATGCTCTCCAATTCCACATATGAAACATATTGGGGACTCAGCCAACTCAAAGCCAACAAACTTTGGAGAGGATCAACCGTCATTCATCATATCTCACATTTACTAAGAGTTGATTGCAACTATGAACTTATTGTCCCTTTGCCGTGAACATGACATTAGACGTGATGTCAGCCGCGAACAGGTAATGACGCGTGAAATCATCTCTACTTCTGCGTCCAGGAAGAATCATGGTGCCTTAGGGCCTTCGGTCTAACCAACTGCCTCAGCAACATGATACCCAACATCGCGTGAGAGATCATTTTCGTCACTTTTCATAGTACTTTTACTTGCTTAATTGGCCAATTTGTTTTTCAAATTCGACTAGATATCAAAATCAAACTTGCACAGCTTCAGACAACTTCGATCCGGGCGCAGTATTCCTCTTTCATCCCGGGAGAGTGGAGTTAATAGTTCTCTGTCGGCTGCCGGCCTCGCTTTATTGCCCGATTTGTATAAAACCCGAGTCGCGGTCTCCTCGCAAAGTTTCCCAATCTAAGTCAAACTACCCACTTTTAGCCCACCCCCCCTTTTGGCCCACCCCAATTTCCTTCCCAGCCACTGATTAAAAACCCTACTTACAATTTTTAATTTAATATAATAATTATAAAAATCGTCTAAATGAATTTCTTTTTTATATACTAATTAATCTATAGTTAATAGTACTATATACTAAAAATAAGGTTTAATAAGCTCTTAAGGTTATTAAAAACGGTCTCTCTCTTAAAAGAGCCTCGATTATATTTAGGGTTCTTAAGTTAATATTTTAAAATCATAAAAAAGGCTACTAAACGAGGGCGAGGGTATTTATAAACCTTTAGAGGCTTTTTTTATAATAAGAAGACTAGCTAGCTTAATAAGTTCGAATTTAGTATACTCTAAGTATCGTACTAACTTATTAATAAGTTAAAGAATTCGCTAAGTAAGTTTTAATATCTTAGGGGGATACTAAACTACTTAAAAAGAAATAGATTAATATTTTTATTAAGAGGAATTTATTAATAAGGGTTTAGAGAAGTTATTTAATAAATTCGCGCCGTATTAATAGAGCTATTATTAATATAATTAAATTATAATTTAGATTACTTAATATACTAGAGATTAGTAATATTAAATAGGCTAATAAGTATAATATAGATAAGACTAATATAATAAAGGGTAAGGGAGCTAATAGGCTAGTTTTAGGTATAGTAGAGGCTATAGTAGTACAAAAAAAAGAGCTTAGTTCGCGTACTTAGGTAACGATTATTAAGTATATTTTTATTAATAATAGATTTATTAAACTACTAGTTATTTATAAAAGAAAGTTAGTATAGTAGTAGTAGTTTCTCTTTTAACTTAACCTTTATAATAATTAGAAGTTTATAATAATAAATAATAACTAGATAACTAACGAGACTACCCTCTACTAATTAAAAAAAGTATTCTTATTATAAACTAAGACCTCCCTTATTAAGGGGCTTAGTAAGCTAAACTAGCCTCGACTATTAGTACTAAATAAGTATAGGAATTATATAATAATAGAATTCATATAGGAGTATTATAAAAATAACGTTTATTTATTATTCTTACTACTATATACCTCCTATATCCTCTAGCTATTAGATATAGCTATTTTTAATCTTATTAAATCTTATTATAAAAAGGAGCTTAGTAAAAAGGATATAATAAATAATTTTACTATTATTAAAAAGCAGTACTTCTTAAGCTATTACTAGCTCGCTCGTTTAGCTAGTTTAATATTATTAAATATACGAAGTAAGTAGAAAGTAACTAGACTATAACTACTTAATATAGCTAAGCTACTTTTTAATTTAATAGTCCTACTTATATAAGTTATACTATTTAAAAGGGGCACAAAAGCTAGGTAAACGACTAGTAATACTAGTAGACTACTTAACTAGGTATTAGTAACCTCTATTATTAACTAGTTAACTCCTAAGAAGGCTAGCGAGCTTAGCGACTACTTGAAACTATTTATAGAGCTTAGTTTAGATAATACTACTTAATAACTATTATTCTAAAAAGTAAAAAAAGTATTTAGTAAGTAGGCCTACTACTTAGCTATATCTTAGTACTAAATTCGATTTTTAAAAATAAGGGTTAAGCGTATAAGGCCTAGGAAAAAGAAGAGTATACTAATAAACCTAAATACTAAGTTCGTGAGTATTTAGGATATATAGAAGGCTTAGGAGGACTCTAGCGACCGTCTAGTTAGTCCTAATTAACTCGTAGGGGTCGAATTACCTAACGATAATTTTAATTATATTATTGTGGTAGTGGAAGGTAGTTAATTAATTAACTATAGTTAATACCGATATTTTGAGACTATGTTGTTAGGGTAGGCCAAAAGGGGGGGAAGGCCAAAAGTGGGTGGTTTAACTTATCCCTTAGTAGTCAATGTGTGTAACCCACACGCCCAACTAAGGTAACAAGATCATAGATCAATAGTAAATACTTTCGTCTCAAGTACGGCACCTAGGATAACTGCGCTAGAAAGGGTTCTGACGTAGCATTTACCTTGTCTTCGGTCACCAATTCACCCCTCTCAGTTCGTTCGAGGTCCATCCACTAGCGATCCTTCTACCAGCGTCAAAATGATTTCCCTACATGCGTTGGCGTCTTTTATCCTACCTACTCAGTCAACGTCGCTAAAAGTTTTTAACCAGCCAGCCAAATCTGGTCAGAGGTCTTACAATCCTAGCGAGCCGCCACCTGCGGCGCGGTTTACCGCCAAGATACACCCTCGAGAGCGAGAGGTTTCGGCAGAAGTAAACGGGTTTTTCCTCAATCACTAGCCATTTACAGATTCGAAATCCAAGAAGAAGTTCGTGGCTGCGGGTTTCCCACAAGTCACCTGCTTCTAGTATCCTACCGCGTTGAACGACAGGATTTCTTTCGCCTATTATCTTTTAACACTTTTGTTCTTAATTGATAGTGAGTGACGCTCTTCCAAAAGCTTGAGCAACAGACCAATTGAATGTCTTGAAATGCTTTCATGGCCAAATCTGCTAACGCTGTATTATGATAGATCTCTTGGAAGACATGTCTTTTGAAGCAGGCTCTTCCTACAACGAGAGACTCATACTACTCTCCAAGGGGGAGTCGTTGCAAGATCGCAGTGTCCCAGTCGAATGGATAACTTATAACCTGTGGAATGATATGAGGACTTGCGATGAAGTCCTTGCCAATGAGATCCTTGAACCAGTATTTACGTTCATGCGCGCTCAAACTGACAAGACGCGACTACAAATCAAGGAGTTGGGGCACTATTTGAAGTATCGAGAAAAAGACGTTGGCAAAGCGTAAGTCTACTCGGATATCTTTTATTCCCCTTTTGTTCAAGAATTCACAATGTCTAGATTGCTATCTGCTCTCATGAGGTTTAGCATGAGCCTGCATCTTAGCCCTGAAGACCTGAGTTCGGTCGAAGATATTGAGCTTAACTGTTCAAAACATATCTCTGTTGTCAACGATATCTATAGCTGGGAAAAGGAGTTGAAGGCTTCCCAGATAGGCCATAAGGAAGGATCCGCTTTGTGTTCATCCGTGTCAGTCTTGACTTCGGAGACTAGCCTGGACTATTCGGCGTCGAAGCGCATATTGTGGATAATGTGTCGCGAATGGGAGCTTCTTCATAGTAAGCTGGTCACTAGTAGAATTTCTAGTGCTGCGGGCTGTGATTCTGACTTGCAGGCGTTTATGAAAGGCTTGGAGTATCAAATGAGTGGGAATGAGGCGTGGAGCAGCATTACACCGAGATACCATTCGATTTAGATCAACATTGTACATGGATTCGAAACGCAAAAAGAGTTCGATCACGATTTCCCTTACAGTTCAACGTCGGATCCTACTTCAGCTTCGTTACTCTAGAATAATTTGTTGTGGTATCTACTTCACCTGCCTCACTTGAAGTCTTGTATACAGTAGTCTACATTTGAACTTTGTATGATGTTGTGTATGGCAGCCTCTATTTTTTCATCCGTGAGATTACAACAGTATAAGGCATACGACATACTGAGAGACGCCATGCATTTGCTTTTCGGCATCGATGTTCCCTTTCCAGTAGCATAGACTCTATTTCTGTCCAAGTTTAGATGAACCTACGATGGAGAAGCATCAAGTCCTTTGTCGTACGAGCCACTGAGATGGTGTAAGAAAAAGGCTCTCAATGAACGTTTTCATGCTAGTTCTAGGCTAAATATGTATAGTTTGTAAGACCGGGTAACTCCTTATGCCTTTCCATCTAATGTAGCTCTCTTTCACCAGTTTCCAATTGCTGTCTGACGTCCAAGCGGGACGTTGGCTTTGGACAAGGAAACATCTGCGTCCATAATGTCGGCGCTGTCGATGGATGCAGCGGAAGTTGCACCACTAATAGCAGCCGCTAGCTTAGCTTCCAATCGCTCATCGTGAACGTGGACAATGTCATCCGGGAGCCGTGCCAAGGCTTGGTCAAGATCCTCGATAATATCTCGAACATCCTCTGTTCCAACTGAGAATCGAATGAATGCCTGCGCGAGATCACATCAGTCAGTGCAACATCAACAGTTGATTTAATGTATGATACTCACCGGGGTGATTCCAGCCTCTCTTCTATCCTTCTCGGACATGATGACCTGAGTGGAATTCCAAGGGTGAGTGGCCAGAGTCTTTGAGTCTCCAACACTATTGCGTACGATTTAGTAAATCCTCTGTTCTTTAATAATGCTGATCTTTACTTACTTCGTTTGATGGGATATAACCTTGACAAAGTTCATAAGCATCTTGCTAGCGACGTCTCCTCCCTTAGGGCCAAATGAAAGGACGCCTCCGTAACCATTTCTGAGGTACTTTTTGGCGTTGTCGTGATACTGGTTCTTTTCCAGGCCTGTCCTTTTTGTTAGGACATCCAAAAAATGATTTTGTGTCGACAAATTGAACGTGCTAACTTACCGGGGTAGTTGACCCATGCAATTCTTGGATGTGATTCCAAGAATTGAGCCACAGCCATTGTATTTTTGGTGTGTCTCTCACAGCGTAGACTTAGTGTCTCCATCCCGATGAGCAGCTGCTGTGCTGAGGCTGGACTCAGTATTGACCCAACCTCCATCAAGATGTCAATCCTCATCGCCATCGCAAACGAGATATTGCCGAAGGCTTTCCAGTATGAGAAGCTCATTGGGCCATCTTTCTTGATCATACGAGGAAACCGGTGACCCGCTGCACCCCAGTCGAAAGTGCCACAGTCAATGATGACTCCGCCGACGGTGGTACCATGACCACCCATCCACTTCGTGGCGGAATGCAAGATGATGTCGGCGCCAAATTCAATAGGGCGGCACCATGCGCCACAGACTCCGAATGTGTTGTCAACCTTTCACTGTGTCGGCTTTTGGGATTGGCCCTTCGTTATAAGTTTCTTGCTACTTACCACAAATGGAACGTGGTTCTCATGTGCCACATCTGCCAATCCCTGAAGATCGGGAATGCTGCAGCGAGGATTTCCAATACTTTCGACGAAGAGGAGCTTGGTATTTTCATCAATGTGTTTGGCAAACTCTTCTCTGGTCTCTTGTTTGGCCCACTTCACAGTGATACCAAGTCGCGGAAGCAGTGTCTTGAAAAGGCTGTAGGTGCCTCCATATAAGTTGATTGAGGCCACAACATTATCACCGGCTTCTGCTAGGCCGATGATTGTGTTGAAAATTGCTGCCTGTCCTGAGGCTGTGGCTACAGCAGCAGTGCCTCCTTCCAAAGCGGCGGCCCGTTTTTCGAAGGCTGCAACCGTTGGCTGCGGATAAGTTTCAGTAAAATTGAGACAATTCCCAAGATAACAGGCATGAAAGACTTACGTTCGATACTCTACTGTAGAAGTAGCCTGCTTCTTGGGTGGCACACACCCTCTTGGCATGCTCACTATCTGTGAATATGAATGACTGAGATAGTATTTGAGTTAGGTAATTGACCATGGCCCATCGGGGATAATCAGATATAAAGGCTCACCACCCCTTTGGGGTACGGTCTGCCTCATTAGGGGCCATCTTCGCCTTCACGGGCAAGCTGGTCTATTAGGGTTAATATCAAGTATTTTTATTACGTACTTTAATAAAACTTTATAACTAACTATAGCCGGCCGCAGCCGTTATTAATTATTAATAGTAACTAAACTTAAAATACTAATAATCTTATTATAATATATTAATCGCCCTTTTAATAACTAAATATTACCCCTTACTTTCTCTTTTTATCTTATTTAATAATAACCTCTCTCTAATATTCCTATTTAATACGATTACTTACGCTCGTTCTAAGCTATTAATTATATTATTAAGTTTAGGATTATTTATATTATTTTATTATATTAAAAAGGTATTAATAAAAGTAACGTTTATTATAATATATCTATCCGTTCTTTATAAATTAATATTACGAATATACTATTTATTAAAATAGTCTTTCTATAGCTCGGGGTTATTTAGTATAATACTTATAAGATCGAACTTCTAGCTATCGAGGAAGCCCTAAGGGTTAACGAGTTATTAATAATATTTTAGTATTTTAATAAAGTATATTTAAGAGTAGATAAACGGTTAGATAATAATAGTAATAATAGTAGTAAAGGAAGTAGCGTTTTTAATTTTAATAAAGAAAACGAGGTAACAAATATGTATATATATATATAGATATATATATATACGAGTTAAAATTAAAAATATTAGGGTAGATATTATAAAGTCGATATTATTCTTAACGATAGTATCGAGGGCATTTCTAATACTACTATTATAAGCTACTATACTTAAAAAAGTAGCTAACTTAACTAAGTACGTAGTTAGCTTATAAAGTAGTAACGTCGGGTGCTTAATATCGCCGTTAATAATCCGTAGTTATAAACTTTATAAGAGGGAAAGATAAAAAAGAGAAAAAAAAAAAAATAGTCTACCGAAATAGTATGAGTATCTACTAATACCGTGTATTAATACCGTAGAAACGATATTGAGAACCGCCCGAGCAGCTAGCAAAGGCAGAACATAAAATCAAATATAAAGGCTCACCACGCTGTTATAGATTGGGACTGCCCGAGCATGTGTTTCTATGTCCGGTCGGTGTCCTCCGTGAACTTGAAGAGTGTCATATCGAAGGCCGTCGTCAAACTTCTCGACTTTGTAGGGTTGGAAAGCATCGTGCCCCTTAGGTAAAACGCTAAGAGAGACGGGGGTTGAGCTCGCCAACGGAATGTCATGGATCGGTTCTCCCATGGTGAGAAGATGGTTTTGAAATTGATGTTTTGGAGAAATGTCGGACATGTTAGAGCTGCAAGTGATAGATATCTATACTTTAAGCCTAGTATTGTCCGGGTGTTCACTAATGGTGTTGCTGAGATCTCAGTCATTCTCATCCGGGCTTCGGCTGCCTTCCCTGTTGGGAGTTGCGGCGGCCGACACCTCGGAACTCGCATACTTCGGGAAAAGCCCGAGCCCAACGATTCAAACCTCGCAAGCTCCGAGCTTTTGCCAGACAGTATCCGCGACGTATAAGCCGATTTTGCCAAGCGGTTACGGTTTCTCAAGCGGGCGGTTCGATCCAGATTTTCATGAAGCCATCAATACATCGCGATGAAATCGTTCTTTGATCTCGATAGCCTTCTATTACGGCATTATGCTCACGACTATACCAATGGAAACCACGGCTTGGCCATGACCTTTTTGGGTCTCACTGTAGGACTGATCGTTTTGTTATGCGCACTCTTGCCAGACAAACAAAAACTCGTTCCTGATGTTCTAGTCGTGGGTGGGAATGCTCAATACAGCATCAAGGCAAATCGAGAGCGGTTTCGCCAGAATGCAAAAGAAATGCTTCAAGAAGGGTACAAGCGCGTATGTTGCCTCCTAAAGAACAAAATACCTGAGTCATTCTTACAGTGTTTAGGCGAAAGGCGACTTCTTCTACGTCCCCAGTCCACTAGGAGAACGTCTGATGATTCCCTCGAAGTACTTAGAGGAGCTCAAGACGGCCCCAATCGACCAGGTAGACTTTGTTGCTACGTTTATCGAGGTAATGGGATCATCCTTCTACTAAGTTAACTCATTCATGATGAGTCTAATGCCGGAAAGATGTTCGAGGGCAAGTACACCACTATGGGGAGTAGGTCGACACTGCATCCTCGCGTTGTTAAGGCGCAACTGAATCATCATCTCGGTAGGTGGTTCTACATAAGTCATGAGAGTTGATATGATCTTTCTAACAAATTTGTAGCCGACGTAATGCCGGCAGTGCAGAGAGAAATAGTTGACGCATTCAATGACACATTTCCTGCTTGTGAAGGTTTGCAATAATTATGGCCTTGACGAATGAGTTTTCTCCGCTAAGCCGAACAGATTGGACGCCCGTCCCTGTCGTGCACACATTGACGCAGATTGTGGCAAGAGTCTCGAGTTGTATGTTCGGTGGCACCACTCTATCTCACAATCGAGAATGGGTACAATCATCTATCGACTTTGCCATTGACGGCTTCATTGGCGCTCAGAAGCTGAAAAGATACCCCGAGTTCCTGAAGCCACTTGCAGCTCGTTTTATTCCTGAGATTGCTAAGATCGCCGGCCATTACGCTGCTGCAGAAGCTGCAGCTATTCCACTGCTCGAGAGTCGCCTTAGCACTGAAGATAAAGCTGAAGATCTTCTATATTGGATGGCCGAGCAGGCGAAAGGCGAAGAACGTGACATGGCATTCCTGGCCAGTATTCTCTTGAAGATAAGCTTTGCTGCGATACACACGAGTGCAGCTGCACCTGCACAGCTCATTTACGACCTATGCGAACGTCCTGAAATCATTGAAACATTGCGGGACGAAGTCGAGAGCCTTACTGGCAATGTCGGATTAGAAGTCCAATTCGACCTACGTGCGGCAGCCAGCGCAGGGGCTAATTACGGGCCCTACTTCTGATTATCGCAGACTACCCAACCTACGGTTAGAACCTCCCTTCTACACCTACTACGTAACAGAATCATATAGTTAATTAGTCTACTTTATTAAAACTACGGTTCGAACTAATTAATTAATATTCCTATAATAAAAATACTAATACTAATTAGTAATTAATTTCTATTATTATAAATTAATAAAATATCTCGTACGTAAAAAAAACGACCTTCTCGAGTAAAACGTAATAAGAGAATTATACTACTTAACTTTCTAAAAAATAAGTAACAAAACGTAAATCTCTATAATAAAACGAAGTAAAGGGATCGTAGTACTTAACTACTTATAAAAGGTCGACGTTTACTACGTTAAACTATACTAATTAATAAAACCGCTTAAATAACTAATATTTCGCTATTACCTTAAGTAGCTTTTTTACTAAATAACTTAACTATAGCTAGCCCATAATTAGAAATTAACTAGCTAAATTAGTAAAAAGAATTACCTATATAATAACTACTTACTTAATTAATTAGTATAATAAATAAGCTTAATAATATAATATAAAAAAAGTACTATATAATTTAAAAAAAGAATTTTTAAATAATATGAAACTTTTAAATAAGTACTTAGTAACTACTTATAACGTATATAATAAGCGAGTGGGCTAGATAAGCGAGCGGGCTACCCGACCACGACTATATTATATTCGTAACTAAAAAGTACTACTTAAAAAAGTAATTTAATTAAAACTATTTAATATCCTCTTTTTTAAATATTTCTTTAGTAATTTAATATATTTACGTATTATACTTAGTATTTCTATAAACGCTATATTATTATTAATCTATTTTAGTCCTTAGTTAACGACTACTATTTTAATACGTTTCTTTTTCGATTTAGGTTATTCTCTCTCTCTATAACTAAAGGTCTTCTTTATTAGCTATTATAAAACTTCTTCCTTATTTAAGCCGTGTTTTCTTAGCCCTTTTACGTTAATTAAGTAGGTTATTCTCTTTTTAAAGGATCTAGTTTTCTAACTTTAATAAAGTAATTTTATATATAAATCCTCGCGCCCCCTTTAATAAAAACTTAATAGCTTTAATAATCGAAGTTAGGGAGCTATTTTAATAATAAGCAAATCGATTTTTAATAAGTTACGACTATAATAATACTTTTATTAGGTTATTTAATATTTAAAAAGTCTAGGCTGGTAGTATTATTAAGAGAGATCCTAGAAGCGTTAAAGTATATAACTTCACGTTTAGCTTAAATAGTATACTCTTTATATTTAAAAATATAAGCCTGGCTTTTCTAAATCCTCTTTAGATATTTCTTTCTATAATCGCTTATATAAATACTTTATAAAACGTAAAAAAAAAGTCCTCTTTTATAATATAAGTATTACTTTATCGTATTCTCTTTTTAATTTCTCGGCTATATACCGTTTTTAAAAGCCTAAAATATTTAATATCTAAGGGTTATAGTAAATAAGATGAATAAGCCGGTATATAAAGGGTAATAATATTATTCTTTTTATAATATAACTTAAAATATATAGAGTAATAACTTTCGCATTTATCGATAATAAGGAGGTAATATCGACCTTTTATACGTAGTTTTATATACTATTTAAAGTATTTTATCTAATCTAAGCCTTTTTTATTTATTATCTATCCGTTTTTAAATATTACGATAACCTAATTATATAATAGACCGGATTCCGTATACTAAGTAGAGAGGTAATATTTACTTATAATAATAATATATAGCGGGATACTATAGCCGGACGAGCTAATAGCTTAAAGAACTATTACTTATTTATAATTACTAAGCTATATTATTTTCGTATTTAAACGCCTTTCTGCGCTCGTTATAACTATTTTAAAAATAATTTAGCTTATTATAAAACTAGTCTCGTCGAAGTTATAAATATTCGAGTCTACGATATTATATTTTATAACTATATTTACTATAAGCCGAAACTATGCGTTTATCGTATTTAAGTCTTCGTATTAGGCCCTTTTATAGTCGTACTTATAAAGAAATCGCGTCCGGAGCTATAGTTAGCGCTTAATAAAGTTAAAAACCTAGCACTTCTTAACGGGGGGCGCGTCGTAGTTAGTAAGTAATTAATTAGTTATATTTTCTATATTACTAAAATAGGGAAAAAACGATTAGAAATCTAGATTGAGAATATACTTAACTAGCTTCTTTTTTTTAAATATAATTAATTTCTATAAGTTATGAATAGTATTACGTTATAATAGTATTTTATTTAATTTATAACCTAAAACAACGCGACTAATATTATAAATTCTTACTATAGCTTAAATAATAAGATTTCGGTCTTTTCGAATAGCCTAAATAGCTAGGTTTAATTAAGTATCTTTAGTTAGTACTATTATTTTTCTTAGTAGAGAAATGCGTATTATAGTAATATAAGTCGCTTAATAGTAGTTAGGTAGCCCACTCGCTTATCTAGCCCACTCGCTTATTAGATATATTATAAGAATTATAAAGTTAGGAGATTTATAGTATATAAAAAGGTCTATTACTATAAGAATCTTATAAATATAACTTTAAAGCCCGCGAATAAAACGATTTCCTTACAGCCCCCTTGATTACTCCCTAAGTATTATTTAAAAATATAATATAAAAAATAATATAATAAAAAAAGAGGAGATTTAGAAATTATAATAGCCGTAAGCCATAAGTTATAAATATTATAAATATTAGAAATTAACTTAATAAAAGAGATAGTTATTCTAAAAAAGATCCCTTCGTAACTTCTTATTAAAATTATAATTATGATAATAAAAGAAAATCCTCTAAAAGACTTTTAAAAAGCTCCTTTTTATATTACTAGTTCTTAGCGTAAATTACTATTTTTAAAAAAGTAAAAAGTAAAATACTAACTAATAATAATTAATTTAACGAATATATATACCTCTCGGGTTTTAACTTGAAAAAAACGCTACATAATATAAGAGATTGGGCTATAAGTACTTAACTAGCGAGGCTATAATATAAATATAAGTATATTATAAAACTAAAGCTTATAGAGTCCTTCGTACGGGCTCTGCTTTAAAAAAAAAGTTCTTTTATAATACGGTTTATATACTAATTACTAAGTTATTAGTATTTTATTATAAGGCGCATCCCGAATCTATTATAATTACTCCCCCCTTACGTAACTTTAGTCCCTAAAGTTATTACGTAATATCTTCTTTTAACGCTAATAATAAAACTATAACGTCGTTATTTATAATATCTTTTTTAAGCGGTAATAATATCCTTTTTTATTTAGGAATAAAGTGTTGCTCTTATTTTATTATTTAACGGATACTTTATTATTATTATGTAGTAATAGTATATTAACCGGTTATTAAGTTAATAGTACGTATTCGTAATAAAGTATTCTAACTATTATACTCTATAAGAGCCTACCCAACCTCGTAGTTATTA
Organism: Colletotrichum cuscutae; assembly: GCA_030869315.1. Classification (NCBI taxonomy): domain Eukaryota; kingdom Fungi; phylum Ascomycota; class Sordariomycetes; order Glomerellales; family Glomerellaceae; genus Colletotrichum; species Colletotrichum cuscutae. Next base: position 533,413 of record MPDP01000254.1, read on the forward strand.
TTATTACTAAGTTATTAAGTAAAGTAAAAGATTTTTTTTTATTACTAATTACGTATTTACTTTTTTTTTCTTCTCCCCCTTTATTTAGTAACCGTTCTACGAATCCTTTCTTATATAACTATACCTTCTTTTTTATAATATTCTAATTTTTATATTATTCTTAATTACGATTCTTTTACTATACTATTACTAAGTATTTACCGAAATATTTACTATTTTGCGTATTTAAGATATATTTAATATTAAGTATAATTTTAAAGAGGGTTTTTATAGTCTCCGCGGTAGTACTTTTTATATATACTACCTATTTAGTATATATTATAATATTAATAAGCTCGTTTATATTACCGGTACTTACGTTACTAAGTATATTATATACTAAGTTAATAAGAAAAAGTAATTTATTATAAGTTATCGAGTCTTTACTAATCCGGTACTAAAATATTAAATTAATAATTATAAGAGATCGGGCTATGAGCACTTAACTAGCGAGGCTATAATATAAGTATAGGTATATTATAAAACTAAAGCTTATAGAGTCCTTTATACGGGCTCTACTTTATAAAAGGTTTTTCTTTAATATAATCCGTATACTTAATCGCTAACTTATTAGCAACTTATTATTATATATATCCTAAATTTATTATAATTACTCCCCCCTTATATAACTTTAGTTCCTAAAGTTATTACGTAATCTCCTCCTTTAACGCTAATAATAAAGCCGTAAATATTATTATTTATAATAACTTCTCTCCCTTTAGGGTCCGGTCCGCCTCATTAGGGGCCATCTTCGCCTTCACGGGCAAGCTAGTTTATTAAGGTTAATATCGAGTATCTTTATTACGTACTTTAATAAAACTTTATAACTAACTATAGCTAGCCGCAGCCGTTATTAACTATTAATACTAATTAAACTTAAGATATTAATAACCCCGCTGCTATAATATATTAATTACTTTCTTAATAACTAAATACTACCCCTTACTTTCTCCCCTTATCTTATTTAATAATAACCTCTCTTTACTAATATTCTTATTTAATACGCTCGCTTATACTCTTTTTAAGTTCTTAATTATATTATTAAGTCTAGGCTTATTTATACTATTTTATTATATTAAAAAAGTATTAATAAGAGCGATACTTATTATAATATATTTATTTATTTTTTATAAATCGATATTACGAATATAATATTTATTAAAATAGTTTCTTTATAGCTCGGGGTCCTCTAATATAATACTTATAGGATCGAACTTCTAGCTATTAAAAAAGCCCTAAGGGTCGACGAGCTATTAATAACGTCTTAGTATTTTAATAAAGTATACTTAAAGTAAACGGTTAGATAGTAATAGCGATAGTAATAGTATAATAATAATAAATAACGAGGGAAGTAGCGTTTTTAACTTTAATAAAAGTAACGAGGTAATAAATATATATATATACGAGTTAAAGTTAAAGGTATATATTAGTAAGGTCGGTATTATTCTTAATAACGGTAATAAGGGTATCTCCGATACTATACTATTATAAGCTACTATTACTTAAAAAAGTAGCTAACTTAGCTAAGTACGTAATAGGCTTATAAAGTAGTAGCGTTAGGTACTTAATATCGCCGTTAATAATCCGTAATTATAAACTTTATAAGAGGGAAAGTTAAAAAGTTAGAAAATCTAAAAAAATAGTCTAGCGAGATAGTATAAGTATTTACTAATACCGTGTATTAATACTATGTAAATAATACTAAGAACCGCCCGAGTAGCTAGCAAAGGCAGAATATATAAATAAATAATAACTTCTCTAAGGCGTTAATAATACCCTTTCTTATTTAAAAATAAAATATTACTCCTATTTTATTATTTAATAAATATCTTATTAATATTATTTAGTAATAGCGCGCCGACTAGTTACTAAGTTAATAATACGTATTTATAATAAAATATTCTGACCGTTATAATATATAAAAGCTCGCCTAACCCGCGGTTATTATTATTATTAAGCCCTTGAGTAAAATAAAAATTTTTCTCTTATTACTAGTTACGTATTTACTTCTCTTCCCCCCCCCTCTATTTAGTAACCGTTCTACGAGTTCTTTCCTATATAACTATACCTTATTTTTTTATAATATTCTAAATTCTGTATCGTTTCCTAATTGCGATCTTTTTATTATACTATTACTAAGTATCTACCGAAATATTTATTATTTTACGTATCTAGGATATACTTAATATAGAGTATAATTTTAAAAAGGGCTTTTACGGTCTCCGTAATAGTACTCCCTATATACGCTACTTATTTAGTATATATCGTAATATCGATAAGCTTATCTATATTACTAGTACTTATATTACTAAGTATATTATTTATTAAGTTAATAAAAAAAGTATTTTACTATAGATTATTAAGTCCTTACTAATCCGTTACTAAAGTATTAAGCTAACGATATTTTTTTAAGTTCTTAAAAAGCTATATAGTACCGCTTAGTTTATTTAAAACACCCTTATAGAGTTCTATAATACTAAGGAATAGAGTAGCTTTAACTCCTATAAGCGTAGCCGCGTTCTCTATATATTTAATTATACTACCTGCGTATAAAAAAAGGTCGCTATTTATATTACTAACTTATTAATAAGTAATATAAAAAAAAAGAAAATTTATTTTAAATAAGCTACTCTTTAAGAGCTCGATACTAACTATAAGTATCTAAACTTATTAATCTCGATTATAATAAGTCGTTAGTAATCGTTTAGTAAATATTTCTTTTTACTAACTTAGATTTTTTTTCTTAAGCTAGTATTTTTAATAATAATAATAAGGCTAAGATTATCTCCTACTTTAGTCGCTTCTAGCTAGTTTATTTTTGTAATAATAGCTGCGTAACTACTTTCTAAAATAACCTTAATACTCTAGCTTAGTACTATAAAAAGACTTTTTAGGGTATTATTATTACGTATATCTAGGAGTTTCCTAATTTCCTTACTTTTTATAAGTACGTTACTAGTATTGTGTAGTTAAAAAGTGTACTATATCGTGTGATTTCCCTTGAAAGCGTGATCCCGTTAAGGTCGATCTTTTGTGCCTATAAAGCCGGAAAAAAAACCACTATATAAGTACGTTACTAAGTACTTAGTAAATAACGTACTTACTTATACTATTACTATTTATAATATTACCCTTATTTCTTATAGTCCTAAGACTCGGACTCTTATTAAAAAGCGTACTCTTATCACTAACTATATTCTTAATAATAAAAATAAAAACCACTATATTAAGTCTAAGCTTAAGTTTAAAAAGTCTTAGTTTAAAAAGTCCTAAATTAAGAAAGTTATATTTATAGGATTTAATAATAAATTAAAAAACTCTCTTAATTAGTATTATAATAAACGTTATTATTTCATTATTAATAACTTACTAACTCTTACTTATAATACTTTTTTTTTTATAAATTAGTTTATCTTAGCCCTTAGTTATATAGCTCTAGATCTTAATATTACTAATATTACGCTCCTCTCTCCCTAAATAAAGGCTTTATAATAGCTTAATAATACTATTACTCTAACTAAAGCTAAAACTAAGAGTTATAATAAGTAGTTTAATATTAACCTATTCTTTATAAATATTAACGTTACTAAGGCCCCTTAGCTTAGTTATAATAAGAGTAATATCCTTGAGAACGCTCCCGCTCCCTAACTTAATAATAATAATAGTAACGTTCCGCCTCTCGTTCTACTTCCTATTCTATTTTTTATAATTTTTATTATAGCCTCTAGTAGTAATTAAGTAGCGAACGCTTTATAAACTACTATTATTAATATATTTAATAATTTATATAACTTTAATTACTTCTCCGTAGCTCGTCGTAGTATTAACAAAACTAATAACTTTATTCTAAGTAATTAACTAAGTACGTATATAAAGCCCCCCCGTTATATTATTACTAAGTAGATTACTATTACTAATTATTACGCTTTAAAAGTACGCGCTAGAAACGCTACTATTATTATTAATATTATATAAGTTACTCCCCTAATATAGCTAGGTCTTAGCGACCTCTTAATAACGTATTACCGGGGGTTATATCACTATATCTTCTTTTTAAGAATTATACTAAGTTAGATAAAAGGGTTTTATAAAGTATTATTAATTAACTTATTTTTAGTAACCTTTTACTATAAACTTAGTATTTATTATCCTATTTTATATATATTCGTTTCTTATAGCGTTCGAATTTTTTAATTACTTTTACTACTTTATTAAAATACTTAGTAAGTTTTTACGTATTATACTTAGTAAGCTATCTAGCTTATTTAATAAGATATTATAAGTCTTTTTTTTTACTTTACTTCGTAGCGATTTCCTTAACTTCTTAAACGCCTTATTTATCTTTTAACTTTAAAGAATTTACTATTTAGTTACTAACTATTTAGTAATTTCTTTATAATTTAAGTTAAGAAACTAAGAAAACGTTATATATTCTTTAGTATTACTTTAATTAATATACTTAATAAGCCTATTTATTTACTTTTTTAATTATTATTATTTTAATATACCTTAGTACTAATTTATTATTTTTAAATTATATATTCTTTATTAATAAGCTAATAATCTCTTTATAATTAAACTTTTTAAAAGTATATTTTTAATTATAATAAGCTACTTAGCTCTTAAAGGCTTATACTTAGGCTTGCGTAGCCTAGGCCCTAATTTTCTTAATTTTTTAAACCTTTTTTTAAACCCCCTAGACTATAGCTTTATAATTAAGTATATATTTAACGTACTTAAAGTAATAGTTATATAGCGCTATATATAAGAATACTTTTATAATAAAATATTAGTTATTATTATATATAAACTCGGCCTTTTTTAACTACGCTATTTACTTATTTAATAAGCCCTCGGTATAAATCCTTAAGTACTTTTTCAATATTTAATAAGTTTACTCTATTTAGCTATTTATTTATAAGTAGTATATAATAAATAGTTAGTAACGTATTGCTCGTTCCTTAGTAAACTCTTTTTAAAACGCGCTTATAAATAGCTTATTTCTATCTATAATAATACTTTTTAATATACTAAACTTATACTCTACTTCCCTATATAAAATACTTATTATTTAAGCTACGTTAAGTATTTTAATAATAAGTAAAAACTTCGTAAACTTTATTATATAATAAATAATAACTAAGATATAATCGTACTTAGTACCGTTACTATGAGCGCTCAGTAATAGCCTTATAATAAAATTTATAAATATTTTTTAAAATAAGTACGAGAATAGTAATAATAACTATAGCTACTTATATAGCTTATATCTTAGGGTTATAACTCCTAAGTAATACTTATAGTTCTTAACGTATTTTTAAATATCTTATTAAATATTTTCTTAATAATATTTCTTTTAAATTAGCTTAAAGGTTTTTATAGCTCCTATATAACCTACTTTATAATTATCGTAAGATTAATAAAGGATCTCTATTTAAAAAGACTCTATTTAAAAAATAATAAGTTTTATTTTTAAAAAATAATATATCTTATTTATTAAGCGAATATACTCTTAGCTCGCTAGCTGTAGCGCGAGCTCTTATTAATTATAATATATAAAATTCGTCTTTAGCTTATAATCCTCTAACGAGCTCTTTAATTTCTAGTAAAAAATAAGAAGCCAATACTATTTTACCCCTTATAAACTCTTTTCCAACGGGACGTAGAATATACTATTTTAATATAATAATCCTAGTTTTATCTAACTCTTTTTTATTTATACTAGACCGTTATTAAGCGTTCACTAATAACTTTTTTACCTTTTTACTTTAAATCGTTAAAATAATAACTATTATTACTTTATTAATACGCTTTATAATACGTTATTAATATAAAAGAGAGGATTTTCTATTCTTAGAGCTAGTTAATATTTAGTTAGGATCGTAAAAAGAGGCCTTAACTACTTAAATATATACCTTAGTAATATTATTTTTCTTTTTTAAACTAATTATTTTTTATTATATATTAAGTAATAGTTTACTAATAAAACATAGCTTCTAAGCTAGTATAGGGAGAACGTTTTTATAAAGTACTTCTCCCTCTATATAATCTAGCTTCTTAAATAGACTATCCGCTAGGTTTATCTTCCCTAGTTAGTATTTTAAGTCGAAGTTAAATATTAATAGCTTATATACCTACCTCGTAAGCCTTTTTTAAAGGTCCTGCGCTAGTGCGCTAATTACTCTCTTAAGTATTTAATAATTTATTAAGATTATAAACTTTTATAAAAGACCCTAGAAGTAGTAAGCCTAGTAAATAAATAGGGCTATACGGCGGTTTAGTGCCTAGGATTAAGTTAATTAAGTATTCTGCTCCGCTACATAACTACGGTCCCTTTATTAACTATTTATTAAACGTTTCTACTTTAGATTAAAGCTTAGGTAGTAGGCCCCCGTATAGTTCGACCTCCGTTATTTCTACAATACTTCTTATAATAGTAATATATAATATATACGCCCTCTTATAGTTCTTTATAATATTATAAACTATCGCCTCTAATTTAGTAATAGAAATAGGTTTATATAACTATATATTCGTTATAATATTAATATAAATACCCTCTTAGCTTATTAATAAACGTAATAATAAGAGGTTTACTATTTTTTTATCCTTATTAACTATAATAAATAGTTATTAAATCTTTTTTAACTACTTATAATAATTAATAAAAAAAGCGTTAATTAGTAGGCTTTTTTTTAGCTTATAGTTTTATTTTAAAAGTCCCTTAATAAAGGGGCTAAAGTAATAACTAGGGTTAACCCTAAATAAGTTACGAGCTTAGTACTAATAATATCAATTTCGGAGTATATACCTATATTAACTTTTACTAGCTTTTTAGTAACCCCTCGTAGGACTATTACCCTACCCTTCGTAATTACTTTTATTAATACCCTTTTTATATTTAATATAAGCATATTAAGTATATTACTTATACTTATTCGTTTTCTAATAAATTAACTTTTATAACTCTTAGCTTAATAATAACCTATTAAATAGTTACTAATACTATTTTTAATTAGAGGTATATTAGCTTATTATTACCCTTACCTCCCGACTTATTTTTTTAGTACTTACTAAATATATAGCCCGTTTTGTTATATATAAAGTACTTAATATTACTACTATAACGCTTTTATAATAGCTTAGTATAAGTACCCTTATTATATAGCTTTTATAACGCTTCCTAGGTTAAGTCTTTAGGGCTTAGTCCCTTAGAGCTCTCCCTACTCCTTTTTTTATAAAAAGGGGATATTTAATATAATTACTTAGATAATAAGTATAGCCTCTTTTTATTATCTTTTTATAACTAATTATTACCCTTTTACTAACTTAGTAACTATAGTTTATTAACTTTATATATTATATTATATACTCTTTTAATTAAGACCTTATAATAAATTAAGTTATCCTATAACTAAAATAGTAATTTAAAAAAAACTTAATATACCTCTATTTTTAAATTTTTTATATTCTTTATACTTAAATTATAATAAATTGTTAACTATTTAGTAAAGAACTAGGTAGGGGTCTAGCCCCTTTTTAGCCTCTTCGTTCTTAGTTCTTTATAATACTCCTATTCTTAGGTCTCGGGGTTTATATATTATTAATAAATAAACGCTAAAAAATCGCCCTAAGAAAAGGGATCCTAGAGGCTCTTTTTATAATTATATTATTACGTTTATAATAATAAAAATAAATTAAATAGGGCCTATTTAATATACTATTTTATAGTACTTCTTATATATAAGTTATTACTTTATTTTATAATAATAATCTAGTTTACTACTTAAGTACTTATAAACTCTTTTTTAATTAGTTTATAATTATAAAAAAAAGGCTTTTTATATTCGTATTAACTTAAATATATCGCTAGTCGCGTAGTAAGTTATTAAATAAGCTCCTAGTATTAATACCGTTCTTAATTTCGGTCTTTAACTCTTATTTTTTTTATTTTATAAAAATAAGTTATTATTAAGCTTATAGGGTTTATTAAACTAGTTATTTTAATATTACCTACGCTTTTATATATATTTAAACCTTATACGTTTAGTAATTAGTTATTAATAAACGCCCCGTTTATAATAAATAAGGTCCTTAGAGTATTAATAAAGTAGCTAGCCCGAGAGGGCGATCTACTCCGATTGTTTTTTTTATTTAGCTCTTTTTAGAATACTAATATTTAAATAGGACTCGCCCTATAATAAGCTCGTTTTTTTAAATAGAATAGGGTTAAGTAATTAACTCTAGATAGTTATAATTCGTTAGTATTAATAATCCTTTATTAATAACTAAGCATTGCTTTATTAACGTTTTATTTATTTTTATAATTTATTATTACTTATATTTATTATTTTATAAAAATAAAAGCTTTAGAATTATAAAAAATTAGGCTATAAGTACTTAACTAACGAGGTTATAATATAAGTATAAGTATATTATAAGACTAAAGCTTATGAAGTCCTTTATACGGGCTCTATTTCGTAAAAAGTTCTTTTTTAATATAATCCGTATACTTAGTCGCTAATTTATTAGCGACCTATTACTATACGCATCCCGAATCTATTATAATAATATTATTTTAAGTTCTTAAGGAGTTATATAGCGCTACTTAACTTACTTAGAATACCCTTATAGAGTCCTATTATTTTAAAAAATAAAGTAGCTTTAACTCTTATAAACGTAACTACGTTTTTTATATTTTTAGCTATATTATTAGTATATAAAAAAAGGTTACTATTTATATTACTAACTTATTAATAAGTAATAAAAAGGTCTATTTTAAGTATACTACTTTTTAAAAGCTCGTTACTAACTACGAATATTTTAACTTATTAATCTCGATTATAATAAGTTATTAATAATTATTTAGTAATTATTTCCTCTTATTAATTGAAATTTCTCTTTTTAAGCTAGTATTATTAATATTAAAAATAAAGCTAATATTATCTCCCGCCTTAGCCGCTTTAGCTAGTTTATTTTTATAATAATAACTATATAACCGTTTTATAAAATAATTTTAATACTCTACCTTAATGTTATAAAAAAACTCCTTAGGGCGTTATTATTACGCGTATTCTAAAGTTTTTTAACTTTTTTATTTTTTATAAGCGCGTTACTAAGTACTTAATAAATTATATACTTCCTTATACTATTATTATTTATAGCGCTCCCCCTATTTCTTATAGTTCTATAACTTAGATTCTTATTAACAAGTATATTCTTATTATTAACTATATTTTGATTATTAATAAGGCGAACTTTTTTAATTCTAAGTTTAAGAAGTCTTAGTTTAAAAAAGCTAAGTCCGAGGGACCCGGTAGTAATTTAGAAAATTCTCTTAGTTAGTATTATAATAAGTATTACTATTTTATTATTAACGACTCGCCGACCCCTACTTATAACGTTCCTTTTTTTATAAATAAGCTTATTCTAGCCTTTAGTTATATAGTTCTAAATTTCGATTAAGTTAGTATCTTACTCTTTTTACTTTAAGTAAAAGCTTTATAACAGTTTAACGGGGCTATTATTCTAATTAAAACCGAAGCTAAGAGTTAAAATAAATAGTTCGACGTTAATAAGTTTTTTATAAATATTAATATTACTAAGGCCCCTTAGTTTAATAATAATAATAAGAGCGTTATTTTAGTAAGCGCTCCCCCTTCCCGACTTATTAATAATAATAATAGTATTCTATTTTTTATTATAGTTCTTATTATAGTTCTTATTATAATTCGTATTATAGTTCTTATTATAGCTTTTAGTAATAATTAAGTAGCGAACGCTCTACGAACCGCTATTATTAATATATATAATACTTTATATAACTTCGACTACCTCTTTATAGCCCGTCATAGTATTAATAAAGCTAATAGCCTTACTTTAAGTAATTAGCTAAGTACTCGTATAAAGCCTACTTATATTACTCTTTCTAAGTAGACTACTATTACTAACTATTATATTTTAGAAGTACGTACTAAAGCCGTTATTATTATTATTAATATTACGTAAGCTACTCCCTTAATATAGTTAGATCTTAGTATTCTCTTAGTAATATATTACTAAGAATTATAATACTATATCTTTTTTTTAAAAAACTACGCTAAGCTAAATAAAAAGGGTTTTATAAAGTATTATTAATTAACTTATTTTTAGTAACCTTTCGCTACGAACTTAATATTTATTATCCTATTTTATATATATATATATTTTTTTTTTATAGCGTTCGAATTTTTTAATTACTTTTATTACCTCGTTAAGGTACTTAGTAAGCTCTTATATACTATACTTAGTAAGCTATTTAGCTTACTTAATAAAATATTATAAATTTTATTTTATTTCATTTTATAATAATTTCTTTAACTTTTTAAATATCTTATTTATTCTCTAGCTCTAGGAGATTTACTATTTAATTACTAACTATTTAATAATTTTTTTATAGTTTAAGCTAGGAAACTAAGAAAATATTATATATTCTTTAATACTATTTTAATAAATATACTTAATAAGCTTATTTACTTACTTTTTTAACTATTATTATTTTAATATATCTCGATATTAATTTATTATTTTTAAATTATATATTTTTTATTAATAAGCCGACGATTTTTCTATAATTTAACTTTTTTAAAGTATATTTTTTATTATAATAAGCTACTTAGCTCTTAGACGCTTATACCTAAGCTTACGTAACCTAAGCCCTAATATTTCTAATTTTTTAAACCCTTTTCTAAACTTCCTAAACTATAGCTTTATAATTAAATATATATTTAACGTACTTAAAGTAGTAGTTATATAACGCTATATATAGAGATATTTTTCTTCCTAACGGAGTAATTTGCTAGGGCCGTACTATATATTACGTATTAAGGAAACCTAAGTATAATGCGCTCTATACTTAACTACTAATTAAAATAGTAGTTAACTAACTCGACCGTTATCTCTTTTTTATTAACTCCCGACTTTCCGCTACTTATCTAGAGGGCGAGCTATACCTACTCTAACGTATATAAGATCTCTTAATACTAGCCTACGTAAGTAGCTAGATCTCGTATTATATACCCCTTTTTATCGAGGGTTAAAGGACCCCTTATATATTCCCTTACGTTTATAATATAGCCTATATTAAAGGGATTTATAGCTCTATAAAGCATAATTTTTAAGTTAATATTAATATATTAAATTTTAATATCCGTACTAGCCCGGCTATTTATAATATTTATATTATTACTTAGCTAGATTTCGTATTACTAAAAAGTACTATACTACTCCTAGAGCGTATTTATATTAGCTACGTTAGCTAGAGTATCGAGCTAGCTAAAGAGGGCACCTAGCCCAAGAGGGGCAGACTTATTAACGAGCATCTTTAGCCTACTAATTACTAACTATATACTAAGAGTAGAGTAGGTTCTTATTAAGGTAGTAGTTTATATATTAATAGGTTTATTTAATAGGTCTATTTAATAAGTTTATTTAATAAGTTTATTTAATAAATTTATTTAGTTTAAATAGAGAGTAGCTTTAGGTAATATTAAAAGCTATAAGAATAAAAAAAATCTTTACGAGCTCTAATACGTAAATATTAGCCTATTTAGCCCTTTTCTTAAAAGCCTCTACGTCACTATTAAAGTTTAGAACCTCTATAGTTAAGGGCCGCCTCTAACTATTATAGCTAATCAATATAGCTAACTATTATAGTTAACTTCTACTATTAACCTTTTTAACTAGCGCTTCTACGTAAGTATATTACTTAGCCTATTATTAATAAATAGTAAAGTAGCTTACCTATTCCGAATTATATAATAGTTTTCGTATTAAAATTACTATATTACGTTAAGCGCGTACTTAGGGCACATTATACGTATTATATAGTTAAAAAGTATACCGTATTATATAATTTCTTTTAAAAGCGTAATCCCGTTAAGGTCGATCTTTTGCGCTTATAAAGCCGGAAAAAAAACCACTACATAAAGATATTTCTATAATAGAATATTAGTTATTATTATATATAAACTCGGCCTTTTCTAATTATATTATTTACTTATTTAGCGAGCCCTTAGTATAAATCCTTAAGTACTTTTTTAATATTTAATAAGTCCGCTTTATTTAGCTATCTATTTATAAATAGTATATAGTAAATAGTTAGTAATATATTACCCGTTCCTTAGTAAACTCTTTTTAAAATATATTTATAAAGAGCTTATTTCTATCCGTAATAATACTTTTTAGCGTTCTAAACTTATACTCGACCTTTTTATATAGGATACTTACAATTAATATTATATTAAGTATTTTAACAATAAGTAGGAACTTTATAAACTTTATTATACTTAGTACGTATAGCTATAATGAGGTAATACGGGATATTCTTATAAAAGAATATAAAAAGTAAGTATTTATATAGAAGCAAGAACATATGAATATAGGGGTAATAAGCGTATATAAAAGAGGTTTCAGTAGTAAAGAGAGTAATATAGTTAAATTACTATATGACAAGTTGCTTGCTTAACGAAAGGTCTAAGTGGGTAAATACACGCCTATATATAGGCATAACACCTCTTACTAGTATATTCTATAGCTTATTAATTATAATATAATTAATAAACGTATACGTAAGTGAATACGTAATCGTAGTACGTAATTCCGTCTCAAGAGGATTCCAACTTATTTAGTTACCTTCTAGTACTTTCCGATGCTCACGTAAGCTTATGTAAGCAGTATTGCTTACATAATCAATACCTATAATAATCTACAAAAAACGTACATTATTATAGTATATTTTTTGCTTACGTAACATTGATAATAAGGCGAATAATAAGGTAAACAAATTTATCTTCGTAACACTCCCTCTTTTACCTTACTAGCTATGTATAATAATAGGTTTAATTTAATAACCTATTTCCGATAATAAATTCTAAAACTAAATAGCTTCCTGAATAGCTTCCTAACGTCTATTAAATTCAGCCTCTATAGTAGAAAGTGTTATAGTAGACTGTTTTTTAGACTTCCAGCTAATTGGGCATCTATTTAGTGTAAATAAGTACCCAGAAGTTGATTTTCTAGTACTTTTACATCCGGCCCAGTTAGAATTAGTATAACCCACTAATTCTATAGGTCTAATATTACTATTATAGGTAATATTATACTTAATAGTGCTACTAAGGTATCTATAAATACCTTTTACTACTTTAAGTAAGTAAATAGTGGGCTTATGGAGGTATTGGGAGACGAAAGAGACTAAAAAGGCTAAATCAGCTCTAGTTACTACTATAGCGTACATTAAAGAGCCTACTAGGTGCTAGTAGGTTTTTAATAGCTCTTTTGGAGGTAAATAGTCGTCTTTTTCGTTCCCTAAATCACTATTTAATATACCTGGATTTATAGGTATATTAGTGATTTTAGCTTCCGAAAAATCATTATTATTAAGAATATCCTTAATATAATGACTTTGAGAGAGAGAAATAGTCTTATTAGACTAAGTTCTAATGATTTTAACGCCTAGGAAATTCAAGGCTTCGCCTAGGTCTTTAATTTCGATATATTTCGATATTTTACCCTTAATTTCCTCTATTTATTTAATTTTATGTTCTGCCTTTGCTAGTTGCTTGGGCGGTTCTCGATATCGATTATATAGTATTAATACATAATATCAATAGATACCCCCACTATCTCGATAGACTATTCTTTTTTTTAGATTTTCTAACTTTTCAACTTTCCCTCCTGTAAAGTTCACAACCACGGATTATTAATTTCCTCTATATATTTAATATTTTTATTAAATATAAGGCAATCGTCGACGTGGGTAATAATAAAAGCAGGATTTTTGAAATCCTGGTTAAAATAAGTAGCCTCGTCGGATTTTAGAGGTAAAAAGCCTATTTCATTAACAATAGACTTCAGCTTTAGTTGCCATTGTCTAGGGCTTTGTTTGAGCCCATATAAGGCTTTTAAAAGCTGTAATAGCTAATTCTTTGATTTATTCTAATTTATAGTATTTAAATTAGGGTACTTTTCAAAAAGTTTAGTTAAAGGTATATTAGAAGGGTCTTTATTTACCTCTTCTAATAAATCCCCATTTAAAAAGGCACTAATAACGTCAATTCAGTATATATGCCAGTTTAAAGGGGCAGATAGGGCTATAAGTACCCTATGGGTAGTAGGATTACTTCCAGAAGCAAAAGTTTAGAAATAATCTACTCCATATTGTTATTCAAAGCCTCTAACTACTCATCGGGCCTTATATTTATCAATATTACCTATATTAATATTGATTTTTCTTTTAAAGACCCATCTAGTAGATAGTGGACTTTTATTAGTTTTATAGACCTTATTTGGGTCTATAGCTAATAAAGTACTCTCTTTAATAATAACCTCTAGCTTAGAATATATAGCCTTTAGCTATTCTGATTTTTCTGTGCTATTCAGAGCCTGTTTTAGTATATTAGGCTCTGGAGGTAGGGTAATATTCTAAGTAAAATCTTTATATTTAGATTTTTCGTCCTCAGATAATTTAGGAATTAATACCTCTATTTTAGCAGGTATTTCCTTAATATCTTCGATTTTATCAAAATTCTTAGAATATGAAGGAGGATTTACGCTTTCTACCCCCTCTATTCTATTATTTTAAATAAATCGAATATGCGAAGTTCGTAATAATCGAGATCGAAAAGGATTAGAAGGGCAATATATAATGTATATATTATTGCCTTCTTTTCCTAAATATATACCTTTTTGAGTATAGGTATATATTTTATTCGAAGTAATTCGCTTTTGTGTAGGGTAATAAATAAGTACCCTAGAGCCGATTTTTCTTAAATTAGATAAATCCAGCTTATTATTTCTTTTCGGAAAGGAATAATCGAGAAAGACCTCCATCGGGGTCTTTTCTAATCGTATATTAGCGGTAAAATTAACTAATTTAGTTAATTCTTTTAAAATTACGTCCGATAAATATAGGGGTAACTTTTCCGCTAATAAAATAGTTCTAGCCTTTTCGATAAGGGCCCTGTTGGTCATTTCGGCTATACCATTTTGTTCGGGCGTATAGGGCGTCAAAGGCTCTAAAATAATGCCTTTTCCGTTAATATAGGGTAATAATTCCCCTATATTAAATTCCGTACCATTATCTAAGCGTATGTACTTAGAGTAGGAATTAAACTGGTTAAAATAAAATTCCAGTTTATTTTTAAAAATATTAATTATATTCTCTTTAGTTTTTGAGAATTCAATATCTCGAAAACCAGTAAAATCATCCGTAAACGGAATAGCGTAATTATTTCCACTGATAGTAGTAGGGGTAATTTTAACTGTATCAATACAGACCCTCTCTAGTAGAAATAATGCCCTATTATAGTTAATCTTAGGCTGTTGCCTAGTTACCTTAGCTATAGTACAGCTTGGGCAATTTAGGTCTTTTTCTTTTAATTTGTTTAAAGGAATTCCCTTAGTTATTTTTATAATTTTTAATAAATAAGAGTATAAGGGATAACTTAATTTTTCGTACTATTCCTGGGTGATTGTATAGACCTGATTATCTAAACTTTTAGATAAATAATTAGTATTTTTCTCTATTTAAATTATTTTTCATTTTGCCTTTACTAACTACTCGGGCGGTTCTTAGTATTATTTATATAATATTAATATATAATATTAATAAATACTCCTACTACCTCGATAGATTATTTTTTTAGATTGTTTTTCTTTTTAACTTTCCTTCTTTTAAAGTTTATAACTACGGATTATTAATAGTAATATTAAGCGCCCGATACTATTACTTTATAAGCCTACTACGTATCTAGCTAAGTTCCCTACCCTTCTAAGTAACTATAGCTTATAATAGTAATATTAGAGATGCCCTCGTTACCGTCGGTAAAAATAATATCGACCTTACGATATCTACCCTATTTTAACTTTAACTTATATACGTATATATATTTATTACCTCGTTTCTTTTATTAAAGTTAAAAAACGCTACTTCCCTCGCTATTTATTACTATCGCCCTATTACTATTACTATCGAATCGTCTACTTACTCTTAAATATATATTATTAAAATACTAAAATACTTAGTTAATATCGACCCCTAGGGATACCTCAAGAGCTAAAAGTTCGATCTTATAAATATTATACTAAAGGACCCCGAACTATAATAAGGTCGTTTTAGAGAATACGGATTAAATACTATTAACTTAAAAATCTAAAATACGTATATTAATATAAGTATTACTATTATTAGCGCCTAACTTATATAACATAGCCTTAACGAAATACTTAATTAACTATAAAATATAATTAATACCCTAGTATCGTAGCGGTAGAATAAGAGGTTTAGAGAGACTAAAAAGGATATTCTAAAGTTATTAAATAAGTTAGAAAATAGGAAGTAGGTTTTAGCTATTTAGAAGCCTATTAATATATTACGTTATTAGTAATAGGATAAGCTATATTAATAGTTACGGCCGGCTATTATTAGTTATAAAGTTTATTACGTAATAAAAACTCGGTATTAACCCTAGTAAGCCAGCTTGCCCGTGAGGGCAAAGTTGGCCCCTAATGAGGCGGGCCGGACCCCAAAGGGGTATTTTTCTCTATATTATATTATTAATAGTAATATTATAAAGAGAATTTTGAATGGATTCTAAAATACTTTTCAGATCCAAATACTGATTTTCAGGGTCCAGATTGTTTTGTTAGTACCTTATAGTAGGTCTTTAATTTTTCTCGGTAATATTAAGGAAAAACCCATGCGTTTTAAAATCCAAATAAGCAAATACATTGCCCTCAGAATCCACTAAATAATTCTTTTTAATAAATCTACCATTTTTATAGTATAATATACCTAAAAAGATATTAAGTAGGAATTCTGGAATATATAAGGTATTTTTTAACCTTATAGGTATAATTTTACCCCGTAAGTATATAGGTAAAATCAAGTCCCCGATACCCTGTGGGTATACTAGGCTAGCTCCGGTTCGAATAGGGGGTAAATTATCCCTATTATCGTAATTTTCGAATAAATCTATACTATTAGTAATATGGACTATAGAACCCGTATTATATAACTACCTTTTAGTTGTATTTGTACCTATATTTGTCCAATTATTAGTATTTTCTCCCAAAAGGTCCAAATTATTATTTAGAATCGAGTTAGGTAATATATAAGGGAGAAAAGGTTGATAATTTTCATCAGGTGGGTCTATGGTATAGTGGTCGGAACCATGTACTATATAATTCCTTGATTGTAAGGGCTGAGGGTTCAAATCTCCATTTAGGCGCTAGTTTTTCGTAAAAGAGTTAGGCTGGTTGGGCTGGTTAGGCTGGCTTCGGGGCTAGTTTCGTTTAGGTTAATATAAGGGCTTATTTGAGGGCTTATTTGGGTAATTTGACGGCTTATTTAAGTAATTTGGGTTAGTATTTGGGTTAGTATTTGGGTTAGTATTTTGGTTAGTATTGAGTTTATAATAAGTCTTATTAAACTTATTATACTTATTTTAAAAGTATTTATTACTTTTAATAGTATTATTAGACATAGGAGTATCGATTTCTCTCCTATTTTCGTCTAATATATCCGTAATAAGAGCCTCTAAAGTAGGGGGCTCTTTAAGTCGTAAATTAGACCTTTAGCAGTTAGCCCAAATCGGAAAAATATTAGATAGGGCTAATAAAAGACCATGTTTTAGTCTATATCCTCAATAATAGCTCCTACGCTTTTTAATTTAGAAATATAGCTTTTAAATAAGCTAATAAACTCATTTAGGCTATTGAAATGCTCTAATTTAATAGCGTGGAATTCGAGGTATAATTATTGACGTAAAACTGGTCCTGTACCCTTATAAGAAGCTTTAAGGGTATTAAGAGCTTCTTTTAGATTAATTTGATCAAAAATAAGTAAAAGAGGCTCAGGGTAAATATTTTGCCTTATTAATAATAAGGATTAGGTTTTTTACTCTTTAGAAATATTTTCATATTCATTTTCGACTTCGAAATAAGTATTTAATCTTAAAAGTCGAAGATAAATATGAAGAGTAGAAAGCCAAGTAGTCCAATTTTGACTACCTTTTAGGCGTTGATTTTCAGCCATAAGGCAGCCTATAATTACCTTAATAATGTCCGCTATTATATATATTTTAAATATATATAATATAAATATATACCAGTATTGTTCCTAGTATAAATAAGCTTACTTTTAAGCTTAGAGTTCAGGCTTATTTTTAAGCTTGAAAGTTATTAAGCGTTTATTAATAACTCTTTTACTTTTTTACTTCGAGTTATTATAGTAATAACTATTATTATTTTATTAGTATACCCTATAGTACGTTATTAATATAGGAGAGAGGATTCCTTATCTCTAAAACTAATTAATATCTAGCTAGGATTACAAAAGGAGGCTTTAACTACTTAGATATATACCTTAGTAATATTATTTTTTTTGAACTAATTATTTTTTACTAAACGTCGGGTAGTAGTTTATTAATAAGACGTAGTTTCTAAGCTAGCGTAAAGGGAACGTCCTTATAAAGTACTTTCCCCTTTATATAGTCTAGCTTTCTAAATAGACCGTTCGCCGGGTTTATTTTCCTTAATTAGTATTCTAAGTTAAAGTTAAATACTAATAGTTTATATACTTATTTTATAAGCTTTTTCTAAAGGTCCCGCGCTAATATACCGATTATTTTTTTAAGTACTTAATAATCCGTTAGAATTATAAATTTTTATAAAAAGCCCTAGAGGTAATAAGCTTAGTACTCTAACCTTTTTATTATAATAAATAATTCTTATTAGCTTATAACTTATTATTACTCTAAATTTAAGAGCTTTTATAATTAGTAAATAATAAGTCGCTATTTTTTATTAGTTTATTAAAATAAGATTATTATAATAGTTCTAACTAAAGTATTAGTTTTTACTTATATAATACGTTATAAGTTCTAGTACGTAAGTACGGTTACCAAGATAAAAGCGACCTTTAGCTAATTAAATACCTTATTTACTTCCTTAGTTTATTAAAATTCCTTTAATTACCCCTTTTTTATTTTTAGTAATATTATTATTAGTATAACGATACCTAAATATTTAGTAATAAACTTTTAATAAAAGTTATAGAACCTTAAAAATACTTAGATATTTTTAATAAACTTTAGTACTTTCTAATTAATAATCGTTCGTACTCGTAACGGGTTAATCTTAATTCTTTCTAGGGTAATAATATAGCTTAAGAATTCGACCCCCTTTTAATAAAACAAGTACTTCGATAGTTTAATAAAAAGCCCGTATAACCGCAGACGTTAGAGGACTTTTTTAATATCCTCTATGTACTACGTTTTTATTATTAAATAAATTATTAAATCGTTTATATATATATTATATAGTAAGTATTTAATAAGTTAGCGAGTGTTTAGTAAATATATACTTAGAACGTTATAAGTACGTTTATTAGTTTAAAAAGTATAATAATATACTTAAAGTAGCTATATTAGCTCCGAAACGATATTTTTTATCGGTTTTCTTTTTAATTTAAATATAGTAATAAGTATCCCTAATATTTATTTTTAAGATTTATCTTACTCTATAAAGCCCATTCAAGAGCTTATTAATAAGTAGTAGTAAGTATCGATTTTTTATAATTATTTTATTTAGTTTATAGTAGTTTATATAGAGGCGTAGCGTACTATTCTTTTTTAATACGAAAAGGATCGGTACCCCGGCTTTATTAACTAAAAGTATAATATAACCGTTTACTAAGTTCTTATTAATATATATATAAAACTTATTAATTTATTTTCTACTTAATAAATGAATAAGACTATACGGCGGTTTAGTACCTAGAATTAAGTTAATTAAGTATTTTATTTTATTATATAACTACGGTCCCTTTGTTAATTATTTATTAAACGTTTTTATCTCGGATTAAAGCTTTAGTATTAGACCCCTTTATAGTTCGGTTTCTATTATCCCCGTAATATTTTTTATTATAATAATATATAATACGTAAGCCCTCTTACGATTTTTAATAATATTACGAGCTATTACCTCTAGTTTAGTAACAAGAATAGGCTTATATAACTATATATTCGTTATAATATTAATATAAATACCCTCTTACCCTATTAATAACTACGATAATAGAAAATTTACTATTCTTTTATCTTTATTAATTACAGTAAATAGTTACTAAATCTTCTTTAGCTATTTATAGTAGTTAATAAAGAAGAGCGTTAATAAGTAAGCCTTTTTTTTAGCTTACGGCTTTATTTTAAAAATCCCTTAATAAAAGAGCTATAATAGTAATTAAGGTTAATTCTAAATAGGTTACAAGCTTAGTACTAATAATATTATATGTATATTAACTTTTATTAGCTTTTTAGGAACCTCTTATAGAACTATTATCCTACTTTTTATAATTATTTTTATTAGTACTTTTTTATATTTAATATAAGTATATTAAGTCCCTTAATAAAGCAATCCGCAGGGGCTATACCGTATATTACGTATTAAAAAAAACTAAGTATATTACGCTCTATACCTAATTATTAATTAAAACTCCCGACCTTTTGCTACCTATCTAAAGAGCGAGCTATACCCACTTTAATATATATAAAACCTCTTAATACTAGCTTACGTAAGTAGCTAGATCCCGTATTATATACTCCTTCTTATTAAGGATTAAGGGACTTTTTAAATATTCTTTATATTTATAATATAGCTTATATAGTGGTTTTCTTTTCCGGCTTTATAGGTATAAAAGATCGACCTTAACGGGATTACGCTTTTAAGGGAAATTATATAATATAGTACACTTTTTAACTATATAATACGCGTAATATATCCTAAGTACGCGCTTAACGTAATATAGTAATTTCGATACGAAAACCGCTATTTAATTCGGGATAAGCAAGCTACCCTGCGGCGGCGCCGGCAGGAGAGGTCGACGGCAGAGGTCGGCCGTAATAGTTGGCCGTAATGGTTAGCCGTAATGGTTGGCCGCAATGGTCGGCCGCAATGGTCGGGGGCAGCCATAATATAGCTTATATTAAAGGGATTTTTAGTTTTATAAAGTATAATTTTTAAACTAACGTTAATATACTAGATCTTAACGTCCGTACTAGCCTAGCTATTTATAGTATTCGTACTATTACTTAGTTAGATTTTATATTATTAAAAAGTATTATACTACTCCTTAGGTATATTTATATTAGTTATAATAGCTAAGGCGTTAAGGGGGCCTAAGAATCTATTAAGCCTTAGAGGGGGAGACCTATCGAGGGGCATCCTTAGCCCGCTAGTTACTAATTATATACTAAGAGAGTAGGTTCTTAACGAGGTAGTAGTTTATATATTAATAAGTTAGTTTAATAAGTTTATTTAGTAAATTTATTTAATTTAAATAGAGAGTAGCTTTAGGTAATATTAAAAATAATAAAAGTAAAAAGAATCTTTACGAGCTTTAAAAAATAACTAAATATTAGCCCTTTTAGCCTTTTTTTTCAAAACCTCTATATTATTATTAAAGTTTAGAATCTCTATAGTTAAGGGCTGCCTCTAACTTTTATAACTGACTTCTACTATCGACCTTTTTAACTAGCGCCGCTATATAAATATATCACTTAGCCTATCGTTAGTAAGTAGCCTTACTTATCCCGAATTATATAATAGTTTTTATATCGAAATTATTATATTACGTTAAGCGCGTACTTAGGGTATATTACGTATATTATATAATTAAAAAGTATACCGTATTATATAATTTCTTTTAAAAAAGTAATCCCGTTAAGGTCGATCTTTTGCGCTTATAAAGCCAGAAGAAGACTGCTATATAAGTATATTAAGTATATTACTTATACTTATTCGTTTTTTAACGAGTCAACCTCTATAACTCTTAGTTTAATAATAACCCGTTAAATAATTATTAATCTTATGTGTAATTAAGGGTACGTTAGCTTAACGTTACTCTTATTTATTAACTTATCCCTCTAGTACTTATTAAATATATAGCCCGTCTTATTATATATAAAGCATTTAATATCGCTATTATAACGTTTTTATAATAACTTAGTATAAGTACTCTTATTATATAGTTTTTATAACGCTACTCTTAATAAATCTCTAGAGCTTAGTTTTTTAGAGTTCTTCTTATTCTTTTTTTTATAAAAGGGGATATCTAACGTAGTTACTTAATTAATAAGTATAATCTTTTTTTATTATCTTTTTATATAGTAGTTATTCTTCTAGTTTCATAAGTATAAAAGATCGACCTTAACGGGATTACGGTTTTAAAAGAAATTATATAATATAGTATACTTTTTAACTATATAATACGCATAATATATCCTAAGCATGCGCTTAACGTAATATAGTAATTTTAATACGAAAACTATTATTTAATTCTGGATAAGTAAGCTGCCCTATTACTTATTAACGATAGGCTAAGCGATATACTTACGCAGTAGCGCCGGCTAAAAAGGTTAATAGTAGAGGTTAGCTATAATAACTAGCTATAATAGTTAGGGGCGGCTCTAAACTATAGAGGTTCTAAACTTTAATAGCGACGTAGAGGTTTTTAAAAAAGGGGCTAAATAAGCTAATATTTACTATTCTCTATACTAGAGCTCGTAAAGATTTTTCTATCCTTATTACTTTTAATATCGTCTAAAGCTACTCTTTATTTAAACTAAATAAATTTACTAAATAAGTTTACTAAATAAACTTACTAAATAAACCTATTAATATATAAACTACTACTTAAATAACTAATTAAATAACTAGGTAAGAGGTTAGCTAGTTAAAATATTACTTTAATAAGAACTTATTTTAAAGATACTCGTTAATAAGTTTACTCCTCTCGGGCTAAGCGCCCTCTTTAGCTAGCTCGACGCTATAGCTATTATAACTAATATAAGTACGCTTAAGAAGTAGCGAAGTACTTTTTAATAATACGGAATTTAGCTAAGTAATATTATAAACGCTATAAATAGCCGGGCTAATACGAATATTAAAATTTATAATATTAATATTAACTTAGTTATAATAGCTATAATAAGTAGGCCGGAGGTACGTAGGGTTAAGGTAATAAATAAGTACTTTAAATAATTTTTATAAGACCCCCTAGGTAATAATAATACTAATATAAAAAAAGAGATAATAATAAACCTAGCTACTTATATAAGCTAGTACTAAGAGGTCCTATGCGTATTAAAATAAGTAAAGCTTATTTTATAAATAGGTAATAAAAAGTTAAGAGTTAATAAAAAGGAAATAATAGTCGAGTTAGTTAACTACTATCTTAGTTAGTAGTTAAGTATAGAGCGTAATATACTTAGTTTTTTTTAATACGTAATATATAGTACGGCCCCGGCGGATTGCTCTGTCGGGGGGATTATTGTCTTTTTATAACTAGTCGCTACCCTTTTTATTAATTTAATAACTATAATTTATTAGTTTTATATATTATATTACGTACTTTTTTAATTTAAACTTTATAACAAATTAAGTCGTCCTATAACTAAAATAGTAGTTTAAAAAGAATTAGTATACTTTTATTTTTAAATTCTTTATATTTTTTATACCTTGGTTATAATAAATTACTAACTACTTAGCGAGGAACTAAGTAAGGGTCTAGCCCTTTTTTTAGTTTTTTTATTTTTAACTCTCTATAATAGTCCTATTTTTAAGTCTCGGGGTCTACGTATTATTAACGAACGAATACTAAGAAGTTATTTTAAGAGAGGGGTTTTAGAGGCTTTTTTTATAATTATATTATTACGTTTATAATAATAAGAATAACTTAAATAGAGCTTATCTAGTATACTATTTTATAATACTTTTTATATATAAATTATTACTTATTTATATTATAATAATTTAGTTTATTACTTAAGCACTTATAAACTTTTTTTTAACTTGTTTATAATTATAAAAAAAAGGTTTTTTATATTTTCGTTAACCTAGGTACGTTACTAACTACCTAGTAAGCTATTAAACGAGCTCTTTATATTAACGCCGTTCTTAGTTTCGGTTTTTTATTATTATTTTTATTATTTTATAAAAATAAGTTATTATTAAGCTTATAAGGTTTACTAAATTAGCTATTTTAATATTACCCGTGCTTTTATATATACCTAAGGTCTATCAAGACAGTGGGAGTATCCATTGATACTGTGTATTAATAGTGTGTAATCGATATCGAGAACCGCCCGAGCAACCAGCAAAGGCAGAACATAAAATCAAATATATACTTAAACCTCGTATATTTAGTAATTAGTTATTAATAAACACGCCGTTTATAATAAATAGGGTCCTCGGGGTATTAATAAAGTAACTAGCCTATAAGAGTAATTTACTTCGATTATTTTTTTTATCTAGCTCTTTTATAAATATTAGTATTTAAATAGGGTTTACTTTATACTAAGCTCGTTATTTCGGACAAAATAGGGTTGAATAGTTAATTTTAAATAGCTATAGCTCGTTAATACTAATAGTTCTTTATTAATAATTAAGTATCGTTTTATTAACGTTTCGTTCGTTTTTATAATTTATTATTACTTATATTAGTTATTTATAAAATTAAAAGCTTTAGAATTATAAGAAATTAGATTATAAGTACTTAAATAGCGAGGTTATAATATAAATATAAGTATATTATAAAATTAAGACTTATCGAGTCCTTTGTACGGGCTCTGCTTTATAAAGGGTTCTTTTATAATATAGTCTGTGTACTAGTTAGTAAGTTATTAGCGTCCTATTACCGGGCGTATCCCGAATCTATTATATATAATCGAGATGTCGTTAAGCTATTTATAAATTTATTTTTAATATTAATTAATTAGAGTAAAAAAGACATCGCTAAAGAGATAGTAACTAACTAAGAATAAGGGTAAATAATAATAAGGCTCGGTATAAGAAAATAAAAAAAAGTAAAAAACTCCTAAACCCTAATAAATCTAGCGAGCGATAATAATAAGCTATTACTAAAGTTAATAAGTAGCTCTAACATAACCTTATTAAAATTAAATACGCTAGCTACTATAAATAAAAATACGAGTTAAAAGACGGTAAGGGGTAAGTTAGTATATAGCTAGAGGAAAGGGATTTTTATATTATATAACTAAATAAAAACTAACTTAGAATACTAAGGGAAATAGGTATATAGAGATTTGGATAATCTTAATGATAAATAAATTAATATAGTATTAGTTTATATTATAAAAATCTATATTTGAAAAGGGCTCGAGGGATAACTCTTATTTTATAAGATTACTAATACCCTAAGTAATTAAAAAATGTGTAGTTCGCTAGTACTAATTTAAATATTATAAAGAGGGTTATTGAATTCCTTTATTATTAAAGCGTTTTATTAACTTAGGTAATAGGATAAAGAGCTTATAAAGTACTTATTATAATAGTCGTTATTAATAAATTTATACACTAAGATTAGAATTAGATCGATCGAGTAATATTAAAATATAATAAGTTTAATAAACGAGTATACTAACTAGACTTTTTATTAAAAACTACTAATAGTAATATATTAGCGCCTATTATAATAAGGGCTACGGAGATTATATAAGAAGGGTAATTATTAATAATTTTACTAATCTTAGTAACCAGCTTAGTAACGCTACGAATACGTAGCTTACTTATTATTAACTAAAGAATTATATACTTAACTATATAGAGTTAATATAATTACTTTAACATATAAAAAATATATAAAAAGACGAACCTAATAGTTATTATTATTTAATTTTATATTCTGCCTTTACTAGTTGCTCAGGCGGTTCTTGAATTTGATTATATAATATTAATATATCGTATTAATAAATACCCTTACTATCTTAATAAACTTTTCTTTTTTAAATCTTTTAACTTTCTAACTTTCCCTCTTATAAAGTTTATAATTATAGATTATTAACGGCGATATTAAGCGCCCAATACTACTACTTTATAAGCCTGCGCACCTAGCTAAGTTAGCTACCCTTTTAAGTAATAATAGCTTATAATAGTATAGTATTAGAAATACCCTCGTTACTATCGTTAAGAATAATACTAACCTCTATAAGCACAATATCTACTCTGATACTTTTAACTTTAACTTATATATATATATATATATTCGTTACCTCGTTTCCTTTATTAAAGTCGAAAAACGCTTCTCTTACTATCTATCGCTATCGCCCTATTACTATTGCCCTATTACTATTGCCCTATTACTATTGCCCTATTACTATCGCTATTAAATCGTCTACTTACTTTTAAATATATACTATTAAAATACTAAAACGCCTAGTTACTATTAACCCCTAGGGCTTTTTTAATAACTAGAAGTTCGATTTTATAAGTATTATACTAGAGGACCCCGAACTATAATACGGCCGTTTTAAAAAATACGGATTAGATATTATTAACTTAAAAATTAAAAAGATATATATTAATATAGCTATTACTTTAATAGGTACCTAGCTTATATAACACGGGCTCAAAATACCTAACTAACTCTAGAGTACTATTAATATTTTAAAAACGTAGCGTAAGAGTAGGTTAAGAAAGACTAAAAGGGATATTCTAGAGTTATTAAATAAAGCGGAAAGTAGGGGGTAGTTTTTAGCTATTCAGAGGGCGATTAATATATTACGGCGGGATCGTTAATATCTTAAGTTTAGTTAGTATTAATAGCTACTTAGTAACGGCTGCGGCTAGCTATAGTTAGTTATAAAGTTTTATTAAAGTACGTAATAAAAATACTTAATATTAACCTTAATAAACCAGCTTGCCTATAAAGGCGAAGATGGCCCCTAATAAGTCGGACCGGACCCTAAAGGGATAGTTATTATTATATAGTAGTTTACCCCCCCGATAGAGTAATCTACCGGGGCCGTACTGTGTATTACGTATTAGGGAAAACTAGATATATTATGCTCTATACCTAATTACTAATTAAAATAATTAACTAACTCGACTATTATTTCCTTTTTATTAATAGCTCCTAACTTTTTACTACTTCTAGCTATTTAGAGGGCGAGCTATACCTACTCTAACGTATATAAGACCTCTTAGTACTAGCCTATATAAGTAGCTAGATCCCGTATTATATACTCCGTTTTATTAAGAGTTAAGGGGCCTTTTATATATTCCCTTACGTTTATAATATAGCCCGTATTAAAAGGATTTTTAGTTTTATAAAATATAATTTCTAAATTAACGTTAATATATTAGATTTTAATATCCGTATTAGCTTAGTTATTTATAATATTCGTACTATTACTTAGCTAAATTCCGTATTATTAAAAGTACTATATTACTTTTTAAGTATACTTACGTTAGTTACGGTAGCTAGGGCGTTGAGGGGGCTTAAGAATCTATTAAGCCCTAGAGGAGGGGACCTATTAAGGGGCATTTTTAAAGTCTTAGCCCGCTAGTTACTAACTATATACTAAGAAAGTAAGTTCTTAACGAGGTAGTATTTTAACTAGCTAATCTCTTAACTAGTTATTTAACGAGTTATTTAAGTAGTAGTTTATATATTTATAAGTTAGTTTAATAAGTTTATTTAATAAATCTATTTAGTTTAAATAGAGAGTAGTTTTAAGTAATATTAAAAATAATAAGAGTAAAAAGAATCTTTATAAACTCTAAAAAGTAGTTAAATATTAGCCCTTTTAACCCTTTTTTTAAAAACCTCTACGTCGTTATTAAAGTTTAAAACCTCTATAATTAAGGGCCGCCTCTAACTTTTATAACTAACTTTTACTATTAACCTTTTTAACTAGCGCCGCTACGCAAGTATATTACTTAGCTTATTATTAATAAATAGTAGAGTAGCTTACTTATCCCGAATTATATAGCGGTTTTTATATCGAAATTATTATATTATATTAAGCGCGTACTTAGGGTATATTATACGTATCATATAGTTAAAAAGTATATTATATTATATAATTCCTCTTAAAAACGTAATCCTGTTAAGGTCGATCTTTTGCGCCTATAAAGCCAGAAAAAAACCACTATATATTAAATACGTTAATAATAAGTATTATAAGGATTAGCTTTAGACTAGGTAAAGAGATATATACCCTAGGTATACTAGAGGTTAATATACGCTTCGGTACGATAATCTTCTATATCCTACTTATTAATATACTATTTCTACTATACCTAAGAAATATAAACTAGTTAAGTATTACATTGAATAATATAAAAAATAGACTATTTAATAATAAATAGTTTAAAATTACTAAGTAATAATAAGAATATACGTTTATAAAGCTCGAATTAGATATTAAATCTATTAACTATTTTATAAAAAGCGAGCTTAAGTAATTATATAAGTACTTTAGCTACTTATTAATTATAAAATTATATAGCCTCTTTAAGTAATTAGAAAATAATATAAAAGTAAAAGCTCTAGAGTACTTAACGAGGGTATATTACTAATATTAAATAAACGCCCAGAGCCTATATAGACTTAAGTTTAAATTATATAATAAGCTTAACTTTAACTAAGAGATCGTTATTTATATCCTTTATTTAAATAATTATTTAGTACTATATATTATTAACAAGGCTATATTATCCTTAAAAAAAATTCCTTAAAGATCTACGTATTAAAATTATTTAGTTAATACTAAAAAGAGTATAAGTTATAATATACTAAGGATTACTAAAAAGGATTAGGATTAATATAAGTAGTAGTTCTAAGTTAGCGGAGTTTAGAAATAATATTACTACGTATAGTATAAAACTAAAAATCGTACTTATTAAAATATATTATAATATTAATAAAGTAAAAAGAGTTTATTAATAATTAAAAAGAGTATTTAAGATTATTTATAATAAGTACCCCGATACTATAAATAAGGAATATTTTTAAATAGTATTTAAATATTATAATAATACTATAAGTCTAAAGGGGCTAGTTCTAATACTTTTCGTATTTAAAATATACTTAAAAACAATAATAGCATCGCTATTATTACTAAATATAGCTTAGCGAGCTTAGATAATTAATAAAGTAATTAAAGTACTTTATAAAGTTAATACGAAGTAGTAAGTTAATAAGGTCGTTACTACCCGTAATGAGCTAGATATAAACCCTAACTTCGATATACTATTGAATTTGGACGTTAGGGTTTAAAAGAAAATATTAAATAGTAATTAGGTATATATAAATTAATCTTAGTTAACGAACGTTTATATATCGTTATTAGAGATTAAAACTAATTACTTAAACTATTAATTATAGTAGTATAACTATATTATACCGATCTTAGTAAAGAGATTTTAGCTTAATAAGAAAAGAAAAGAGCTAGGGGAATCCCCTTAGTAACCTAAAGAGGAGTAGCTTAAGGAGGAGTAAAAAGTTATCTTTAATAAAATCGTTATAGTAAAATAAATAAATAATAATAGTAAAAAAGAAAATAACCCCTATACCGCTAAGATATATAAAAAGACCTAAGTAGAGGGCACTACTATAGTACTTCGTTACTAATAATAAAATAAATAATACATTCTATATAATAAAAAAAACCGATTTTATACTCGTAATCTAATTATAAAAGATAGTATAATTATAATAACTAAGAGACTTTTTAAAAAGTTAGACCTTGTTAAGATAGAAATATTATAGGATTAAAAAGTTTACTAATTTATTTTTTACGATCTAATTAAATACGCAAATCTATATATTTTTAAATCGTATATAGTTTAAGAATTAAAAAAAAAAGGGTACTACTTAGTTATATAAGAAATCGAGGTACGTTATGTAGGAGTACGGTAATATTAAAAAAGCGACGCTACTTACTTAATTCTCTATAGTTTAACGCTATAGCTAGCGCCTTATAATAATATTAATAATATTACTATAATAAAAAAGATATTAAATATAAAATCGTTATATTATCTAAGTATATACCTAATTAATAACTAAGTTTATAAAAAAGATCCTTACTTATTTATTAAAAGAAAATAACTAATAAGTACTTAAAAAGTACTATTATTAAAGTACTTAAGCTATTATACGGCCTTACTAAGTTAAGTACTTATTAATAAGCTATATACTACGACTTCTATATTAAATAGCTATTAATAATTATATTAACTTATAATCCTTACTTCTTATTTTGTATATACGTAAACGACCCCTTTAGTATTA
Organism: Colletotrichum cuscutae; assembly: GCA_030869315.1. Taxonomy (NCBI): domain Eukaryota; kingdom Fungi; phylum Ascomycota; class Sordariomycetes; order Glomerellales; family Glomerellaceae; genus Colletotrichum; species Colletotrichum cuscutae. The sequence goes on from MPDP01000254.1 coordinate 563,591, forward strand.
TAGAAATATAAATAAATAATACCCTAGGTTTATTAAATATTAAGTTTATAAAAAAAGAGAACGAGGAGCTTATAAGAGATTAGGCTATGAGTACTTAATTAGCGAGGCTATAATATAAGTATAAGTATATTATAAAACTAAAGCTTATAGAGTCCTTTATACGGGTTCTACTTCGTAAAAAGTTCTTTTTTAATATAATCTATATACTTAGTTACTAACTTATTAATAACTTATTATTATACGTATTTTAAATTTATTATAATTACTCCCCTCTTACGTAACTTTAGTCTTTAAAGTTATTACGTAATCTCTTTTTTTAATACTAATAATAAAGCCGTTAACGTTATTATTCGTAATAGCTTCCCTAAGGCGTTAATAATACCCTTTTTTATTTAAAAATAAAGTATTACTCCTATTTTATTATCTAACGGATACTTTATCAATATTATTTAATAATAGCGCACTAACTAGTTACTAAGTTAATAGTACGTATTCGTAATAAAGTATTCTAACTATCGTAATATATAAGAGCTTGCCCCCCCCGACGGAGTAATCCGCCGGGGCCGTACTATGTATTACGTATTAAGGAAAACTAGGTATATTGCGCTCTATACCTAATTACTAATTAAAACTCCTAACCTTCCGCTACGTAAAGTCCTCTTAAGTTCTAGCTGCTTATAGGGCAAGCTTTACTTATTTTAATACGTATAGGACCTCTTAGTACTAGCCCGCGTAAGTAGCTAGGTCTAGTATAATCCCTTCTTTTATATAAGTATTATTATTACCCAGGGGGTCTTATAAGAGCTATTTAAAGTACTAGCTTATTACCCTAATTATATATACCTCTAGCTTATTTATTATAATTATTATAACTAGGTTAGTATTAATATATTAAATCTTAATATCCGTATTAGTCTAGCTATTTATAGCGCTTATAATATTACTTAGCTAAATTCCGTATTTTTAAAAAGTACTTTACTACTCCTCGGGTATACTTATGTTAGCTATAATAACTATAGCGTCGAGCTAGCTAAGGGCGCCTAGCCCGAGAAGGGCAGACTTATTAACGGGCATCTTTAGAGAGTTCTAGCTTACTAATTACTCACTATATACTAGGAGTAGACTATTTAGGTAGTAGTTTATGTATTAATAAGTTTATTTAGTAGATTTATTTAGTAAATTTATCTAGTTTAAATAGAGAGTAGCTTTAGGTAATATTAAAAGTAATAAAGATAAAAAGAATTTTGATAAGCTTTAGTATAAAGAGTAGTAGATATTAGCCTATTTAGCCCTTTTTCTAGAAACCTCTACGTTATTATTAAAGTTTAAAACCTTTATAATTAAGGGCCGCCTCTAACTATTATAGTTAACTATTACGGCCGATTATTATAGCCGACCTCTACTATTAACCTTTACTATCGACCTTTCTAACCGGCGCTACCGCAGGGCAGCTTACTTATCCCGAATTAAATAGCGACTTTTATATTAAAATTACTATATTACGTTAAGCGCGTACTTAAGATATATTACGCGTATTATATAATTAAAAAGTATACTATATCGTATAATTTCCTTTAAAAACGTAATCTTATTAAGGTCGATCTTTTATACCTATAAAGCTAAAAAAAAAAACCACTATATATAAAAGCTCGCTTAACTCGCGGTTATTATTATTATTAGGCCCTTAAGTAAAATAAAAGATTTTTTTTATTATTAGTTACGTATTTATTTTATTTCTCCCCCTCTATTTAGCGACCGTTTTACGAGTTCTTTTTTATATAATTATACTTTCTCTTTTTACGATATTCTAAATTTCGTATTATTGTTTAATTACGATTCTTTTATTATACTATTACTAAGTATCTGCCGAAATATTTACTATTTTATATATCTAGGATATACTTAATATAGAGTATAATCTTAAGAAGGGCTTTTATAATCTTTGCGGTAGTGCTCCCTATATATACTACTTATTTAGTACATATTATAATATTAATGAGCTCGTTTATATTACTAATACTTACGTTACTAAGTATATTATTTATTAAGTTAATAAAAAGAAGTATTTTATTATAAGTCGTCGAGTCCTTATTAATTTATTATTAAAATATTAAACTAACGATGTTTTTTTAAGTTTTTAAAGAGCTATATAGCGCTGCTTAGTTTATATAGAACACTCTTATAGAGTTCTATAATACTAAAGAGTAAGGTAGCTTTAACTCTTATAAACGTAGCTACGTTCTTTATATATTTAGCTATACTACTTATATATAAAAAAAGGTTATTACTTATATTACTAATTTATTAATAAGTAATATAAAAAAGAAGATCTACCTTAAGTAGGCTACTTTTTAAGAGCTCGTTACTAATCGCGAGTATTTAAACTTATTAATTTTAATTATAATAAGTCGTTAGTAATTATTTAGTAAATATTTCTTTTTATTAACTTAGATTTCTTTTTTTAAGTTAGTATTTTTAATAATAATAATAAGGCTAAGATTATTTCTTATTTTAATTACTTCTAATTAGCTTATTTTTATAATAATAGCTGCGCGACTGCTTTACGAAGTAATTTTAATACTCTAGCTTAGTACTATAAAAAGACTCCTTAGGGTATTATTATTATATATATCCAGGAGTTTCTTAGTTTCCCCGCCTTTTATAAGCGCGTTATTAAGTACTTAGTAAATAATATACCTACTTATATCGTTACTATTTATAATATTACTTTTATTTCTTATGGTCCTAAGACTTAGACTCTTATTAAAAAACGTACTCTTATTACTAACTATATTTTTAATAATAAAAACGAGGATAATTATATTAAGTCTAAGCTTAAGTTTAAAAAGTCTTAGTTTAAAAAGTCTCAAACTAAGGAAGTTATATTTATAGAATTCGATAATAAATTAGAGAATTTCCTTAGTTAGTATCGTAATAAGCGTTACTACTTTATTATTAATAACTTACTAATTCTTACTTATAATACTCTTTTTTTTATAAAATAGTTTATTTTAGCCCTTAGTTATATAGCTCTAGATCTTAATATTACTAATATTACGCTCCTCCCTCTCTAAATAAAAGTTTTATAATAGCTTAATAATACTATTATTTTAACTAAAGCTAAAGCTAAGAGTCGTAATAAGTAGTTTAATATTAACTTATTCTTTACGAATATTAATATTACTAAGGCCCCTTAGCTCGGTCGTAATAAGAGCGGTATTTTTAAAAATACTCCCCTTTCTTAACTTATTAATAATAATAATAGCGTTCTATTTCTTATCGTAGTTCTTATTATAGTTCTTATTATTGCTCTAGTTATAGCTCTTATTACTACTTTTATTATAGCCTCTAGTAATAACTAAGTAGTAAACGCTTTACGAGTCACTACTACCGCTATATATAATACTTTACTTAACTTTAATTACTTTTTTATAGCTCGTTATAGTATTAATAAGGCTAACGGCCTTATTTTAAATAGTTAGCTAAGTATACGCATAAAGCCCCCCCGCTATCTTATTACTAAGTAAACTACTATTATTAACTATTATATTTTAAAAGTACGGGCTAAAAATACTACTATTATTATTAATATTATATAGGTTACTCTCTTAATATAACTAGGTCTTAACGACCTCTTAGTAACGTATTACTAAGGGTTATAATACTATATTTTTTTTTTAAAAATTATACTAAGCTAAATAAAAAGGGTTTTATAGAGTATTATTAATTAACTTATTTTTAGTAACCTTTTACCGCGAACTTAGCGTTTATTATCCTATTTTATATATATTCGTTTTTTATAACGTTCGAATTTCTTAATTATTTTTACTACTTTATTAAAATACTTAATACGTTCTTACGTATTATACTTAGTAAGCTATTTAGCTTATTTAACGAGATATTATAAGTTTTTTTTTTTTACCTTACTTCGTAACGATTTTTTTAACTTTTTAAACGTCTTATTTATTTCCTAACTCCGGGAGGTTCGCTACTTAATTACTAACTATGTAATAATTTCTTTATAATTTAAACTAAGAAATTAGGAAAACGTTATATATTCTTTAGTACTATTTTAATAAGTATACTTAATAAGCTTATTTACTTACTTTTTTAACTATTACTATTTTAATATACTTTAGTACTAACTTATTATTTTTAAATCATATATTTTTTATTAATAGGCCGACGATTTTTTTATAATTAAACTTTTTTAAAGTATATATTTTTATTATAATAAGCTACTTAGCTCTTAGAGGCTTATACTTAGGCTTACGTAACCTAGGCCCTAATTTTTTTAATTTTTTAAACTCTTTTTTAAATTCCCTAAACTATAACTTTATAATTAAGTATATATTTAATATACTTAGAATAGTAGCTATATAACACTATATATAGGAATATTTTTATAATAGAATATTAGTTATTATTATATATAAACTCGGCCTCTTTTAGCTACGCTACTTATTTATTTAATAAGCCCTTAGTATAGATCTTTAGGTACTTTTCTAATATTTAATAAGTCCGCTCTATTTAACTATCCGTTTATAAATAATATATAGTAAATAGTTAGCGATATATCGCTCGTTTTTTAATAAACTCTTTTTAAAACGCGCTTATAAATAGGTTATTTTTATTTATAATAATACCTTTTAGCGTACTAAACTTATACTCTACTTTTTTATATAAAATACTTACTATCTAAGCTATATTAAGTATTTTAATAATAGGTAGGAACTTTACGAACTTTGTTATATAATAAATAATAACTAAGATATAATTATATTTAGCGCCGTTATTATAGGCGTTTAGTAATAACTTTATAATAAAATTTATAAATATTTTTTAAAATAAGTACGAGGGTAGTAGTAATAACTATAGTTACTTATATAGCTTATATCTTAAAGTTATAACTCCTAAGTAATACTTATAGTTCTTAACGTATTTTTAAATATCTTATTAAATATTTTTAATAAAATTTCCTCTAGATTAGCTCGAGAGTTTTTATAGCTCTTATATAACTTACTTTATAGTCGTTATAATATTAATAAAGGATTTCTATTTAAAGAGACTTTATTTAAAGAATAACGAGTTTTTTTTAAAAGAATAGTATACTTTATTTATTACGTAAATAAACTCTTAGCTCGCTAGCTATAGTACGAACTCTTACTAATTATAATATATAGAACTCGTTTTTAGTTTATAATTTTCTAATAAGCTTTTTAATTTTTAATAAGAAACGAGAAGCGAATACTATTTTACTTTTTATAAACTCCTTTATAACGGGATATAGAATATACTATTTTAGTATAATAATCCTAGCTCTATCTAACTCCTTTTTATTTATATTAGACTATTATTAAGCGTTTATTAATAACTCTTTTACTTTTTTACCTCGAGTTATTACGGTAATAACTATTACTATTTTATTAGTATACTTTATAATACGCTATTAATATAAGAAAAAGGATTCTCTATCCCTAGAGCTAGTTAATATTTAGCTAGGATTATAAAAGGAGGCCTCGAGTATTTAGATATATACTTTAATAATATGATTTTTTTTAAACTAATTATCTTTTATTGTACGTTAAGTAGTAGTTTATTAATAAAACGTAATTTTTAAGTTAGTATAAGGAGAACGTCTTTATAGAGTACTTTCCTTTTTATATAGTTTAGCTTTTTAAATAGACCGTTTACTAAGTTTATTTTTCTTAGTTAGTATTTTAAGTTAAAATTAAATATTAATAGCTTATATACCTACTTTATAAGCTTTTTCTAAAAGTCCTATACTAATATACCGATTACTCCCTTAAGTACTTAATAGTTTATTAAAATTATAAACTTTTATAAAAAGCCCTAGAAATAGTAAGCTTAGTACTATAACTTTTTTATTATAATAAGTAGTTCTTATTAGCCCGTAGCCTATTATTACTCTATATCTAAGCGCTTTTATAACTAGTATATAATAAGTTATTATTCCTTATTAACTTATTATAATAAGATTACTATAATAGTTTTAACTAAACCGTCGGTTTTTATTTATATAATATGTTATAAGTTTTAGTATATAAGTACGGTTACTAAAGTAAAAGCGACTTTTAGCTAATTAAACGCTTTATCTACTTCTTTAGTTTATTAAAATTATTTTACTTACTCCTTTTTTATTTTTAGTAATACTATTATAAGTATAATAATACCCGAGTATTTAGTAATAAACTTTTAATAGAAGTTATAGAACTTTAAAAATACTTAAATACTTTTAATAAACTTAGGCACCTTTTAGTTAATAATCGTTCGTACTCATAACGGGTTAATTTTAATTCTTTTTAGTATAATAACGTAGCCTAGGAATTCGACTTTTTTTAATAAAACGAGTACTTTAATAATTTAATAAAAAGCCTGTATAATTATAGACGTTAGAAGACTTTTTTAATATCCTCTATATACTACTCTCTTATTAACGAGTAGATTATTAAATCGTTTATATACGCTATATAATAAGTATTTAGTAAATTAGCGAGCGTTTAGTAAATATATACTTAGAACGTTATAAGTACGTTTATTAGTTTAAAAAGTATAACGGTATATTTAAAATAGCTATATTAACTCCGAAATACTATTTTTTATTAAGTTTTTTTAAATTTAAATATATTAATAAGTATTTTTAATATTTATTTTTAAGATTTATTTTACTCCGCGAAGCTTATTTAAGAGCTTATTAATAAGTAGTAGTAAGTATCGACTTTTTATAATTATTTTATTTAGCTTATAGTAGTTTATATAAAAACATAGCGTACTATCCTTTTTTAATATAAAAAAGATTAGTACCCTAGCTTTACTAACTAAAAATATAATACGACCGTTTACTAAGTTCTTAATAATATATATACAAAGCTCTTTAAGTATTTTTTACTTAACGGATAGATAGGGCTATATAGCGGTTTAGTACTTAGAGTTAGGTTAATTAAGTATTCTATTTTACTATAAAACTACGGTCCCTTTACTAATTATTTATTAAATATTTCTATTTCAGACTAAAGCTCTAGTAATAGACCTTTATATAGTTCGGTTTTTATTATTCTTATAATACTTTTTATAATAGTAATATATAATACGTATACCCTCTTATAATTCCTTATAATATTACGAGCTATTATTTTTAGATCGGTAATAAAGATAGGTTTTTATAACTATATATTCGTTATAATATTAATACGAATACCCTCTTAGCCTATTATAAGTACGATAATAAGAGGTTTATTATTTTTTTATTCTTATTAACTATAATAAATAGTTACTAAATCTTCCTTAGCTACTCGTAGTAGTTAATAAAAAAGAGCCTTAATTAGTAAGCTTTTTCTTAGCTTACGGTTTTATTTTAAAAATCCCTTAATAAAGGAGCTATAATAGTAGCTAGAGTTAACCCTAAGTAGGTTATAAGCTTAGTATTAATAATATTTATTTTAGAGCATATGTCTATATTAACTTTTATTAGCTTTTTAATAACCCCTCGTAGGATTATTACCTTACTTTTCGTAATTATTCTTATTAGTACCCTTTTTATATTTAGCGTAGGTATATTAAGTATATTACCTATACCTATTCGTTTTTTAACGAGTTAACTTTTATAACTCTCGGCTTAGTAATAACCTATTAAACGGTTATTAATACTATTTTTAATTAGGGATACGTTAGCTTATTATTGCTCTTATTTCTTAACCTATTTCTCTAGTACTTACTAAATATATAGCCTATTTTATTATACGTAAAGTACTTAATATTATTATTATAACGCTTTTATAATAGCTTGGTATAAGTATTTTTATTATATAGCTTTTGCGACGCTTCTTAGGTTAAGTTTTTAGGGCTTAGTTTTTTAGAGCTCTTTTTATTCTTTTTTTTATTAAAAGGGGATATTTAACGCGGGTACTCAAATAATAAGTATAGCCTTTTTTTATTATCTTTTTATAACTAATTATTACTTTTTTATTAACTTAGTAACTATAATTTATTAGCTTTATATACTATATTACGTACTTTTTTAATTAAGATTTCCTAATAAATTAAGTTATCCTATAGCTAAAATAGTAATCTAAAAAAGAATTAATATACTTTTACTTTTAAGTTCTCTATATTTTTTATGCTTAGGTTATAATAAATTGCTAATTACTTAGCGAGGAACTAAGTAGGGGTCTAGCCCTTTTTTAGCCTTTTTATTCTTAGCTACTTATAATACTCCCGTTCTTAGGTCTTAGGGTTTACGTATTATTAATAAATAAATACTAAAAAGTCGCCCTAAGAGAGGGGATCCTAGAGGCTCTTTTTATAATTACGTTATTATATCTATAATAATAAGGATAACTTAAATAAGGCCTATTTAATATACTACTTTATAGTACTTCTTATACGTAGGTTATTATTTATTTTTATAGTAATAATTTAGTTTATTACTTAAGTACTTATAAACTCTTTTTTAATTAGTTTATAATTATAAAAAGAAGGCTTTTTATATTCGTATTAACTTAAATATATTACTAATTACTTAATAAGCTATTAAACGAGCTTTTCGTATTAATGCCGTTCTTAGTTTTAGTTTTTAATTATTATTTTTATTATTTTATAAAAATAAGTTATTATTAAGCTTATAGGGTTTACTAAACTAGTTATTTTAGTATTACCCATGCTTTTATACGTATTTAAACCTTATACGTTTAGTAATTAGTTATTAATAAACGCCCTATTTATAATAAATAGGGTCCTCGGGGTATTAATAAAGTAATCAGCTTAAGAAGGCGATCTACTTCGATTATTCTTTTATTTAGCTCTTTTTTAAATATTGATATTCGAGTAAGACTTACCTTATAATAAGCTTATTACTTTAGATAAAATAGGGTCAAGTAATCGACTTTAAATAGCTATAGCTCGTTAATATTAATAACTCTTTATTAATAACTAAGCGTTATTTTATTAACGTTTTATCCGTTTTTATAATTTATTATTACTTATACTAATTATTTTATAAAAATAAAAGTTTTAAAACTATAAGAAATTAAGCTATAAGTACTTAATTAATAAGGTTATAATATAAGTATAAGTATATTATAAGACTAAAGCTTATAGAGTCCTTTATACGGGCTCTATTTTATAAAAAGTTCTTTTTTAATATAATTTATATACTTAGTCGCTAACTTATTAGCGACCTATTACTGTACGTATCCCGAATTTATTATAGAGCTTTAAAAAGCGGTATTTATTATTAAGTTAAAAGAGATCTTTATATTAAAGTCCTTATTAGCGTTTAACAAAGAGGTTTTAATAATTAAAAAAAATAATATAGTATTTTAATAAAAGGGGCAAAGTAAGAAAATTAGCCTGGTTAATTTAAAATTACTTAATTATTAGAAGTAGTATAGAACTAAACTTATATAAGGAGCTTATATTATAAATATTTATTAACCCGAGGCTATTTTTAACTATACTAGAGCTATATAAGCTGTAGAGCTTACGGAGCGTAATTTTAATACCCTTAATTAATAACTTTAATAATAATAAAAGAATTATAATCGGGGCCTCGTATATTAGCTTATGAAGATCGCTTTAATAAAACTATATGTATTTATTAATAGATTATTTATAAATAATAACGACTTAATCTTATAATTAAAGTATATTATCATCCTCGTTACTAAGACTTTTAATAAAAACGACTTTATAATATAAAGTAATATAATTTACTATTTATTAATAAAGAGTAAGCGAGTTATATATAATATACTTATCCTCCTAACAGAGCAATCTGCCGGGGCCGTACTATATATTATATATTAAGGAAAACTAGGTATATTACGCTCTATACTTAATTATTATTTAAAATAGCTCCCGACCTTTTGCCGCCCGTTTGAGGGGCAAGCTATACCTACTCTAACATACATAAGACCTCCTAGTACTAACTTATATAAGTAACTAGATCTCGTATTATATACTCTTTTTTAGTCTATCGAGACAGTGGGAGTATCCATTGATACTGTGTATTAATACCGTGTAAATGATACCGAGAACCGCCCGAGCAGCCAGCAAAGGAAGAATAAAAAAAAAACAAATATACTCTTTTTTATAAAGGGTTAAGGAACCCTTTAAATATTCCCTTATATTTATAATATAGCTTATATTAAAAAGATTTCTAGCTCTATAAAATATAATTTCTAAGTTAATATTAATATACTAGATTTTAACGTCTATATTAGCCCGGTCATTTATAATATTCGGATTATTATTTAGCTAGATTTTATATTATTAAAAAGTACTACGCTATTCCTTAAGCGTACTTACGTTAGTTATAATAGCTAGGGCGTTAAGGGGGCCTAATTTATCGAGCCCTAAAGGGGGGGACTTATTAAGGGGTATTTTTAGTTCTAGCCCGCTAGTTATTAACTATATACTAAGAGGTTCTTAACGAGGTAGTATTTTAACTAGCTAATCTCTTAACTAGTTATTTAACTAGTTATCTAAGTAGTATTCTTTTATTTTTTTTATTTTGCCTTTACTAACTACTCGGGCAGTTCTCAGTATTATTTATATAATATTAATATATAGTATTAATAAATACTCCCACTATCTTAATAGATTTTTTTTTATATTTTCTAATTTTTTAACTTTCCCTCTTATAAAGTTTATAACTACGGATTATTAATAGTAATATTAGGCACCCGACGCTACTACTTCATAAGCCCGTATACTTAGCTAAGTTAGTTACTCTTCTAAATAATAATAGCTTATAATAGTATAGTATTAGAAATACCCTCGTCGCTATTGTTAAAAATAATACTAACCTTACGATATTTACCTTAGTATTTTTAACTTTAACTCGTATACGTATATATATTCGTTACCTCGTTTCTTTTATTAAAGTCGAAAAACGCTACTTCTCTCGCTATTTATCGCTATTACCCTATTACTATTACCTTATTACTATTGCCCTATTACTATTACCCTATTACTATTACTATCGAATCGTCTACTGATTCTTAAATATATACTATCGAAATACCGAGATACTTAGTTATTATTGACCCCTAGGGATACCTTAAGGGCTAGAAGTTCGATTTTATAAATATTATATTAGAGGACCCCGAACTATAATAAGGTTATCTTAAGGAATACGGATTAAATATTATTAACTTAAAGATCCGAAATACGTATATTAATATAAGTATTAAAATAGGTATAGGGTATAAAGGACTTTCGCAGTGCGGTACTTAGGAAGAACTACTAATATTTATAAAAATAATATAAAATACCTCCTTCGATCGGGTTAATACGGCCTTAATTAACGGAGTTATAACTAAAAAAAAAGGGTAGTATTAACCGGATCGGAAGGGTAAAGTTCTTAATCGTTTTATATTATTATATTTAAAAATAAATTATTAAAAAAGCTCTAGTTCTATCTTAAAAAGGTATATATATAATTAAAGTTAAAATCTGTACTACTAGGCTCTTTTCCCTAATCGGGGGCCCTTTTTTTATATTTCTTTTTTAATTAGCTCTTTTCTAAGTCTCTATATTTAATTAGCTTTAAAAAAAAGAAATACTAAGATTAATTACCTTACTCTATTTTAATCGTTCTCTAATTTTTTTTTTCCGATCTTTTATAAAAAGAAATTATTTTAAATTAGTTTTAGTTATTATATATAATTAATCGTATTAAGCCTTTTATTTACCCTTTTTTTTATAATCGCTTTTTTTATTTTTTCTATTTTTATTACTTTTTTTATTAACTTTATTTAGTTCTTATTTTAATCCTTTTTAGTAGTCTCTTAATCTTAACTTTTATTAGCCTAATTCTCTTTAGATTTTTTTATTAATAGCGGTATTTAAGGAGTATAAGCTAGAGTTATATATATAGCTTTTATAATTAAGTCGTTATACTAATCGACTTATTATTCCCTTATACTCTTATTAATATCGGTTTTATTTATATATATATTATAATATTATAAGAGATTTTAATAAAACTTAGCTAGCTCTTAATATTAATATTTACTATTCTCTTATATAGCCCGATCGTATTTAAAAAGTATATACTTAATAACTTCTTATTTTAATTAAACTCTTAGTATTTTAATTAGAGTTTTTATAATAGGACTATTCTTATCCCTAACTAGAGTATTTAAAAAATTACCTCCCTAATTATTTAAACTAGCTTTATTAAGAGCTAGGTTAAGGTATAATAATAATTTAAGTAATAATATATTTAATAAAGATTTTATAACTTAATAAGTCTTAGGAGTATTAATTAAGTATATAAATTAATTATTAATAACGGCGTTTAGATACTAATTAGTAACCTTTATTAATTTAATTATTTACGGAGTTTAATTAGGGTTATTACTTATTATAAATCCTTAGGTATTTTTTAGTATTTTTAAAGATTAAAATAATAAAGATAACTTTTTAAAAATAATAAGTTTTTATTTAAGGTTTTTAACTATTTTATATATTTTTTTAAAATATATAAAATTAATAAGAGTATAATAACCGTAATTACGGGGGTTATAAATTCTTAGATCCTAGTTAATAAACCTAAGGCTAAGTAAATAAAAATCGGATTTTTAAAAAGTTAGCGCCTTAGGGGCGTTAGTTATAGTATAGTTAAAGTTATTTAAGTTAGTATAAGGCCTATTTTTAGAGTCCTAATTGTTTATTATTTTATTAAAAGACCTTTTTAAAAGAGGTTTTATTATATTAAAAAAATAATAATTATTATATTAAAACTCGTAACTAATTTATTAAATCTAAGCTGTGCGGAGTTTATTATTAAATAATCTAAAGTATTTATAAGTTATTTAATACGTATTATAAGTTAAGTTAAGTTAGCTATATTAAACTATATTATAAAACTATTTAAGTACGTATAAACCGCATTCTTATTTACTTAGTTATTATATTATAAAGACTATATAAGTATTTATATTAATTAGTTATTAAATATAAAGAGGTATATCGATCTAGTTATAAAAAGCCTTTAGTACTTAGATATTATTAATAAATATCCTCTTTAAATACCTAAGAACTTATTTTAGATCGTACTAATAAACTATACTATTTTACTAATTAATAATTATTTTTATAAAATAGCCCGGATTATTAATATAAAAAAAAAGATTACTAAATATATTAAAGTCCTAATTTTTTATATAGTTTTTTAAGTTTAAAGGATTAGGGTAGGGGTCTTATTTAGTTTAAAAGTACTCTCTTATTCCTCTTTAATTATAACTATATTATATACTAAAATAAGGTCCCGTATTATAACCTTTATTATAGATCTAATCTCGTATTTTCGAATTTAACTTTTATATAATAAGCGTTTTTAAAAGTTATAGTAATTAGTTAGGATCTTTATTATTTTATAATAAGTTTAACTTATTTAAGTTTTTTAGTTTTTTAAACTCTTAAAAGCCTCGGGACGCTAATTAAAAAGAGGAAGTACGTCCCCTATACTAAGCTAATTAAGAAAGTCGATTTTATAAAAGGTTAGGATTATTTAAAAAAAACTAGTTTATTTAGGTACTAAGTTTAGGTAATAGTTAGTATACGCTTTATATTAGTAGTTCGTATTAAAATTAATAAACTAAGAGTCCTTAATATTTATTATAATCCTAAAGTTAGTCTCGTTAAAAATAATATATTTATCTAAATTTTACTTTTTTAGTTAGTATTTAGTATCGTTTTTAAAGTTCTTTATCGTAATTAAACCCTAAATTCGCGCTATATTTTTTTATTATCCGGCTTAAAAAGGGAGATAAGAGGTAAGGAGGCTATTATAAATTACTAAGTTAGTATTTATATAATAAATTAAAAAATAAAAATTAAAAGAAGTTTAATTAGTAGTAGTTATAGAGAAGTAATTAAAAAAGGAAGGAGGAAAAGTTAAGTAGCCGGGTAGAAAGCTACCCTTTTATACTAATTACGAGGGTAGCCTTTATTAATTAAAAAAAAAGGCGCTATATTATAAATAATAAGAAGGCCCCGATCCTATAATTTACTTTTCTTTTTTTATATAATAGTTATAATTTAGTACTAATTAGTATAAAGGCTTATAGTACTTTCTTTTTTAATACCTTAGATCTAGGGGGGGTATATAGAGGCCCTTTTTCGATTCCTCTATCGCTTTTTATTTCTTCCCCTAAATAATAGCTTTTTAATCGTAATTATCCTTTTTTACTTAGTCTCTTTTTTTTTTAATAATATAATCTATTTATTTATTATATCTAATACTTTAGCTATTAATAACGCATATTAAATTACTAAAACTACTTATTATAACGTCTAGCTTTAATAATATTCCTCCTCTATTCTTAAAAAGGTCTATTTTTAAAAAACTTAGGGTTATAAGTTTCGAGAAGTTAATAAAAAGTAAACTATAATAAGCGCTATTCTATTTAATCTTTTTAATCCTTATTCTAATCTAACGTTACTCTTTTTTAAATTTTTAAAATTACTAATTAGTTAACTCTTTTTAAATTAGTTAGAGAGTTTTATACCGAATTTTATATTATAAATCCTTAGGTTAATAAGTATATTAAAAGAGAAATAGCTTAGAAGTTTTAGTAATTAATTACGAATTAGAACGTTATTAAGAAATACGTTTATAATCCGGGTATTATAAGCGGATTATTTTTATAAAGTCGTCGGGTTTTTATTAGTTATAATTACTCTGGTTACTTTAGCCCTCTATTTTAATAATTAGGTAAACGAACCCTTATTATTAATTTTTTACTTATTTAGGCTTATAGTATTCGGAATACTATACTTTATAACTATTATATACGGTCTTTTTAAAAATATATCGGTTTTAATATTAAAGAGCTAGTTAAAAAAATAGTCCCCTATTTTAAGTATATTTCTTTTTTAAATTACTTTAATAATCGATATAATAATTATATATATTTTAAAAATAAGAAATACTATTTTAAAAAGAGTAATAATTAATAAGCTATTAGTTAGTCCGGAGCCGACTCTAAGTAAGGCTATTATTATTATTATATAATAAGTAGTAATAAAGTAGTGTTTCTAATCTTAATTAATATTAAGAGAGTTAAGATTTTAGTTTATATAGTCTCTAACTAGATCGATATTATTAAGACCGAGAAGGATAAGTACGATTCTATTCTTAAAAATGCCCCTTTTATATACTTTATTAAAAACTATATATTTATAATTTATAAAAGTTATTAATATATTAAAATAAAATAAGTAAAATAAGAGGTTATATAAGCTAAGTTAAATACTAAACGGGCTTGATTAAATAGGGAACTAGGCTTAGATATTTAAAAAAAGGGGTAGGGTTTTTTAATATGATTATATAGTTAATAAGTAAGGTCGTCGGGTTTTTAATTATAATAATTAAAAAATAATTCCTTTTTTTTATCGTCCCTTTATATTTTTATCCTAGATCTAGATAGAGAAATAACTAAAAAATTAATAAAATTTAATAATATCCTTATAAAATAATATTTAATAAATAAAAAGAACTCATAGCTTATACTAAAAATTAGTAATAATAAAGGGTAATTTAGCCCTTTTAAGAGGCCCTCGCTTATAATTAGGTTTACTTAGTAACTAATTAAGTATCCTCGTTTTTAGAATTTATTATATTATTATTATAATTAAGAAATAGAATTATAGTATTAATTATATTATTTTATAAAGATAGAAAGTTAGTTAAGTTAAAAATAAAGTCCTTATAAAGATTAGACTCGTTAAGTAATAAGTAGAGGCTTTTTAAAAACTTTAAGAACTTTTTAAGTTAATTATTAATATAAGTAGCCCCTATAATTAGTTTATTAATAAGTATTTCTAATTAATATAACGATCCGTTTAGAGTAGCTAAGTAAATATAAAAAGGTCCTTATTAATAATAATCGAGTTTTTTAAAAATTAATATATTGTTTTTTTATTAAATATTAAAAATAAAAACTAAATTACTAATTTATAACTTTACTAATTAGAGAGTATATAAGGAGTTAAACTAGTCGTAGGTTTAGGCTCGGTATTAAGTAATTTTATTAGCTATAGCTCCCCGGTTATTTACTAAAGAGGTAAAAGCTTATAATTAAACTTAAACTTCTTAATCCGTCGTATATATATTCTCTTAATTAAGTACTTTTTAAGTTACCGTTTTTTTTTTAATTAGGATTATTATATAATAACTATAAATAAAATAGAACGGTATATAACCTAATAATACTCTAATAGTTATCCTATTTATAAAAAGGGCTATAATTAGTATTAGTTTAATATCTTTTTTTTAATCTAATTAAATACGAAGTATATACGTAATAAGTTAGTAACCCTTTTTAAAGAGCCCGTTAATACGAGGGTTATAAGCCGATATAACCTTTTACTAAGTACCGTATTATTAATTAAGCTACGTTATAGCGCCCATATTTTCTTATCCCTTATTAATAATTAAAATATTATAGATCCTATAATAATAAATAATATTTTCTTAAATAAACTTCGTAATATTCTTTAATATAGCGTTCGTTATAATCCGCGCTTCTAAGTATTTTATAAACTTATAACGCGCTTTAACGACCTTTTATTTACTTATATATTAAATATCTAAATAAACCTTAAAAAAAGGTTTATAAATTAGAACTATAAATATATAGGGGTCGTTAAAGTGTTATAATCTAGCTTTTTAATAAGCTTCGTAAGTTATAATTAGCTCCTAAGTCTAAGTATATATTCTTAGCTAGTAATATCGTTTTATAAAATAAAAATATATAACCTCTCGTCCCCTATATCTAGACTTATTATATACTTTACTAATTAAACCTACTTAATAACGCTTATTATTAATTATTTAAATAAGTTAGGGACAAGTCTTTGTCCCTTATTAAAATAGAAGTTTATTTTATATAATAAATCGTATCGCTATTTATTTAAAACGTTTAAACTAATTAAAAAGTATATTAACTAGCCTTTTTAAAATAAAAAAAAATAAGTAATTTATTTTAAAAAGTCCGACTATTATTCGTTCGGCACTAATATATCGGCCGGGTTATTTATTTTTTATATTTAATTAATAATAATATTATTATAACTATATATTATAATAAAAAAGTTCTTTATAACTCGTATTTATAGGACTTATACGTTAATAAAGTCCTTAATATCCTTATTAAGCTCTACCTTAACTAAGTTAGATTAGTTAGGGGGTTTTTTTAAAAAACTATTTATTATAGTATTTTTTTTTTATTAATATACTTAATCTTAAAATCGAAAAGTCTAATCTAAGAGAGCTAGCGTATTATTATTATTAATAATAAGTTATTTATTATATTATTAATTTAAATAACTAGGACTCGGGCGTCGGTTTTTAATAAGAAGTTAATCCTAAATAGATAATTATAAAAACGCTTTAGGCTTATTAAAACGCTTCGTATTTTAAGCTTTTTAAAATTATAATTAAGCTCTAGCCCGCGCTATATCCCGCTCTTATATTAAGTAATAGTACGCTTATTATTAACGATCTAACTAAGTATATTACCTTATTTTTTAATATTAATATTCGTTATAAGGATAATCCGTCTAGCTTCGGTATTATAGTTTAATAAAACTAAAATAAGAGCTATAATAATTACTTTTTTAAGCGTTTTTATAGCTTCGATTTATAACGCTCTCTATTTAAAAAATTAGTTTTTACTAAGTAGGGAGTATAACGGGGCTACTTTAAAAAAAATTACTTAATTTAATATTAATAAAAAGTAATAATACTAAGAAACGATCTAATTTTTAAGATATTTAAGTATTTTATTTATTTAAGGATCTTAAGGACTTTAGCTTAATTAGGCTATTTTGTTTTTATATTATAAAAGTAACTTATAATAACCGCGGATAGCTAGTATTATTACGACTTTATTTTAGAAATAATATAACTAGCTAGCTCGACGTTAACTAAGACTTAATTAATATTTTAAAAATATTTATAAATAAATCGCTAGATCCTATAATAGTTAGTTAAGTACTTATTATTATAGCGGGATCGTAGGCCTTTAATTACGATATTATTAATAAAAGCGCTATAGTATTTTAGAATTAAGTTATAAAGAATACGGGTTATAATTTAATAAAATTAGGCTATTAAATTTATTATTTTTATTAAAAAGGTATAGTATTTATATAGTTTAAGTAAAGTTAAAAAAGTTATTAAATTACGGCTTTTTTTATTTAAAAAGATCTAATCGTAGTTAAAAAAGAAATCTAAAAAGGAGATAAGTTAATTTATAATAAATTTTTTTAAAAACTCGTTAATATTAAGTAGTTACTAAGTATCTTAAAAAGTAATAGCGTTAACTTTAATTACTAAGTTAATTAGCTAAAGACTGCTATCCTTTTTTATTATTAAGAACTAGGGGTTTTAATACGTAGTATAGCTTTTCTTAATAATACCCCGGGTAATACGTTCTTAGATTATTTTAAAAGTTTTTAATAATAGAGCTTTTAGAATTAGGATACTTTTTACTTATTAAGCTTTATAGGGTATAGTTTTAATCGATTATAGTAGCGTAACTATAGGGTTAAGACGGCCGTATTTAGAAAAGTCTTATATTAGCGTTTTTTTTTAATTAAGGAGTATTTACCTAAAGAGATTTTATTTATAAAATAAAAAATAGTCGTAATCCTTAAGGATAGTTTAAAAGCGGTTATTTATTAATTTAGAGTCTAGTTTTATATTTAAGAACTTAGGTATAATAATATTTTTATAAAGGCCCGATTAGTCTCGTAGCTTATTTCTAACCTCTTTAAGTTTTTTAAGTTTTTAATAAGGATCGCTATTAAGTATCGATCCGTTAGAGGGCGCGTTATTAACTAGCTAAACCTTTTAGTTTTATTTTTTATATATTATATTAGTTTTTATAGCGCGGGGAATTTTATAAAAGGCTTTTTTAGCTATTTTATACTATTTTAACGTTTTTTACTCTAGTTTTATAATTTACTATTTAATATATAACTCCTCTTATTAAAAGATAGGTATTCTTATTAAGAGATATAAATCGTCTTAGTTAGCTAATTTATTTAGTCTATTTTTAACTTTATTCCGAGTAACCGCTATTATTTTTTTAATTTATATAATTTAAGGCTAGATCGTATAAAGCGTAACTATAGTTATAATTTAATTAGTTTAGCCTTAGTCTAAGACTATTATAATACGCTCGTCTTTTTTTAGTTTAAATTCTAAATAAGAATTATTAGAATTAGTAATATCCTTAGTTATACTATTAATATTTAGTTTTTTAATCTAAAAACTTCTTTTATATACTATTTAAGCTAGGGTAAAATATCTTTTATATTTTAAAAACCGTTCGTCTTAATTATTTTTATAAGGATCCTTAGCTTCGCGTCCTTAATATAAATTAGAGTAGTAATTATTAATTTATTATATTTAAAAAATAGCTTAGTATTTTATATAAATAAAAGACTTAATAATAATAGATTAGAGATCTCTTACTTATTTTTAATAAAAAAATAAGTAGTTATTTTAAACTTATTAATTTATATATCCGTAAAGTAAAAACTATTAAAAATTATTTAGCTAGTTAGATTGTACTTAAATATTTATATCTAAAGCTTTATTATTATATAGAAAATACTAGCTTTTTTAATATATTATTTTAAAAAGATATTAACTTATACCTTAGTATTTAGGATAATAATAATTATCGAACCCTTATTATCCTAATTTATACTAAATATTTAGATTTTTAATTAGAAATAGGTATTCGAGATTATAAAAGTTAGGAGCTTAAAAATCGGATTAGCGTTTTTAATTCTACTAATCTTAGTTATATAGCTCGGCTTTAAAAAGAGGTTCTAATTATATTTATTAAAAAGATTTTTAATATCCTTTTACTATTACTTATTCTCTACTAAATTTACTAAGGACTTCGGAACTTTTAATAAGATTTTATTAATATTAGAGTACTCTTAATTACGTATTAAAATTATTATTATTATAATATATTTTAATATAATTTTTATAAGAGGTTTATAAAAAGCGAGATTAGGGCTTTAAACCTCTTTTTTATTAACTTTTTTACTTCGGCCCTAAGGTTAAAGTTATAGGTCTAATTAGTAATTATTATTTTTTAAGTTTTATAAAAAAGAGGCTCTTAAGTTCTTTAAGTACTAGTATTAGGGGTACTAATTGATACTTTAATAAGCTAGGGCCTAGAAATAAATATAAAAGTTACGTTTTTTACTATTTTAAAAGCCTCGTTATTATTATTAATTTTTATAATTTCTTTTTTTTAATTAGAAAAAGAAACCGTTTTTTTTTTAAGTTATAAAAGCTAGCTCGGGCTATCGAT
Organism: Colletotrichum cuscutae; assembly: GCA_030869315.1. NCBI lineage: Eukaryota > Fungi > Ascomycota > Sordariomycetes > Glomerellales > Glomerellaceae > Colletotrichum > Colletotrichum cuscutae. Next base: position 583,963 of record MPDP01000254.1, read on the forward strand.
TTTATATATTTTTTTAGAATATAACGTAGTTACTAAGGTACGGTTCTTAAGTAGTCTTTTTTTATAAATAGTATAAACGTCCGCTTAGCTATAGTAACCTAAGTTAGGTTATATTACGTAAATATATTTAATTATATTTATAAAATTAGCTAAAGGAAGTATAAGTATAGTTTATTAGAGTAGTCCGATTTAATAGTTTAGAATTTACTTAGCTAAAAGCTTAGTATTTTTTTTAGTTAATATATTTATTATATAAAAAAAAAGAGTAATACGATTAGTAATCGTACGCTTTTTTCTATTTTTAATTATAATAAAAAAAATATTTTTTATAAACTTATAACCGTCGCGCTTTTTATAATATTAAGCTCTTTAAGCTAAAATAATAAGATAAGCGTCTTTATTAAAAATATATTAATTATAATCCCTAATAATTTAATAGTATAGATTTTAGTAGTACTAGTAGCGGTCTCTAGGTCCTATAATCGGGGGCTAATTAGGACGTATAGCGCTTATATTAAATATATAAATAAGACCTTAAGAATAAATACTATTTTAATAGATTTTTAGCTTACTTATTTTATTAGCTAGGTTAGAATTAATAGTATTATTAATAGCTACCTAAGTAACCTAGGCCCTTATTATTAATTAGTAATATTACTAATAGTTCGGATACTAGTACTAAGTATTTTTATATACTTATAAAATAGGGGATCGTAGCGAGGTTTTGGGTTAATTTTAATTATTTATAAACAGTAGGCTATATTCTTTTTTATATGCGATCGTATTAAAAAGTCCTATTTTAAACCTCGTATACTTCGTTAATCTAATAAAACTATTTAAAATAACCCCGACTTCCTCTATTATTTCTTTTATAATATTAATATAAAACCGCTTATATACGGCCTTAATTAAGCTCTTATTAGTTATAATATAAAGGTCTTATTATTTAATAAAAGTAATTATATTATTAATTTTAATAAATAGTACTTAAGTAGAGTTTAAGTTAGAAAACGAGATAAGTAGTCCTTTAATAACTTTTTTAATTTACTCTTTTTTATTCAAAAAGCAGTTAATATCCTATTTTTTATATTTTTTTAAAAAGAAATCCTTAGTTTAGGCCTAGGGTAGTTCTTTAATCGCATCCTTAATTAGAGTTTAATAATCTCTTTTTATAATATATATAATAAGTTTATTTCTAAATCGGTCCGGGATCTTACTAATCTCGTACTAGTCCTCGAACTTTTTTAAAAAGTCTATAATATTATTGCTTTTAAAAACTATAGTCCTCTCTTAACTAGAGAATAGTATTTTATAAAACCCTATATTCTTTATTAAATTAAACTAAAGAATCGTAAGGTCCTTAGTTTAAAATATAGTTATTTAGATTTAAGTAGCGATAGTACTTAGGAGGGTATTAATTAAAGTATTTATTTTAACCTAAGCTATAACTAGCCTTTTTTAATTAAATTAGCGAGTAGATTTATTATTAAGGGTAGGCTTTTTATTATTAAATAACTCCGTAGTTTATAGGTCTTAATAAACTATAAAAGCTAGTTTAGTAAACGGTCTATCCGAAGTAAAAAGGTTAGGTTTATATAATTAAACGTCCTAAGGGGCGCTAATAATAGCTAAAATAACGTATTAATTATTTATATTTATAGTCCGAGGTTATTAAAAGTATAGTTCGTTAATTTTATTTATAATTTTAATAGTTTTATATTAGTTTATTTATTTTAAATAGAGTTTAAAAAGAGAGGAGAGGAGCCGTTTTAATAGTTAGAGTATAGTTATTATTTTAATTAACGTAATTTAGGCCGTCCTTTTTAATCTTTATTAAGCATATAACTAGAGTTTTAATTAGACTTCGTATTAGGCCTATAGTAATACTAATTAAAATTATTAATAAGTCTAGTTAAAAACTAGTTTTATAAGTACCCTTAGTCTAACGTATCCGTACTTCTAAATAAGTTTATTATTAAATCTCTAGGCTATGTTAATTAATAAGGAATAGTTTAGTTAAATAATTAGTTATACTTATTAAAGTATTTTATTAGTTTTAATCTTAACTCGTCGTTCGTTTTATTATACTATTATAGCGTTCGTATTTAGGCCCGATTTAGTTCTAAGTATCTACGTATTTCTTTACTTATTTATTTTACTTACTTATTAAGGTTTATTATATCCCCTTTTTATTAAATAAGAAGCCCTTTTTTATATATCTTCGTTTTTATATTTTAATTATTTAGTTTTTTTTTTAATTAGAGTCTTATTATTTGTATTTATTTTAATTATTATGCCGCTTTTTTAAATTTATTTATTTAAATTATTTTTAATCGAGTCGGGCTTTTTTTTACTTATTTTCTTATTTAAAAAAAGAAGGGATTTTTAAAAAGGGAGATTATTAAAAAAGGTATAGGGTATAAAGGACTTTTATAGTACGGTACTTAGGAAAAATTACTAATACTTATAAAAGTAATATAAGATGCCTCTTTTAATCGGGTTAATACGGCCTTAATTAACGGAGTTATAACTAAAAAAAGAAAGTAATATTAACCGGATTAGAAGGGTAGAGTTTTTAATTATTTTATATTATCGTATTTAAAAATAAATTATTAAAAAGGCTCTAGTTTAATCTTAAAAAGGTATATATATAATTAAAATTAAAATCCGTACTACTAGGCTCCTCTCCCTAATCGGGGGCCCTTCTTCTTATATTTTTTTCTAATTAGCTCTTTTATAAGTCCCTATACTTAATTAGCTTTAGAAAAAAGAAATACTAGGACTAATTGCCCCACGCTATTCTAGTATTATTATTATTAGTACCTAACTTATATAATATAATAGCCTCGAAATACCTAACCGATTCCTAAGTATTATTAATACTCTAGAATTGCTATGTAAGAGTAAATTAGGAAAGATTAAAAGGAAAAATCTAGCGCTATTACGAAAAATAGAAAGTAGGGGGTAGTTTTTAGCTATTTAGAGGGCGATTAATATATTATAGCAGGATTATTAGTATTTAGTAATAGCTACGGCCGGCTATAGTTAGTTATAAAGTTTTGTTAAAGTACGTAATAAAGATACTCGATATTAACCCTAATAAACTAGCTTGCCTATAAAGGCGAAGATAGCCCCTAATGAGGCGGACCGGACCCCAAAGGGCTAAGTAGTAGTTTATATATTAATAAGTTAGTTTAATAAGTTTATTTAGTAAATCTATTTAGTTTAAATAGAGCTATAAGTAATATTAAAAGTAATAAGAATAAAAAGAATTTTTATAAGCTCTAGTATAAGTAACTAAATATTAACCCTTTTAGCCCTTTTTTTAAAAACCTCTATTTGTTTTTTTATTCTGCCTTTACTAGCTGCTCGGGCAGTTCTCGGTATTATTTATATAGTATTAATACATAGTATTAATAAATACTCCTACTATCTTAATAAACTATTTTTTTTAGATTTTTTACCTTTTTAACTTTTCCTCTTATAAAGTTTATAACTACGGATTATTAATAGTAATATTAAGCGCCCGACGCTACTACCTTATAAGCCGTCTACTTAGCTAAGTTTACTGCCCTCTAGGTAACTATAGCTCATAATAGTAGTATTAAAAATACCCTCGTTGCCGTTATTAAGAATAATATTAACCTCTATAAGCACGATATCTACCCTATTTTAACTTTAACTCGCACACGTACACATATTCGTTACCTCGTTTCCTTTATTAAAATTAAAAAACGCTTCCCTCGCTATTTATTATTATTACCCTATTATTATCGCTATTAAATTATCTATTTTAAATATATACTATTAAAATACTAAGACGCCTAGTTATTATTAACCCCTAGGGATACCTTAAGGGCCAGAAGTTCGATCCTATAAGTATTATACTAAAGGACCCCGGACTATAATAAGTCGTTTTAAAGAATACGGATTAGATATTATTAACTTAAAGATCTAAAATACGTATATTAATATAAGTATTACTATTATTAGTACCTAACTTATATAATATAGCCTTAATAAAATACTTAATTAACTATAGAATATAATTAATACCCTAGTATTATAGCGGTAGAATAAGAGGTTTAGAGAGACTAAAAAGGATATTCTAGAGTTATTAAATAAGTCGGAAAATAGGAGGTAGGTTTTAGCTATTTAGAAAGCTATTAATATATTACGTTATTAGTAACGGGATAAGCTATATTAATAATTAGTAATAACTACGGCTAGCTATAGTTAGTTATAAAGTTTTGTTAAAGTACGTAATAAAGATACTCGATATTGACCCTAATAGACTAGCTTGCCCGTGAAGGCGAAGATGGCCCCTAATGAGGCGGACCGGACCCTAAAGGGTTAAAAACCTCTATATTATTATTAAAGTTTAGAACTTTTATAGTTAAGGGCCGCTTCTAACCTTTATAGCTAACTTCTATTATTAACCTTTTTAGCTAGCGCCGCTACGTAAGTAAAGAGGGTAGCTTACCTATCCCTAATTATATAGCGGTTTTTATATCGAAATTACTATATTATATTAAGCGCATGCTTAGGGTATATTACGCGTATTATATAGTTAAAAAGTATACTATATTATATAATTTCTTTTAAAAGCGTAATCCCGTTAAGGTCGATCTTTTGCGCCTATAAAGCCGGAAAAAAACCACTATATATAATATACTTATAGTTAAAGTTTATAAAATAGTAAATAGAGTAAATATTACTTACGTAAATTTAACTATACTTAAAAAGATTATAAATTAACTTAATTTTTTTATAATCCTTATAATCGTTTATATTAATTTATACTTATTATATAAATACTTTATAAAACTAAGTATTATGAAAAGAAAGAGGTTTATAATAAATATTATAACCTTTAAATAGTTATATAAATAATAAGAAATCTTTAAAATCCGTTAAATTAATAATAATAATAACCTTACTAACGCTTTTATAAAGATAGTACTTAAAAAGGGGTTAAAGTAATTTATTAATAAAAAAAAGTAATAGTATAAATAAAAAGATAGGTTATATAAAAAAAATAAAGAAAAGGGATAAAAAGAGACGACTTAGTAAACGGACCCGAGGTTAAATTATATTTCTAACTATAGTAATCAAATTAATAAAAAAAAAGAAAGTTAGTATTAGATTAAAAGTTTAATTCGACCTATATATAGTAGCTAGTATAAAGGCTAATTACGGGCCCTACTTCTAATTATTAATTTATTATAAACTACCTAACTTACGGTTAGAACCTCCCTTTTATACCTACTACGTAGCAGAATTATATAGTTAATTAACTTACTTCGTTAAAACCACGGTTCGAACTAATCGACTAATATCCCTGTGATAGGGATACCAATAGGCAACGATGATTTAATAACAAAATCGGGCTTCTTGAAGATAGTAAAGATGGACAGTTTCATGAAAGAGAGCCAAAGATTAAATCCTCTCCTTCTAAGTACGTTCACCCCAACGAGTTCTAGCCTTTCACAGTGGTCACCTGATACATCAACGTGTACAGTCACATTCGAGAGAGTGGTTCACCGGCCTTATACACTATCCTCCGGGTTTACAATTCCAGCTCATACCACCATTGGGATTCCAACGCAAGCTATCACAATTGATGAATTTTTTTATCCGGACCCCGAAACTTTCGATGCGTTTCGCTTTGCCAGGATGAGAGAAGAGCGCTCAGATATGGACGGTCGCGCCCAGTATGTCGCGTCGAATCCGACATCTTTGAGTTTTGGCTACGGGCGCCATGCTTGCCCAGGACGCTTCTTTGCGGCTCATGAGATCAAGGCCATAATGGCCCATCTGTTGAAAAATTACGAGATGCGATTTGCACATGGACAGGGGCGCCCGCAAAGTGTACGAGCGGAAACACAATATCTACCGGACCCATGGGCGACTGTGGAGTTCAAGAAGAGACTCTAGAGCGAATACTTAGATAGTTTAGCGTGGCAATGAACCGCTTGGAGGTGCACTGAATGGAACCGGCTAATCGTCTCAACGCGTTTTCCTCTTTTTCTAGTGTGTCACCCACTACAAGTTCACTCAAGGAGGGCCCAACCTAAAGCCGATTTATTTCTGAGAGAACAAGCTCCAAGTTCCCAAGCAATTTCTCATCATACACTAGCCCTCGAGTGACTTCCTGGAATCTAGATATCCACCCACTGACCAGTGGTCTGAGTTTTCTGACAGCGTAAGGGAGCTCCGTGCTCGAGTCGTTGCGATAACAAGTCTGTCGCATGTACGCCACATCAGACAGTGGCAGCAGCCATTGTGTCACGGCTGGACTCCAAATTCTCAACGGGGCAGAACAATCTCCATCGGAACCTTTCCGTGTTGGGTGTGTCCGATTTCTCTTCCTGTACGCAGTACTGCGACAGATATGGCGAGGAACCTTTTGACCACGTGTACCAGACCATGTCTTCTTAGCTATCGTGGCCGTTCCCTGGAGAATTTCTGCCACATAGCCAACTTTTACTTTAAGCGGCATGCATAAGGGGTTGCTCTGGTGTAGCTGACCCCAGAATGTGTTGTAACTGAAGTGGATGTGCTGTAGGGTAGTTGAGCCGGGGAAGCCGCACTCATGAACCCCAGCAGCGCTTGGAAACAGCCCTAGTCATAAGGTGTGAAGTGGCTACGGCCTGTGCATAAGATGGAGGCAGAGCGGGCGTCTGGACAACTTCTATAACGTGTGCGCAATACATATTAATGTTGACTCGTGGGCATACTGATACGCTGGCGAATGACCAAGATCTAGGCCTCTCGGCGACGTACCATTTTAGCAAACTTGAGGCTGACACAGCTGTTCAATTTCAGGGTGTGTTTCTCATTGATGGAACGCTAGACCTGTTACAGTGCTCCGGCGGTTGTGGCTCATCAAGCGTAACACTCGTATGTTTAAGCTTCTGCGAATGCATATGGGACCGGGGAAGTCAGAAATAAGGTTTCGGGCTTGGAAACCTTAAACCCGTCTTGAAGCCAATACATCCACAATTGTTTTGAAGTCCAATCAGATCTTCAATTCGAATGACTCGCTCTCCCGGCTATTACCAGGATTATCGGCTAGAGTTTTGCTATCCGGGTAGTACTATTTAGCTATTCGGGTAGTAATCTACTTTTTAAACTAATAAGGGCTTATAGTTATAGAGCTCGGGCTATAGCCCTATACTTATACCTTATACCTACCTACGAGCTACTTAGCGTAGTTACGTAAAATAGCTATAGGTATATATAGTTATAATTACCTATAGTCGTAATTACTTATAGTTATAATTACCTACGGTTATAATTACTTATTAAAATAAATAATTAAATAAATAATTAAGTAAGTAAGTAAATAGGTAATTAAGTAAGTAATTATGACCGTGGGTAATTACGACCGTAGGTAATTATAACTATAAGTAATTACGACCGTATATACCTACGGCTATCTTATATAACTACGCTAAGTAGCCCGTGGGTAGGTATAGCGGGGTAAAAAAGTTTAGAGTTTAAATAACAAGCTCTAATTAGCTCAAAAAGCGGATTACTACCCGGATAGCTAAATAGTACTGCCCGGATAGCAAAACTCATCGGCTAATCTACGGGGAAGAGGTCCTTATAAGAAGAAACGGTCCGATCATCTTCGGATAGATCATCGGGTAGCGGCTGAGACCGAGGCCAGGAGAAGGGAGACTCTGCAAAAGCTTGGCGAAATATGTCCGTAACCCTGAGGTAACCAAAGAAAGTTGTGTCTGTAATCCCGAGGCGGGCAGAGGTTGATTAGTCAACGTAGGTGTATTTTGCACTCGTTTGGCTTTCGAGTCAGAATATTCGATTCATCTCATGATGTGTATTTCAAGACTCCGCTTTCTTGTTCGAAGATGTAGGTAGAAGAAGCTGCTCAAGATAGAAAGTAGATACGTCTCATGCATGCCCGCTCAAAGCTTCTTGTAGCTCCTCGAGACGGAGACAGATGGGCCGTAGCGAATTCTGGTGTGGCGCCCACCTCTGTCTGTCAACTGAATCGCGCAAAGATTCCAAGAAGCCTCCAAGCTGCCGTACTTGCAGCAGAATCAAGAAACCAAAAATCTCGCAACGTTCATGGACAGTATCAATCTGATATTGTCCCAGCAATACAGGAATCCAGCGGTGTGCATGTCCGTATGCCTCAATTCTCCCGTCATCTCCGAGATTTGAGGCTTGAGAAGCACATTCCCACACAGATGCTATATCCTCTAATATAGCCATAATCTTCTCGGCTAGCAATATTGAGAATGTCATTACCCTAGAACGATTCCGGCACGAAGAGCAATGACTTATAGATCGGCATTGGGTTATCGACTTTTTAAGCAGATGTAGGGAGGTTTCCGCCATGCAAAAGGTTGTTACTTTGCTCTGCGTCTGCATTTTTTCAAGCAAATTCAGCGTTACGCCAACACAGCGGCAAGGCGCTGTGGCTGCGATGCTCGTCTGTGACCCCGGCCCAGTGATTTGGCTGCCATGGCTACGGTTAACAAGTAACGGACTTGGGGCATTTAAAGGAAAGCTGTGTGGGTGGTGGTGAGGGGTGAAAGGCACCGTGGAGCTGATACCGTGCGATGAGAGACTAGACGGCGCCCGTTTAGGGGCAACGAAATCATGAGAGATATCATGAGAGGTGTCATCCCTTGTGTGATTGCTCTTGGACCGCTGAACAGCATTCCATTGAGAATCATCTACATCCACTTAGCATCAATCATTTGATCTAGACAATGGCGGAAGCTTTCAGAAGCAGTATTGCGTAGCTGAAAGCTGGAGAGCTCTAACTCACCTGACGATGAGCTGCTTCTAGCAAAGCTAGTTTCCCGTGTGATTTGGACGTCGAACTGGGTTGTACTGGATGCAAATGCTTTGCTTAGGTCATGGCCTTCAGCTTCCTGTTCGGACAAGTTTATCTCGGCATCAAGTAATTGTAAGTCGTCCATATCAAACTCATGCAAGTCTGACTCCATGTAATCTGGAAGGGCCAGATCCTCAAAGTCAGGCGGTGTGCCAGACGACTCCTCTTCCAGCAGGGTGCTTGGTGATTGGCCCGAGCCAACGAATGTCGGGGTTTGGATGAGCAAATTGGTTGACTGGGAGTCCATGTCAATCTCGGCTCGCTCCGGTGACAAGATTTGATCCGATGCAGCACCCTTTGAGACACATTTGGGTTCAGACAACTGCTCCAATTGCGCCGATTATAATCGCTCTTTAGGTGATTCAGAAGGGACCATCATGGGCGGTTCTTCTGACGTAAACGGCGTGATCTCGCGAGGCGTTGCGCTTTTATGCAGCGCTAGGGGCCTTCCATCTTTACGACGCCTTTATAATAGAGTATTAGAATATATGCAAGCTAGATTTCGGTCTCGGCATCGTTAACAGCCAAATCTATATCCAGTACATTTCAACTAAGTAAGCAGGTCAGCGCGGTTTCTCATAAGGTTCAGTCAATTAATCAATTATACCTTCTTTGCTCGGCAGCCGTCACAAACAAAATAGTTTATATTCTAACCCGGTTACGGTAGTTAATGTGTACTTAAAATGCATACGACCTCTCCCTCTCGGTCTTCGGTTCGAAGCGTCGCAAACATATCGAGAGAGCCGAGTTCTACGTCTTAACTCAGAAAGTTTTCGGTAAGTTAGGACTAGACGAACGATATCACCACATTCTAGAGCAGAATATCTCCAATTTAAACCATCTAAAAGCTCAATAGACACCATCTGTATATCGTGAGGCAGAGTCCGAGGAATACAGGGTGCCTTGTCCATTAATATAACTCTTGTCTAAGCTACATCTCCGCTAAATGTCTTGAGATAGAAGGTGATGAACTTTATTCCTAATGTTGAACTCTAAATAAAGTTTCCCTCGCGCGGTCATTTCAGGATAAAGATTCCCAGATTTGCATTATTCTCGTACCACTTGTCGAGTCGTTTTGTCCACTGGGACCCAGTGGTCCGGACCTGGCTCAAAACACGAATATCCCACATCACGGGATGGCGCCATGACAGCGGCTATCATGATAGACCGAGGCCCGGGTTGCCAAACATGAGTCCCCTAAGTTATCTTCCCCGCGGTGCCTACCCCGGCTCCCACACAATACGGGTCGTGTCACTAATCACAAAGCAAAACTCAATTTCTCTAGGAAGTCAGGCAAAATCAACATCTTCGTCCGGTGTCCCATCCCTCACAAAGCTCGACAGTAGTCAGGCATAAATGCCAGAGCTCAAAGTTCGCTGGACGGTTGGGATTGCTGTCTTGGGAGCAAACCCCGGACCGAGCCAACCGTGCTCAAAGTTTGAGTTATTCATATACAAAACGTCGTCTCAAGTTCCCTTCTGGAAGACCCTGAATATCATGTATGTGGATGAGACTACGAGTCTCGGCGTATCAAGGAGCGGGCCTAGCCACGTTCTACCATCTCCACTGTCTGCTTGCTCCACCGACCTCCGATCGAGGCCGACATTCCGTCCGGGTTGAAAGCCGTGCATAACCCTGCAACAGTCGAATGAAACTATCCACTTCCTCGGCGCCCCTCGCGTGGCCCTCGATCGTTCACCGCTGTTTCCCTTGCCCCCCAACTGCCCCTCTCTTCTTGATTGACAGGTCGTATCAATATCAGGGTTGTGCTCGCAAGATCGGCAAAGTGATTTCTAGGCGAGAACCCCGTAGACGAAATAGGATGTATGCCGAAGAAATACGATAGCCTCGCCACGCTGCTTTTCCCATCTTGGTCCCGGGGAGGTGGAAAATACGCGCTGCGATGTGCAACGGGGTAATAATGGACCGTTTTTCGAACAGGGGTAGTAAAGCATGGAATTCATCTCCACACGTTAAGTAAACCCTGACTTCTCGCGGGGTTATACCCTCTAGATGTCTCTAGATGTTGGGTTCGAGTACTTCCGTACGCCTCAGGATTTCAAAGAGTAAATGGTGAGCGATTGAGGCAATTTTCACACTCTTTCAGACCTACTAGTAGCAGTCGGTTGCACCGCATGAATCAATATGCAATGACAAGCCCACATGGTGGTTCAAAATGCCTCGGCGAATTGGTCAAATTGCTTGAGTTGGGCGCTTGAATATGAAAGATTTTTGTTTCGATGAGCCCAAACTGCAAGACCGCTGGGGAACGATTTTAGAAGCTATTTCAAATGCTATATCTGGCTATTGCGAGTCCTGTGACTTGCCCATTTTGGCATACTTGGTTAGATCCTGAACCTGTCGATGCCAATATCGGAATCAAGTTGACGCAGTGGCCTCTGTAGTGCATCAGAATGTCGCAAACTCGAAATTCGTGCTCCTGGATTCATGAGTCTTTGCTTATTCAAAAGTCGATTTTAGCTTTCATAAATAATTAACACAACTGACGTTCAAATAAAAACTCGACTCTGAATATGAACGAGCAACTTAAGCTTCAAGTTGACACGACATCAACTTATTGAAAAGTTTCCAGATATTCACCAATTATGCAGTTTCAGTATAACAGCGACGTGCTGACAGTTGAAGCATTTCGAACTTGGCGTAAAACTCATTTATTAATCCTTGGTTTGAGGCTCTGAATGATAGGACGGTATCTCAGCCCGTACGCTTTTGGGGTGGATTCACAGATTGAATCTTGCCCTCCTATGGAACATGGATAGAGCTTCTATCGTTGACTCCTTGCGTATGGGGAGCATAGAGACGTATCCACATTTGATTACTTACACTTATAATTGAATCGTCTCCCCACTAGTGCGTCTCTGAAGATCGATTTGTTTCAATCTAGTTAAAAGGTTGTCAACTAAGGTAGGCACATTCCTTCAGCGTACCTCAAGCTCGAAAGTTGGCATCACGCAGTCCTTAACGATAGCAATTCAATACAGGCAGCCTTTTGTCCCGGATGAGCAATGACATTATTCGCGAAGAGTCATTCCTGATCTAGGGTCCTATGCCAGGAGACTCGTAATGTCTCCTGCGTTTGGGGTACGGCGCTTCTTGGAGCCTCTCGGTAAAGTGGGTGTCGCCGTGCCGGTGACTTTGCCCAAGTGACCTGCCAACTATACCTCACTTTTCTCAGATGGGTGACAGGAAATGTTATTTTTCCTAGGTACTTCCTCCCTGGTGGCTACTCCCAATCACATATCCTGTCGCCACCAACACAGAACGAACCTCAGCTATCACGCCCCGAGGCCCCACCCCCGCATTTCAGCAGGACATCCCGACACTCCTCATGCTTTCTCAATGAAACCTCATGGTGGTCCCGGGGCCTCTATACAACTTTTTTTTTGGAAAATTTGCAACCCAATACCTCTCAGGGTTCGGTCGTCGTAGTGTCTGTCTTTAAATATGAGCCATTTGGGCGAGCCCGGGACGCTCTTGAGACCCCTTTTCCTCACCCGTGATCATATCATCCATCTCACTTCGTTTCTGCTCTCGACTATCGTGGTATTCTTTGCAAAAGTAACACGATGTCGATCTTGCCTGTTCAGGAGATTCGGCTGCAAGAAGATGTGGACACTAAGTTAAAAGAACAAACGCTGGGAACAGTTCAGCTTCGCCACAATGAAACTGTCGGATCGGAAGTCCAATTCGACCGCGGCATACAGTCGATCGCGCAGGGGCCAATTAGGGGCCCTATTTAGGATTATTATAGCCAGCCTAACCTGCGGTTAGAACCTCCCTTTTATACCTACTACGTAGAAATTTATATAGTTAAATTAATCTCTTCGTTAACCCACGGTTCGAACTAATTCTTCTATAAGAAGGAAACCTATACTAATTAGTAATTAAATTCTATTATTATAGATTAGTAAAGTATCTCGTTATATAAAAGAGATAACTTCTTAATACTATATAAGATAAGAGATTCGTACTAAATAGCCTTATAAAAGTAGATATAAAAAGAGACGATTTTTAAATACTATATAAAATTAAATAATTATAGCTCTTTATTACTTACGAGAGGTCGACGTTTATTATATTAAACTACGTTAATTAATAGAACTACTTAAGTAATTAGTATTTTACTATCGCCTTAAGTAGCTTTTTTATTAAATAACTTTACTACGGCCGGCCCGCGATTAGAAATTAACTAGTTAAATTAGTAAAAAGAATTACTAAAAAGCGATAATTACCTAACTATAATTAGGCTACGAAAAAGATTACTTAAAAAGATATAAAATAGGGTACTAAGAGGCTATAAAAGAAAAGATCCCTAAGGTATCTAACCCTATTAAGTACGAGTAATAAGTAGTATTTTTAATAAGTCCTTAAGGCCCGCGATTTTATAAAAAAAAGGGGGGGGAGCTTAACTTTATTAACTATACTTAATAACCTATATAGATCCTCTACGAGCTACTTAGTATTTATATTTAATTATTTTTATAAAATACCGCCCTAGAGGAAGTAGGTTAAGAAAGGAAGTTATTTAGAAATTATAGAGAGTACGAGGCTTAGGAAGCTAGAAATATATAAAATAATAAAAATTAGTAATTAATAAAGATTATAAGACTAATTATTATATTTTCTTATAGTAATATAAACGTTTACTACTATTATTAAAAAAAGGGGCTATTAAAACCTACTTTTTTATTTTAGATAAAAAGGAGGCCTTAGTAAGTATAATAGCTAGCGATCTAGAAGGGTAGTAATAGTTATTAAAAATAATAAAAATAAAAGTAGTAGCGAGATAGTAAGAGGAAGTAAGAATCTCCTAGACCTTAATAAATTCGTTAGGTATAAAAGTACGGGCTTATTATAACTAATATATAGATTAAATATATCTTTATTAAGATTAAATATGTTAGTAACTACTAATATAGGTATAAGCTAGAGTACGACCCTTAGTAAGTTAATATAAAAAAAAAAAAAAAAACCCGATCCTAAATAAAATCCCGATCCTTTATAAATAAATAAATATTAACCCGGATTATTAGGGAACGTAGATATATAAGATTATGGATTAGCTTAATAATAAGTAAATTAACGTAGTATTAATCTATTTAACTAAGGTTTATAAGAAAAAGGGGCTATAGGAGTAACCCTTATTTTATAAAATTATAAACGACCTTAGTTATTAACTAAATAAATAATTTATAAGAGTAAGCTTAGGAATTATAAAAGTAGTTAATAAATTCCTCTATAAGTAAGGGGTATTATTAGCGTAATTATAATTAAGAGAATTATATAAAATCCTAATAGCGACGATTATAAAAAAGGAATTTATACTATAGAACTAGGTATAAGTTAATAAGGTATATAATCGCTTTAATAAATTTAGAAAAAGGGTAAACGACGTAGATTTCCTCTTTATAATTACTAACGGTAATTTATCGTTATAGAAGGATATATAGAAGTAAAATATAGTATTAGAAGTTTAATAATTAATAATTCTGCTTATTTTAATTTATAGCTCGTCGCCGTTACTAATATAAAATTCGGCACTAATTAGCTAATAAAAAAGGGGGTAAACGACCCGAAGTTATTAATAGTACGTAGCGACGCAAGGATCGTATATAAATACTAAAAATTTAGTAATAAATACGAGGTAATTTATAGACCTTAAAAAGATCTTTTTAAAAAAGAAATTATACTCTAAGAGGAAGTATAAGGTCTTATAAAAAACCCTAATAATATTTTATAACTATTACGAAAAGGTCGGGATTAGGGAACACTAGTACTATTTAGTAATTAATATCGTACTTATAAACAAAGCCTCTAATTATTATTACGAGGTAGTATATAATTTCGATTAAAACGACTTTTTTAATATTATTAATATAATCTAAAGCCGCTTCGAGACTTATAATAAGAATCTAGAGCTCCTATCTAAGCTACGGGTAATTTCTTTTATATTTATAACTAAGATAATAAAAAGTAAATCGTAAGTAAAAATCCTTAAAGAGCTTATTAATTAAATTAATAAACTAGTAAAAACCTAGCTAAATAAGGGAACTAATAAGTAAAAAGTTAGTTATTTTTATACTATAGTCTAATATATACTAGAGGTAAAAATAACCCTATACTAAGTACTTAAAGACTATAAAACGCTCTACTCGAGGCTAAGATCTAGTTTTAATATTAAAATAAAAATACCGTACTAAACCTATTTCTAAGTATACGATAGCCCTTATTAATAGTACTAGGTCGATCGAATGTATAATAAGAAAGGAAAAGAAGCTAAGTACGGTAATTATTAATAAAGAGGACTAGATTCGTTAAATAAGTAAAGATTTAACTTATGAGTAGGGTAATATAAGAAGTAGTATTTTATTTATAAAAAAAATAGATATTAGTTAAGTAACTATTCTAAAAAAGAACGTACTAAATTATATAAATAGTATCGAAAGTTAAGGGTAATAAAAGGCAAAACTAGCCCTAATTAATTTAACTAATTTTTTATAATATATAAGAGTATATCCGGGGGCACAAAACCTAGTATAAGTAACTAAATTAACGGCCTAAAGTATCTAATAGAAGACTCAGAAGATAAGGAAAACCTTATACCCTATACTAACGAATTAAATTATAACAAAATTAATAATATTAATTACTTTTTTTTACCCCGTTAGCCTCTAGAGGATATATAAAAATAAATAGGCAAAAGGTAGTAAAAACTCTTAATAAGCAGGCTTTTATTTATAAATAGTAAAGGAAAGTCCTTTAAATAATAAGTATAGAGAGGGGTAAAGGGAGTAAATTATAATCCAGCTTACTAAATTTAATAATACCGGATTTACCTCTTTTAATACTTAAAAAAAAATTAGGTACTAAGTAATTATAATAGTAGCTAGGGGGGTCTTTTTTATACTACTTAAATTACTTAAATACTAAGCTCGTTTAAGTATTTTATATAAGCGAAAGGTATAGCTTAGAAACTTTCTAAGGGATTATCCTAGATACTAGGGTATTATAATAGTTAATAAGAGGAAAAGGGTAATTCTAAGCGCTATAAAAGATTGTATTAATAACGCTTAATACGTTAATAGTGGGTATTATAAAAATTAGCTTCGGCTTAGGTAAAGAAATTATTACCCTAGGTATAGTAAAAGTCGAGACGTACTTTAGAACGATGACTTTTTATATTTTACTTATTAATACGCTATTTTTATTATATTTAAAAAATATAAATTAATTAGGTATTATATTTAATAATACGAAGAATAGAATCTCTAGCGGTAGGTACTTTAAAATAGTTAAATAACAATAGGGGTACGCGTTTATAAGGCTTATTAACGATATAAAGTCGATTAATTACCTAATAAAAAGTAAGCTTAAACGATTATACTAAAGATTTAGCTACCCGTTAGTTACGAGGTTATATAACTTCCTAAAGTAATTAGGTAATAACGATATTAAAATAGGGGCGCTAGAGTAATTAATAAAAGTATACTATTAATACTAAATAAATACGCAGAGCCTACATAAGTTTAAATTTAAATTACGTAATAAGCTTAACTTTAATTAAGAAATTATTATTAATATCTTCTACTTAAATAATCGGCTAGTCCTATACGTAATTAATATAGCTATATCCTTTTAAATAGGGCAATTCCTCTAGGATTTATAAATAAAAATAGTATAAGTAGCCCTATAAAAAAGCTAGATCGATATATACTAGGGTCCGCTAGATAGTATTAGAACTAACGCTAATATTAGCTTTAAGTTAGTAGAATTTAGGGAGAATACGACGGCCTATAGTATATAGCTAAAAGTTATACCCGTTAAAGCGTACTATAGTATTAGAAAAGTAAAAAGGGTATACTAATAACTAAAAAGGGTATTTAAAATTATTAAAAAAGAAAATCTAAATTTTACTAACAACAAATGCCTCTAAACAGTACTTAAATATTATAATAATACTATAAGGCCTAACGGGCTTATACTAACGCTTTTTATATTTAGAGTATATTTAAGAATAACCTTAGCCTTATTACTATTACTAAACGTAAGCTAACGAGCCTAAGTAATTAAAAAAGTAATATAAGTACTACGTAAAGTAAGTATAAAAAAGTAAGTTAACGAGGTAATTACTACGCATAATAGGCCTAATATAGGGAGTAATTTAGATATATTACTAAATTTAGATATATAAATATAATACGAAATTACTTAATAGTAGGCTAGGCTATATAAATTAATCTCTATTAACGAGCGCTCTTATATAGTTACGAGGGATCGTAACTAACTCCTTAAGGTATCGATTATAGTAATAAAACTATATTATATAGATCTTAATAAGGTAATTTCTAACTTATAAAAAGAAAAAGAGCTAGGGGAAACTATATAGCCTATAGTAGAAATATAGGAAATTATCCTTAACGAAATCGTTATAGTAGTATTAATAAACAACGAGGAAAAGGAAATTATTAAAAGGGTACTAATATTATTAGTAAGACGTTATAAAAGACTATGATAGTAAGTACTAACGTAGTAATTTATTACTAATAACAAGGTAATTAATACTTTTTATATAATAAAAAAGAAAGCCAATTTCGAACTAGTAGTTAAACTACGTAAGAAAGGCGTAATTATAATTATTAAAAAGCTATATAAAGAATTAAATCTAATTAAAATAAATACTTTTCGCGATCGAGGGGTTTATTAATTTATTTTCTATAACCTAGAGAAGTATATAAACCTCTATATATTTAAATTACGAATAGTTCGTAAAATTAAGGGAAAAGGAACACCTTAACTATATAAAAAGTCTAAATACGTAATTTAGGGGTACGGCGATATTAAAAAAGCGACGCTACTTATATAATTGCTTACTATATAGCGCTATAACTAATAATTAATAATAGTACTAATAGTATCGTTACGAAAAAAGGAATACGAGATTTAGAGCTATAATATTACTTAGGCTTATACTTAATCGGCTATAGGGCTTATAAGGAAAATCCTAGCCTACTTACTAAAAGAAATAGCTAGTAAGTACTTAGAAAGTACGATTATTAAAGTACTTAAACTACTATATAGGCTCGTAGAATTAGGTACTTATTAATAAGCTATATATTACGATTTTTATATTAATTAATTATCGGTAATTATATTTATATACGACCTATACTTACTAATCTCTAAGTACATAGGTAACTAATTTAGAATCGTTAGAATATAGACCGACGATACGTTAAGCTTATCTAATATTAATTTTATAAAAAAAGAGGATAAGGAGCTTTAAAAAGCGGGCTTTATAATAAAACTAAAAGAGGTCCTTATAATAAATACCCCCCTAGCGTTTAATAGTAGGATTTTTATAATTAAAGAGGAAACCGTCGTTTTTTAATAAAAGGGGTAAAATAAGAAAATTAGCCTCGTTAATCCGAATATAATTAATATTAAAAAGTAATATAAAGCTAAGTTTATATAAAGAGTATATATTATAAATATATACTAGCTTAAGGCGATTTTTAATTACGCTAGAGTAGTATAAGTTATAGAACTAAATAAATAAAATATTAAAGTACTTAATAAGCAGCTTAAGTAGTAGTACTCGAATCTCGATTAAGGTCTCGTTTATTACCTAATTAACCTCGCGGTTAATAAGCTCTATATATTTATAAATAGCTTATTTACGAATAATAAGGACTTTATTTTATAATTAGAGTATATTATTATTCTTATTAACGAGAGTATAAGCAAGAGCGAATTTATAATATATAATAATATAATCTATTACTTATTAACTAAAAATAAGCGGGTAATAAGAAGTATACTAGTATTAGAAGTTTATAGTATAGTTAACGGTATTAACCTCGCTTATATAATTTTAATAACGCTAAGGAGGATTACCGATTGACTTAGCCTTTTACTAATCCTAATAGTCGTTTATATAGATTTTTACTTACTATACGAATATTTTATTAAATTAGGAACTACGAAGGAAAAGAGGCTTATAATCGATATTATAGCCCTTAAGTAATTATATAAAAAGTATAAAATCCTTAAAATCCGTTAGATTAATAGCGATAATAACCTCGCCGACGTTTTTATAAAAATAGTACTTAATAAGGGGTTAAAATAAGTCGTAAGTAGTAAAAAAGTTAATATATAAATAGAAAGATAAGTTATATAAAAAAAATAAAAAAAAGAAAAAAAAAAAACGACTTAATAAACGGGCCCGAGGTCGAATTATATCTCTAACTATAATAATTAAATTAATAAAAAAAAAAAGTTAGTATTAGATCGGAAGTCTAATTTAACCGCGGTATATAGTTAATCGCACAGGGGCTAATTAGGGGCCCTATTTAGGATTATTATAGCTAGCCTAACCTGCGGTTAGAACCTCCTTTTTATACCTACTACGCAGAAATTTATATAATTAAATTAATCTCTTCGTTAACCCACGGTTCGAACTAATTCCCCTATAAGAGGGAAACCTACAGAAACTAATGAAATCATTCTGGTACCCACGCCCTCAAATGACCCCAACGATCCTTTAAACTGGTGAGTGTTGATTCATTTCAAAATGCTACGAATACCACGAATTGAGGGAGACTTGCGCTGAATCATAACGTACCAGGTCACCAACACGCAAATGCTACATTTTTTCGCTGACATGCTTTGGAATTTTCTTCGCCCATGCCGTCATTGTCGGGCCTGCTGTTGCCCTAGAGTTGATCACTCTCGAATTCTTCGGCCCTGGGCCTGACACTGTGCCAAACAACATTGCTAAAGCATCATACCTTCAAACCGGGTGTTCACTCATGATTGGTGCGGGCAATCTTATTTGGGTGCCTCTGGCAATCAAATACGGCAGAAGGCCCGTTTACATCGCGTCCTACCTTGTACTTACGGCAAGTTGTATATGGAGTGGCGCAGCGGCTTCTTTTGGCAGTGCACTTGTTGGCAGGCTCTTTCTCGGCTTTGCTTGTGCTGCTGCAGAAATCGTCGCACCCGTGACAATCACTGACTTGTTCTTCTTGCACCAACGCGGGCGTGCCATGGTGTCAGTCTATCCTTCTTTGCTTACATCCCAGGAGCGCCTCAATTAGGACGAACCAATTCTGACAATCTGCATTAGCATCTACACATGTTCCTTATCTGCGGGTGTTGGTGTGGGCGTGGTGTTTTCGGGCCTGATCACACAAACTTACAGCTGGAGGATGATATTCTGGGTATTTTCTGCCTTCGTCGGAACTTGTACGGTTCTAGTACTGTTCACCTACCCCGAAACACACTATCGAAGGCGATATGCAAAGGAGCTAGAGGTGGTACCATCCAGACACGAATCCACCAAGCCGTCTTCTCAGTGTCTTGAGAACCCTCCTTCTTCGTCGCACACGTCATCTCCGTCGACGTGGAAGACCTATTTGGCGACTATGACAGTCTTCTCGGGGACTTACACTAGCGAACCTCTACTGGCTCTGATGTTCCGTCCTCTTGTCGCCATTACTTTGCCAGCCGTATTCTGGGCGACCTTGATCAACGCAATCACCACTGGCATGATCGTTGTAATATCCGCGAACTTCTCGAACGCTTTCTCGACGGTCTACGGTTTTCATACCTGGCAATCCGGTTTGACGTATCTCTCTACGATATTTGGCTCCTTCTTAGCCATCTTCTGCGGGGGACACTTCACAGATTGGATGGCAGACAAACTGACGATTCGGAGTGGCGGAACCAGGATCCCCGAAATGCGGCTACCCGCAATGATAATCAGCTTGATCACGGGTCCCCTATCATGCATCTTATACGGGGCAGGCTTCGAGAAGAAATTACATTGGATTTGTCCTACTATTGGTATCGGCCTTGGTACGTTTATCCGCCTTCCTCTCGGTCTCTTTAGACACGCATATGTTATGGAAGGGGTATTGGGGCGTCACAAGCTAACTTGGATAGTAAACTTCACCACTGTTCAGTCAAACAACGTGGCTCTTGTGTATATTCTTGATTCTTATCGGCCCATAGCCGGTGAGGTTATAGTAACGCAGTCTTTCTTCAAAGGTAAGCCAATTCCTGAGATGTGCCTATGGCATATTTGTGTGAGTCACGACCCTTGAGGGGGCGTTTCTTTGGGTTCATGTAGCTGATGTTCCAGTAGCCGTTTTTGGATTTCTTCTCAGCTTTTACGTAAATGTTTGGGTCCAAGAGTCAGGATATCTCTCCGTATTTGGAACCTTAGCGGGTATATCGGCGGCTGTATTCTTGTCAACCATACCCTTTTACTTTTTTGGAAATCGAATGCGACAGGCAACATGGAAGTGGAAGTTTTCCAGGCAGTTCCTGCACTGGCAGATCGGGAGGTCGGCGAATAGGCTACTGTAGCAAGCGCTTCATTCAGTGCCCGCAACATCCTTCGCCGCTGTAGGTAGATACTTGGGCAATATTTGGAAGGAAGAAAGCAAGAGGGAACTAGTGACTTGTTCGCTTTGTTTCAACATATATGCCTTAGGTTAACGTGACAATTTCCTATGGCTTTTCCGACAACCTCGTCGCTTTCAGTCCATGTATAGCCCCCCATTGACGAACATGTGTTCTCCATTGACCCATCGGGATCGTTCTTCGCAAAGAAACGCCACAGCATCCGCTATTTCTTCTGGCTTGCCTAGCCTTTTCGCCGCCGGCGTTGCTTCAATTGTAGGCCCTAGGACCTTCATGGCTTCCTCTCCGGCACTCAAGAACCCGTGCGTCGCAGTAGGGCCAGGGGACACAGCATTGACGGTGCATCCATATTTGGGGGGAAGCTCTTTTGCCCAAACCCGGGTGAAAGAATCCACCATCCCCTTGGTCCCTGCGTAAATAGGTTGTAGAGGAGGGGCAGCGCGGGAGCTAATGGAACAAATGTTGACGATGCGTCCACTTCCGCGGGTAAGGTATGGCAGAGCCTGCTGCGTCAAGAGAAATGTTCCACGACCATTGAGATTGACCAAAGAATCCCAGTGATCGAGCGTTTGTTCCTCAAATGGCAAATTGATGGCAACTGCGGCGTTATTGACAAGAATGTCAATGTGACCATAAGCCTCAACTGCAACTTCTATCAACTTCTTCGGTCCGTCCACAGTGCTAATGTTGGCTTCGATCGCGATTCCTGGGGTGGAAAGTGCCGCACACTGCTGCGGCCGCTTCATCTGCTAGGGAGGCGTCTGGGTAGTTGATTACGGCGCGGGCTCCTCGAGCGCTGAGCTCCTTCGCTATTGCATGCCCAATACCACTGCAACTACCGGAAACCACGGCAATCTTGCCCGCGAGACTCTGGTTTGCGGCCATGAGGGTTGAGCTTGAATGGGGAAGGGTGTGGTTCCAGGCAGATTCGCAATCTGATAAGCGGACTTTATGTAAATACTAGCAGTACTCAATTTTGAAATGTTTGACAGCATCATTTGGGACCTTCTCAAGTTGTAACACATATGAACCTCGTATTATTCAGCCCAGAACCACGATGGTCGCTTGCCCCGGCTCGTGTCGATCCCCCGCTCCCGCCCCTCAAACCTACTGCCGACGTGGTATCGAATCCCGGCACGGAAAGTGGGGGATGGCGTGGAGTCTACTTGCCGTCCCGCTGCTCGGGTCCTTAAGCAATACGGCAGAATAGTTGCGTCGTCCCTCCGACGTGCCTCACCCGGTATCGTCTGAAGGGGTGGTCTGAGATAAATTTGCTCGGACCCGGGGTTAATGATGAGACCACACTGTAACTCGCTCGAGGGACAGTAGTTAAAGCTACTGGGGGAAACATAATTATAAAACTAAGCAGCTTTTGCTGATGTTAAAAAAGTAATATGAGATGGCCTGGTTAAGCAAATACTCACTTCTTATATGCAAACTCATCGAAGCCTATTTGATGCGCATTTAACTTCTCTCTTTGGAAATCAGATAGGCATTATACCACATCCACAGTGCTTGAATATGATGCAAGAATAGCAACTCTGTGACCTTCGAGGAAGATATCGAAAATATCAATATGCTAAATCAATTCTGACGACGGCCTGTCGTTAGGTTAAAAGGTCCTGAGTACTTAGTGGGTCTAGAATGACTCTAGGTAGATCATGATATCAGAGGGTCTTTGTGCCATTATCGTACCCTAGTCGTTAGGGGATGAATCAAAATTTCAATATGGATGTTTATGTGGTCTGAGAATCTTTGGCCACATACTCGGCACCAGGAGCATATAAGCCCATCTCAAAATATGTGTTCCAGCCGTTGACGTTACAACGAATTTCATACCATTTGTTACGTATTCGCTTAGTGTTTTGGGTTGACTATCATCAAAAGATGCAACTCAGTTACTATATCCTCAAACCCAACCAATGCAAATCACTAACGTCACATAATCCCTGTAGTGACACGCATAGATTCCCAAGACTCAAATTTCTTCCCCGTGTTAGCGGGTGTCTTTGCTCCAACCCCCGGGCGGTCCTTGGCCCAATCCTGCAGACCCGCCTTGCTCATTCCCGTGTACTTTTGCAATTCCTCCTCTGAAATCCCAACTCTGTTTCGGTCTTGCATGCGTTGATAGAGTGATCTCTTCTTTAACGTAAATATTAGCATAAACTCGGAAGTTTCGTACTTTATAAGCGGCGTTTAAATATCAGTTTTGCTAAGTTGATCAGACATATTGATCTGAACGCGTATGCTTCAGAGAAAATGGTTCGTAGACAGCTCTCGATCCTGGTAGCGGGAGTTTCGTTCAGAGTAAGTGTAGGCGGAAGGCAGTCTTAATATGATTTGGTTCTAAGCAGAGGACAATCGATTAACAGTCTTCGAGTGATGTGCTGGCACACATCGTCTTTTCTTGGCGCCAAGTGATTATTGTTTTGTCGTGATGGCTTCAACCATCCATAGCCTTACCGCACGTCACGTGACCTCGGTTACATAATCACCGAGGCCCACTTCGCTTACACCCTCTATATCAGAGCGTGCTTCGCGCCTATTCTCTATTTCCAATAGATCATCCGTTCTCTTACACACGTCGATGCCCCTATTGTGACCATACGACATGTTTTGATTCGTTGTAGACTCAAGTTGAATACATGTACTTTCTCTCTAGAGGAGTTGTCGTAGCCGATATTTATAACTGGATCTTCCAGTCGCCCAGGTGCATTGGCACAGTGAATAAAGTGCCGGCCACTTCCGTGGTGACGAATGAGGCCTTGTTAGTTGACTACTTTATGGCGCAGCGGGGAGCAACGCCCAGTTGGTCACGAGGACTGAGGCGCAGCGGGGAGCAACGCCCAGTTGGTCACGAGGACTGAGGCGCAGCTCAAGCACCTTCCTGTCCTGGGCGCGAAGTGGATATGTTGGTCGCTTGCAAACACGTATCGGCTTGGTAGCCATCGCGGAGCCTCAAAGTGGAATGAGCGGGCAGTCACATGGATTCGTCGGGCAAAGTGAAGTTGTCGCAAGCTGATAGGGGGAGAACGGCAACCCCGAGAAGAGCGGCAGCGCGCTTGCCGGCATGGCCATAAACATTATCTCAGCTCACTATTTATGGAATCCAATGCGAATTGGCTTCGACTTATTCACGGTGTATTCTTCATTATCTATCATACACAGCCAGGTCAATGGCTGAAGAAAGACATCTATCGCATCATCACAGTAAGATCCGATGATGGAACTCGCGCCGCTCGCTCTCGAGAACCAATGGACCACCACTTGGTCCGCTAGCATCTAGACTTAGGGTCACCCGCTGCAAGTCAGCAACGACCCGTACTGTCTCGCCAATGTTTTGGTAATCGATCTCATGATGACCAGCTGTCTCGTCATTCTCCTCCTTCTTGACCTCGCGAATCTCCACATTGGGGTAGGGCAGCCGTCCTTCGCGCAGCGGTACGATGAGCACGGGAACATGCAACTCGGATTCTCCAAACTTGGCGTCCGACTTGTCTACTCCCAGACTCTTGAAGTTGCCGCGCTTCCGGCCGCCGATGAGCCATGTGTCACCTGGACCAGTCACATCAAAGCTGAACTCGTAGTCCCTATTGATGCCTTTGCCATCACTGACAGCCGTGTCCCAGATGCGAGTCCAGCGCAAACGTAGATTAGCAGACAGCAACTGGTTGACGGCCAGGGTCGAACCTGCTATTTGTTCGTCGGGTGGCGGAAGCTGAATGTCGACCGAGTGGAAAACGGGAATGGAGGGGACGTCGACAGGGATGAGGATTGATCGGCTGATCGACTCGATTCCTTTGATGGTCAACTTTGGATACGTTGACTGCCAGGAAACAAGGAATGCTTGAAGAGCTTTAGAGGTGTCTTCTTTGCCGCCCGGGACTGTGCCCAGACCTCTGAAGATATTCCCTGTTAGTAAAGGCGATACAAAGGCCGTAGAAACCTCGCCGAGGAGAGCAGCTCGCTCCAAGTCATAAGCCGAAAGGCTAGACCGCACCTCTGCCAGTACGTGGTTGATCAAAAGGCCTGAGAAGGAGGAAAGAGGAGATTCTTCGATGTACTTTGACAGGGAATCTTCAACAAGGGCAATAATCTCATCCAAGACAACGCTGTAATGAAGCTTAAGATACAGGGTCCGCTGGGTCTTGGGTGTGGTGTTGCCTGAAGCTTTGCGTGTGATCTTGTAAAGCAAACTGGCAGGCTGTTTCGGAAACACCATGATGGACTTGTTTGGTGGAGCTGCAGAATGGGCAGCAAAGACATCTGAGTCGATCAGATGTGTTTTGAACACTCTGAGTGGGCTCAACGAGGCTGTTGAGACGCTGAAGCGGGAGAATAAGGCGTTGTGCTTGAAAACGTCCTGTACATTGACGCCCAAGGCGAGTACCACTGGGACTGAGAACACATTGGAGTATGTGAAAGTGCCCTCGTCTGTAGTGTACATGATTTCGATTCTAGCCGATATGCTCGGAACATCTTGCTCGATGGTGTACGGGAAACGCATTTTGATGGCGGACGACGCGGAGATGCTCCCGAAGCGGAAAAGTCCGGCCTCCAAAGGCTTCTCGTATTCTAGTGCAGGTCCAAGAAACGTTGCTTCGGTTGAAATGATTCGAAGGCCGCCAGTCGATGGCTTGACCGAAAGCTCACAGGACTTGATAGTGTTCCATCCCGTCAAGAGTTCCAAATCAAGTGAATTGTTCTTGTCCAATTGAATGTCTCTTGCCGCCGTTAAGCGACAACTCAAACCGCCAGTGGGGCGATAGAGTTCCAGATCGGGAAGACGGAAGATCTGCGCCGTCTTGCTGGGTGTTTGGTTAACATCCCGCTCCCAGTGTAAGTCAACTTTGTTGCAAATCAAATCTGCCCGGTCAATCCTGTAGTGACCGGCGACATTGGTCTAGCATCTGTTAGTTCAGCTTCTCTCGTATCGTCAGCATATTACTTACAGTGCTGGTAAGCCGCAACTCGTTGATCCCTGGCTTGAGAATGTTCGCTTCGGAAGTGTGTAACCAAACCTCCTTTGTCCCCCCGGATGACGTCCTGGACAAGCGTATGGCGGCCTTCTCCAGGCTTAAGTCATCTATGAGCAAGCTTCTTAGTTTAATGGTAAGAGAGAAGCAATCTTTGCCGGTGTGGTAGGCTGGATGCCCGACAACTTCGACTTGGGTGAAGAGATGCCCCAGAGGCACCCTGACCTCGTTGGAAAGGGTCTTAGCTACACTCAATACCTCATCGAGAAAGCCAGCGATGGCACTTTTCTCGGGGTACTGAACCTCCGAGTGAGCTACAAGCGAGGGCTTCTTCTGTTGAAGCCTTTCATTTTCTGCGGCTGCTGCCTTCGTCAAGAGCTTCAGTCCCACACGAACAAATTCATCCTTACGCTGAAGCTCTTTCAGACACCGAGAGTACATGACAAGCATGGAAAGCTCCAATAGGCTCCAACTGTTCTCCCCGAAAAATGGAGTGGTCATGTAGAAGTAAGAAGCGGCCGGGCCGTACTCGCCAAGGTGATACTTGAGCACGGCGAGGTCGGCCATGCTTGTCTTGACTGCATGAGTGTGGTTGGCCACGGTGTAATGACGCAAGGCCTTGTCCGTGAGTGTTTCGTACAGGCGATAGAAGTCGTCCCGATTGTCGAGGGCAGTGTGGAGAAGACCGTTCTCGATACCAGCCAGCCCTATACAGAGCGGATCCGGGTTGTCTGTCTGAGACTTGTGATCATCCCCGTCGAGATCAACGTCTTCAAAGTCGTTGCCATCCATTTCCCCTATTACCGGCGCAGATGTCCATCCAATATCCCAGCCTCGTTTCTTTCCGCTGCCTTGGAGGACGTTCCTAGACAGAGCATAGAGCTCTGCCCGACGCGCAGCGAGTTCCTCTAGACCAGCTTTGAGAAATTGGGCGTTGGGTGCTGTATTGTCATCAGGGTTGGGGCCTGTTCCCCCGGGAAACACTCCAGGACTGGGCGGTGGTCTGGTACTTGTATTGGAACCCGTTCCCACACGCAAAGACGGGTTTCGAGCCGGGTGTAGCATGGTTTTCAACTCTGGAATTGATGACTTTGGCTCATGGCCGTCGGAGGGAGTCAAACTCGATGGGGGGATGGGCAGTGCTTTGCTCGACGTTTGAGCAAGAATCTGCTGCGCGACGGAGAATGCGAATGATGCAACAAGATTATCAATAGCCTCCGCCAGGACGGGGTTGAGAATCGGGGAATCTTCCTCGGTGAGCTTGTTCTTCAGCGCAGCCAAGATGTCGGCTCTCATAACTTGCGAGACAGCCGGTACGAATTCTAGGGTCCTTCGGCAGATCTCAGCCAACATGGACAGGTTTTCGGCTTCGTCTGTCTGCTTTGGGGGCGGCGCTTGCGGTGCAACGCCGTGGAGGACAGACTCCTGTTGCTCTCTAAGCTTTGCCAGGAGATCTTCCCTAGTTGACCAGGCGTTGCCAAGGCGGAGCAGCAGCGATATCTGTCTCGCAAAGATGTAGCAGCGAAAGTCAAAGACTGACACATTATTGGCTACTATCATTTCGCGGTACGGCTTCTTTGTGGCGCTAATAGGGATATCGTCGAACTTGTCGGTTTTGGAAGCATCCGTGGCCTGTAGATCAACAGGCTGGTCATCCTCTAGAGAGCCGTCCTCAGCACCCAGTGCGGCAACGGCAGCTTCAGCTCGCTTCACGAGGTCTTGCGTGTGACTCAACAGCGAGCCCCCATGGGTCTGGGGATCTCCGGAGGTGGCCTGTTCTTGGATGACTGTGTCGAGACCGACACTGAGCTCGTCATAGCCAACTAAGGCATCCTCTACAAGACCGACACTCTCGAACCCACGCGCAAGACCCTCCTTGAGTATGAAGAAGGTACAGAAGTTCCAACCCGGTAGAGCCCGCTGAGCATCCTTCTCCTTAATGTCTTCCTCGTACTGGGACACCCTCATGTCAAAGGATGACAGAATCAGCTCCTTGAATTTGCCAACGAGGTCATCCCATGCGTTTTCGGCATCCTGACGCGACTCGGTATAACCGGTTGGCGTGGCAGGAATAACTCGAGGCAGTACATCGTATGGAACGTCGTTAATGCCGATACGGATCTGGGCCACACGATCGATCGCGCCCTTGCTAGAGCTGTTGAAGTCGGACCGAAGCTTCTCCAATAACGTGGAGGATCCGGAGCCCCATCTTGACGATCTTGCTTTCTCGGCAGCATCGAGGCCCTTTCCGCTGACCCTAGGTTGATTTGCCGCAAAAGTGTTGGGTATTACGACATGAATAATCAGGAACTCAAATGCATCATGGTTCTCTTGTGTGTTCAGCTTCCGGGTAGACTGCGAAGGCGGTGTATTCTTCTTGATCCATTCTCTGATTTCTGCCCTTGTTTGGGACTTGTAGGTATCGCTGTCGTCGCATCGAACGAGCAGGACTTTGAGGTAAGGTGTCCGCCTCAGGCCGGGTATTTGGTGGCGCCGTTCCTTGCCAGGCTGTCGCGCCGCTATCGTTGGGGTATCGGAAATATCTGAAGACGTGCTTTTGCCTCCGATAGACTGCGTTTGGAAGCCATCGTCCTTTGCGCCGGCGCTTACTGACCGGCGGAGCGAAGGGGGGATGGTTGGCGAGATTGGGGCAGCTGGGTCTCCGCCAGCGGGCGTGAGCTCTACGTGGAGGGTATCGATCGAGCGCAAAGGTCCAGCATGCGACTGCCAATGGAGATTTCGAAGGGGCAGTCGTGGAATGAGGCCCGGGGTGACGAGCTTGTAAACGTCGTGGGGATCGAAGTACTCGACTGCGAATAGCATGCTTGGTCAGTTGGGGGGAAGCGCAGTCAAGGTACGACTAGTAGGCCAACGAGATAACAACGGGATCATGAGACGCGTAGAGCTTACCTGTGACTTTGGAGGTTGAAAAAGGCCGCTCCATCTTGACCGGCTCCTCCAATTTGTACTTTTAATTACATGGTCCGTCGCAGCTTCATTTACTAAATTGCGCGGCGGGTGGGTGCCGGTCGAATGCAAGGTGTACAACTCGCCTCGGTGAGGTTCTAGCTTCGGTGGAGACGCTGGGCGCGATTCAGCGAGCTTGGAGCTGGAACATCAAAGGGGTTCGGTCCCGTTTGTTGGAATTGGAGCCTTGGAGCACTGGACGGGAGGATGGGAGCTGGCGAAATGCGCCAGCCAACGGCGGGATCCCCTAGTCGGCCCCGGCCTAGGGGTACCTAGGAACCTCGACAATGTAAGGTAGGTACAAAGGTAGCTCTGCCCCCGATGATTCCCCGAGAGCGGTGTGCTTGCTACCCAGTGTTGGAATGATTGGCCCAAGATGACGCTGCTTGCTGAACATCAATGGAGGGGCACGGCAGAATCTTTTTTGGTTTTGCTTTGGGGAGAAATGCCCCTCCTCTGCCTTGGATCAGGAAGCGATAAAGTGCCCTATATTTCTTGAGGTAAAAGACTTTGGCTTTATTTCTTTCTCCAACAGCATCATCGTAATTTCCCTGTTTTCGCCATGTCTGGACTTCAAGCCGTCAAGTACACTCGGGGTCGTCTCGAAGTCCTGGACCAACTGAGACTGCCTCATGAATTCCACTACGATGAGGTGTCCACCAGCGAGGAGGCCTTTGACTGCATCAAGTCGATGAGAGTTCGTGGTGCCCCCGCCATTGCTATCGTCGCCGCCCTCGCCCACGCTGTCGAGCTACACAACGGCAGCTGCACGGCCTCTTCATCTCAAGATGCCGTCACTTACATCGACTCGCGTTTGGATTACCTCAAGGAAAGCAGACCGACTGCTGTCGACTTGACCAATGCTATCAACCAACTAAAGGCCCGCGTTAGGAGCGCGCCTCAGGATGATTCCAAGACGGTCATTGCTGCATACATTGAGGAAGCCGAGAAGATTCTGCAAAAAGACCTTCAGACCAACCTGTCTATTGGTGACCACGGAGCGCAATGGTTGAGAGAGGTCGCTGGTGCTTCACCTGATGCCAAAGTATCTGTCCTCACTCACTGCAACACCGGCTCTCTGGCAACATCTGGTCACGGAACCGCCCTCGGTATCATCAGAACACTTTGGTCCAACAACCTTCTGAAGCACGCCTACTGCACCGAGACGAGACCCTACAACCAGGGCAGCAGGCTGACCGCCTTTGAGCTTGTTTACGAGACCATCCCCAGCACTCTCATCACAGACTCCATGGCTGCCGCGCTGTTCAACTTGCAAAAGGACCAGATGAACATTGCCGCTGTCATTGTAGGTGCCGACCGTGTCGTTCGCAACGGTGACACTGCCAACAAGATTGGAACCTACCAACTCGCCGTCTTGGCCAAGCATCACGGCGTCAAGTTCATTGTTGCGGCTCCCACCACCAGCATCGACCTCGAGACCCAGACCGGCGCCGGCATCAAGATCGAGGAACGCAAGGGGGAGGAGCTCACGCAGATTTCCGGTGCTATCGTCCAGGCTGATGGCAACGTCGATATCGCTCGTACAGCGCGTGTGGCGACGGCGGACCAGCGCATTAACGTCTGGAACCCTGCTTTTGATGTTACTCCGCACGACCTGATCGATGCTGTTGTTACGGAGAAGGGTGCTGTTGTCAAGAACGACGAGGGTCAATTTGATTTCCGTCACATCATGCCCGAGAGATGGGCGCAGGTGGTCGCCCAGTGATGGGAATCTCTCCTTTCAAGCGTAGATGATAATGATATTTGTTTTGCGTTAGAGACTGGAGCTGGAGCTGGAGCCCGATGTATGTTCAAAATGGAATTCTGTCTATAGGGGATATAGCGTATTAGCAGGACACTGCTTCAAGATTGTCGCATGATACTAGGCAGAGTCCTTGAGAGCATGCAGGATCAGCTTTTGGTAACCTCCCACGGATTCCTCAAGCTCGGCAACGGTGATATTTTCGTTGCGGCCATGTGCAACCAAAATCGTGCCTGGTCCATACAGGTAGCGAGTGTGCGAGCCCTTGAGGTTAGGAATGTCAGTTCCATAGTTGGCCACAAGGGTATCAAATCCTGAATGATGAGTCGTCAGTAATTATTCAAACTGCACAGATTGCTTGGTTAAAGTGCATGGGTCTCACCATCAACGTCACAGTTGGCCTCCACCACGCCATATCCGTGGGTGCAGGTCAAGTCGAGGGACTCGGCATCGGTTTCGTCGAGAATCTTCTGGATTCTCTGTTTGACAATGTTGCCGCCGTCCTTTTCGGGGCCAATGGCAACCCGAACCGCGACCCTTGCCAGAGCAGAGGCAGGAATGACATTCTGAGCAACGCCGCCGTTGAACTGGCCAACATTGACGGTGGTGTTGCCCCACTTGTCAGTGCTTCCGAGATCTGTCGTGATAATCTTGGCAAGGGCCTTGATCATGATTTCGTTGGCCGACTTGCCGAGCCATGGGTAGCCAGAGTGTCCGGCGACGCCCTTGGCCGAGATATCGCAAAAGACACCGCCCTTGTGACCGCAAGCGAGCTTGTTCTCCGTAGGCTCTCCGAAAATGACGGATTCAAAGTGCACCGGCGGGTCGGCTGCCTGAAGGGAATCGGAAAAGAAACGCATTCCATCGCCAGTGTCCTCCTCACCAATGACAAATAAGAGCATGGCATCTTCGGGGTTGACTTTGCCGGTCTCAAACAAGTCCTCGAGAGCAATGATCTGAGCCGCAACACTAGCCTTGGCGTCAACGCTTCCTCTTCCACTAATACGAGTGTCGGGGGTGATTTTGTCATCGGATATGCCGTAAGGAATATGAGGCGGCACAACATCGTAGTGCGAAGTGACTACAACGCGAGGTGTGGGCTGGCGTTGGTTCGTCTTCCAGGCCAGGACATTGAACCTCGGGGTCTCTTCCGTGTTGTTGTTGCGCGGTGGCAGGAATTGCAGAGAGGAGACATAGCCGCGGCCGGTCAGATAATCGACCAAGAACTTCCCGGCGGCGCTCTCATTGCCTGAGATGGAGGGAATCTCAATGAGGGATCGATGTAAAGAGATGAGGTCGTCGCGCCAGGAGGGAGCGGCGGATGAGGGTGAGTGAGGCGTTGGCGGGGAAGATTCGACGCCGATGGGCTGCTGGATGCGAGAGGCGGCGGCAAGGGAGAGCACAGAGCTCAAGGTCATGAGGTGAGAGACACGCATGGTGGTGGCGGAGCTTCAAGCCTATAGAAAATTTGGCTGCTTTTGACGGCTCACAAGCATTGATCAAAGGATGTAGGTCTCAATTGGAGAGATTGGTCGCCGCTACAAACCATCAATGGCCGGCGGCGGGCGCGAGAGTTTCCCGGAGACTTGGCTATGGTGCAACCGCAAACGGAGCGGTGTCGGAACGAAGTGGGCGGAGATCGACCTGGTAAGGTAAGCCTGGGAGACGGGAAGTGCGATAAAGTGAGCGATATGAGTGATAAGAGTCAGATATCTGCAGAGTGCAGGCTGAGGTGCGAGGTCTGAGAATGAGGTCATTCCATCCCAAGCTCCCGTCATTGGCTCCAGCCACGAGCACGGACTGTTCCCCGTCAGCCACCCCCATGTTCCCGCAGGGGCGGGAGATGATCCAAGCTTTCCAGGTTGGTCCCTCGATCCAATGAGATGGCGGTGGGGGGAGAGAGCCTCAACAGTGCAGTCTCAGCGAGCGTCTCAGACAAACGAGGTAGACTTGGGGATAGTGATGCTTGCACACATTGGGATACTGGAGTGCCCGCAATCCACTTGACTGCACTGCTGCCGTCTAGCTGAGGTGCTGTTTCTCCCGCGTCAGGCTCCCAATGGTGAAGAATATCATGAGTGGTAGCAAGCAATGTGCCTGGTTTTAGGTACCTACCTAATTATGAGCCGCCCATCTTAGGTACTTAGTCTACCTTAACCAGCCTCTACCGGTAGTATCAAAGCTCTTGTTGCAATCTGTGCAAAGCGACTGAAACGAAACGTCTTAAGATGTGGCCAACGTGACCATCTCTTATTTGCAAACGGCCAAATACTATCCTTCTTATACCTAGGTAATGACGTTGAGCACAGCTGTCTTTAATGGTTAATCCAGGCGGTCCGAGGCACTGAAAACCAATGACCAAAGCCCAGTCAAGAACGAGATGCGGGGATGCGTAGACGGGAG
Source organism: Colletotrichum cuscutae (assembly GCA_030869315.1). NCBI lineage: Eukaryota > Fungi > Ascomycota > Sordariomycetes > Glomerellales > Glomerellaceae > Colletotrichum > Colletotrichum cuscutae. The sequence continues at coordinate 617,390 of MPDP01000254.1, forward strand.
TGTCCAATCTGGGGAGTTCAATGGCAGTTGGCAGTGCTAGATATTCCTTACCTTTGCATAATTCCACGCCGCTGAGGGAACAGGTCCGCCCGCTCTTTCCCCGGATCTGCCAATCTTGGGCAAACTCAGTGGACATCGAGTTCCAGTCTGCACCCCACCAGGATTTTACCTTATCATTTATGTAAATGTTGCGACTCTTTCCTCGTCTTGAGGTGCGTACCAAGGATTCCTTAGTATGTATCAAGGTACCTACTGTGCAGTAGGTCTCTGCTCGAGGTGATGTGCCTTTGGTCGTGTGTCCACCGCTGGGCGACCCACTTGGCCGCTGCTCCTTGCCTCTCTGGGACGCAGTTGGATTGGAGCGCTGAAATGGGGGTACTTCCCCCAGGTACCTGGTCTGTTTCGTTCCCCGTCCTCACTTCTCGCTCGCCTTGCCTCGCCATACCTAACGCTCCTTAGCAGCAATCCAGCAAAGGATTGATGAGCACCGCCTAAGGTAGTACACTACCTTTGCAGACAGGGGCCGTTCGTGAACCCAGCAAACTTCCCCAGCCATTGCATTCCACGATCCTGGAGCTACCAACCTCAACTTGCGCTCACCAACAGCTTCAATTGCTACCCCGTGATCCCTTCCACCGATCTTTCCCACGCGCACTCGACTCCTCGCAGGCCCATTCGATCCGTTCCGCCCATCTTGTCCCTTCTAGATGCAGCTTGCACTCTTTGCGCGCCACCGTGGGCTCCCGAAAGTCGATCCTAAACCTCCTTACGCTTGCCCGGACACAAACCCCGATTCCATAAGTTTGTCGAGTCTCGCCTGAGCCCGTCCGCCCACTTTGCCCGGCTTCGCTTCGGTCGGCTTTGACGTGCCTGGTCATCGCCTTGCGGAGGGATGCAGGCCAACAGAGGAAACGCTGAGGCCCTGGGTCGCAAGGCCAAGGTGCGTCGCCCAAAAAAATACCACTATCCATCATGCCACCCATCTTTTTGTTTCGCAGTCCTCCCAATCGCCCTGCGTCGTGTTCCACCAAGTCGGCCATTTGGCTAATACTACTATGACAGCTTGCTCGCTCGTACCAGGAGCTCCTCGAGTGAGTTCCACTATCCGCCCGCTCCGGTGTGAATCCTAGGCTAACCTCTGCTGCTTCCAGCGAGTTCTCCAACAAAGACCTCAGCTCCGTCGGCAACTACACTCTCGGTCGTCTCATCGGAAAGGGTTCCTTTGGCAAGGTTTACTTGGCCTCCCACAAGCTCACCAATGGCTCCAAGGTAGGCAACGGCCGACATGCGTGCTGGGACAATACTGTCGAGTCTGGGCTGGTTATACTCATTGACTGGGGTATAGGTCGTCCTCAAATCCGCAAATAAAGGCGACTCGAATCTCGCACGCGAAATACATCACCATCGACAATTCGTCCATCCACATATTGCCAGGTTGTACGAGGTCATAGTCACGGAGAATCTGGTGTGGCTGGTGTTGGAATACTGTGCTGGTAGGCTTTATCGTTTTGTTATTGCTGATACAGAAACGATGATTGACAAAGACTCGATAGGCGACGAGCTTTACAACTACCTCCTCGAACATGGCCCCCTTCCCGTCCACAAAGTCCAGAAGATTTTTGCCCAACTCGTTGGCGCTGTCGCATACGTACATCAACAATCATGTGTCCACCGCGACCTCAAGCTGGAAAATATCCTGTTCGACAAGCACGAGAACGTCAAGCTTGTAGATTTTGGTTTCACGAGAGAATACGAGGGGAAAGCGAACTATTTGCAGACATTCTGCGGCACAATATGCTACTCGGCACCCGAAATGCTGAAAGGCGAAAAGTACGCTGGAGAAAAGGTCGATGTCTGGAGTCTTGGCGTTATCCTATATGCCCTACTATGCGGAGAGCTACCGTTCGACGATGACGACGACAACGTTACACGTACAAAGATCCTCAGCGAGGAACCGAAGTTCCCCGACCATCTCCCAACTGCCGCCATTCCGTTACTCAAGTCTTTGCTCTCTAAGCGACCCCTACTCCGACCCTCCCTCCCCGACATCCTCACCAATCCTTTCCTTGCCGAACATTCCCCAGCACAACAAGCGATCCTAAAACTGCAAAGGCCTCCGCCTTTTTCAACGCATCTAGAGAAGGAGACTCTTCAGCGCATGCGGGGAGCGGGTGTCGATATTGACTCCGTCATCGAAAGCGTGCTTGCGCAGCGCTGTGACGCTTTGGCTGGCTGGTGGACGCTGCTTATTGAAAAGGAGCAGCGAAAAGTCAAGAGACGAGAGAGAAAACGGCGGGAAAGAGAGGCCGAGAATAGGAGCTTGCGCCGTCTGTCCGCCGCATCCAGCAGACTCGAGCGGATTGCGCCTGTGTTGCAAGAGGTCGATGAGGACGGCGGGCTGACAAACCGCTTCATCAGACTTGAAGACGGCCCTCTCACGCCACGGACAAGAGGCCGGTCAGAGAGAAGAAGCGCGCATTACGCCGACTTGGGGGACTTGCCCGGTCTGCCCGAGCACAGCAAGGAAAACGGAAGTCCAGATACAGAGGAACCACCTCCACCAATCGATAAGGACTCAATCCGGTCTGCCAGTACGTCTAGACATCGTCGCCCGGTTCCGCCCCCTAAGGAGGGCGTGATCCGCAGCGCACGATCTCGGGGTTCGACCCTTCATCTAGTGACCACTTCGGAAGCTTTGGCGGCTAACGGGACGCCAGAGCGACCACCTGAACAACAACAAAAGGTTCGCAAGAAGCCCTCACAGGCCATCATTGCGCATTGGAAGAACTGGACACACTGGTTCTTCGAGAACACCCGTAGGGGACGGCACGCGAATAAGAGAGGGAGTCACTCAACGCCTAACCTGGTCGATAAAAACGGCAGTGTTGCCGGCAGCAGCAGTAAACACTCCAAGGACACGAGTCCTCGGCCGCAGACGAGCAAGTACCCAACAACGGATGCTGGCGTACCTCAAGGAAAGGCCGGATTACCTCGTGGCGTAGTGGCTAACGGACATGCCAACAAGGCACTGCCAAGTCACGGAGGACCTGGAGGCTTCAGCAGTCCGGCCTCTGGTGGAGGCTCTGTCCCCACGCGGGTACCGTCCCGAATCACAACATCTTACAAGCGACAATCGCTGTCGCCGTCTCCCATGACCCCACGAACTACGATGCGGCGCTCTTCGGCAGGGTTGAGGGGCCGAAAGTCCACTTCTTCATCGGTCTCGTCCATTCGTTCGATGCCTCATCATCATCACTCTCATTCCAAAGCTTCATCAACAAGCTCAAACGGATCGGTCTCGACTTCCATGTCCAAGAACACTCTCCAGCGCGGGCAGTCGCCTCATCACTCTGTCAAAGTTCTTCCAGCGACTCCCACCGCGACCGCCTTCCCGTCGAATGTCCGTCTAGTTCGAGGGCCAGGTCCCCCGGCTCCCCTTGCTCTATTCAATGAGGGCATGCCTCCCCCACCGGTAACGTCAGGAATGCAGGCTCCAGGCTCGCCTAATCCCTTTGCCCTGGGAGGGGGCATCCAATTTGCCAAGCGAAAGCGGAACATCTTCAAGGGTCCGATGCTGGCCTTTGGCGGAGGTGGCAGCGCAGGCGGTGGCGGAGGAGGGGGCGGCAGCTCGCGAAGCACAAGTTCCAACCATTCACGCAGTGCAAGTGCTTCTGGACTCGGACGACGGTCGGGCGAAGCTCCCATCCAGGAAGAGGAAGAAGGCGAAGAAGCGGAAGAAGAAATCGAGGAGGTTGACGCTTTCAGCCCCGTTGTTGGGGGGCCAGGAGAGCGCATCGAGGAGCAAATTATTGAAGACAGCGAGACAGAGGCACTGGCAGAGCAGGCGGAGGAGAAGGAGGAAGATGCTCCTCCGGTAACGCCAAAAGCATCAGCCGCCCCTGTCCCGGCATGATCAACCCCAACTACCCTTTCTGCCGTCCATCAAGGAGGATGATGGTCACTTTTTTCTCCTCAAATGCAATGTTTACTGCGAGTTTGATCAAACACGCTCCAAGGAACGAGTCCAGGCAAAAGCTTTCATAGTGTTTTTTATTTTTCCTTTTCTGTATATTCCCCTTTTGGCGACTTGTACTATACTTAGAGGATACCTTGTACCAAACAAAGGGTGTTGATATTTCTTTTGCAGTGAAGATGAAACCTCGAGTCAACGCTTGATGTATTTCTCTATTATCATGTCTAAACCTCGCTGTTATTCTGTCATTGTGCTTTGCGTTAGTTCCCAGCCTCCCGTCAGCGAATGCGCACAAGTAGATCACATTACGCCGGGATATAGCGTCTATCAAGTTCAGGTCTTCTTGGTGGCCTTGGTAGTCTCGATGAGCCCGTTTCTCGCAAATATGATATTACGCATAGTCGCGTCTGTCGCGCATACGGACGCATCGAATGGCTTTAGGTCTGCGTCTCCCATGATGGCGAGTGCAGCTAGGCCAAGGAATCCGTGGAAAATGTCTGGCGGGCCTCCAGGATACTTAGAGAACCCACCGATGAGATGTTGTGTTTTTTTGGTGATGAAGCGTCGTGACGGCTCGGCGTCAATGAGATCGGTGTGACCAAGCATCTTAAAAACGTCAGCAAACCGTGGCCCTTGGCAGTCGACAATCTATATTCCTTGTACCTGTAGTGTCCCTCCTACCCACCAGCAATAGCATGTGTCCGCGACCTTGTTACACCTTCCATTGAACCCAACGAAGCGCAGGTTTGGATCCAATGTCAGCTCGCTCAACGACGCGGGCAGCACAAAGTTGGCATGGTCGGGATCGTCCGAGTCGTCTTCTTTCTCGAGGTATTCGAACTGGCGGTACACCAGGAACTTGACCAACAGGGACGCATCAGGGACGCCTTGCTGAAGTATCTGGCTGTCGTGTGGAGTTCCACTCTGGTCTGGGGGTCGATCGAGGAGGACCAGCGCGCTGACGGCGCACCATGCGTAGCCCGCTTCAAACCTCATATCAGCTTCACGTATTCAGCATCATCACCATTGTAGCAGGAGCGTACCATGAGACTCGTTTGCATGGGAGCTCTCAGCGACTCCACCGTCATAGGTCTGTCCTTGGCGGATGTGCCGAACGAGGCCATCAACGTCAATGTCCTCCACCCAGTCCTCGTCTCCCTCCTTGGCATCGCCCCGTAGAGCCCACCGTATCGTGGCGGCCAGGAAGCATAGCCGCATGTCCCTCCCGCCAGCAATGGCCCCGTCGTCCAGCACGAGCTCGCCAAAGCTGCCATCGGTCCTCTGCAGCCGCCTCAACCACCGCAACGTCGCAACGCGATCCACGCCCGCAAAGGCGCTCTTGGCCTCCTCTGGCCCGTCCGCGACAATGGCCAAGATCAACAGCGCAAAGTATGTCGAGGCCAGATTCGCCGAGCTCGCATTCCTCGTTTTAGGCGTTGCCTTTTCAAAGTCCCAGCCGGCGTATAAGTCGCTTGGCAGAGCATGGTTCGGAGAGCCGCAGAAGCCGCCGCCGGGGTGGTAGAGACCCAGAACGAACTTGCGCGCGGCAGCTCGGTCGGCGGGTGTGAGGAGATGGGGGGCATCCTTGGTCGGCTCGGAGGGGGAGAGTATGTCGAGGGCGGCGAGGATGAAGAAGCTGAGAGCTATGCGCGTGCTGTCGGACGACGTATACTGGTGCGGGAGGAAGGTCTTGTGGCAGCGTTGCCAGTATTTGATGTGCCTCGCTTTCTCGAGCGGCATGACTGTGTCGGCTGCCATCTTGGCCGTGATGGATTCGAGGATCGCAGTCGGGTGGGAAGAGTGTTGGTGGGGTTTGTTACCTAGCTCCGGGACGTTTGGTCAAGTGAACAAAATCCCCCGATGGTTTGCAGGACCTTTCATCCCACCTCAAGCCCCAGGCGGGCATAGGACACAATCGGGAACGGACCCCACCCCCCACCAAAGCTGCACCTTCAGCTTAAGCAAGTTTAGCTCAGCGAGCTGCTGGAAAGAACGACAGCGCTAGCAGGGAGAAGGTCCACTGGAAGACCGCTGAACGGCGCTGAAGCCTCGCCCCGTCTCAACAGATGGGACGAATGAGAAGCTCCAGATCGATAAGCCTCGCAGCCACAGGGTTACCTGGGTACTTCGCTTCGTTTGCTTGCTGATAAGACATGCGCTGGACTGGTGGTCCATTTCTTTTCTTGTCCGACGCGACTGCGCCTACGACTGCGACGTCAATTGTCCCCCCCCCCCCTCTCTTTCTCAACGACCTTGCTTCAGTTCCCTCACCTTGATGAATACAGCGCATCGCAAGGAACCGTAACCATGGCGATCATATCAGCGAAAACAATCATTACCTCCCTCTCCCTCTTCCATGTCACCCTCGCATACTTCTTTCTGACGAACCCGGCGACCATCGCAGACCAGGCGATGGTGTACGTGCTGGGCGAGTCGATGGGCATGGCAAGTCTCCAAAGCTTCACTTCATGGTCCATTCGTAACAAGGTCGAGCGCTAACATCTCCTCTTTAGCCCCATGCGCGAAGCTTCGAAAACAGGTCTCCCGCCCTCGCTTTCCTCGCTGCCGTGCTTGGGATACTAGGCATCAGCGACCTCGTTACCCTCAGCATGCCCGAAGAAGTCTGGTTGATCTACCACTGGGGAACACAGGGTAAGCAACGTGCTTTTCCTTCTTATGCTGGTAGTTCGAAGCAGTTTCTCACAACCCAAATATAGCACCAACTCGTATGGTCATGTCCTTCGGTTTTGTCCTCTACACCTTCCTCTTCGGCCCTTCATCCCCCCTTTATGGCGGAACCTCGAAAGGCGGCAGTCGCTTCGCCCACCCCTCCGTCCAGTCGAATAATCCGCGCTATACACCTTCGACTTGGGGCGGTGACGGCCTCAAGAACCGTGTGTTCTTGACCTTTGCCTTCCTCGAGATGTTATGCTGGTTCTGGGTCTGGATGACCCTGCGCGAGGAGCAGGAAGAGTTCCAGCGTAAGAACCAACACAAGAGGAGAGGAAGCCAGTCAGGGTACAACTGAGCGACAGGCTTATCGAGTGTACTAAGCCGTTCGCTGGAGGCATTGAAGGCGTTGCGTTCACCCAACCACAGGAGCGATCAGACGAATATGCTTCCGCGCTACCAGAAGGTTCGGGCCGCTTGCGTGGCCCCTTTAGCATTGCGTGGAGTTTTGGGATGGCAGGCGCTACGAAAAATGGCATACTCGGCGTAATAATCATTTGATGTGCGACATGACGGTTTTCTATTTTTGGGCTCCCGAGCTTATGAGTGATAGCCTCCTACTCTAGGTAACTTGAAACAAAATAATGAGTTGGTATAGGCTACATCATGAATGCAATGAGCCGTCTACTCCCATCGCACCGATTCCCAACCCTTCACGTTCGTCCGCCAGCTGTCGGTCACCCGCTGTGACCAAACACCAACGTGAGAACCTGCCACCTCGCGTATCTGTTTTGACAAGTCGTCCCCAGAATCCGTCTCAAACGTCCAAGAGCCCAGTTTCGCATTCAGCGTGTTGCTTTCCTGCTTCAGGAGAGCCACCCGTGCCTTGCCTTCCGTGAAGGCAGTGCTAGCCGCATTCTCGAGAGCCTTGACTTGCGCCATCACGTCCTTGGGCACGTTACTCTGCCCGGAACGGTCCCTCTCCTTCTCACGGTCGTTGAAAGTCGCTATGTAAGACGTCGCTAGCTTCACGGCGGCGGCAGCGTCGCGAAGAATCGACAGACCGTGGAGTGAGCCCAGCATCATTAGTGTCTTGGACCCTTCTGCATCAGCTGGCGTCGATAGTGCTTGCGCGCGAAGGACCTCCAGGCCAGACTTGATCGCGGACGCAATGCTTGCCAGGAGCTCGGGAGGTGGTGGGCTGCGACTGGCGGAGACGGAGAGGGGAATCAGGGTGATCAGAAGTGAAACGACTTCGTAGTAGGTTTCCTCCTGTTGAGTGAGATTCTTTCCGCGAGTGTGGAGGAATCTGCTGAAGGTGTTGCCCAACCTCTGAAGGGATTCCAGGACGAAGGTCAGCTCTGCCGCGGTCGTCTGCGCAACGTTGGCCACTTTGTAAGACGATGCGGGCTTGAAGGTCATAACCTCAAAGAACTTTTCTGCGGCGAGGGCTAAGTGGGAACGCAGGTTCTGGACGAGACTTTAGAAATGGTACCTAGTACAGTGGAAGGGGACATACCGATGGATCAGGGCCTAGCCGCAGGACGTCGTATATCGGGCGGCCCGAGGCAGCTTCGAAGTTAGGCACAGATCCGTAGTCGATGACTTCGTTCAGCACAGAGTTGTCGGTGACTTCCTCTACGAATAATAGTCAGCACGAGGGAACGACGTAGGGAACCAAGTTAGCCTAGTCATGACTTACCAATCGCCGGCTCTTCAAAGATCGAGTCGCTGCGGATATCCAGCGCTCGAGCAGCTTGGGACTCCTCCACGTATCCCATCACCAGGGTGCAGCTTGACCTCAGCCGCTCGGTGTAGCTAGGGATATCGAGAATGGCAGTGTAGCTCTCGGCCTCGAAAGCATCAGCCAGCCTTCTAGGCATTCTCAGCTTGAGAGACGCCCGGTAGTGGGATTTCAGTCCCTGCATCAGCCCTCTCTCAGGTCTATTTGGCGGTAGAACTAAAGTGGGCGCAATGGTTGCCAGACGGTCAAAGAAGTAGGGGCCAAGCGAATCAATGATAGTACGCTTCACGTCTGCGGTATCCCACACTTCGCGAGCACGAGAAGCACATCCAAGTACAAGATAGATGCGCACCAGGACCAACGTGAGTCGGGTGTGCTTTGGTGTTCTGGTGAGCTGGTCTTCGATGATGAGGGCAGCTTGAAGCAAGCGGTCAGGTCTACCGTTCTTCGAAAGAGAGGTAGGGTTGTCGATACCACGCTCGTGCGCGCCGCTCAGCCTCACACAGCATGATGCTGCAAGGATAGCAAGTTCCGGGACACAATCGAGGTGGCCTATTTCAGTAGAGTTGAGGAGAGAGGAGTACAAAGTCAAGGTCGACTCCAGGAGTTTTTTGACGCAGGTGGTGCAGGTAGATGACTTGTTGGTGGTGTTGCAAGTTATACACTTCCAATCATTTGGTTTCTTTACATCCTCATTCGGGACACGAACGAGGGTCTTGGGTGAAGATAGTCCGAGGTACTGCAGCTTGTACGCAAGCGCCTTCACAGATGCTGATCTCGCGGAGTCCTGAGACTCTTCTGACAATCCAATGAGGAATTCGTATGCCAGTGCTTTGATCTCCTGTGGTGGCAACCGCTCGACAAAGCCCCTGACGTCGTCGAAACAGGCGGGCGATTCGCACTCAACCTCAATGTATTGGCGCAATTCCTCAAATTCATTCGATGCGGCATCAGAGCTAGACTGCGTGCTCTTGGGGAAGAGGAAAGCTGCTTCAACCTTGGCCAGACGGACGTTGCGCTTATAGATGGATCGTACACCCTCTTGAGTCAGGAAGCGGTTAATGAGTTCGGAAACCTCGGTCGAAGCCCTGCTACCATCAGCCAAAGTTGTCATCAATCAAAGGTGTCCAACTTACTCTTGGGTCTGTCCTATCTGGCCAGCGGCATTGAGGAATTTCTTCCATACCGCATAGTCACAGGCGAGGAGGCTCAATTTCTGGTTTTCGTCTGTCGTTGACAGGCAGTCCTTGCATAGGTCGTAGACAGTTTTCCACTGTCCCTTCCGCTCGAGAACTTCTATTGCTTGTAAAAACAAGTCTTTGCGTCCTTTCCTGAATTGGTAGACAGGGTTGAGGGTTGGGCCCTTCAGAGCCGCCTCCCATTCAGCCGTAGAAGCATGAACCTCGAGAATGCGGTAGAAGAGAAGGATCTCTTCTTCCGTCTTGATGGCTCGGTCGGAGACTTCGCCGTTCTTCTCGGCACCGCTCTATCAGCTAGATTAGCCGCCATCATGAATTACTGCCACCAATCTTACCTGTTCTGCAAATTGCGCGGCACGCTGCATTTGCTTCAGAGCGAGCATGCCATAGAGCTGCTTCTTTCCAGCTGGACATTGCTCATTGGTCTCACACAGAATTAGCGTGCTTCTTGGCGTTTAGAGGGTATCAAGAACTCACTGCTAGCAGATGCGTAATGGCGATGTTCCAGAAAAGGAAGCTCCTTTCTTGAGGGAATGACTTGTCGAGCACTGCTGCAATCTGTTTACCTGCATCAGCATCTTCAATCCTTCATAGGCTCAGGACAGAGATGAACTCACTTGCTGTGCGCTAACCAGATCCCAGTGTAGCAGACATGACTCCAAGCATCTCGTACCACCATTTTTGTCCTTGGGCTTAGCTTTGACGTAGCGCAGCTTCAGGGGGCCAAAGGTCTCGGAAAAGTCTCGGTCCTCAATAAACTCCTCTGAAGCCCACTCAAGCAACTCCAAAGTGTCAGGATCTCTCACGGCAGTCGGATCCTGAACCAGCTTGCGGATAGCAATGAAGGGCGATGCCTTCTCCAACGGTGAGTCCAACTGACTTTCTGCGCAAATCTTCACAGCCTGAATGATGTGGTTAGTCCTATTCTACGGTTCACATTTGGCGGTGAGGTGAGAGCAAACCTCAAAATAAGGATCCTTGAAGGTCCGGAATCGCTGCTCCGCGAGACGGATGGCGTTGGCCCATTGTCCGTCATTGAAAGCCGACTGCAGCTGCAGATCGGTGCCGCTCCTCAGCTGAGGCCGGTTCCAGGACATGGTGATGCTTCTGATCGGATGGCGGGGCAGAATTAGCTTGGAGGGGCACTGTGCTGTAAGAGTGCAGCAGGAGCTTGTGAGACGTTTAGGGATGGGCATTGTGTTGCTTGATTGGTTGCTCGGGTAAATACTCTTCCCGAAATGCCGACCCCCCACGTTTGGGGTTCCGGCGCCGTTGGCCGGCCGCGTTCCTCCCGATAGCCCGACGCCGATCCGGCCGACGTTGCCGATTAACCTCCAAGCCCGGATCGGGGCTGGCTATGGTTTCTAGTGAGACATGTCGACTACTGGATGGGACACATAATCTATCATCAAACGAGGCGCATCTTCCGCACGTTGTCGAGCATGCAGTGACTAAGTCTCTACAGGGCACTACCTGGACTTAGATACCTTAGCCTGCAGACACATGGCAGATTTGGTCTAAGGGCAGCCATCGAGACACAAAGAGAAGAGCTGGTATCTATCTTGAAACATGACCGAATTACTCATACACATGAATACTCCTTTCCATGCATGCATGTTGTTTTACAAAATGTACAATGTCGTATCTTCTTGCACCCGCAAAAAGTTTGTCGGCTAGATTCGGTTCGGATCGTCTCGGTATCATATCGGCATTGGCGAACGTCGCTTACACCCATTCACATCACCACCAAGCACCCTGCGCCTTTCGGTCTGCCTTGAGCTTGTCGAACTGCTATAGAATTAGTGTCTGAGAATACGGCTAGCTGCGCCAACGGAGTGAGGAGGGAAGGTAGCGTACCCAAGCCTTCTTGCAATCTCGGTATGCTCTGGGATATCAAGTCAGTCCAGTATTCTCGCGCAGCTCAGAAGGCGGCCAAGAGCCTTGAACAACAGAGAAAAGGTAGCAACTCCCACTTACTGAAAGTAATCTCCGCACATGGCCCTGTCTCCCCCATTCCGGTGCAGGCATTTAATGCTCTTCTGCGCAAGCTCTTGACAAGGATCAAAGTACTCGCTCTTCGCCTTCCTACGCAATATGTTTGAGCGATTGTCACGAGGTTGAACGTGACACGCAGGCCGGCCTACCCTTCAAACTTGGCCTTGCTCTCGGTGTAGGTCTCGTCGACCTTTTCGGGTGCGGCCGTCGCAGGCTTCTGAGGTTCCGACATTTCGATAGAAGGTATTCTTTCGAATACCGCAGGATTTTCGGGGTATGATGTTCGGTTATTTTCGGTCAATTCGTGGAACGATTGAAGGTGCGATGCGCCGGGAATTGGTGTTGGCGGTACGCGACGAACATTTGCGTCGGTGACGTTACGATTGGGGAAGGCTCTGGCTGCGATAAGATAAGAGCTGTTTTGTGCCTGGCGACTTGGGGTTCTATTTTAAGGCATCTAAGATGACCTTTCTTCAATCGCCCATTCGCTGACTAAGGCAAAAACAAGTGAATATCCCCCCGGCTGCCAAGAAGAAGAAACGGAAAAAAAGCCTAAGTGCAACGAGCAGCAGAATGCGATTTGAAGCGAGCACAGGGCAATGCCCAGCAGCGAGAGAACCTTAAGATCCGCTTCTATGATTGACTGCCCAGTGTCTACGCACCGGCTCATTTTTGCCGTCGACAAATACTACGTTAAAGGGTGGGAATCCGGCAACGCCTGCCGTGCCTGGCCGATTTTGCCGACAAACAGAGGTCTTTCCTCAATAGAGTTCAAGGTTTTCTATAACTCTATCGTTAAGGTATCCGTAAACCGCTTTTCTGGATAACAAGTGGTGCTCTTGTGCATGGTGTTTATTTTGACCACATTCGTCCCTCTTTTTCCACGTCAACAATAATACGTGTCCACGATGCTTCTTTGTTGATAATCCACCTGCATCCATCCTCCTATCTCTCTTTCCCCCTCTTATTACGCCATTTTGTACACAGACACACGGAATAGGGACAGAGCTCCCAATATCCCCCCTTTTTGGTCTTTTTTTCTCCCTGGTTGGACACCACCGCGCTGCCCATACGTCCACTCCCAAGTTCCACCTCCCACCGGCACCCACCGGCACGAGAGATACACCTTGTTTATTTGTCGCTGCCAAGAACCGTCATGTGGAGGGCAACTGTAAGAGAGACACACCGTTGCTTTTGAGAGCCACACCAATCGCCAATCCTACACAAGCTCGGTTCAGAAGCGCTGTCAGGTCCCGTGTCTTAGTCCGGCACGAAGCTTGACTGACACAGTGACACTACGTTTTTCGCTGACTGAAGAGTTTTGGCAACTTATTAATACCTTACACGTCCACCTCACTTCGAACCTGGAAGGCTTACGAAAGTCTTGGTACGGGTATGAGTGCGTCGCGTGTAAAGGACTGCCGCGACTCCCCGTCTACGGATCCCGCGGATGATGTTTTCCTTATTGAGCAGAACCGGGGCCTGGACTCTTTCCGAGCTTCCAAAGTTCCCACAATCACAACTCATACCTTACTCACCTCGGCCGCCCCCTATTAACTCACACCGCAAAGAATTGAGCGGTGGACGGGAGAAAATTGCAGACGGGACGCAAATACTCCGATGCCTACCGCAGGCCACTCAATAAACCTGCACCGCCGCAGTCCTGCTAGCAGGCATCACCACCAACATCGGGCGGATCTGCCAGGTTCTTGCGAAATGAGTTTGCCATGCCCCCCGAGTTGGCCCGTCTCCCGAACCCAGCATGGTTTTCTTCTACACTACTTGTACTCAATCTCCACCGCCACATGCCTAAATGGACACTGGTCTCTTCATACCAGCCTGGGAGGAATTGGCCCCTTTTTATCGAGTTTGCTCTTCAGTCAAGTAGCAAAACCCCCCACAGTTTCCTTCTATCGCTTCGACGAATCTTTCTTGTACGAAGTATGTTGGCCCGTATGTTTAATTCTTCGACAGCCACTGGCACCAGGAACCCGAATAGGGAAACAGGCGAGTGTGGTTCTCGCCGCTTAGCTCGCCGTAGCGGCTAGACTATCCAACGGCCAGCCCTCTTGACTGGACCCCCAGCACAATGCAGACACCTCAGAGTCGCAATGATGTTCTGTGGTCAGCAGCAAGATCATGCAACATACGATCGTTGGACCATACATGCCATCATCGTCACAGTATTTTTCAACCTCCACTTCCCGTCCCTCGACCACAGACACAATACAATTCGTCCAATCCCCGAGTCAAGTGGCTGAAGCTCATGCCTTATGGCTCGGAAGTTGGTGGTGGGACCAACTTACCAAGAGACCAGCCTCACGGTTCGTCTCAGATCAGGTTGGCTTCTCAGCTCGGTTCAACAAAGGCTCCCGGAGTCCCAGCCAGCTTCCCAGAACTGGTCCCTAAATTGATTGACGTGCATGTCCGGGTCCGGCTCCGACACAATTTTCACGCCATAATCTCTGCTGCTTTCTCTCTTGCTCTCTCCTATTCTCTCGATCTCCCAATGATCCCTTTCTCTTGTCTGTGCCACTCTCCCCACCCATTCCCCAGGTCTTGATTTTTGCTTCAACCATCACACTCTTATGTACGGAGTACCTATCTCTTGGAGATCGCGCTTTGGGTACCCTTACCGTGGCGGGCGAGCTGCCCTTGCGAATGATTCTGCCATTATTCCGTATCCAATTCTCATCAGCCCTTTTGATTCCATACTGGAGGCATCTGGTAAGCAGGTCAAATTCCAGATCTAGCCTCTCAAGACTGGTCCAATGCTATTCGACGTAGCACTCTGAGGCTCTGAGGGTTATGGTCAACTTGTGATGGCCGATGCTAGCGCCGCGTCGTGCATCAACGACCTGAAACTGGGCGATTATCTGCTTCCTTTTGCATTCTACTTTATTAATGCCACCTCCCCACTGCTCCCCAAGAGCCTGATTACAGAGTTGACAAGCCGTCAAGTGGCTCCAAAGTCCACCAGTAGGCAGTTAGCCACCAACGAGAAAGTCTCCATTTCTTCGACCATGTTTCTCAAGCAAGTGCTTGACCAGCTTGGGAATGATGGCCCTTCGAGGGTGCCCCTGTCGGAGACCTGGAGGGGGTGTGGCCACTCGACCGGGCCTTCCTGTCGCTCCAACCCCGGGAATCAAGGCCTAAGAAGGTTGTTTGGGTTAGCCGCGCCGCTGCAAGGGGCCTCGTCACGATCCACTACCACCCTGTTTGCATGTTTCACGACCCCATCCTCACTTTAATCGCAACGGCTTCATTAATGAATCCATCCTCGGTTGCGGCCGAATAGCAGGGCTTGACAGGGCCTGGCGGGATCCAACACGTTATCCACGGGCAGAACACCCCACGGACCCATTAGCCTCATCTCATTCTCTACGTCTTGCAGCGTTCCTGCAGCTCTTGGCAGGAGAGGAGGATGAGACGAAAGACTACATCAAAGTATACGCACTGCCAGGGCAAATCCCTGCCCTCCACGAGTCCACATCAACACTTTGTATTGCGGACTACTGTGTAAGACCACTTGGAGTGGTCAGGGGCCCTAGCAGGCTGTCTTGCTGGGCAACTGACGGAATCGCCAGCTCTAGCCGCGCGATGAGGGGGGCGAGATGCAATCCTAGATTGGCTGCCTACCTTGACTTAGTGCGGTCAGATGGGCCTGGGTCGGAGATGGGCATAGATGATTCGAGATTGAGACAGGAAAGAAGGGCTACTGGCCTACCCTACAGCTCGGGAGATGTTGTGGATGGGGCTCTGATCACATACAACCGTAGCAGCATAGACACGTCTTATAAAGGTCCCTCGTCCTGCTTCCGGACACCATCTTGTTGCTCTCCTCCTTCTTCATCATCACATCGGTGTCATTCTTTCCCTGTACTCACGTCTCTCTCTTGTTGGCTGTGCCATACACTCATTTACGAACTAGACGTTCGCCCACGCTCACTAAGCACAACCTCGGTAACACTTTCACTTCGAATCCAACCACTTTTCAACCGAAAACTCCCCCCATCACCATCAAGATGCAGTTCTCATTCACCGCCGCGGCTCTTGCCACCCTCGTCGGCTACTCTGCCGCCCACACCCTCACCATTGACGTCTGGGTCAACGGTGCCGACCAGGGCGATGGCCGTTCCACCGGCACCGGTACCACCAAGTACATCCGTTCCCCCGATAACAACAACCCCGTCAAGGACATCACCAGCGACGCCATTGTCTGCAACGTCAACGGTGCCAAGGCCCAGACTGGCTTCGTCAAGGCCGCTGCCGGTGACGAGTTCAAGTTCGAGTGGTACCACAACAGCCGTGGTGACGACATCATCGACCTCTCCCACAAGGGTCCCATCAGCACCTGGATCGCCCCCTACACCGAGGGCAGCGGTGCCGAGGCCATCTGGACCAAGATCCAGGAGTCTACCTACGAGGGCGGCAAGTGGGCTGTTGAGACTCTTGTTGCCAACAAGGGTATGTCTCCCTCAGTCACCATTCCTTCTACCCTGAAGGCTGGCAAGTACCTCGTCCGCCAGGAGATCATTGCCCACCACGAGTCCGACACCACCTACGATGTCGACCCTGCCCGCGGTGCTCAGTTCTACCCCGCCTGCGCTCAGTTCGAGATCACTGGTACCGGCTCCGATGTCCCTCCCCAGAACTTCGACTTCACCACCGGCTACAAGTACACCGACGCCGGCATCCACTTCAACCTCTACGGCGCCGATGCCTCCACCTACAAGGCTCCCGGCCCTGAGGTCTGGACCGGCGGCTCCGGCTCCGGCTCTGGCTCTTCCCCCGCCTCCTCTGCCGCTCCCGCTGCTTCTTCCACCGCCGCCGCCGCCGCCACCTCCGCTGCTGCCACCACCACTGCTGCTCCCATCGGCACCTCCGCCGCTGCTGCCAAGCCTACCACCCTCTCCACCGCTGTCAGCTCTGCTGCTCCCGTCGCTACTCCTACCAAGGCCCCCAGTGCCGGCTGCAAGCGCCGCCGCTCCCGCAAGGCCCGCCGCTCTGCTCACTAACTTGGTGTTGCGCAACGAGCCATGGAGAGGAGGGGATAGAGTTGTAAGACTAAGCGGTCATAGATGGTCCTTTCAATCATGATGGTCTCACGAGTCTCAAGTTGGAGTTCTTTTTTATCATAGACACCAGATGTGCAATCCAGGCTTACTGTGTCATGCCCGGTGCACGGTTCTAGAGGCACGAGTTTCCGTCTTTTGGAACTCGACCTCACTTCTGCATTCCTGTACATAGTACCTTGAATAGCATTAAGCCTGCATATACCAAAACTTCAGCGTTCTAATACTAAGTGAATTTTCTAGACAATGTTTCTCCCAGTGGCCACCGTGAGCAGTCGACGGCCCAGTTGAGGACACGGAGCGGGTTGTTTGATACATTCGCGTTTTCTTTCGTAGTTCATGACTCTGCAAATCCACATGAATGCCCCTAATAGCAAAATTTGCTTCGACCACCCCAGTAAGATCATGTCAGCCCACTAAGGTAAGGAGCCGGCATCAACAAAGTTGTGCGGGCATCCCACAGGCGATGAGGGCCTCGGGGGCAAGCTACTGGCTTCGCATATTAAACCATCAATTGCCGTTACAGTTTGGTGCTGGTCTTATCGAGGGCCAGATCGGGAAGCTAAAGAATGTCGCAATTAGATCTGCCAAGGAAAGGAGACAAGGAAGGATATTGACTCAAGATCCATGTTTTTGTGGTGTATTTCATATGGCTGTTGCTGATCGTCCAATAAACTTTCAGGTCACCCAAATTACCTTACTTTGTGGTATTGTCACACTGTCCCCGTAACTATCAGCCAATAGCCTTGGTTTCTGACTTGATTTGCAATATGCCACTTGCTGACCTGCGTATTGCCGTAACTCCGTTCGTCGTTGTGATCGATATCATCTTCATGGACAAAGAGATCATCCAAACGAGTTGTGGGTTCTGAGTAGAGCCATACTATTGATTGTCATTCACACGAAAGGAACTCTCGATAGACACTTGTAGATCGTGGTTCGTTGTCCTGTCGAGTATTGCTGTGACACTGAGCATAAATCACCGACAGGGTTTTACATAGATTTTCGTACGACTCGCGAGAATCTCGGATTTAAGCAACTAACAATATTAAAGTAAAGGACTGCCGAAGAGAAAAGTAATGCAACGCTTGACCCAGAACCTCGATCTCAAGATCGGATGAGGCATTAAGACAAGGATGGTGCTTGAAGCTTCATGGGCTTCGGGAAGTGGAAGGTTCATCGTCTCTCCATATTTATGTAAAGAATTTCGCAGGTTGGGTGTATTCAGACATGCGTATCTTTCGCTAGATATTAGTCATGATGGTAGCGAAAAAATTTCGACGCCCGTGATTTTGTCTTTGTTCGAGATTGTCGTCTCTGACAACGCGGTTGCTAGAGCTGCAACCCCTATCTGATTAAATGGCGTTGGATTCGTCGGGCATGATAAAAATGTGGCTTCGAGTGGCTGATTAGCGTGGCTTATTCTCTTTGCCACTTACAATGCCATTCTTCACGGAGGCAGGAAGGCTAGACAAGACCATCGTAGAGACGCCTCGTGTGAGGCGGCGTGGCCACCAAGCTTCTACCCCTACCACGCAAGCTTCAGTGCCATAGTAACACAGGCTGACGCCCATAAGACTACTCCGTATGTACAATCTGTTTGCAACGCACCAGACAGTCTCAAAGAAACAGTTTCAAGTCCATCGATGATAAACGGATAACGGTCAGTGTAGGTTTCCCTCTTACAGGGTAACTGGTTCGAACCGTGGGTTGACGAAGAGATTAATTAACTATATGAATTTCTACATAGGTATAAAAAGGAGGTTCTAACTATAGGTTAGGCTAGCTATGATAATCCTAAATAGGGCCCCTAATTAGCCCTTATACGATCGACTATATACTATAGTTAAATTAAACTTTTAATCTAATACTAACTTTCTCTTTTTTTTATTAATTTAATTACTACGGTTAGAGGTATAATTCGACCTCGGGCCCGTTTACTAAGTCGTTTTTTTTTTCCCCTTTTCTCTATTTTTTTTATATAACTTATCCTTTTATTTATATATTAACTTTTTTACTATTTACGAATTATTTTAACCCTTTATTAAGTATTATTTTTATAAAAGTATTAGCGAGGTTATTATTACCGTTAATCTAACGGATCTTAAGGATTTTATATTTTTTATACGATTACTTAAGGATTATAATATCAATTATAAACCTTTTTTTTTATAGTTCCTAATTTAATAAGATATTCGTATAGTAAGTAGGAATCTATATAAACGACCGTTAGGATTAGTAAAAAGCTAAGTTAATTAGTAATCCTCTTTAGTATTATTAAAATTATATAAGTAAGGTTAACGCCGTTAACTATGCCGTAGACTTTTAACGTTAGTATACTTTTTATTACTTACTTATTTTAGTTAATAAGTAATAAATTATATTATTATATATTATAAATTCGCTCTTATTTATACTCTTATTAATAAGAATAATAATATATTCTAATTATAAAGTAAGGTCCTTATTATTTATAAATAAACTATTTACGAATACGTAGAGCTTATTAGCCACGAGGTCGATTAAGTAATAAATAAGACCTTAATCGAGATTCGAGTATTACTACTTAAGCTACTTATTAAGTACCTCGACGTTTTATTTATTTAGTTTTATAGCCTACGCTACTTTAGTATAATTAAAAGTCGCCTCGGGCTAGTATATACTTATAATATATACCCCTTATACGAGCTTAGTTTTATATTACTTTTTAATATTAATTATATTTAGATTAACGAGGCTAATTTTCTTATTTTACCCCTTTTACTAAAAAACGACGGTTTCCTCCTTAATTATAAAAATCCTATTATTAAATATTAATAGGTTATTTATTATAAGGACCTTTTTTAGCTTTATTATAAAGCCCGCTTTTTAAAGCTCCTTATCCTTTTTTTTTATAAAATTAATATTAAATAAGCCTAATATATCGTCGGTTTATATTCTAACGATCTGGTGGCGTCGGGCGCCCAACATCGCCGTTAATGATCCGTGGTTATGAACTTTACAGGAGGAAAAGTTAAAAAGGTAAAAAATCTAAAAAAAATAGTCTATCGAGACAGTGGGAGTATCCATTGATACTATGTATTAATACTATGTAAATGATACCGAGAACCGCCCGAGCAGCCAGCAAAGGCAGAATAAAAAAAAAATAAATATTCTAACGATCCTAAATTAATCGCTTTCGTACTTAGAGACTAGTAGGTATAGGTCGTATATAGATATAACTATTAATAATTAATTAATATAAAAGTCGTAGTAAGTAGCTTACTAATAAGTACCCGATTTTACGAGCCTATATAGTAGTTTAAGTACTTTAATAATCGTGCTTTCTAAGTACTTATTAGCTATTTTTTTTAGTAAATAGGCTAGGATTTTCCTTATGAGCCTTATAGCCGATTAGGTATATACCTAAGTAATATTATAGTTTTAAATCTCATATCCCTTTTTTTATAGTAATACTATTAGTACTATTATTAATTATTAACTATAGCGCTATATTATAAGTAATTATATAAGTAGCGTCGCCTTCTTAACGTTACTATACCCCTAAATTACGTATCTAGACTTTTCGTACGGTTAGGGTATTCTTTTTTTTTTAATTTTACGAACTATTCGTAATTTAAATATATAGAGGTTTATATACTTCTCTAGGTCGTAGAGGATAAATCGATAGACCTCTTGATTATAAAAAGTATCTATTTTAATAAGATCTAATTCCTTATATAGCTTTTTAATAGTTATAATTATACTTTCTTTATATAGTTTAATTATTAGCTTAAAATCAGCTCTCTCTTTTATTATATAAAAAGTATTAATTACTTTGTTATTAATAATAAATTGCCGCGTTAGTGCTTATTATCGTAGTTTTCTATAACGTCTCGCTAGTAGTATTAGTACCCTTTTAGCAATTTCCTCTTCTTCGTCGTCTATTAGTACTACTACGACGATTTTATTAAGGGTAATTTCTTATATTTTTACTACGGGTTATATAGTTTCCCTTAGCTTTTCTTCTTTTTATAAATTAGAAATTACCTCGTTAGGATTTATATAATATAATCTTATTACTATAATTAATACCTCGAGGGGTTAGTTACGATCCCTTACGACTACATAAGATCGCTCGTTAATAAAAATTAATTTATATAACCTAGCCTATTATTAAATAATTTTG